>OY751322.1:455000-1655000 GCA_963564615.1 Rhorus exstirpatorius
AGCAGGCGATTTGTTAGATTCGTTACTGTTCCTAGGCGCATAAGTAAATGAAAGAACATTAATCATTCTTCCTATCGTCAGTGGATCTCCGACGCAGACTAACGGATGAGCAGTTTTTTCACCTTCGTAATTTTTACGATAAGTCCGAGTAAGGAAAAAAAAAAATATATTTTTCCAATAGCCAGTCTTCCTAGTCAAGTGAACCCGGCTGTCGATTTGTTGCATCGGGAACTTTTACCATTTGCACGAGTAAAGAAAGAATGAATTACTATTTTTCCAATAGCCAGTGGGCCTCGCTGGTTTTACAGGACACGAGGATTAATTTTTTCGTATTTTGTACGAAATGTCCGAATTATGGAAAAAATAATATCAATTTTTACAATGTCAGCCATTCCAGGCCGATTAATAAATTAATTAATGATCGCGTCGATAAAATTTTTATTTTTGAATCGTCGCGTAAACTGTTTGATTTTTCATCAACAGGGGTGGATTGTCGGGGAGGGGGTGGTTCTAGGAATGCGGAAACGACGTCATTCGGCAGCAAATAATTCGCGACTAATTATCGCGTCGATAAAATTGTTAATTTTGAATCGTCGCGTAAACAGGTTGATTTTTCATCGTCAGGGGTAGAATGTCGGGGGAAGGGGTGGTTCTAGGAATGCGGCAACGACGTTATTCTGCAGTAATAAATCAACGGATAATTATCGCGTCGATAAAATTGATAATTTTGAATCGTCGCGTAAACAGGTTGTTTTTTCATCGTCAGGGGTGGAATGTCGGGGGAGGGGGTGGTTCTAGAAATGCGGAAACGACGTCATTCGGCACCGATTAATTAGCGACTAATTATCGCGTCGATAAAACTTTGAATTTTGAATCGTCGCGTAACCAGGTTGTTTTTTCATCGTTAGGGGTGGATTTTCGGGGAGGGGGTGATTCTAGGAATGCGGAAACGACGTCATTCGGCAGCGATTAATTAGCGACTAATTATCGCGTCGATAAAACTTTGAATTTTGAATAATCGCGTAACCAGGTTGTTTTTTCATCGTTAGGGGTGGATTTTCGGGGAGGGGGTGATTCTAGGAATGAGGAAACGACGTCATTCGGCAGCGATTAATTAGCGACTAATTATCGCGTCGATAAAATTGTTAATTTTGAATCGTCGCGTAAACAGGTTGATTTTTCATCGTCAGGGGTGGAATGTCGGGGGAAGGGGTGGTTCTAGAAATGCGGAAACGACGTCATTCGGCACCGATTAATTAGCGACTAATTATCGCGTCGATAAAACTTTGAATTTTGAATCGTCGCGTAACCAGGTTGTTTTTTCATCGTTAGGGGTGGATTTTCGGGGAGGGGGTGATTCTAGGAATGCGGAAACGACGTCATTCGGCACCGATTAATTAGCGACTAATTATCGCGTCGATAAAACTTTGAATTTTGAATCGTCGCGTAACCAGGTTATTTTTTCATCGTTAGGGGTGGATTGTCGGGGAGGTGGTGATTCTAGGAATGCGGAAACGACGTCGTTCGGCAGCGAATAATTAGCGACTAATTATCGCGTCGATAAAATTGTTAATTTTGAATCGTCGCGTAAACAGGTCGATTTTTCATCGTCAGGGGTGGAATGTCGGGGGAGGGGGTGGTTCTAGAAATGCGGAAACGACGTCATTCGGCACCGATTAATTAGCGACTAATTATCGCGTCGATAAAACTTTGAATTTTGAATCGTCGCGTAAACAGGTTGTTTTTTCATCGTCAGGGGTGGATTGTCGGGGGAGGGGGTGGTTCTAGGAATGCGAAAACGACGTTATTCTGCAGTAATAAATCAGCGACTAATTATCGCGTCGATAAAATTTTGAATTTTGAATCGTCGCGTAAACAGGTCGATTTTTCATCGTCAGGGGTGGAATGTCGGGGGAGGGGGTGGTTCTAGAAATGCGGAAACGACGTCATTCGGCACCGATTAATTAGCGACTAATTATCGCGTCGATAAAACTTCGAATTTTGAATCGTCGCGTAAACAGGTTGTTTTTTCATCGTCAGGGGTGGATTGTCGGGGGAGGGGGTGGTTCTAGGAATGCGAAAACGACGTTATTCTGCAGTAATAAATCAGCAGATAATTATCGCGTCGATAAAATTTTGAATTTTGAATCGTTGCGTAAGCAGGTTGGTTTTTCATCGTCAGGGGTCGAATGCCGGGGGAAGGTGTGGTTCTTGGGAAGCGGAAACGACGTCGTTCGACAGCGATGAATTAGGGAAAAAATCTTGCGTTGCAATTTTTCGTTTTCAGCTTCATTACATCATTTTTGCCATGTGGCGATGCTAGCTCAATTGTAAACTGGGTTTGCCGCATTGTTTTCGAACACGGCTAGAGTGAAATTTTTTTTTTCCCGTAATTAAATATTGGCCAAGCTACCGATTCGAACCATTCGAAGTTCTCACGAGCTTCTCGAGTCAATAACTGACCAGGTATTTTTAATGGAGTCCGTGAAAAAATAATCATTTTTTCCGTCGTCAGTGGACATCACTAGACTTAGTGAACGAATGGCTTATTGCATCCGTAATTTTTACGAGATGGCCGAGTCATGAAAATGTGAATAATTTATTGTGCTCATGATGAGTCTTGATCGCCAAATTAATTAGCCTATCGTTTTATCGCATCCGTAATTTTGACGAGTCGAACGATTTAAGAAAAAAATTATCATCATTATTTTCATGGTCAGTATTATTCGTCAAATTGACCAGGCTGTTCATTGGCTGCATTCGTAAATTTGACGAGGTTCTCAAATTACGAAAAAAAAATAACTATCATTTATGCCATGGTCACTCATTCTCGGTAAATTGACCGTGTTATTGATTTGTTGCACTGGCACTTTTTGTGACGTAAAAATTATTTTCCGTGGTTTATGAAACTTGAGAGAGGAAACAAGCTATGGATCACCGAAAAATTTGTGATTATTAATAATTCATAATTCGTTTTCTCATTTAAAGAAAAAGTTCAATTCGTAAAAATTATTTAATCAATTAATTATTGTTTATTCATCAATAAATTGTTATTAATTAATCATTTTTACGAAACATTTCAATGCAGTCACATCAATGGATAAGCGATAAACAGTAGCTGAAATCAGCGTGCGATCCGACGTTGAGACAAATGACTATCGACGGGCAACTTTGAACTGAGATCGTGGGATTTGGCGATTTCCTTCTCACTTTTCAACGGCGTGTCATTTTTAATTAAGGTCATTTCCGATATTGTACGACCACGCATTTTAATCGTTGAGCCTTCCCCTTCAATATTACACAAGTCTCAACTCTGTCGCCCAAGTCTCTCAATGTAAAAAATGTCGATGAACGTGGGCGTGCACTCGCCAAATACCTGGATTTCATCTACGAGAACACTTATCGCAATAACTGTTACGAGAGTTGTGAGGTCATGATAAAAAACGATTGTGCGAAAAGTTTCCACGGAATCGATCGAGGCGTTCCAGCGTAGCACTGAAAAAACCGTTCTGACTTCCTGGGTCCATATCTCCTCCGGGAGTGATCCGATTTTGGCTTATAGGGGGGGTTTTGAGACTGCCGTGAGACCACCTTTCGACTGATATGGGTTACCGAGCTGTTCGGTATCGGCAAATATCAATCCTGGTGTGCACAACCCGCCAACGCCAGACCCCGATTTACATCGATCCGGACAATCTACTCGCAGGCAGCCAATTTTCAATCGATCACGACGAAACTAGTCTCATTCGAAAGATTATTAAATTTACTCGAATGTATATTTTTGATTTTTCGAAATCGGTCCAAGTTTCGTCAAAATCAACAAAAAAAACATTGGCCCACTTCAATTGCCGCCTACTGTATATATCGTTCTATATTATATAAAGATATTGCCGCCGCCACCGCCGCCGCCGCCGCCGTCGCTGCCGCCGCCGCCGTGTCAAGAATGTATGGGGCATTCCGTCTAAAATCGATTTATCTAAAAGCCTCATATATAGGGCATTCTATCTAAAATCGACCCATCTGAAACCCCGATATATGGGGAATTCCGTCTAAAATTGACCATCTAAAAGCCTGATATATGGGGCATTCCATCCAATATCGACCTTTATAAAAGCCTGATGTATAGGGCATTCCGTCTAAAATCAACCTTTCTAAAAGCTTGATATATGGGGAATTCCGTCTAAAATCGACCTTTCTAAAAGCCTGATATAAAGGGAATTCCGTCTAAATCGACCTATCTAAAAGCCTGATAATTCTGCCTGGTGATTCTGTCTCAACTTGATATATCGATATGAATCGATATATCGATATAAATCGATATATCTATATAAATCGATATATAGATATGAATCGATATATCGATACGTATCGATATATCGATACGTATCGATATATCGATATGTATTGATATATCGATATGAATCGATATATAGATATGAATCGACATATCCATATGAATCGATATATCGATATGAATCGATTTATCGATATGAATCGATATATCGATATGTATCGATATATCGATATGAATCGATATATCGAATATCGATATATCGAATGTCGATTTATCAAATATCGATATATCGAATATTGATTTATATCGATTTTTGTTTTTTGATAAATTGATAAATCGATATATCAATCCGTCTAACATCAACCTACCTGAAAACGTGATATATGGAGAATTCCGTCTGCAATCAGCCTATCTAAAAGCTTGATATATCGGGAATTCCGTCTAAAATCGACCTATCTGAAATCTTGATATATGGGGAAATCTGTCTCAACTCGACTTATCTAAAAATCTGATATATAGGGAATTCCGTCTTAACTCAACTTCTCTTAAAGCCTGATACATGGGGAATTCCATCTCACATCGACCGTGATATATGGGTAATTTCGTCTCAATTCGACTTATCTAAATACCTAATATATGGGGAATTCCGTCTCAACTTGACCGATTTAAAAACCGGATATATGGGGAATTCCGTTTCAACTCGACCTATCTAAAAGTCTGGTATAATAGGAATTCCATCTCCTTTCATGAATATACATATGTTATGTATATATTACGGTGTTTAAAAAAAAAAAAATCGATTTTCCAACGGGCCACACCTAAAATAGTTAGTTTAGGTAGAAAAAAAATTTATGTCAAAAGATGAGAATTTTAGGTTGAGTGGAAGATTCGCCGCAATTGAGTTAAAATTTTTTTTTTCATGTTTATCGAATTTATAATGAAAATTTTTTGATTTTCCAATGGGCCACACCTGAAATAATTAGTTTGGGTAGAAAAAAAAATTTATGTCAAAAGATGAGAATTTTAGGTTGAGTGGAAGATTCGCCGCATTTGAGTTCAAAATTTTTTCGTTTTCATCGAATTTATAATGAAAATTTTTTGATTTTCCAACGGGCCACACCTGAAATAATTAGTTTGGGTAGAAAAAAAAATTGATGTCAAAAGATGAGAATTTTAGGTTGAGTGGAAGATTCGCCGCATTTAAATTAAAAATTTTTTTTTTCCCCTTTTCATCGAATTTATAATGAAACTTTTTCGGGGCACACCTGAAATAGTTGGTTTAGGTCGAAAAAAATTGTATGCAAACACATGAGAATTTTAGGTTCAGTGGAAGATTTGCCGCATTTGAGTTGAACATTTTTTTTTTTTTTCATCGAATTTATAATGAAAATTTTTTTATTTACCAACGGGCCACACCTGAAATAATTAGTTTAGGTAGAAAAAAAATGTATGTCAAAAGATGAGAATTTCAGGTTGAGTGGAAGATTCGCCGCATTTGAATTAAAAATTTTTTTTTTCTTTTTATCGAATACGTAATGAAATAGTAATTTTACCAGAAATTATTCATCATAAGTTCGATAAAAGGAAAAAAAAAAAAATTTATTCAAATGCGGCGAATCTTCACTGAACCTGAAACAGAATCGTGTCAAGAATCGATAAATTGATATATCGATACGTCGAATCATGTCACGAATCGATAAGTTGATATATCGATATACCGAATTGGGTCTAGAATTGATGAATTGATATATCGGTGTATCGAATAGAGTATAAATATAACGAAATGGGTCAAAAATCGATATTTCGATATATCGAACCGTGTCAAGAAGTGATATATCCATATAATGAACGGAGTCAGAAATCGATATATCTATATATTGAACCGTTTCAGTAATCGTTATATCGGTATATCGATATTTCAATCAAACCCAAACTCAACCCAAACTCATATCCGAAAACTAATTAACACAAATATAAACAATTTTTTTTCAAAACATCTTTCCAGAATGTTTTTCTTTAACAACTGACACAAACACAAGATGGGGGTTGGCGCGCGAAGCGCGCAGGGGGGCGAAGCCCCCCTAGTATATATATATATATATATATGCTGAGATACGGGGCACACACACACACACACGCACGCACGCACGCACGCACCCACGCACGCACGCACGCACGCACGCACGCACACACACACACACACACACACACACTCACACACACATGATAAAGCTGCAGAATAAAAAGATGATATAAGTTAAACAAGAGCATCTCTGGGCGCTGTTTACTCCTATATTAATTACAAAGGGATCGTTCACTCGGGGTATATTCCGCTGACAATGCATTTTTTGAAGATCACGTCTTTAATATAGTCACAGTATCCTCATCACTGTGCGTATTATAAAATGTAGTCTTCAGTCGCTATTCATCCGTCAAGTAAACCAGTTAAAAAAAATTCTACAAACGAGAAAAATGTATCCGCGCTATCGCGACAGTTTTTTAAAGGGCTCATTTTGGTGCCACGTTATCGAGATTTTGAGTGTGCAGTTCGTGATGTTACGTACGCTGGAGATGGAAGAGGCGTACGAACAGTTAGCAATTATATGGAGCGATTATTATACAGTGCTTCAGAAAGGGATACCCCTCGCATATGAGGACATATTGGAGGGCGCCTCATGTGTCGTGCGGTGTGGGTTGAGGGTATATCGCGGGGAAATCGTGTACTCCGACGACGCCGGTTTTACTGAGGTGTTCCTCGTGGATGAGGGTCGTGCCGGTTACTTCGAGGCCTCGGCCCTTTACGAAGTAGAGGCGATATTCGGCGTGATTCCCGGGTTATGTATCGAGTGTAGAATGAATGATCTGGGTGGTGTGGATGACGACGGTGCCACCACCCTATTGGAAAATTTATGTCTTCAAGATCCCCTCATGGAGTGCCGCGTGGTATCCCACAGTGACGGTGCTACCTGTATACGGCTGCGGGGTGCTGATCGACGGGATGTTGGGGGTGTTTTAACAGATGCCCTCGGGAGTAACATCCCGTACGATGAGGGCTTCGGTGAAGGGGTAGAGGGTGGTGACGACGCGTAGTGTGTGTGTGTGCGTGTGTGTGTGTGCGCGCGCGCGCGCGCGCGCGTGTGTGTGTGTGTGTGTGTGTGTGTGTGTGTGCGTGTGTGTGTGTGTGGTGTGTGTGCGTGTGCGTGTGCGTGCGTGTGCGTGTGCGTGTGTGTGTGTGTGTGTGTGTGTGCATCTTCGGCAGGCGTCGTCGGAGAGGATTAAGGACCCCATCAGCACCTATCACGTAAGTCTCTTATAATTTTATAAAAATTTTAGCTCTTGCAAATTTTAGCTATTTAATTTTTATCAAACTGGTGTTCATCGAAAAAATTTCTTCCCCTATAATTATTGCAACACGAATGATCTGAGCGATACGAACCAGCAATACGAATGACGGCGTGGGTTTCCAATACAAAAAAAATCCGTTTCCCAAACATTTTTCGAAAAAAATTTCCGATCAAGTTTCAAAGTAAAATTATTACAAACGAACGACAAGAGCGAGTGTCCAATCAATTTTAATTAAATTTATTATCAAAATATTTTTTCGAAACAAATGAATTTTGTTTTAGCGACGTTTTTCTTTGAAAAAGTTTTTTAAGTAGAATTATTATGACACGATCGGTACGAGCAGTACTAACGAACGACGGGAGCGCGTTTCCAATAAAATTTTTGTTTCTCAAACTTTTTTTTCAAAATTTTACGAATGAACGAAAAAAATGAGCGATTGATACGAACGAACAAAAATAGCGTCTTTCTAATTAATAAAATTTGTTATCAAAATCTTTGTCATCGAAAAAAGTTTTTCATGAAAAAATTATTACGACGCATATTATTACGACAAAATCATTACGATATGGGCGATACGAACAAACGAATGAACGAAACGAATGAGTTTCCAAAAAAGTTTTCTTAAATTTTTTAGA
Source organism: Rhorus exstirpatorius (assembly GCA_963564615.1). NCBI lineage: Eukaryota > Metazoa > Arthropoda > Insecta > Hymenoptera > Ichneumonidae > Rhorus > Rhorus exstirpatorius. The sequence continues at coordinate 463,275 of OY751322.1, forward strand.
TTTAAATAATTTTCCTCGGAAACATTTTTCATATGAGTGATCTGAACAAACGATCAACAAGCGATTCCCGGTTGCTTTTATTTTTTTCGAAGAAAAAATGTGTATGAAAAGAAGTAGCAGCGCTCCAACCCTCGTGGGTGAAAGCAGTTATGCTGTGTATTCAGAGACACGGGGATTGATAGTGATAAGCGCACATTAAGTGAAAGACAAGGAAAGAGCCTCGCAACATTGAGCGAAGACGGCGTGTAGCCGGTTGCTGCCCTGCTGCCAATCACACATCTCACACATCTCACACATCTCGAAAAATCGAGATATCTCGCGGTGCTATTCCTGCATACTCGGTATACATCGAAAAATATTTAAAATTCCCAATATTGCTGCGACAGAAAGACTGTCGATTATAGAAAAACATATGGATACAGAAAGAGATAGAGAGAAAGAGAGAGTTTGCGAATACTCGAACAAAGGGGAGAGCTTGATAGCTATGGGCCGTGCTTTCTACCATGGCTCTCTGCCGAGTCTCGAGCTCGCCTTTCGGCCCTTTCTTCGCAAATTTTTTTTTTTCAATGAAGAATATTTTCAACGGAAGAGATAAATTTGGAACTTGGTTATTTTGAATTGATAATTTTTATTTTTGATTTTTGCTTTTCGATTTTTGACAATAATACCTGGAGCACGATATATTTTTCCTATAATTTATAATAAGGTAGCAGATCAATGCGAGCAACTTTGAGAAGGAGATGGCCTGTACCAACTCAGTTTTTGTCGCAGATCAGAACTGGACAGCTTTGCCAAGCGCAAAAAATTAAAAATACAATCGCGAAGAAAAGAAATGGTATTGGGTATCTGTTCAAACATAGTGCAATACACTAAAACGAACGTATATATATATATATATATATATATGTATGCGCGCATATAGGTGTAAGACAGGTATCTCCTCGTCGTTGAATCTTTGTCACGAAACATCATGATATTTAGTTTTCGCCAAAACAAAGTAAACCTTGGCACGTGCAAATTAGCTGACATTGCATTATACACAACAGCATGTATGTGTAGCGGTGAGAGCTATGCAACTTTTCTCTCCGGGTGCAAAAAATTTGAAAAATATATTCACAATGGAGATAGGTCATTCGATGCTAAAGTATCCCTGCCTGTGGCCTACACCATTTTGAATTATTCTTCGCCCATATGTAAAAGAATTGCTACTGTCGAGCGATACCGCGTGAGTTAGCCCATAGCTGTTACTCTCAAACGCTACGGAACGATACCTCGTCAGCTTACTTATGTATATTCGCAGAGTATACATATTGTATTGTCATGAGATAGATACTTAATTTTAGCCAAAACAAGTAAACTTTTGCACGTGCAAATTAGCTGACATTGCATTATACACAACAGCATGTATGTGTAGCGGTGAGAGCTATGCAACTTTTCTCTCCGGGTGCAAAAAAATTTGAAAAATATATTCACAATGGAGATAGGTCATTCGATGCTAAAGTATCCCTGCCTGTGGCCTACACCACTTTAAATTATTCTTCGCCCATATGTTAAAGAACCGCTGCTGCTACTGGACGATTCCGCGTGAGTATGCCCATAGCTTTTGACTCTCGAGCGCTACGGCATGATGCTTCGTGAGTTCACCTATATGTATGTTCGCAGAGTATGCCTACTGTGTCTATAGGTATACGCGCGTTGCATCTTTAGAACACATTATATATATATACACATTAACTATATTACTCTCCATACGAATAAAAAGATGAGCGAATTCGAGCAAGCCTGAGCGACGATGAGACATGCACGTGGTGCTGACAGTGCATTTCGCGCGCGCCGAGAATTCTTCGAAATATTATCCCTAAAGGCGCGTGGAGTTTGTCTCCAAGCAGCTGTAGAGCTCAGTAATCGTCGTTCTTTTAATCGCGTAACATCGGTAAAACGTTCTCACAACGTCGATCGGTTAAAATATTAATCGTTTAAATAATTTATGTGCCCTGAGGATTAACGTGCGTGCTTGTGATAATAAAAATATTTAATCAAAACGTGGCTCACGAAGATGAGTATAACGAATGTATCTGTGCAGATTTTCATTCTATCGGAAAAAAAATTTTTGAGTGCTAGTACGAGTACTTTTAAACTTCTTGATAATTGCGCGGTGCGGTGATTCTCTTTTTCATCGATTTGAAACATTTTTTTACTACTGAATAAGCAACGAGTTAGAATAGTGAGAGAGGGAAAAAGCTAAGCGACAGGCGCGGGAGAGAGAGAGAGAGAGAGAGAGAGAGAGAGAGAGCGAGAGAGAAAAGGTGCGTGCAAAACATCAGAAGAGTGCGTGGGAGAGAAGGAGAAAGAGAGAAAAAGCATAAGCGACAGACGCGGGAGAGAAAGAGAGAGAGAGAGAAAGAGAGATACGCTGAATAGCCTCGGAAGAAGGGTAAGTAAAAGTAAAAAAGAATAATAAATCGCAGGGAGGTGGAAATATTTAAAAAATAATAATAACAGCAACAGCAACAACAACAACAACAACGACAACGACAGCGACAGTGACAGCGACAGCGACAGCGACAGCGACAGCGACAGCGACAGCGACAGCGACAGCGACAGCGACAGCGACAGCGACAGCGACAGCGACAGCGACAGCGACAGCGACAGCGACAGCGACAGCGACAGCAACAGTAACAGTAACAATATCAATACCAATAACAATAACAATAACAATAATAATAATAATAATGATAATAATAATAACCCTCCCGTGGGTCCACCTGGCCGTGGTGGGAGGGCCGAGTACCTAGCCAGCAAGCCAGCTGGAGGGGAAACTAACGGACCCAACACACACACACATACACACACACATACACAAACACTTACACAAACACGCCCAGCGACAAATCGGATGATGAACGCTCGGGGACCCTATAAACGGGCTCCTCCCGAAAAAGCAAATGAAGGGAATCCCTATAAACGGGCTCTTCCCAGGAATGGAAGGGAATCCCTATAAACGGGCTCTTCCCATGTATGGATTCCGGTCTGCCGTCACGGGCACTTGCTCTCACTCGCACACAACACACAGGGGGGACACACGAGACAAGAACAGGGTAGGGGGGGGGGCCTCAGGGGCACTACGACACTACGCGACGGACTGCAAAGAGAAGCCGGTCTGTCCCCTGTGCACCGAGGCTGGGCACAAAGACGTGGCGCACCTCGCCGGATCCGGCGGGTGCGCGATGTTCCGTGCAGCGCTGGAGGAGTGCAGGAAGCAGGCTGGACGACGGACAGGATAGTTCAGGGTAACCTGAACAGAAGTAGGACAGCAGACATGCTACTACCACAGATAGCTGACGAACACGACGCGGACGTCCTGATTCTGTGCGAACCGTACAGGAGACCCAGACGTACATCACTAAAAATGGTTTTCGATTATATGTAACAAATTCCTCTATTTTTATCAATACATATTAGTTTTTCGAGAATTTTCTTATACTTTTCTTATTTTTGTTTTTGAAAATATTTAATTTTTAAAACTGCATGAAAAGTGGTGCATTTTGGATATATTCTCGTACATAGGTTCTATATTAACTTCATGGAGTATCCGGATCATAAAACGAACACTTATATAAATACAGTTTTTCAAAATTCTAAAAACCAAAAATAAAAAAAATCATAAGAAAATTCTTAAAAAATTCATGGATTCTGAAAAATCGAGGAATTTGTTCCATATAATCGAAATACATTTTAACGGGAAATTTAGGCAACAATTTATTGTTTAAACAATTTTTTGACAGTTTTTCGGCATTGCTATTATAAGAAATCGATATTCTCATCTTAAATATGGTTCATTTCTTCTTCCAAATTTTTGCTTCAACGCGAAGTTCTTTACATTCTCCCCAAAACAATTTTTAGTTGGGATTGTACGGCCCATATATCCTTAAGGACGTACGACTACTTCCTCGGGGTAAAAAAAATTCCAAATTTATTTTATCCACAGCTGTTCAGAATTATGTTTATCCATATTCGTTATTTGTATAGTCGATTATGATCTGAAAAATTTTGTGGAAAATGATTAATTTATTGCACATGAACTAATAAAAATAGAAAAATTAGTTTTCCAACGACTCGATAGTAGTCTCCATCATAATAATATTTCAAAACAAAGCTAGGTTATTTTCGCGAAAACCATCAGCTGTTACTCGCGACGTATCTAATAACGAATTCGACTCGTTACACTGGCGTGCACCAAGTGCAGTTTCATCCTTTTCTGCCATACGCTTTGGAAAGAGATGAAAATACACTCAGTGCGCCCCAGAGAAGTGAGTCGAATTCATAATAAATCTGTGGGAGCTATTCATCGTTCTGACCATTTTCTACCCGAAATTGAAACTTTTTTGTGATGCAGTGCTTGAACTATACGGTGAAAAGTAATTTTTCAAATTTTTACTATATTTATTATATGCAATCTATCAAATTTCAGTTTTCCAATGGGTGTAGTAGGATATGCGAGCAGTAAAACCGTGATCACCGCACTTCCGGTTGACCGTCTCCATAAGACGACGTGCTTTATCAACTCAAACTGCTCGACTTTGCAATTTTATTACGAAAAAAAAAAACGATCAATATAGCTCAAATTTTAGTAATAGGCGCATAAAGTATTTGTAAAAACTTTAAAAAAATTGAAGTCCGAAAGTTGGATTGGTCGTAACGATCGTACCTCCTTAATCCATTATATGGTGTTAAAATTTGCATCATTGGAATGCAACGAAAATAGGTTTTTACGGCACAGGCATTGAAAAACCACTTTTCGACGCCTGTGCCATAAAATATGGTATGCGGCGTGCGCGTAAAGTGACTGTTTAAGCGAGGTTATGTTTTTAGAACTCTGCGTTCGCTTTGCCTGGCTCGCCTTCGGCTCTCCTTCGGCTCACCAGGCAAAGCCAATGGCTCGTTCTAAAAATAAACCTCGCTCGAAAACAGTCGCTTGCCACATAATATACTATTTTTTAAAAATCATTTCCAGTATTGACTTAAAGTCGAAAATCGTCCAAACCTTTTTTTTCGCGACCTGGGGCCTAAATATACCAGAAAAGCGTCAGCAATACTGGAAATGATCTCTTTTTTTTTTCAAAAAACCTATCTTCGTTGCACCCTAACGATGCGAATTTTATCATCATATAACTATACAAATTGAATATGTCATCATATGCTGTTCAGTTTTTTATTTGCTTATAAAAGTTACTTTATGGGGAAGAAAAATGTACACATTCACTCGCACCAGCGGGGAGCTAAGCCAAGGGTACAAGAGATATCAGGAAGTAATGACAAAGTTTCTTATTCATCTTCTTCCTCAAATTTACAGGCAAAGTATACTTTTCCACAAAAAGCCACGTCAATTATCATTGGACAAAAAGTAATTTGTTCATGCCATTGACTCATTGGGAAAGCATTTATAACACAAAACAAATGAAAATGTAACATTCATGCGTTCAATTTCAGTGGTTTTCAAACTTACGTTCAATATTTCCTTCATCATTTTGAATTGTTTGAAACTTGGCTCGCAGGAGTATATCTTTTTGAGTGCACGGCACATCCTTAACATTTTGTGACCAGATCTGCGCTTTATCCGTCGCGATCTAGTTGATTCTTGGGGAATCTTGGACGTTCCGGGTCTCGATGCATCTGCCATTACACTCACCTAAGCAATCAAGTTTCAATATTGGTATACCTTTAAATAATATATTTTGTCATATTCGAAAAGAAGCACCAGTTGCACATAGTAAAGTCGGAAATCCAAGAGGGATTCAATATTAATAATAATTAATCAGAAATGATTAATATTAGACGTTTACTGATCGTTTTTGTGTCGTACAGTTGTTAGCAGAGTTACTTCGAGTTCAATCAAATTATTATTTTCAGCGAAAGCAGTGTCTTACGTTTCTTTTATTTCATCATTGCTTTATGGTTCCTTGCGATCTTAAGAATGAATAATCAAACAATTCACCTTTTTTTGAAGCTGAGCGTTCGTCAGTAATGTACACGAGTTATACTTTATTGAGGTTAGAAAATCTTACTGTGAAGAAACTCAAGTTTTTTTGCAATAAAAAATATTATAGATGCGAAATTTCTTTTACTAACCTTAATGCTTGCGACGTGCTGATACCAAATTTACATCATTTTCCACACTTTTCTTGACGAAATGAATATATATATTTCGCTGAAAAGTACAATTCGGTGATACACGCACAAGTGATCGTTTACCACGCGGACGCGCGTGAATTTTATATAATGGTGTCCACATTGGCATATCCGCGGACCGGAATGTACGCGTACGCTCTGACGTCACCCATAAGATTTTGCCGGGCGGAACCTCCGCGTACTCTGAGCCAATGTGGACTCTCCATTATAGAATTCAGTGTATCCGCCGTAAGCCGTTACACGAAAAATGAGCAATGAGCGAGTCAACGCCGTTTTTGACGCCATAGAAGCGCGAAAAAGGGATTATATGGCGAGTCCCCACTGCGCGCGCACGTCATGCCGTCACCTCATGAGTTGACCAATCAAAACGCCAATATTATTGCATCATATACGACGGGACTGATGTGATGTAATAATATTGGCGTTATACAATTGTAAAACGTCCCTGAGCGACCTCGATGAACATATTCGTTCAATTTTTCTACAATTTTTAATGTAGAGATTGGCAAAGTGGATACGCTCCACTGTTCGAATTCTGCAGAATCTGGGTACGGACCCGGAACGTGTCAGGTTTTTTTTTTTTTACTAAAATGTTTAATTATATTATTTGTTTCATGCAATAGTGCCTCCGTTCTTTTTCGAGTGTGTTGAAAAGGATTTTTGGCAACTCGTAGTCGTTTTCGAAATATCGACTTATAAAGTCTGGTTTTTTAAACGCTCTTATATATCTATATCTGTCGACTATGTTCTTATTATATCTATATATGTATTCTAATATATATATATATATTCGCTATATCCATATTTGCGAACACGCGCACACACACACACACTTCGCTATACATCGATCGATTTGGTGACTCCACGGAGTAGCTTTTAGAGGATTTGATACTCTGCTTGTTGCCAAAGTTTTCTGTTTTCTCGAGCTCTCCGGCTTGATGAAGAGTGGGGAAAGATCATTCTCGGGCGCGGAGGTGCGCGGGTTGCCGGGCGGGCAGCGTGCAAAAGAGAGAGGTCCGTGTTACGAGATCCCATACATTTATTATACAGTGCGAGCACGCTACTTATTTTCCTTAACAATTATTACAATTACAAGAGCTCTTGTAGCAATATCAGCTTAGAACCTGATTTTCGATTGTTTATGCCAAATAGAGATACACGAAATCAATCAAAAAGTATCTATACTGGATTTAGTGCATATTTAAGATTATTATGTGATCGACAGGAATAAGTATTACTGTATAATTGTTAAGGAAAATAACTTAGCGTTCTCGCACTGTATAATAAATCTATGGGATCTCGTTATTATAACACTGACCTCTCTCTTGCACGCTGCCCGCCCGGCAATTTGTATATGCAATATTTATATATTTCATCGTTTACCCCTTAAGGTACATGCCCGTTCCCTTTTTCCATTTCCATTCGTTTCTCCTTGAGACCCCCCCGACTACTGTTGGTGTTCACAGCCGCTTTTTCCTAATGTGCTATTTTGGTCGTAGTTTTATTGCTCGAGAGTGGTATGGATTATACATGTACACATCTATGTATATTGGTGTATACGTATGCTGCGCGTCACTATGCGCGCTGTATCCTTATTTCTTATATTTCAAATGAAAACCAAATATTGTATCCTTTGTGTCTCACTAGTGTATCTCACGAAAAATGAGACCAGTTCGGCGTTTTACCGTATAGGTGTCACGTCGACGCTCCAAAATATGTATTAAAAAAATGGGAGCGTCGTTCATTTCCCGCCTATACCCTATACCACCCCTATACTCATCTCTGATCGAGGGACGCGTAGGATGCACCAAGTGGTGGTGGGGTCGAGGTGCGCAGGCGCGGCGGCCATTGCGCACACGCGGCTAGTTCCGGTAAGCGAGAGTGAGTGAGTGAGAGTTAGTTGCGAGTTCCGAGTTCCGAGGAGGTAGTCGAGAGAACACCTTAGTGTATAACGAGTCACGCGGGCGATAGCCATTCCAAGCGAGCCAAAACCGTTTTTCGAGCCCAACGTAAAAGTGCCTTCAGCGTCGAGAGAACACCTTAGTGTATAACGAGTCACGCGGGCGATAGCCATTCCAAGCGAGCCAAAACCGTTTTTCGAGCCTAACATAAAAGTGCCTTCAGCGTCGAGAGAACACCTTAGTGTATAACGAGTCACGCGGGCGATAGCCATTCCAAGCGAGCCAAACCCGTTTTTCGAGCCTAACGTAAAAGTGCCTTCAGCAAAACTTGTTAGTTGCGAGTTGCGAGTTCCGAGGAGGTAGTCGAGAGAACACCTTAGTGTATAACGAGTCACGCGGGCGATAGCCATTCCAAGCGAGCCAAAACCGTTTTTCGAGCCTAACGTAAAAGTGCCTTCAGCGTCGAGAGAACACCTTAGTGTATAACAAGTCACGCGGGCGATAGCCATTCCAAGCGAGCCAAAACTGTTTTTCGAGCCTAACGTAAAAGTGCCTTCAGCAAAATTTTCTATATGGCGCTGGCCGGCGAAAACATACCTTTTCGATAATTGCGAGTGTCGAAACTTCGAAACTTGTGAAAAGTGTATTTTTCAACAATGAAATACGTTCGCGTTATCGTTGCCGGTACAGGTGAAGAACACGTATGTCCTATTGCCGATGTGAAACGATTCAACGAGACAAGTGGAAAATACGATATTGCCTGTACCGAAGAAAGTATCAAACGGAATAGCGGTTATGGTGGTTTCAAAGAAACGCTGAGGATTTACAGACTCGATAAAACTACCAACCGTTATAGTTATCCTGCAGTTGTCGTTCTCAGTTATGGCGGTTAGTATTAAAAACATGTAAAATTGCTTACATTTAAATGAATCTGCATTATATAATTAGGTAATATATCGAAAATATTTGTCGGTTTTTAGAGACGGAGAAAGAAGCATGGAAAACCCAAACAAAAAATAAAGATGGTCGAGGTGCCCGTGAGAAGAGGCAAAAGCTATCGGATACCCCCAAGATAATTTACAGCCCCAAACCCAAAACCAAGAAGAAAGCCGTTGATGATACCACCGTTGATTCAACCACTGCCCGGTCTATCCACAATGCATCAGATGACAAGTTCTCCGACAGCGAGGTAAATGAACAATTTTGTACCTGCAACGGCTGTATTGGTTGTTTCGAGTTGCCAAGTACGTAGTTCAATGTTTTTTCAATCCAAATTGTTGAAGCAACTTTAGATTCAAATTTTTTTTAAATTCAAATTCTTCAAATAATACATTTTTGAATCATGAGGAACGGTTCCTGTATAAGCAGGGTGAAAATATTCATCTAGTGTAAAAAAAAAAATCTATATGTACTTCGTGATATGTGCTTTGGATACTTCAATTTATTTCACAACTTTTTGTGAGAATTTATTTTAAGGGGGAAAAGTCATAAACATCAAACATACGTTTTTTCAAGAATTTTTTTATAAATAAATGGAATTATATTGAATTGACATAAAAAATATCTCTAAATATACGATGTAAGGCATAATGAAAAATTTTTGTATTAAAAAATGGCGCTGCGACAGCTACTAGAAGTCAGCACCTCTGATTTGCGACATGCAGCCTATAGGTCTCAAACCTCAACTAAAATAGAAAAATCAAATTTTTGTTACAATACATTAATACGCTTTGCATGGCGGAGAGAAAAAAGAAATTTTAAATCACTTGATATTTTTTTCAAAATGGTCCTAAATTAAAAATTTTTTTCTCCGTCATGCAAAGGGTATTAATGTATTTTAACAATAAAATTTTGATTTTATTATTCGAGTTGAGGTTTGAGACCTGCAGGCTGCACGGCGGAAATCTGAGGTGCCAACTTCCAGAGGCTGTGGCGCCGCCATTTTGGATATTTTAGTCTAAACAAATTTGTCAATATACCATACATCATATATTTTGAGATATAATATATAATTTTATTTATTTATTAATTTAGTGCCATGATTGAATATCAAGCCTATCCGTTGACGTTTCAATATTTTTTTTCATATCTGAGAAAACTGCGACGACTGACATTGGATTTCAATGGCAAAGAAAACTCTCAATCGGATAAGGCAAATATCTCAAAGGGTGTGTATAATATGGCCTCTGTCACAGGTTAACGCAGATCTGGACCGAGGCCTAGCTTCTCCGTCAAGCTGAGACGACGGTCCTCGCACTCAGTTCCATCGCAGCGGAGAGAATCAAGAGTCGTCGGAGAGTGTTTTCTCCTCCATGAAGTTGGGGCATCGGTCCTCGCAATCAGTTCCAAAACACTCTCCGATGACACTTGATTATCTCCGTTGCAATGGAATCAAGTGCAAAGACCCTCGTCGTAACTTGATGGAGAAGCTAAACCTTGGTCCAGATCTGTGTTAACCTGTGACAGAGGTCATATTACACACACTCTTTAAGACATTTGTCTTATCCATTTGAGGATTTTCTTTGCCGTTAAAATCCAACGTCGGTCGTTGCAGTCTTCTCGGATATGAAAAAAAATATTGAAACGTCAACGGATAGGCTTGATATTAAATCATGGCACTAAATAAATAAACAAATACAATTTGCTTCCTTACTGATAGAACCCCTGAGTAATATAGAGTTTGCAAATTTTTCTTAGAATATGTATATCTAAGAAAGCTACGGAACAATGGAAATACGACGCAACAAACGAGTTCAGACATCGAATGTGGAAACCAACAGATCACGAGGTAATCATAATCATAAATGCCCGCCTGCATAAATCATTGCTTCCTCTAAGTTTGTGAAATTTTTTAAAATCTGTACCCGTATGTGACGTGGAATAAGCATGAAATCAACGAATATAAATCAGCGTGTATTACGAAATTGTAGGAACTCGACTACGGTCAATTACACGAGAGCAACAAAACGGTAACTGAAGTACGAAACGAAGAAAAGTCTCACGAAAGTGAGCAAACCGCCATGAACGACTTCAATCCGAGAGAATCTGGAACGACGCCAATGACGCCCGCCGATACGCAAGAAAAGGTAAGGAAAAAATATGAATACTGTAACGTCCTGGGTCGAAATACCCACCTAAATTTGAAATTTTTCATATACGTTCTTTTAATACTCAAATTACGAGAAAACATGAACGAAAAGAGGTGCCGGAGTTCACCACCTAAACGCACAAAAACTTGAATCTTTTACGAACGAGGCTCGTCACGGGGGAAGGCGCTGAGTGACGAACCGGCGTATTTCGCGCGTTATCACCAAGCTCCCGCAAAATGCTGGAAGTTGGTGAAAATCAACGCCTTGCTGGTTCGCACACGGTAGCCGCGCTTATCGCTTACCAATGAGCCTCAACATATACAACAAGTGCACTTCGTGAGTATCGATATCCCTGCACTGGCAGTAGTCAGAAATCAGTCTGGACAATGTCGATTACACGAAGCTGACAGGAAAATCGCCAGCCATAATAACTGGAAATCCGTCTGGCGATTATCGGCTGACAGGAAAATCGCCAGCCATAATAACTGGAAATCCGTCTGGCGATTATCGTCAGCAAAATGTCGAGGTGTGAGAGAAACTCTTCCCTCACGCGCCGACATCTCCCACCTTATGCGACAATAGAATAAGGGCCTATATAATGACCAGCATGGAGTCTATAAGTCAGTCTGGAAGGAGTGAGTAGAGAGTAATCACCAGCCAAGTGCTAAAGAGTCAGAGTACTCAGTCACTTGAGCAGGTTAACGAATAACCATCGGAAAAATCAACGGGTCTACCTCGGGGACCCGACCGCGTGTAAAACAGGACTAAACCTTAAAAAGATGTGAAAATTGTGAAAACTTCCTGTCCAATTTCCCCAACGAGATTGGTCGAGGACTATTTGAATAAACGCCGAAATTTATTTGTTGAAATTAAAAAGTGATTCGACAAACTCATTCAAATAACCCGCTACGCCTGCATCCGCTTATCCAACGAGGATAGATTCGGCCGGTAAATACGGGAAAATAATAGATAAAACGTACGAACACACTTCAAGTTGTTCAGTTTCGATTGGGACACCCACCAAAATTCACGTGTTCCCAACACCTTTTCATAACTGCAGTACCGTGCGCTAGACGCACGTGCTAACGCAGTTACTTTACTTAATTTTCTCACTTTCTCTAACTACAGTACCGTGCGCTAGACGCAAGTGCTTAAGCAGTTAATTTCTCTGACTACAGTACTGTGCGCTAGACGCACGTGCTTAAGTAGTACAGTACTGTGCGCTAGACGCACGTGCTTAAGTAGTTAAATTCTCTGACTACCGTACTGTGCGCTAGACGCACGTTCTTAAGTAGTACAGTACCGTGCGCTAGACGCACGTGCTTAAGTAGTTACTTTTCTCACCTTCTCTGACTACAGTACTGTGCGCTAGACGCACGTGCTTAAGTAGTTACTTATTCCTCCCTCCGGGTACAGTCACGTGCGCCAGACGCACGCTCTGTACTCTAACCAGCCAACCACAACTCCGTGCGCTAGACACACGCACTGTGGTGGAGGTTTCAACCCTATCGTGTGGGAGTCCCACCCGAAAATAGGACACACTCGAAGGATAACTTTTTTATTTGGACTTTTACGAGCAAACGCCGAAGCGGTAAATCCGAAAATAATAACGACTCGCTGCAGGAAAGAATTGTTTAATGTACGAGCACAGCAACAACAATTCGAGCGACACCTCAACCGACAACGTCGTCTTCATCAACTAAACACCCGCTACGCCCAAACAAAAATCATCTAACAAAAACCACAGTGAAACACCACGTTTTACCAAAGAAAGCAAGAAAAATCTACGTTTCACGTAAGTAGCGTCACACGATCACCGCACTCTTGCCTCTATCCCCGACCGGCGCATTCCGGTCCCAACAAGAGGCACCCTTATTTCTATATATACCCTATCGTTCTCACCCAGGACGTAACAATACAATAAATGTAAAATTGTGTGAATGCAGAACGACCAACATTATGTTCATTAGTAAATACTGCATCGTTTGATTGTACCACCGGCTCATCGATGATTTTTAATGCGATGTAGATAATAAATCGGGAATTTGACTTGAAACAAAGTATAATGCGTACCCAGGAGTATTTGTAGCGTGGCATGAGTTTAAGCAACGAACAACAACTGTAGGAGAAATTAAATAATAAAAATCTCGACAATTGTTTGCAGGACGCTGTACGAAAATCACCAGACATACCGATACTCTCCGCTGATGAATCGTCACGGAAGGATTACGTAGCGTCATTGCTCGAGACAAATACTGTTGGTGGTAAAGCATCAGAGGACAGCGATTCTGATAACGACTCTACTGTCACAAGTTCAAGTGAATCGGTGCACAGCGATGGGTCTTCGGACAGTCTTATTACCGTAAGTGTCAACATGAAGCTTCCAGGTCATGGATTATGTTGAAACATGCAGATGTGTTTCGTTAGCCCTAAGAATCAAGCCTCTCATCCATAGTTCCATCCAATAGGCCTTTTGTCGCTCACTTTATGCTATAAATTACCATTTTCAACCAATTTATCGGTCCGTTGCTACTGCTCTCTACTGATCCACTCAACTTGGACATGTTATTAAAACGTTGCCAGCCGATCATGCAATTCAATATTCCACTGAAGAAAAGCAAAGCGATGCTGATCAAAGCAAATATCGATATTACAATTCGTCTCATGGCAATACGCATAGTATTCATGCTTGGAAATACTATGTGTATTTATATAAGATGAATTATAATATAATTTTTCGTTTTGCCTTGCATCGCTTTGCTTTTCTTTACTAGCGCGTAGTGTGTATCTGTCTAGGTGTCTAGTATGCCCTGCTTAGTGTGTAACTGGATTATTATTTTTTTTCTTCTTATTTTCAGAAATAATATAATGAATTTTAGTAATTTATTGTGAGACTTTTTTATAAAAGTTACAGTGATTCAGCTCTTTTGGTAACAACACCTTAACTTTAGGTGCAACTAAGAAAATTTTTAATTGCATACAATTAAAGTCGATGAAAAAAACCTTTTTTAAAAATTGGGAAAAAAAGAGGGAAATAAATAGAAGCAATACATGACGATGTAAAGTAATTAGAAATAAAATTTTTTGGAAAATCGAGTCATTTGCTGGTACATCTCGTAATGTACTGCTAGCATATTATGAATTTAAATACCAAACGTAAATTTGAGCTTGTTTCATAATTACAGAAACGCGATAGCGGCAAGACGCACGATACGAATGGTGAGATAACCACTGGATTGAATCGAAAAGAGTCCGATGAAAATATGTCGCAAATCGCCATGAACGACTTCAATCCGAGAGAATCTGGAACGACGCCAACGACGCCCACCGATACGCCAGAAAAGGTACGGAAAAAATATGAATACAATAAATGTAAAATTTTGTGAATGCAGAATACCAACATTATGTTTATTGGTAAATACTGCATCGTTTGATTGTACCACCGGCTCATCAATGATTTTTAATGCGATGTAGATAATAAATCGGAAATTTGACTTTAAACAGAGTATAATGCGTAAGTATAATTCACCGTATTCAATGTTGGTCGCTGTAGCTAAGCCGATACACTTCACGCGCAAGCGAAGAAAAGCAAAGCGATGCTGATCAAAGCAAAGATCGATATTACAATTCGTCTCATGGCAATACGCATAGTATTCATGCTTAGAAATACCATGTGTATTCATATAAGATGAATTATAATATAAATTTTCGTTTTGCCTTGCATCGCTTTGCTTTTCTTCACTAGCGCGTAGTGTGTATCTGTCTAGGTGTCTCGTATGCCCTGCTTAGTGTGTAACTGGATTATTTTTTTTTCTTATTTTTAGAAATAATATAATGAATTGTAGTCATTTATTGTGAGACTTTTTTCTAAAAGTTACAGTGATTCAGCCCTTTTGGTAACAACACCTTAACTTTAGGTGCAACTGAGAAAATTTTTAATTGCATACAATTGAAGTCGATGAAAAAAACATTTTTAAAAAATTGGAAAAAAAAGAGGGAAATAAATAGAAGCAATACATGACGATGTAAAGTAATAAGAAATAAAATTTTTTTGTAAATCGAGTCATTTGCTGGTACATCTCGTAATGTACTGCTAGCATATTATGAATGTAAATGCCAAACGTAAATTTGAGCTTGTTTCATAATTACAGAAACGCGATAGCGGCAAGACGCACGATACGAATGGTGAGATAACCACTGAATTGAATCGAAAAGAGTCCGATGAAAATATGTCGCAAATCGCCATGAACGACTTCAATCCGAGAGAATCTGGAACGACGCCAACGACCCCCACCGATACGCCAGAAAAGGTACGGAAAAAATATGAATAAAATAAATGTACAATTTTGTGAATGCAGAATACCAACATTATGTTTATTGGTAAATACTGCATCGTTTGATTATACCACCGGCTCATCAATGATTTTTAATGCGATGTAGATAATAAATCGGGAATTTGACTTTAAACAGAGTATAATGCGTAAGAATAATTCACCGTATTCAATGTTGGTCGCTGTAGCTAAGCCGATACACTTCACGCGCAAGCAAAGAAAAGCAAAGCGATGCTGATCAAAGCAAAGATCGATATTAAAATTCGTCTCATGGCAATACGCATAGTATTCATGCTTGTAAATACTATGTGTATTTATATAAGATGAATTATAATATAAATTTTCGTTTTGCCTTGCATCGCTTTGCTTTTCTTTACTAGCGCGTAGTGTGTATCTGTCTAGGTGTCTAGTATGCCCTGCTGTGTGTATCGGTTCAGCAGCAGCGACTAACATCGAATATTCAATATTTGTTGTTGCGGCAAGGCCGATACGCACTACATGAAAGCGAAGAAGAGCAAAGCGAAGTAAACCGAAGCAAAGATTTATATAATGATTCGTCCTTTGGGAATACGCATAGTATTTGCAAGCACGATTACTATAAATATTCCTGTAAGACAAATTGTGTTATAAATTTTCTCTTTGCTTTGGTTTTCTTCGCTTGTGCGTAGCGTGTATGAGCCCAGCGGCAGCGACCAGCATTGAATACGGTAAGTTAACGTGTAGAATATTCATTTTTATGATCGGCTGACAAAGCATTAATAACATATCCAAGTTGATCGGATCAGTACAGAGAAATATGGAAGGACTTGTAAATTGGTTAAAAATGGTATTTTAACTCATGACGGTAGCGACAAAAAGCCTATTGGATGGAACTGCGTATAAGAGACTTGATGTATAGGGCTAATGAAACACACCTGCAAGTTTGACCAAAATTCATGACTCGGAGGCCTGATTTCCTTGTCAGATAAACATTAAATAAATTCTCATAATATTGAAGATAGCGCCTACCCAAAAGAAAGAAAGAGCCTCCTTGGTGTAACTCGATAATTTTTTTCGTTTTATTTTCGGAAATAATATAATGAATTGTAGTCATTCATTGTGAGACTTTTTTCTAAAAGTTACAGTGATTCAGCCTTTTTGGTAACAACACCTTAACTTTAGGTGCAACTAAGAAAACTTAATTGCATACAATTGAAGTCGATGAAAAAAACATTTTTAAAAAATTGGGAAAAAAAGAGGGAAATAAATAGAAGCAATACATGACGATGTAAAGTAGAAAGGAATAAATGTTTTTGGAAAATCGAGTCATTTGCTGGTATATCTCGTAATGTACTCCTAGCATATTATGAATGTAAATACCAAACGTAAATTTGAGCTTGTTCCATAATTACAGAAACGCGATAGCGGCAAGACGCACGATACGAATGGTGAGATAACCACTGGATTGAATGGAAAAGAGCCCGATGAAAATATGTCGGAAATCGCCATGAACGACTTCAATCCGAGAGAATCTGGAACGATGCCAACGACGCCCGCCGATACGCCAGAAAAGGTACGGAAAAAATATGAATACAATAAATGTAAAATTTTGTGAATGCAGAAGACAAACATTATGTTTATTGGTAAATACTGCATCGTTTGATTGTACCACCGGCTCATCAATGATTTTTAATGCGATGTAGATAATAAATCGGGAATTTGACTTTAAAGAAAGTATAATGCATACCCAACAGTATTTTTAGCGTGGCATGAGTTTAAGCAACGAATAACAACTGTAGGAGAAATTAAATAATAATAAAATCTCGACAATTGTTTGCAGGACGCTGTACGAAAATCGCCAGACAGCCCGGTACTCTCCGCCGATAAATCGTCACGGAAGGATTACGTAGCGTCATTGCTCGAGACTGTTGGTGGTAAAGCATCAGAGGACAGCGATTCTGATGACGATTCTACTGTCACAAGTTCGAGTGAATTCGTGCACAGCGATGGGTCTTCGGACAGTCGTATCACCTTGAAAAATGGAAAATCGAAGGGAAATATTGTACCGCCGTATGATGCCACTGAACAAGAGACGACGCAGGACGCTGGTGGTTCATTTCAATCATCGACGGTATCGCCCATCAAGATCGATGAGGTAATTCCAAAATTATAAAATATGCAATACTCGATCATTATGAATGACAACTACCATTTTTTCAACTCCGACAGATAAAGGTGGCAGAACAGCCGAAGCCAAAAATCGTCAGCAACGTCAGACTCGTGAAGAAGTTTGAGTACAAGGCAACAGCGTTGAGACACAAGTCCGATAATTCCTCGATTTCGATTGAAAAATCGAAATCACTCGACAACGTAAGTTCAATTTAATTTTAACGCCACTCCCGTTACAATGTAGAAAATGCGAAAAATTGACGGTAGCATGCACATTGTGAGATGTAACTGAAAAATGAATGTGTAGTTTACCTTCCCACGGTACAGGATGACGAAACACCGAAGCGACCAATAAATGTTAAGAAGAAAAGAATGGATTTGAATTCGCCGTTATCATTATCGGGTGGGGACGACCGTGATTCACATCCGTTCGTAAAGCACGATAGCATCTCGTCAGAAACATCGTTTAATGTCGACGATCATCGTGGATGGGTAAGCGCCTGTATTAATATGTCGGGAGCTCGTCGCATTTAATTTTTACCGTTTCCTGGGCATGGGGACAGTGTATAAAGCATAAATTCGAAACCGCTGTACCGCCGAATAGAGTAGTGATTACACATGAAACTAAAATAATTTATGCTGAAATTGAAGAATCTGTCGAGATACATTCAATGTTGCAATATAAAATCGAACATGTAACAAAAAGAAAAAACACCTTACAGAGATTCAGGTCCTACCAATGACGATTTTTATCTACATGTCCGAGCAAAACTTTTCGAACGAAGTCAAGTAATTATCTTTTTTTTTTTTGAATACGTAAAAAAAAACTAAGCTTGTACTCTTCTCTTTGGGTGCATATCTGAGCTATAAAAGTATTGTGTATATAAAGAAGCAACCGACTGGCAGCTGTGATTGTGCGATTAGTGTACGACTTCGGCGGTCTCCGAAGTTGAGCAGTACTGGTTGTGGCCAATATTGGAATCGGTGACCGTCCAGCCGTGCACTGGATTGCGCACCGACTACTAAGCGGAAGGCGGTTTATTTGAGTTTCGGTCGGTAATTCACCTAACTAAAACTAACAAGGAGTGTATCAGGCATCCTGGTCATGGATTCTGCTCAAACTTGCAGGTGTGTTTTATTAGCCCTAAAAATTAAGCCTCTTGTGCGTAGTTCCATCTAATAGGCATTTTGTCGCTCGCTTAATAACATAAAATACCATTTTTAACCAATTTATCGGTCCCATGCTACTGCTCTGTATTAAGGGAGTACATCCGCGACCGGTGGCGGGGAATCAGCGGGAATATAGGCGCGGTGAAGTACGGTGAGCGGGCACGCACGAAACAAAAGAGAGTCGGTCCGCTCACGGGGGCTTGTCGACGAATATATCTCAATAACTAAACGGTAAATCCTCTTCAGCTTTTACGAGAGTATTCCTATGATACTTACCTACGTTACTTTAGTTTTTTGGTCAATTCTCGACACCCGTCTAGGTGTTACAGCGAAAACCGTGTCGTTAGGGTATGGCTGGCGCATGGGTTACGTGTTAATCAGGCTCATTTTAACTTCAATTATCTCGAGTTTGAAACGGTAAATCTCTTTGTAACTGCACGTACGGTTAGATAATATCCTAATTAACACACGTGCAAAGATTGGATGATTTCTCAACACATTGATTCCACGGAGGTACTACCTTAATTCAACCAACTTCGATATGTTATTGAAAATTTGTCAGCCAATCATAAAAATGAATAAACCACGCGTTAATTTACCGAATTCAATGTTGGTGGTTGCAGCTAGACTGATACACACTACGCACAAGCGAATAAAAGTGAAGCGAAACAAACCGAAGCAAAGATTTATATTACACTTTTTTTTTATGGAAATACGCATAGTATTCACGCTTGCAAATATTATGCGTATTCCCATAAGACGAATTGTAATATGAATCTTCGTTTCAGTTTGCATCGCTTTACTTTTCTTTGCTTGTGCGGAATGTGTATCGGTGAGCGGCAGCGATCAACATTAAATATTCAATGTTGGTCGCTGCTGCTGGACCGATACACACTACGCAGCGCACACACTAGGCAGATACACACCATGCACGAGCGAATAAAAGTGAAGCGAAGCAAATCGAAAAAAATATTATTATAAAATTCGTTTCAGTTTACATCACTTCACTTTTCTTTGCTTGTGCGGTGTGTGTATGGATTTAGCGGCAGCGATCAACATTGAATATTTAATGTTGGTCGCTGCTGCTGGACCGATACACACTACGCAGCGCACACACTGGACAGATACACACTATGCACAAGCGAATAAAAGTGAAGCGAAGCAAATGAAAACAAATATTTATATTAGAATTCGTATTATGGAAATACGCATAGTATTTTGAAGCATGAATACTATGCGTATTCCCATAAGACGAATTGTAATATAAATCTTCACTTCAATTTGTTTCGCTTCACTTTTCTTTGCTCGTGTGTAGTGTGTATCAGTCTAGCTGCAGTGACCAACATTGAATATGGTAAATTAACGCGTGGTATATTCATTTTTATGATTGGCTGACAAAATTTCAATACTATATCGAAGTTGGCTGGTTTAGTACAGACCAGTGGTGAAGGACTGATAAATTGTTTAAAGATGGTATTTTATGCAATGAAGCGAGCGACAGAAGGCCTATTAGAATGAACTACGCATAAGAGCATTGATTTTTAGGGCAAATGAAACCCACCTGCAAATTTGAGCAGAATCCATGACCCGCAGGCCAAATACTCACCTTGCCGGTAAAATATTATATTCGCCTGTATCGGCCAGGTTTTCCGTACCTTTCCTGTGTCCTCGTGCAAATGCGATACAGTAGTGCATTAGCAAAGAGTGGTCACGGACAACACTGGGGGGTGATCAAGGAACAGGTATTGATGTGAGAAGAGAAGGGAAGGCACGTGAAAGCCCGAAAAAGAGATACGATGGAATGTATTAATTTTAAAGAAAGTGGAGAAGCAACGGCGATCTAAGATGTACCACTTTATACACCCGGACAAACCCAAAACAAAATTGCATTATAAATGAACAACTATTTGCTGTATGGTTAATAAATATTTCAAAATCAGGCAAAGCACAACGATGTACCTCCGGGAAGTGGAACATCAATGAAAAGGTTCAAAGTGGAAAGTTATCACTCCAAAGAACCGCGTGGCATTCCAGGATCACGGAGAGAATCAGCGTCATCTGACATAAACATTTATAAGGTAAAGATAAAATATAAAAAGCTGGCAGGTTGAAGACATAACAACATTCGATACCCTCCATAGAGCGATGTAAATTCCGAAACGAAACGACGGTCAACGGAGAGAAAAAAACAACAAGTGGTAAGGAAGTGTACAAAGAAGAAAAGAACGATTGAAAGTACATCAGAAGAATCTGATTCCGAAAAAAATCCTGCGAAGCGAAGAAAATCGCATGTACCGGAAAAGACGTCTAGTTCCGATATACCATTGGATGCAGAAAAACGTATTCGCGAAGATTTTAAGAAGCGGACCCAAAAAATTGAAAAAATGGTAAAGCAAGTTTTGAAAGCTCAACAATGTAATGTCAACGTTACAGATAATGATTGCACGTACGAAATACCAAAGCCTAATGAGGATGGTAAGGTAAATATCCGACAACGTCACCAGTAAAATAATAGAATCGCTCAAACCTATTCCACGCGGTACAAATTCCTACTTTCGTTACAGATTCCAATTGATGGAACGGATTTCGATGTTCAAAACTTCATCTGAGCTTCGGACGCTCCAGATATGAGAAAGAGGGCCAATCATTTGATGCATGCCATGTGGACACGAGAGGAAATGTTCACCCTTACTCTGGACTCATCAAAGAAAAAAGACCCTTCTAGACGAGAAATAACTGCGACAGAAATAAAAGCGTTAATTAGTAAGTTCATAAAGTATTCTGCCTGATAAAGAAAAATAGTAATTTGTCTACCGAGCGAGAGAACGGTCGTTTGCGAACAGAGTATGAAGTTGAGCACCGAGGCGAAGTTCAGCGAGTTTCTATCCACAATCGAGGATGGAAACTCGCTGTTTTCGCTCCGCTATTGTAGAAAAACATTTTACTTGCCGTCACCATGTATGATAATCGATATGCACATGCAAAGATGCATGTAAGGTATTGCAAGGCGTACAGAAGCTGACGCGCGATCCTGTGCCGAACGAACGAATCCTACGTCAGTGGATGTCAACGAAGCTGAAGACGGATCGAAAACGTGCAGTAGGTAACAGCAAAAGTGAGGCATCGAAGAAAGACGATACTTCGAGCAGCGCGAAAAAATCAGCGACGGCGTCGAAATCATGCATTACCGAATGCGGTAAAGATTCATCATTATCGGAGAATGATGAAAACGATCCGCCGAACATCAAAATAAATGAAAATTTGTCTGTGCCACCGAAGCGAATGAAGATGCCTCAAGTGACGAATGGTAAGCAAAAAAGCAATAAAAATAATCAATTGATAAATTTAATATGGAAATATTGTATACATAGTACAACACGCTGGAGAACCTCTGGTATCCGATGACACGAAACTTTTCCATCTGCTGAAACCGACGGCATACAGCGGGAAAAAAAATGAAGATGACATCGATCGAAAATTACTCCTCAGCATTAAAAAAATAAAGCTGAAAATGAATTGGACTGCGCCCCAGCAACGGAAAATTTTATCACCGGATTCGACAATAATTATCGATGGTAAGCGAACACGCGTATGGCGCGCTATATGCATGTTATCAGATATAGCTAATATAAACGTAGATTATAAATTGCGATGAACCATACTTTTCAATTGGTACCCGGGGAAAGTGCGTATTGTTGCATGGGAGCACGAATATCGCTGTATGCTTCTTGTTCATAAAATTGCCAAAAATACGAAATCTGAAAACACGATGAGCATGAGTGCGATCGAAAAAATATTCAGGAACGGGGAAAAGCCCGAATTTATACAATATATAGTAACGAAGTATATGGTGAATACGAATGAAGTGAACGAGGATTACGAGCTATTGTACGGGTGTGTTAAACAATAAAAAATAAATATTTAAGGAAACGGCAGGAAATTTGAACCACGATATTCACACACTAAAAAAAAAAAATTACAGGTTTGACAGGAAAAAATTGATGCAAATGTACCTAGAGGAAGAATTCAAGAAGCAATCAACGTGGAATTATTCGGAATTGGAGAGACGTTGTGAAAGCCAAACTTTTTATGGTACTATTATATCTGCTTCACATTTACACCGTCTGTTATATTTTATTTTACTATCTATTGTGTTTGCAGCTGGAACTGAATCGTTGGACGCCGTACTCAACAAAATTGGTGCCGAACCGTGCAATGACAGGAAAACGAAAATAAAGCTCATAGTTGAATCGTGCTCAATGGAAGCACGAATGATTATCGGGCTCAATTTCGAGGATGCATTGGCCGCAACTGGTTTTTTAAACCAATGAGAAAAACGCAAATGACCTGATCAACAGCGGAGTGAAGATTGCGCAGCAAAAATTGCGTAAATTTATAGCAAATATTGTTCACGAGTAACGAAAGAAAAATATTTGACTGAATTTTGCTTCGTCTCGGTTTGTTTGTTTCTCCTTTTTTATTCTTCAGCGAAGATTGCGTACATTTATAGCGAAGAATTATTCGCGAGTAACAAAAGAAACTTTCACAATGCGCATTCTCGTTTCGCTCTCGCCGAGTCGCTACGGCGCAAAATATTTTACTTTAAATTTTGCTTTTTCTTGGTTTATTTTTTTTTTTTTTAAATTCTTCAAAGAAGCTTACGTAAATTTATAGCGAAGAATTGTTTGCAAGTAGCGAAAGAAACACTTACAAAGCGCATTCTCGTTTCGCTCTCGTCGAGTCGCTACGGCGCAAAATATTTGACTGAATTTTGCTTCGTCTCGGTTTGTTTGTTTTTTCTTTTTTATTCTTCAGCGAAGATTGCGTAAATTGATAGTGAAGGATTGTTTGCAAGTAGCGAAAGAAATTTTACAATGCGCATTCTCGTTTCGCTCTTGTCGAGTCACTACGGCGCAAAATATTTGACTGAATTTTGCTTCGTCTCGGTTTGTTTGTTTTTTCTTTTTTATTCTTCAGCGAAGATTGCGTAAATTGATAGTGAAGAATTGTTTGCAAGTAGCGAAAGAAATTTTACAATGCGCATTCTCGTTTCGCTCTCGTCGAGTCGCTACGGCGCAAAATATTTGACTGAATTTTGCTTCGTCTCGGTTTGTTTGTTTTTTCTTTTTTATTCTTCAGCGAAGATTGCGTACATTTATAGCGAAGAATTATTCGCGAGTAACAAAAGAAACTTTCACAATGCGCATTCTCGTTTCACTCTCGTCGAGTCGCTACGGCGCAAAATATTTGACTGAATTTTGCTTCGTCTCGGTTTGTTTGTTTTTTCTTTTTTATTCTTCAGCGAAGATTGCGTACATTTATAGCGAAGAATTATTCGCGAGTAACAAAAGAAACTTTCACAATGCGCATTCTCGTTTCGCTCTCGCCGAGTCGCTACGGTGAAAAATATTTTACTTTAAATTTTGCTTTTTCTTGGTTTATTTTTTTTTTTTTTTAATTCTTCAGCGAAGCTCACGTAAATTTATAGCGAAGAATTGTTTGCAAGTAGCGAAAGAAACACTTACAAAGCGCATTCTCGTTTCGCTCTCGTCGAGTCGCTACGGCGCAAAATATTTGACTGAATTTTGCTTCGTCACGGTTTGTTTTTTTTTTTTTTTTTATTCTTCAGCGAAGATTGCGTAAATTTATGGCGAAGAATTATTCACGAGTAACAAAAGAAAGTTTCACAATGCGCATTCTCGTTTCGCTCTCGTCGAGTCGCTACGGCGCAAAATATTTTGCTTTGTCTCTTTGTTTTTGTTTTTTTGTTTTTTTTTGAGTTTATATATATTATAACTAAATTATTGTAATAAATGAGACCAAAAAATATTTCTAATATGTACCAATATAAAAGTATGTATTTTCACGAGATTTTATGTGAACAGACGAACACTTTGAAGACTCCCTGTTACCTATATACATATTTCGTGTGAACTTGTGAGGTATATGTATTTAATCGAATTTTTAACTATAAGCCGAGCGAATAAAAACGTACCACGCACTCCCACTCCTGAAAGCAACGGTGGCAGCCACCGCGCAACGGTGGCAAACGGTAGCAGCCACCGCGCAACGGTGGCAAACGGTGGCAGCCACCGCGCAACGATGGCAGCCGCCACGTGCAAAATTTTCTTTCTAGCATTAACAGCGACAGCATGACGGTGGCAAGGTTTGTACCATTTTCTGGAACGGAGGAAAATGTGGTGGCAAGGTGGTTGTCTTTTGGTTCAAAAGCCACCGGATTTACAACCGTGAAATAACCGGTAGCAATCGTGGTGGTTTTGAAGTGGCTAAAATTGCCAGGGAGGGCCCGGTCGGTATATCGAGCGACTGGGATTATCGGGAAAAATCATCGCTGAGCGCGAGCAACGTCACATCATACGCAAATTCGAGAGCCAGTGTCCACAGGGAGCCCCCACCCTTCCCTCTACGATCTTTGTCACTGAGTCGATCGTCGCATGCAAGCGACGGCAGCACCTGCCGGGCCGAAGGCGCGGCCGCCTGCGGCGACGACTCCGGTGACCCAATTAGATATCGATTATTGATCCCTCTATGACCTACCTTTACATTGCGCAGGCCCTTGATCACCAAATCAGTCCAAGATTCCCCCTACCCTTCCACCCCAAGCTGTCCTGGTGAAGAAGATGACGAGCTCGTCACTTCGGCGAGAGCAGTTATAGAGAGTAACAGCGATTTTCCCCATTGTATCGAGTCACATATTACAGAGTTTGTAAAGCGAGAGAGTGAGCGCGTGGCCGTGGCCACCATCTTGGTTATCGAGAACCACGAGCGAGCGTCGAGAGCGAGTTGCACGTGTGGAAATCCCACCAGCGAAAAAGGAAGCCCTTTCCATTACCCTTTTATTAACTGCGATTTTTCCGACGATAATTTGCAACAATTTAACCTGTTTTTTGTATCAATCCGTGAGCATGTGGTGACGCAGTGCGACCCTCCCTTCTACACTTCCGCGATTTTTCATGCCCGTAGTCCCCATTTTCACCTTATTTTATTTATTGTAATTTCCCCGATTTTTCTTTGAGTTTGATTAATTTTCAGTGTTACCGAAAACCCGACGTGGGTAATTATTAAGAGGCCCGCGCGCTGGGAAATCCATTGACCCTGAGATATTGTAACCCCCCCCCCGCTTTTTTTTTCTTTTTGCGTTCGAGTCAGTAGAGTTAGAAATTTTGTCGATCAATATCGACTGGCGCCCAAAAATCATTAGCACAGTTTTTCTTTTTTTGCGTTCCCTTTTTTTTTCGATTCTTGTGTACCACGCGTCCTCGCCACGCTCGAAATTGTCGCGTGAGCGAGTCGCCTGATTCCCCTTAATAAATTTCCGTATTCTTTTCTTTGGTCTACTTATTTTTCTGTTGCGTAAATAGATTCTCCTTTTTTTACCCGGGTTCGCCCGGAAATAACGTCCGGCAAACCGACGAGTGCCGTGACAATATATATATATATATATGTACGTGATGTGATCATTTCGGTGACAATTTTTATTACCAAGTGCATATTCCGGTCACACTTGGCATCTTTGGTGACCGTCACCGAACGATTATTTATTAAATGCAGTTTTTGGTGACTGTTACCGAAATGTTCGATCCGTCATTTTTTATTTAATTTGTCTCATAAATGGGAATACCGAACTATAATCGATATTATTGATCACATAGATCATGCGAACAGCTTACTGCTTATGCTAATAACCTTGGTAGACTATATTTTAAATGTTAATAGTTGCTAAGGCCTTTAATTTCAGCAGCTGGAATAACCATTGTTTAACCACGGATTTAAACACATGTAAATAGCCTTACTGGTCAATTACCGTTTGATGGTGAGGTTCTTCTAAATATGGTATTAAGACAATCACAATCCTATAAATTATATGTGTCTTAAGCACATTTATACGTAGGCGTCACCAAATTAACCATTCTGGCATAGGTTGTGTATTTTGGTGACTATGCGTCGAAAAATGAAGGTAGTTGCCAAATCGAACAATATATGACCTGTCATTCACTTTGGTGACACCCAATGTATACATATGTTACGTCACCGAACTAGCCATTCTATGAGTCATCGCCAGTTTTGGTGACTCACCCGCCCAGGATCACAACAAATAAACATTCGATTTATGTACATTTGTAGTTTAATATGGGTCATTGCTACATGTGGTGTTACCGCAAAGAACGCTTTTATCCATATTATATGGAAACATCCGTCAATTAAACCAATGTTTCTGAACGTTAATGATAATTTTTTTATTGATAAGTGTGGAGTCACGTGCGTTGAAATCACTAAATTTAGTGTTGACGTAAAATATGTCCCAAAATAACATGACCGTAACTTTACATTAATCGAACTGTTGCAATCTTACAAACGTCTATCCACTCCAAGTTCAAGTTTCACCGTAACTGCGGTATGGGAACTCATAAATGTCACCCTGATATCTGGCGGCCAAATGTCCAACTGCTTTCTCCTAGTCGCTGCCCGATGATTACTATGCGAATTGTCAGTTTTAATGATATGACATATGACTTTTTAATGATTGTCAAATTACAATCTGCTGCCATGTTAAAATTTGTTGTCAAGTTAAAATCTGCGGCTTTATAACAAGAAATTAATGATAAATAAAGATCGAAAAGACAGTTAATATTTCAAGCGAGGGCATGAGATTTTCAGCACACGTAGAACATGAATAATCGTTTTATATATGTCGTTTAAACACAAGCGACATGACTTTCAATTTCATAACTTCTGAAACGCGAACAATAATTTATGAATAAAAGATTTTTCATGCGATAGGTTAATATTTTAAGCAATATAATTTTTTTTCCGAAGACATTTATTTAGCCGGAAAGTGACGGGAATTTTCTCTAAGATTTTGAGGTTAAACATGAGACGTCATGTAGGTTCATTGTATCCTTACAACGATAATTACTTCATTTGTATCCAATTTGCGCAGTAGATTATATCCACGCAAAATCCTCAATGGTAAGGAGCCTCATTATCAAATTTTCCCTTAAAAAATCGCATTTTGCCGAACATATGTGATAATCCAGTGTCTACAACTGTTCCCTATGCTGCCCCATCCTAACTAGGGCTGGCTTACTGGGATAAGGCCCATCCTTCATGTGATTTTCAATAATGAGACATCGTCTCGCAACCATAATGAGAATAATAAGTTAATTATAATTTTGTACATGAACCATATTCTGGGAGGATTAAGTTGTCAGCCTAATTTTTATTATCATTTTATTGTAAATTATCATATTTTGTGTACCGTCACAAGTCACAAGACCGTCATTTGCCGGGAATGACAAATGACCGTCATTTTACAACACTGAGTACGTTTACACGACACGAATGCAGCCAAAACCGGTGTAGTCAAAGCAGGCGTTAAAGTGCGTGTATACGGTACCAAATGAGTATGAGATACCTTGTAAACGCCCTTCAATGCCTGGTTTGTGTACACCGGTCATAGTAATACCGGAATAAGAGGCATCGTGGGGCGCGTACGGTCATTTTCGCCTCGGTGTCAATTGTATCTTTCACATGAGAATATTCACCTCGTCGAATCATTCTTTTATTGGCTGACTAAACGCCACGGACCAATAAGAATGCTAGGACGAGGTAAATGTTCTCACGTGAAAGATACACAATCGACCCGCGAAGCGGCAGCTGTTATGTCGTTATGTGGCTGGTATTTTCTTTTCACGCGAATGGGCATTACATCTGTGATCGTGTTGAATTAAAAAGTGATGAATTATCCCCATTAATATTCGTCGACAACGTCAAAAAAAATGTGAAACATGTTTTTTATATCAGTGATGTAAAGTGTTTTCTTTCTCTAGCACGCGTTCAATAGCTGTCATTGTTTCATTAATATATATCATTGTTTCATTAAGAAAGTTGTCGTCGTCGTACCAACGAAGTCAGTTGGTGGTATTAAAAAAAGTGACAAATGTGTAGATCAATTATTCATTGCCGACATAAGCGGAAAATGT
Source organism: Rhorus exstirpatorius (assembly GCA_963564615.1). NCBI lineage: Eukaryota > Metazoa > Arthropoda > Insecta > Hymenoptera > Ichneumonidae > Rhorus > Rhorus exstirpatorius. The sequence continues at coordinate 492,107 of OY751322.1, forward strand.
TTGACAGATTTTTTTTATTCTTGGCATTGTGAAAAACATTTTTTCCTCTAGCGCGTAGTCATCTGTCGCTGTATCCATAAAAATCATTGCTGTTCTGGTTGAAATTTGAGAACCGTGAATTTTTCAAATGTTTGTATTATGTATATCAATAAAAATTCTTATACTAAAAATGTGATAATGTGTACATCAATTAGTCATTGTTGACGTAAGAGGAAAAAAATCATTTTTTTTTTGCTGAAACCTGCTCATTTTGTGTATTTCCACTTTACAACTGTGGTTATAGATACATAAAAACGTACTCTAATGGCCTGCTTTGCTTTAAAAAAAAAACGGAAATTCTGATCATTTTTGCTGACTACCTCCTTAAGTGTGCGAGTTACTGATCAGCATTTACGCATTGCTGATTCTGTTGCGGTCAGCACTGAGGCTCCTCAAAACAAAATCCACCTTGTCATTATTCTACGACTTGTTGTAGCTATACCTTCTGTAGTCTGATCCTATTTAACATAACCTTATTCTGGTCTGTGATTATTGCAATCTGCTGTCTGATGTTTTTAAAAATAGGTCGTGAAAACACATTTTTCGACAAAATAACATACAAGGAATAAAATTCTTTGATGTAGTATTGATAAATGCATTCTTTGACAAATAAAAACATTGATCGTATGAGCTAGTGTTTTTACCCGATGAAAATAAGCTATATAATTTGCATTGAATACCAGCGAGACAGTTAAAAAAACGTTCTTGCAAAGCCTGCGTATCTTATGAGAAATATGGAAACTATCTTTGCGAGCCATTTTTTCTACATCGAATAAATCAAGAAATTGCTTCGCAGGCCAGCGTCAATTTGAGATACGGTAAGAAACTTGTTCAAAAAGCCAGTGTAACTTATGACTGACAGGAAAAAATCAACTATAAGAGTTTTTTGCCAGATTGAAATAAACCAAGGAATTGGCATTGAAGGCCAGCCTAGTCTGAGATAAGGTAAGAAAACTTCCTTACAAAGCGAGAGTACATTGTGACGTCGAATAATGAAATCGACTATATTAGCCATTTTTCTCACATGGGATTGAATGAAGTAATTTGCTTCGAAGGTCAGCGTAAATTGACACAGGTAAAAAACTTGCTTGCAAGACCAGTGCAGTTTACTACAAATAAGAACATTGATTCTATGAGCTAGTGTTATTACCCGATTGAAATAAGCTGAGAAGTTTGCATTGAAGGTCAGTCAATTGAGCTAGGTAAAGACGCTTGCATATATCCAGAGTAGCTTATGGGAAATATGGACCTTTATAAGCTTTTTTTTCCAGATTTAAATAAACCAAGAAATTTGCTTCACAGGATAGCGTAGATTTGAGGCAAGGCAAAAAAATTTTATTCAGAAGCCAGCCTAGCTCATGACAAAAAAAGACTTTATGTGTACATATATGGCTTTCTTTGAAACAATCGCAATGCTGACTTGATTTACTGTATGGTTGCGAAATTGTCTAATAATAAAGCTTGATGGCAAGCTCATATACGAACTCAAACCAACTGTAAATAGACCGTGAGCGGTACCAAGTCTTAATCTTTCCATTAGCCATGTAATTCAAGCGTGTTCCGAAGTCTACTCGTCTCTGTATATACCCGTATTACCTATATTTCGAAAATATCGCGTTTTGAATACGTGCGCTCACATTATCAGCCGTGTTGTATTGGGGACAGTGATAGAAGGACACTTCCGTTTCCGTTTCGATAGGAACAAACTCGTAGTTTGAGTCTTCCCCGTGTGTACCTCGCGCGTTTTTTAGCGGCGAATAGCCGGTCATGTGGTAACACTGAACGACTCTTCATACATTCAGTAATCTTCCATTATTTTCCATACGCTCTCACCTCTCACGACACGAGGATCGACGCTCGTGTTTCTTCTGGAGAAAAGTGGTGAAGTGTGGTGTTTTAGTAGCCGTATACGCGCACGTGAAATGATCTTCTCATGTTCTCAGCCTCAAAATGTTTGCACTGATAAAAACTAATAATACGTATTCGGTACAAACCACAAAGTTTATTCAAAAACACAGAAATAAAGGCCTCACATTCACAGCGTTGCACGATAAGTACTATTTCAGTTGAACGTGTTGATAAATATCGATATATCTATTCTTTAATTAGAGTGGGCGTAATGCAAGTTTTACGAAAATTAGCGTCCCTTGTACTGATGTTCTGTGGAACAGTAACTTTGGTGACTTGTTTTCGGTTTTCCTTTATGACGATTTACAAAAGGTCACCAAAGTTACTGACTCGCGAAAAATGTCTGCCATAAAGTATATATGAGACATTCTATCTCATCTTCCCTATCTTTGAAGTTAGTCAAAAAATTTAATAAATTAGTGGGATTGAAATACTATCCGGCTACAACCAACCACACCATGTTTTAAGCCTCTCCATGGGTCCATTTAAAAAAAAAATATTATGCGATTTTTTTTTTAACCACACGATATCTCGGCAGCTGAAATTGGGATTTCAATTCGTAAAAAACGAAAATTCTGAGTTTCTTAGAATGTTTCTCAAAATAATAAAGTAGCTACACTTTTTAAAATTTTGTAAAGAACATTTCCGAATAAATGTTTCGAAAATTTTTTAAATACATTGTACTATATATTTATGTGTATATAATGCGATCATTCCGACGAAAAGAATATTTCTTATGAAGAATGTTAATGTGATTCCAGTGATGGTCACCGAAACGACCATGTGTGACCGTAATATGCACATAGGAATACAAATTGTCACCGAAATGTTCGCATTATGTACAGAGAAATATACTTTTATCTCCGTGTGTTAGTAGAGGTCATCGGGAGGTTGCTTTTTTTGTATACAAATATGATTATGATGTCATATCAGAGTATATATAAAGAGTGCAGCAAAACGATATAATAAGGGTCACAATATATTTGAATTATTTAATTTCTTGATGGCGCGTGATGTTGCCATATCTCTTAATATTTGGAATTAAGCCCTTATTTACATCTGCATAGTTGCAACTACAAAGTTTCTTGAACTATGGTAGGACGTTCAAGCAAAGTTTGATTTGTATTACAGAGAATACGTGTACCGTGCACGAAAATTTAAACTAAAAAAATCTCGTACAAGTAATTTTTTCGGAGAGATGTTATTTTACTAAAATATTGCACAGTGAAATAGAAATTTGGTAAAAATTAACATTTAGATTTTTCTCCCACGAAAATCGTGAATCTAATCATATGGAAGTACCCGTCATCTCCTTTTTCATAGTTTTTTCTTTTCAATTTTTTAAAAATAATATAAATAAATATCAAGGTAGTCTAGTTGTGGAAGTGATCACAACTGAATTGGCTGACGGCTTGTGGATAAAACTAACAAGGAGAGTATCAGGCCTCCGGGTCATGGATTCTGCTCAAACTTGCAGATGTATTTCATTAGCCCTAAGAATCGAGCCTCTCATCCGTAGTTCCATCCCATAGGCCTCTTGTCGCTCGCTTCATGACATAAAATACAATTTTTAGCTAATTTATCGGCCCTTTGCTACCACTCTGTACTGATCCAGTCAACTTGGATATGTTATTGAAACTTTGTCAGTCAATCATAAAAATGAATATTCTACGTGTTAATTCACCATATTCAACATTGGTCGCTGCCGCTAGGCCAATACATACTACGCGCAAGCAAAGAAAAGCAAAGCAAAATATTTATATTACAATTCGTCTCATAGGAATACGCACAGTATTCATGCTTGCAAATACTATGCGTATTACTACAGGACGAATTGTGATATAAATATTCACTTTGGTTTGCTTGGCTTCGCTTTTCTTCGCTTGCGCATAGTGTGTATTGATCTAGCCACGCTCGACAGATACACACTACGTGCAAACAAAGAAAAGCGAAGCGATGCAAACCAAAGCAAAGATTTATATTATAATTCGTCTTGTGGAAATGTGCATAGTATTTCCAAGCATGAATACTATGCTTATTCTCATGAGACAAATTGTAATATAAATCTTCGCTTCGCTTTTCTTCGTTTGCATATAGTATGTATTGGCATAGCGGCAGTAACCAATATAAAGTGAATACGGTGAATTGACACGTAGAATATTCATTTTTATGATTGGCTGACAAAGTTTCAATAACATATCCAAGTTGACTGGATCAGTACAGAGTGGTAGCAAAGGAACGATAAATTGGCTAAAAATTGTATTTTTTGTCATGAAGGCCCTGGCAGATTAGGCCACTGCCAAACAACCGTAAAATCCACCATGAAAATTGAGCGTGGAGCCAGGAAAAAAAGCCACTGCCATGCCACCGACAAGTCCACTGTAGTCTAAATTTTAGTTTTGGTGGCATTGACGGTTCCACCGTAATGCCACCATGATGCCACGCCACCGCAATGCCACTAAAATGCCACCATAATGCCACGCCACCGCGATGCCACCGTAATGCCACCATGATGCCACGCCACCGCAATGCCACTATAATGCCACCATAATGTCACCATCACAATACCCGACGAATGTACAGGAAAATGATTCGTTAATTCAAGGGAGAAGGGTAATGCAGTACCACAAAGATTTTTTTATTTAATTTTTTTATACACATAATATGAGATTTAAAGAACGATCATAACACTTTTCTGTGCATGTGTGTGTGAGAGAAATTTAAAGTATTTATATGCGTTAATAACCGTTGAAACATGTTGAAATTATTTCTTCTATGTTTTGAGTATTATTATTCAAATGGTAGGTGTTTCAACATAAAAAGTTGTGGGTAATTTTGTATGTACTAACCGGCACATACAACCGTTACAGCTGTGTAGTATTAATAATAATGTTTTATGCACCCTAATGACAATTGTAATAATTTTTTTTAAACCAAACCCCTTAAGCGCCCTGGCAATTTGTGCAACCACGTTTTAACCACCCAAACGACCGGTCGTATGACCGTCGCTATTACGGTTGCTTTTTGACGAAAAAACGACCACCTGTAACCACAGATGCAACCGGTTAAACGACGGTCGTACGACCACTTCATGGTAACCAGATAAGATAATAATGAAACGGTTACACGACCATCAGACGACCGTCAAACGACCATTCCCTGGAAACTGAAAATTTCCGGGCAATTTTTTGCAATCACTTTTGAACAAAAAGTTTTTTAACAAAAAGTGCCCTAGCAAGTTCTGAGGTCAGCAAAATCGTGGTCTTTCGACCATTTGGTGGTCAGCTTTCATGGATCGTCGTTTTGTCGGAAAAACGACTATCCGACTGACCATCAAAACTGACCAAATGGACCCAAAAAAAAAAAAATGGACCATGGTCAGTTCCGGAAAGAGTGGTCAATCCGTGGTCACGTGACAATTAAAAATGCCCATGGTCGGCTTGGTGGTCAGGGGGCTTATCACGGTTCTTTCACGTGAGAACTCTCACCTCGTCCTAGCATTCTTATTGGCTGACTAAACGCCGCGGACCAATAAGAATGCTAGGACGAGGTGAGCGTTCTCACGTGAAAGAACCGTGATAAGCCCCCTGTTTCGGAGAACGGTGGTCAGCCCGTGGTCACGCGTTAATTTTATACGTTCCATCTTTTTCGTTGCAAGCGGGGGTAAATAAATGAATAATTTCCTGTAATTCGGGACAATGGATCTTTTGGGTATTGGGCACGGGACGTTTATTGTTTTAGCTGGAGGAGATGAAGGATTATGCAATGTACATTACCAATTTACAATTGTGTAACCACGATAATCACGACAGTTATTACATATATAACGAGGATTTTTACTGACATATTATATATTAAGTGGATGGAGAATAGGGCTTCGGATGTGCATCGTCCCCAATTGAACCGCGATTAGTGAGGATTTTGGATCTCAGAGTGGGATAGGTTTCGATGAATATTTACGTTTATTGTTTCGGGGGTAACAGAAGATTAAATCAATATAAGAATTACAAATTTTGTTATCATGACAATCATAATAGTTATTACAGAGGAACATCCTTAAAATTAAAAAGTTGCGTTTACGAAAATTTTCTTTATGAAATAATGAATTATACAACACATTGATATTCGTAATTGTAAAAAAAAAATTATTGAAATGTAGCGCATCACCTGGAAAAGAAATAACGGCCGACACTACGAGTACCCAATTACGATATATTGTGCGCGAGTCTCGACCGCCGGGAGTTACGACAACGAGACTTAATGTAAAGGAAATTCATAGAATAATTTAAGAATTTCGTACTTGCATAATCAAACTATTATAGTTTTTAATTATTTAGCAAGAAAAATTATTGTACACAAGGGAATGTATTTTTTCTTAGTGATTATGCTCACTCGAACTTTGAAATTTTCAATAATTGTCAATCGTTCAAACAATTATACTTTATTCAGCAAAAAAAAAAATTATTGACTTGAAAGTTTCACCTCTCCGACGGTGAGTGAAATGAATCCAAAATACGTCGTCGTTGGCCATTATATCTCAATTTTACCACACACTGTTGGTAGTTTTGAAGGCTTCCGTTATTTATAGATACCAAACATTTTTTCCGATAAATATCTCCTATCTACTTGTAAAATCTTTAATTTTAGTACGTATCAAAAATTCAGCAACCCCTTCAATTCTCATCCTATCTGCAATTTTACGGCACCTTCATTTTCTACTCATTTATTCACAACATAAAAATTCACGCATCTCAACTAACGTTATCGTTAATAGCTAGATATTTCGATTGGCTCCCTGACGATTGATCGATTGCACCGCACATTGGACAACAGTTTTAAAGATCTTTACTTCAGCGCAGTGAAATTACATAAGTACTTTATCGCATATTCGTTTTTGTTTGATATTTTTTCGGTATCATTGATGTGATTTAATGTACAATAGAAAAGTTTTCTTTCCAAAATATTTCACATTTCATAATTATAAATCGTTAAATTTTTCACTGTCCATTTATTGCCAGTGATGAAATATTTATAATCGATACACATTCGAACACAAAAATATTGCTGTCTAATGTAAACTTTGCGCTCGCCGGCATTATCGATCTTACGCGGAATTCTAATAATTAATTTGTTGTTGCACGCGCTGATAATTAGTAATTTTTTTTTTCTGCCATGACAAAGTTTATTAATGATGAACATGCGATATTTAGTATGTGCCACGGCCCAAAGGGATGCTCGATCTGTCGGATAAGAATTTGACGAACAAACACCATATACGTTCTCGTTGCCATTACGAAAATGAAAAAATTTCATGTTTTTAATTGCAATTTTTGGAAAGAAAAAAAGTCGATAAAAAAATACCGTCACTCGTTATCTTTGCGACGACGCCCATTTGTAATATTTATTTCGTTGTTGATGCAATTGAACCCTCGAGCCACTCGTTCCACCTCGGCCGAAGCTACCCTCATAACTGATACTATATTTTCTTCATATAATCGTGTTCCCATACGTATCTTGAAATTCAAATCTCGATTGTTGCTTACAAAGTTTCCATCGTTTCCGATTTATTTCACTTCTCGTTTTTACGTATCGTTGCCAACAGTTTCGCATTTTTAATGGCTGAAATCCTCGTCGAAAATTCCCCGGATGATACCTTGCATTATTCAGTAGTCTTTTCATCCTTTTTATACAAACGTTGGGTACGCGAGTATCGTCGACGTGCAGTCGTTGGGTCCAATACCATTGCCGGTAATAAATTCTGTAATGTATCTATAAGTTTTGGAAAAAAAGAATTAGATATACGAGTAGCCGGGTCATGTATGTAACAAAAATTTCCTTTTCGTAAAGATTCGCATTTAATAATTGTTATAAGTGACATTTGTTTCCAATTACAAATGCTATGAATATCCTTTTTATCAATACATAAACGAGTACAAAAACCCGATATCTTAAAAAAAAAGTTGCGCTCACCGGTTTTCTCAATATTACGCTCAATCTCGTGAACATTATTCGGTCTCCCAAACGTTCGGCAGGGCGATAGCGTGGAGATTGTTCTGGGCCCTGACAATTACTGCCGGTTTTTCAACATCGTTGGCAACGACAAAGGCGATGTCCGATGAAAACTCAATCATTTGAATGTGCCGCGTACCAAACGGATTCCCGATACAAGATAATCGTTCTACGAACAAACCACATACAATATCACCATTGCGAAGAAACTCAACGATTTCCACGATATTACCGAATCCGAGATTTCGGCAAGAAACAAAATTATTAAAAAATTTCGTTTCCTTCCTTCCTTCTCGAAGACACCTGTAATCAATATCCTTGAGTTGTAAAACGAATTGTAATATAAATCTTTACTTTGGTTTGTATCGCTTGACGTTTTTTCGCTTGTGGTCTAGCGGCAGTGACCAATATTGAATATTCAATGTTGATCGCTGCCGCTAGACCGATTCACACTACGCACAAGCGAAAAAACGGTAAGCGATTCAAACTGAAGCGAAAATTTATATTACAGTTCGTCTCATGGAAATACGCATTAGGGTGGTTAAAAAAAAATCGATATTTTCTTTTCCTCGGAGCTTCATCGAAAAACGTTAGAACATAAAAAAAAAGTAATTTTCCCCAAATTTAGGATAAAAAAAAAAATTAAGATAGTGTTCAAGCGACTTTTCGGTTTTTCTGCTATTTGTTGAAAATCGCGACGTTAAATTTTTTTTTTTGCCCCATAGCATAAAGTGTTTGTATTTAGCAGAATAATTTTTTTTTTTCATTTTAGTAATCTGAATTTTTTTTCAAGCTGCTTCAAGTAATTTATTTGCTGCTTTTTCGGCTTTTTTAGCTGAAAATCATAAAATTAACAATAGTTCAGCTACAAATGTCAATTTTTTTCTTTTTTTTTACAAAATAAGAGGTATGTACATTTAAAAAAAAACATTTTTCGCTCCAAATATTCGTGAAAATCGAAAATCATGAATCATGAAAAAATATTGCGAACGGTGATGCAAACAATGGCAAGTTCGCAAGTTTTTTTCATGATTCATGATTTTCGATTTTCACGAAAATTTGGAGCGAAAAATGTTTTCTTTAAAATGTACACACCTCTTATTTTGTAAAAAAGAATACAATTGACATTTGTTGCTGAACTATTGTTAATTTTATGATTTTCAGCTAAAAAAGCCGAAAAAGCAGCAAATTAATTACTTGGAGCAGCTTGAAAAAAATTTTCAGATTACTAAAATTTAAAAAAAAAAATGATTCTGCTAAATGCAAACACTTTATGCTATGGGAGCAAAAAAAAAAAAATTTCACGTCGCGATTTTCAACAAGTAGCAGAAAAAACCGAAAAGTCGCTTGAGGACTATCTAAATTTTGTTTTAAATCATAAATTAGGGGAAAATTACTTTTTTTTTATGTTGTAACGTTTTTTGATGGAGCTCCAAGAAAAAAAATATCGATTTTTTTTAACCACCCTAATACGCATATTATGTGCAAGGATTAATATTATTTGTATTATTCCTATAAGACGAATAATAATATAAATCTTCACTACAGTTTGCATCGCCTAACGTTTTTTCACTTGTGGTCTACCAGCAGCGATCAACATTGGATATTGAATGTTGGTCGTTGCCGCTAACCCGATTCGCACTGTGTACAAGCGGAAAAACGTTAAGCGATGCAAATCAAAGTGTAGATTTATAAGAAAATTCGTCTTATGGGAATACGCATATTATTTGCAAGTATTAATACTATCTGTATATTCCCATAAGACGAATTGTAATTTATATCTTCACTATGGTTTGCATCGCTTAACTTTTTTCGCTTGTGGTTTAGCGGCAGCGACCAATATTGAATTTTCAATGTTTATCGCTGCCGCTATATAGACCGATTCGCACTACACACAAGCGAAAAAACGTTATGAGATGCAAACCGAAGTGAAGATTTATATTACAATTCTTTATACACATAGTATTCATGCTTGCTATACTTTACTCAACGTATTCCAATAATACGAATTGTTTTTGTACAACATTTTGTGGCGCTCTTGCCACAAATGTCGAAAATTTAAAAAATCACATTACCTTTTCGTACGTCGATGAATGCCACCTTTGCAGTCCGAGTCCCGTGTCCGACACCAGTATCTTTGTCACACGGTATCGCTGTCTTGAGCAATAATGGCGAAAAACGTTTGTCTGGTCCACTGAAGAGAATCTGAAAAAGTCATAATTGAATTATTATGAGCAGCGTATAAGCGTATCTCGCTAATTATTGGTTGAACCCAATTGTAATAACGAGTGCGCAGTTTATGTACTTTTCTATATATATACATATATCCACGCAATCTTGTCACAAAATGTTTTTTTCAATAATGCATGCAGATCTGATGTACATGTGCTGTAGTCCACGAAAAAAAAATTCAAGCGTGTACGATTGTTACATGCGAACAATAGATTATTACTTCAGCGCGGTGCCGAGTGTCGTGTGTGTGCTTGGTCAAGATGATTTAATGAAATTATTTATTATAGGTCAAAAACTGTTCAGTATTTGCGATGTTAATTTCTTACCAGTTATTTTTTCTACGCTTACGAAAAGCGAGAAATATTCGGAACTTTTTTCAACAACGTATTACGCAGCGTGTGTGTGCGCGTAATACGAGAGAGAGGGAACAGTCATCGCCGGGCGACACAACCAACAATTATTCACTGTAATATTTTGCATGTCGTAATTCGTAATTCGGTTTCGCGCACGTTTCTTTAACACTCACGTTTATGCATACGAGGCGGTACATAATTATATATTATTCACGTATAAAATACTTTTTTTTTCTTTATTGTCTCTAAGCGGGACGCACCGAACCCGGAAAAAAGCGCGTATGCGCATAACAATAGCACAACCACGTGCATCCACTTTTTCATGAATTTTCACCCGGCAGCCAATCGCAGTTCACATTTATTTAGGGGGGTGGGGTTAAAAAAGTGTATACAACGCGAACATACCTATCCTATTGTCAGCGAACGCGTACATGCTAGAGCTAAGTATGGTCCCGCGAAAGGGATTCTCGCGTCACGAGATCGCAACGCTAGCACGTGCGCGCGCGCACACACACTACACGCCCGCGCATATACGTTTATATTTTGTCATGGACATATTTCCGCGACGTTTCAGAGGACACATTTGGAATATTTTCGCATAAACAATTTTATGATATAAACCTCTCTCTACATATATGACGAAAAATTATTTATATATTTAATTAATTATAATTAATTGAATATATAAATAATTTTTCGTTATATTATAATTATAATTAATTATAATTAATTAAATATATAAATTATTTTTCGTCATATATGTAGAGAGAGAGGTTTATGTCATAAAATTGGGTGTGTTTAGCCGAACTAAACGTTGAGCAGAAAGGCTCATCACAAATGTGCGGCTACAGTAGTCAGTGATTACAAGCCGTCATTTGTGATGAGCCTTTCTGCTCAACGTTTAGTTCGGCTGGACAGACCCATTGTTCATGCGAAAATATTCCAAATGTATCCCGAAACGTCGTGGAAATGTGTCCATGACATAATATATACGTATATGCGTGGGCGTGTGAGTGTCGGGTGTGTTGTGTGTGCGCACGCGCGCACGTGCTAGCGTTGCGATCTCGTGACGCGAGCACGGCTATGTAAGACCGTGGACGCGAGAATCCCTTTCGCGGGACCATGCTTAGGGTGCGTTCCCACTGCGCGCGTCGTGCGTCGCGTCATGCCGTCGGGTCATGAGTTGACCAATCAAAATGCAAATTTATTGCATCATATCTGAGTCGCGTCGGATATAATGCAATAAATTGGCGTTTTGATTGGTCAACTCATGAAGCGACGACATGACGCAACGCACGACGCGCGCAGTGGGAACGCACCCTTAGCTCTCGCATGTACGGGTTCGCTGGCAATAGGTATGTTCGCGTTGTATACACTTTTTTAACCCCGCCCCCGTAAATAAACGTGAACTGCGATTGGCTGCCGCGTGCCGCGTGAAAATTCATGAAAAAGTGCATGCACGTGGTTGTGCTATTGTTACGCGCGTACGCGCTTTTTGCCGGGTTCGGTGCCATAAAGAAAAAGAGAAGTATTTTATACGTGAATAATATATAATTATGTACCGCCTCGTATGCATAAACGCGAGTGTTAAAGAAACGTGTGCGAAACCGAATTACGAATTACGACTTGCAAAATATTACAGTTAATAATTGTTGGTTGTGTCGCCCGGGGATAACTGTTCCCTCTCTCTCGTATTACGCACACACACGCTGCGTAAGTTCCGAATATTTCTCGCTTTTCGTAAGTACATCACAAACACTGAACAGTTTTTAACCTATAATGAATAATTTCATTAAATCATCTTGACCAAGCACACACACGACACTCGGCACCGCGCTAAAGTAATAATCTATTGTTCGCATGTAACAAAATCGTACACGCTTGAATTTTTTTTTCGTGGACTACAGCACATGTACATCAGATCTGCATGCATTATTGAAAAAAACATTTTGTGACGAGATTGCGTGGATATATGTATATATATAGAAAAGTACATAAACTGCGCACTCGTTATTACAATTGGGTTCAACCAATAATTAGCGAGATACGCTTATACGCTGCTCATAATAATTCAATTATGACTTTTTCAGATTCTCTTCAGTGGACCAGACAAACGTTTTTCGCCATTATTGCTCAAGACAGCGATACCGTGTGACAAAGATACTGGTGTCGGACACGGGACTCGGACTGCAAAGGTGGCATTCATCGACGTACGAAAAGGTAATGTGATTTTTTGAATTTTCGACATTTGTGGCAAGAGCGCCACAAAATGTTGTACAAAAACAATTCGTATTATTGGAATATGTTGAGTATAGTATAACAAGCATGAATACTATGTGTATAAAGAATTGTAATATAAATCTTCACTTCGGTTTGTATCTCATAACGTTTTTTCGCTTGTGTGTAGTGCGAATCGGTCTATATAGCGGCAGCGATAAACATTGAAAATTCAATATTGGTCGCTGCCGCTAAACCACAAGCGAAAAAAGTTAAGCGATGCAAACCATAGTGAAGATATAAATTCCAATTCGTCTTATGGGAATATACAGATAGTATTAATACTTGCAAATAATATGCGTATTCCCATAAGACGAATTTTCTTATAAATCTACACTTTGATTTGCATCACTTAAAGTTTTTTCGCTTGTGCATAGTGCGAATCGGGTTAGCGGCAACGACCAACATTCAATATGCAATGTTGATCGCTGCTCGTAGACCACAAGTGAAAAAACGTTAGGCGATGCAAACTGAAGTGAAGATTTATATTATTATTCGACTTATAGGAATAATACGAACAATATTAATCCTTGCACATAATATACGTATTAGGGTGGTTAAAAAAAAATCGATATTTTTTTTTTCTCGGAGCTCCATCGAAAAACGTAACAACATAAAAAAAAGTAATTTTTCCCAAATTTAGGATTTAAAAAAAATGTAGATAGTACTCAAGCGACTTTCCGGTTTTATCTGCTATTTGTTGAAAATCGCGATGTGAAATTTTTTTTTTTTGCTCCCATAGCATAAAGTGTTTGTATTTAGCAAAATCATTATTTTTTTTATTTTAGTAATCTGAAAATTTTTTTCAAACTGCTTCAAGTAATTCATTTGCTGCTTTTTCGGCTTTTTTAGTTAAAAATCATAAAATTAACAATAGTTCAGCTACAAATGTCAATTTTATTCTTTTTTACAAAATGAGAGGTGTGTACATGTTAAAGAAAACGTTTTTCGCTCCTAATTTTCGTGAAAATCGAAAATCATGATTCATGAAAAAAACTTGCAAACTTGCCATTGTTTGCATCACCGTTCGCAAGTTTTTTTCATGATTCATGATTTTCGGTTTTCACGAATATTTGGAGCAAAAAATGTTTTCCTTTTAAATGTACATACCTCTTATTTCGTAAAAAAAAAAAAAAATAAATTGACATTTGTAGCTAAACTATTGTTAATATTGTGATTTTCAGCTAAAAGAGCCGAAAAAGCAGAAAATAAATTACTGAAGCAGCTTAAAAAAAAATTTCAGATTACCATAGTGAAAAAAAAATAATGATTCTGCTAAATACAAACACTTTATGCTATGGGAGCAAAAAAAAAAATTTCACGTCGCGATTTTCAGCAAATAGCAGAAAAACCGAAAAGTCGCTTGAGCACTATCTAAATTCTTTTTTTTTTATCCTAAATTTGGGGAAAATTACTTTTTTTTGATTTTGTAATGTTTTTCGATGGAGCTCCGAGAAAAATAAAATATTGATTTTTTTTTAACCATGAGACGAACTGTAATATAAATCTTCACTTCGGTTTGAATCGCTTAACGTTTTTTCGCTTGTGTGTAATGTGAATCGGTCTAGCGACAGCGATCAACATTGAATATTCAATATTGTTCCCTGCCGCTAGACCACAAGCGAAAAAACGTTAAGCGATACAAACCAAAGTAAAGATTTATATTACCATTCGTTTTACTGCTCAAGGATATTGATTACAGGTGTCTTCGAGAAGGAAGGAAGGAAACGAAATTTTTCAATGAATTTTGTTTCTTGCCGAAATCTCGGATTCGGTAATATCGTGGAAATCGTTGAGTTTCTTCGCAATGGTGATATTGTATGTGGTTTGTTCGTAGAACGGTTATCTTTTATCGGGAATCCGTTTGGTACGCGGCACATTCAAATGATTGAGTTTTCATCGGACATCGCCTTTGTCGTTACCAACGACGTTGAAAAACCGGCAGTAATTGTCAGCACCCAGAACAATCTCCACGCTATCGCCCTGCCGAACGTTTGGGAGACCGAATAATGTTCACGAGATTGAGCGTAATATTGAGAAAACCGGTGAGCGTAACTTTTTTTTTTAAGATATCGGGTGGATATCCTGTTATCGGGGAACAACGATTGAAGTATCGTTTTGATGTTTACTTCTTTTTTATCATGTAAATAGTGTGATTTGTAAAAAAAATCAGTTGAAGCTCGTAAAAGGGTTTTTATCCGTGAAATAAATAAATAAATAAATGAATAAGTAAATATATAAATATATAAATAAATAAATAAGTACATAAATATACTTACTGGTCCATAAATATACTTAAGCACATAAATGAGTACCGTGACATCTATCACCGTAACACAAATCGTGAACGTGTTTTTTATTGCCAATGTTTAGGATCTTTATTTATTAGATACTTGAATTGGCACTATTAGTGCGAATTTTGGTCAGGGAAAAAATACAATTTAGTCAGGGAAAGTCAGGGAAAAGTCAGGGAATTTTTCCAACTCTTTTTAGTGGCCACCATGGAGAAATAAAGAAGTAGATTGTACATACAGTAGAACCTCGATTATCCGAACCTAAACCTTTACGATTTTTTTGAGCTGGCACGCGCTTTAAAACGGCCATTTTCTGACAATTTTTTGGCCTTCGAAAATGGGCTGCCAATGTAGTGGGAAAATTTTTCTCCATTTTTCTCTATGACAACTTTGAAGGGGTTAGCAAAAGCTTCATTTTTGTTTTTCACAATGTATCGTGCTATTTTTTTTACAAAGTTGTTCTAATTTTCGATAAAAACGAAGAGTTTTAGGAAATACGGCGTATCTCAAAAACTGCGGGGGTTCAGAGGAAATGTTAGGAGGATAAAAAGGTTGCGTGAGTTCACCATAGACCTGCTGTCATTATTTCAAAATTTTTCCTTGAAATTTATTTTTTTACTATTTTTGGTCAGAACTCGAAACTCGACTGAGAGAAGTGGTGTAACCCCAGAAGTATGGGGTTTGGGATAAAATTTGAATAAATAAGAAAAGTTTCATTAATGATTTTGAACTCGCTGCATTTTTTTTAAATTTATTTATGGCGATTTTTTTGTCCATGCGGGCGAGCTATTTTTTATTAATTTTTCATCGAAAAACGCGTATGAATAAGGTAAGAGATTTAATTTTGTGTTAAAATGACGTAGGGGTTGTGATAAAAAAATCAAAAAAAAATCTCGCCCGTATGGAGAAAAAATCGCTATTAAAAAATTTGAAAAAAATGTAATGAGTTCAAAATCATAAATTGAACTTTTCTTGACTCTTCAAATTTTATCCCAAGCCCCATAGTTCTCGGGTTACACCACTTCTCTCAGTCGAGTTCCGACCAAAAATCGTAAAAAAGTCAATTTCGAAGAAATATTCTGGAATAATTACAGCAGGTCTAATCTGAACCCACGCAACTTTTTACCCTTCTGACATTTCCTCTGAACTCCCGCAGTTTTTGAGATACGTCGTATTTCCTAAAACTCTTCATTTTTAGCGAAAATTAGAACAAATTTGCGAAAATATCCGTAAGCGGACTAACAACGCTTGATGAAACAAAGCGTATTTCAACACGCTCGATATGCGCCGTTGCATGCCCGCGATTCTTGCAAAGATACATTGTTGCTCACGGCGGTGGCAGCGAGCAATAATGTATCTTTCGCGCCAACGTTTGGATAAAGTAAGTCATCGTTCGGAAATGAGGGTTCGAATAATCGAGGTTCTACTGTACTTTTTTTCTTTACAAAGTGCACCGCAAACAATAAAAATATTATATCCATTTTGCACCTTTAATGTTGTACCGGCATCAGATTGTTGAGAGAATTTTTAACATTTTTAACCCTGTCTTCATTTCGTCAACATTTTAAAATTATAAACGAATTATAAGCGAATAAAGGAAATTCGGCATCTATATGATACATAATTTACTCGTCGAACTCGTCATATCACGCAGATTCCGTTTGTTTTGTATATATATTCCTTTTATTTTGTATGTATAATTGGTTTTCTGTATGTATAAATAATATTCCAAACTTAAAAAAAAACATTTATTTTTCAGCAATGTTTGCATTTTATGCAATACTAATACCGAGTTTTTCGAGAAAAAAAAGATGCAAGAAATACAAAAACGTTTTAGGAGGAAATATTGAAAGCCTGATCTACGATGGAAGTTTTGGAGAAGATCAGGAAGATCTATAAGGATTGGTGAGGAAAAATTTGAGAGAGGAAATTAAGCAACGAGGAAGACTGGGAAGGAAAACATAAGAGAAAGAGAGGAAGCGAGGACATCTTAAGGACCTAGTGGAAGCCGTGAAAGAGGTGGCGGTGGATGGCGGCGACGATGAGCGAGGCGGCGGTATGGGGAAAATAGAAAGGAAAGGATGTGGAAACAGAGCTAAAGGGAAGGAGCGAAGGAAGGAAGAGATAAAGGAAAATGTTAAAGGTTTCTCGGGCAAAAAGAAAACCGGAAGGAACGTGAAAGCAGAGAAGGAAAAAATGCAACAAAAAATGGAACGTAAGGCCAAGGAAGTAGGGACGAAAGAGAAGGAAAAGGAATAGCAATGAAAATAAACGCTAAGGCATGGGGGTAAAAGAAAAGTGGAAGGGATACGGAAACGGCGATAAAGAAAAGGAGTGAAGGGAGGAAGAGATAAAGGAAAACGTTAAAGGTTTATGGGGCAAAAAGAAACGTGGAAAATACAGAAAAAAAAGAGGTGGGAGGAGGGAGGAAAAGATGAGGGAAATGTAAAATGTAAAAAGAATGAAGAATGACGGATGTTGAGTGGGAAATGTATGAGAAAAGAATGGAGATGTTGGAATAATGTAAAATGTAAAACGTTTGTAAAAAACCAAAAAAGGTTGTGCAAATAAAACTTCTATCTATCTATCTATCTATAAAAACGTTTTAGAGGAAAAAAATCAATATTTAATGATAATCGAAAAATAGTGAAAATATTGATCTTCAGAGTTTTTTTTTCAAACATATGAAACATTTGTTAATGTTCCGTGAATATGGGTTTGAAAGAGTACATATCTAGGCACTTTACATAAAAAAAATATAATTTTTTGAATGATCTGTTTCCGTTTTTCAGTGATAAAGTGAATTTAACGCTAAAAATGCAATTTTTAAATGTCCCGCGTGTCCCCTATATATTGTATAAGATCGAATGTTTGCACAGAGACCTTTATTTCAGCGATATCTTCGATTGTAGAGGGTGGCCAACAGTTTAAAAAATTTTCGTTCTACCATAAAATATATTATCTATTTACATTTTTTGTGTAATATATGTAAACCTTCTTATAATTCAAATTATAATAAAATATCTTTACCCATCCTACAACCTCATTGGAGGTTGATTCTGTTGTCTTGCTTACATCCTTTCGTCATACTTATAAAAACCATTGCGGATTTCCGATATTCGCCACCGTTAAAAAACTGTTTCAGAATTCCGAAGTTTGTCACCGTAATGCCACTGCTCGTTGCTATATTCATGAACGGTGGATATAACAGTGGCATGACGGTGGCTTTTTTCATAATGCCACCGTTCAAAAACTATTGCAGAATTCCGGAGTTTGCCACTGCGCTGCCACCGTGATGCCACTGATGGTTGCTATATTCATGAACGGTGGATATAACAGTGGCATGACGGTGGCTTTTTTCATAATGCCACCGTTCAAAAACGATTGCAGAATTCCGGAGTTTGCCACTGCGCTGCCACCGTGATGCCACTGCTTGTCGTTATATTGATGAACGGTGGATATGACGGTGGCATGACAGTGGCTTTTTTTCCTAATGCCACCAGTGGCAATCGCGGTGAATCCACGGTGGAAAAGTACGTGGACAAATCTGCCAGGGGGGAACGACAAAAGGTCTATGGGATGGAACTATGGATGAGAGGCTTGATTCTTAGGGCTAACGAAACACGTCTGCAAGTTTGAGCAGAATCCATGACCCGGAGGCCTGATACTCTCCTTGTAAATATTTATTTCTATATTCACGAAGTTTCTGAAGTCAATTTCTGACAATAGGTGTATGATTTAAGTTATCTCTGTATGTGGCGCGTTCTATATAGAAGTGATGAATTGAACCATTCTTATATCAATCATAAACAGGGTTATATCAGGAAGGTAAAAAATATGAAAGGACTGCTCGACAGGAGTTAAATTGTCACGAAAACAAACAAAGTCATGAATGGTCGATTCAATAATTTGATATCAATGTAGATGATTCTTAATTTACAATATCTAATCTGAACAACTTTGATTTCGAAATGTGTCTGCACAAACACAATGTAAAATCGCATACATAAATAATAGTCATGAAAAATAAAAATGCAGAAAATGCTTAATTGCATTAGTCATGTAACGCAAACGTTTTACAAACACTTAATTCATATTTAAATTCTTATTAAAAAATGTATCTTACTTTTTTTTACAAAAGCGACAGGTTTGGAATTAATCTAGGCTCAAAAGTATTTCGGTAATTATAACCCCCCAAAAAACACCATAAATGGTGTACAAAAAGTTGAGACAAGTACATTTCCTTGCATCGTTTTATCTTTCCTTACAAAAATATGTCAAACATAAATAGTTGTAAAATAAATCCTCACAAAAAGTTCTCAAATAAATTCAAATCATCCAACTCACAGTTGCCAAGTACATCCAGCATTTTTATTGCTTACGTTGTTTATTAACCATTTATAAGTAGGTCACAACGCCCGAAAACGTCTTGAAACGGGACTTAGGGACTTAATCTAAAAATGTATTGTTTGAAAAATTTTTATTGAAAAAAATTCGGATTGAAAAAAAAAATTCGAACGAAGTACTTGGCGAGTTCGTAACAGGTAGTCCGTACAGTCATTTTACATAACTCGCCAAGTACTTCGTTCGAATTTTTTTTTTCAATCCGAATTTTTTTCAATAAAAATTTTTCAAACAATACATTTTTAGATTAAGTCCCTAAGTCCCGTTTCAAGACGTTTTCGGGCGTTGTGACCGACTTATAAATGGTTAATAAACAATGTAAACAATAAAAATGCTGGATGTACTTGGCAACTGTGAGTTGGATGATTTGAATTTATTTGAGAACTTTTTGTGAGGATTTATTTTACAACTATTTATGTTTGACATATTTTTGTAAGGAAAGATAAAACAATGCAAGGAAATGTACTTGTCTCAACTTTTTGTACACCATTTATGGTGTTTTTTGGGGGGATTTGGCTTCTTTTTGCAAAGGATTATATATATTTTTACCATGTAACTTCCATGTGAAAGCTTCGAATGGTGACTACTCTGCTCAGGCTAGAATTAAACAATTTTTGAGGGGATGAATTTCGTCTTTCCAAAACATTTCGTCATGCGATGGTTTCATTATTTTACAAATTCAGACGCCCCAATCTAGCAACTAAGACATTAAATATCATTTGCATTCCGTTTATTAGATCCTTAAGGGAGTCAGGTACCGAAAATTTCACATCCAGAACCGCTAACGGTAGAGACTCGCTAATTTTGGTCTTGATATCATTTCTCGTATCAAAATACCTCACATTGATAAAATTTCGAAAAATTAATTTTTTCAACGTGTTTAAAAAAATTTTTTTCGAATCCGTTAAGATAGGTATCAGAAATCCCATCTGCTAGATTGTTCATTGTGACCCAATGTGTAAAAAAATCTACAACCCTCAAAGTTCAAAATTGTAGGAGGAGATACCATTTAAAGGCACAACAATTCTCCAAATGTGTGATAAATTAATTGGTAGAATATAATAAGAAGAAAATGGATTCCATGGCCTGAATAAAAAAAATTCTATGATACCTACGATCAAGTAATAAAACTTTACCTGGACGAAATTATATAACAACACTTATCACAATGAATAATCTAGCAGATGGGATTTTCGATATATCAACGGTTTCGAAAAAAATTATTTTGAAAATAGGAAAAAAATTAATTTTTCTAAATTTCATGAGGTATTTTGATATGAGAAATGATATCAAGACAAAAATCAGCCAGTCTCTACCGTTAGAGGTTCTGGATGTGAAATTTTCGGTACCTGACCCCCTTAATAAGCTTAGAAAACTTCAGAATGTTCCATGCGTACAACATGTTATCAATGAGGTATCCCGATTTTTGAGAATGTTTGTTTTTTTTCTTAGCGATGGAATGGTAAAGCTTTGTTTGTACAGATACCAACTGAATGCAGACTTAACCCGACCCACGTAATTCTGCTCATACAAGTCACACGCATAATTAACTGAACACAGAAAAATTCGACACATTGCACTGTAAAACAAAAAAATCCCATGAAGTGACATGACCCAGACAAACTTAGCCTATATTTAAATTGGTGCAGAAAAACCCAATGCGCCATCGGCTTGCTCCAATTAAACTGGACATATTGCCAATTCAAGATGGAAAAACTCGATGCATCACCAATTCGACATGCAAAAACTGCCAGGGCATGCCAACACAGAAAAATTCTCCCTTGGCGTAACTCGCCACAGCGAAACTTTCGTGTTACAGCTCGGCCTGCTCCAACTCTACACAGTCTAACAGACTATGGTTGCGTCTGTTGAGAGTTGAAGCGGACCAAGTTACGCCGCATGAGAGTTTTCGCTGTGTGAAACTGTACCATGGGAGAGTATATCTCCATCGAGATAGCCCGTAGGAGATTTTTTGTGCGTTGAGTTGGTGATGCGTCGAATTTTTCTATTCCTAATTGGTGGTGCTTTGTGTTTTATTGTAGCAAGTTGATGGCGCAACGAGTTTCTTTTTATCAAGTTGGATATGGGCCAAATTTACTGGGTCAAATCCTTATACGGGGAAATGTTTTTGTGACGGCTTAGCGATGTAACTAATTTTTCTGTGTTTAGTTGATGACGCATACTATTTTTCTGTCTAGAATTGCGTGAGCTTCTCTGGTTTGCATTCAGATGAAATCTGTGATAATAAGGCAGTGCAGCTGGGACTTTGTATGATGTCAAATAGAATACCCGGAGTTGATGGCGTAGATCATGTGCGGATTAAAAAACGTTAGAAGAGCTCCGGCTTATCAATAACAAGCAATGCTCACGGATCCTTTTGAAGTCCTGATGATCCTGAGAGAGGGAAGAGATACAAAAAGAAAATATTCGATCGAAATTACACGATGCAAAGAACTTATGAAGTTCACTTGGAATTTAAGTATCATTTAAATAATAATTAAAGTGTAATAAACAATGTTAAAAATAAAAATGCTGAATGTACTTTGATGTTTGTGGAAAAAAACACAATTCTGTTTCATTAATATACTTTAAACTTTATTCAATTAATAATCAATATTTATTTTTCGAAATACACCAATATAACCTCTAAATGGGGAGTCATATCACTACGAGAACTCACATATGAGTATATAATTTTTTTTTTTTCACCGGTTCTGTCCGAAAATGATAAAATAATACGCTAACACTGTTCGTTTTTTTTTTTTTTTCAATTTATTTTTATACTTCACTTTCGTAATAAAACCTCTGAACTTTCATCTCAAAGTAACGATAAAAAAATCGCGTAAACGACTTTCGGAAATGCCGAAGCAACGAAGGCAGCTTCGTTAACCAAAGATCATACGTAACATGACATCCGTGATTTCAGCCTTTTAGCCTGGTGTGACAGGTGAGCGATGAATTTGCGGTTAGATTCACGGGCGGTGCGAAAATTTGTGGCGGAGACAAAAAAAAACAAAGAAAATGATGATGATGATGTACGTCGAATGAAAATAATAAAATGCAATATCTCCCATATGTCAATAGCTACAGCATTCATTTGGGTACCGATCGAAAGAGAAAAAAAAAATAAAAAATATTCGTGTTGATATCATTGCCTAAGTCCGTATAATTCATTAATAATTCGGAAAATAAGTTTCGTTATATAGATATACTCCCGTGTATGAGCCAGATGTGTGGCGTATAAGAGGCTGTAGTACCTCTCGACATGTCGGTAAAGGAGAGGAAATGTACTTGTCTCGAGGCACTACCGTGCCTCTTAATAGTTAGCCCCGTTTCATATTGGTTAATCAAAGTAACTACTTTTACTTTTGTGTTGTCACATGTTCCAGAAAATCAACACATTCTTGTCGAAGTTGCAAACAATTTGAACGAAGGTTTACCACGAGTATTACTTCACCGTATAGATCATAAGAACAATAATGTTCACGGAACAGTATTTTTTTTTTTCTGTGTTAAGTCATTGGCACGGAGGTTTAACATTCGAATAAGATTTACTACTTGCATACCCGTTTTTTAAATACATGGCCTGCTTAATCCCACAGGGGCGCATCCTTATGCTTGGCCCTTCTATTTTCATGTTTGCCATATTGAACTGTTACCTCAAAATTACTTTGTGGTATCGATATTGAACTTTTTGACAAATAAGGAAATGTTTTAAGGTCCTGGTTATACAATATTATTCAAATAACACGATTCAAATACATGTACATTTTCTATAACATGACAATAACCTGATAAAAAAAAATTTACGGAAATTCATTCATGAATGTTGGATCAATTCTCCAATTCCTTATCATGCAAGAAAACGTTTCGGGCCACGCCGCTTGGATTTTATTTTTTAATGTCTAATAATAATCTCTTTTCAAGTTTTTTAGTATTCATTATTCGAACAAAGAACTTCTTGCTTATCCCTGGTCATAACGACATTTTAGATAATTTAATCAGTTTATTTTGTTAATATCGAGTAACGGTCATTAGTCACGAATGTTCTCTTACCCGGTGAAGCTATCCAGTAGCGCATAGTAATTATTGTTAAAAGAATTCGATTGGGAATTTTCGTTCACTAATGGTATTATTATGGGTCTCGAAATAATATCTCTAAAGTGCGCTAAAGTATTCTCAACAGCGAGAGATGATAATTTTATGTCCTCTCATCGCGAGCACGGTCGACGCGCATGGGCGTCTCTCTCGCGTGTTTACCTTTTTTTCTGTTTCGCCTTAGGCCGTAACGGCGCAAATTATCTCAGCTACGTATTCACGTTGCCTCGTTGTTCGCGAGCTTATCTCGTATCTATGGCGTAATAATCATCGTTTATAATTTGTAATAGAATTGATTTTACCTGACTACCTTGTTCGTAAGCTTATCTCGTACTTATAACTATCATTTATAATTTTAAATATAATTTATTTTGCTTTAGTACCTGTTTCGTGACCTTATCTCTTACTTTTGGCATTATAATCATAATTGATAATTTGCCACAAAATCAATTTTACCTCATTAATTTTTTCGTGAGCTTATCTCGTACCTGACATTATAAATATCATTTATATTTTGCATTAGAATTAATTTTAGCTAACTACCTTTTTCATGAGCTTAACATGGTGATTGGTAAAGAGACTCTGACTAGAAATTTGTACATAATTAAAAAAGGTCACATTCACCTTACATTTCAGAACCAAAGTCAGTTGTAAAAATCATTGCAATGCAATATCATAATATTCCAACTATAATCATAAGAGATCCGTGTCACCACGGCGTTATCAAAAGATTGAAAAAAAACGAACCGATAACTGACAGCGTAATAAACAATGGTAAGCTAAATCCACTCCATCCTTTTGTTTTCATACGTTACATTTAAGGAATCATTAATCCATTAATATCGAAACGTCCTCGATTGAAGGTTTCTCTCAAAATGTTGCCACAAAATGAATTTGAGGGGAAAAAATCCTCAGCCACCTGACTTTATATATTTTCAAGGGTGCTTTTTCCGATGGTGCCAATAAAAACTTTTATTTGGCAAGTTTTCATTGGAACCATTGGAAGAGAACTCTCGAAAACATAAAGTCAGGTGGGTGCGAGGATTTCTTTTCCCTCGAATTCATTTTGTGGCGAAATTTTAAAGACGAACTTCGAATCTTCGTGTAAATGTGATGACTTGGTATTATATATTTTTTTTATTGGTACATTCGGAATTATATGTTAGAATGTATTGAATATTCTGTTTCGATAGAGACCCCAAATCATTCCCCAAGGATTAAACTTGAGAATTCTCTTGTTATGCACAACAACCAACTGGATGCCACGACAGACTTGCAAAAAATTGACACATTGGAGTCGTCTGAAAAATAAGTTAACAACAATGATTGGAAACCAAGTAAATATATTTGTTGCGAGAATAAAATAGCTATTGTCATAGTCAACTACGATTATTTTAGTTTTTTTTAAATATTCTATTCGATTTTGCACGCGTTGCTTATCATTGGTATTCTCCATCAGAATCAGACAAAGAACTTGAGGCTTCATTGGCCGATTCAATCAAATTGATTATCGGGAGCACAGCAAATAGCTTATGCAGTGCATCTGTCGTTTTCGAGAATGCTGCCGTTCCTATAAAAGATGCTGAATCGATCGCAACGAAAACATTCATCGAATCACGTGTTTCGAATGATACCAAACCTCACGGTAATGATGACGGTATGACAATTTCTATACGTATTACTTATATGTAATAAAATTTATGGTCCGTTTAACCGGGTAAAGATAGTTCCTAGTTTGTCTTGTATGGTTAATAGTAAATGATCAGATATTAAATAGTAAATCAGATATGTATAATAGATGGCACAAATTTCAGAGATATTTGGCATTCTACGAGAGGTAGAGGAAGCTACCGGTGAAGACGAGATGATGAATGGACGATTTCAAGACGATGAGAACGTATCTGCAAGAGAATCGATTCCTGAAATCATTTCAGAACCACACCAGAATGACGGAGAGCTCTCAAAAAACAATGCATCAGAAATAGTCACCGCGCATTGTCTTGCAGCTCGCTGCCATGACGAGGGTACGAAATTTGCTTTGTAAATAATTTAGAACGTCTGTTTTACGATTAAATATTCCACTACTGTAGGAAATAGTTTCCGTATCAACTTTATTAAATATCGGATATCAACCACGAGTTATAATATTTTTTAGATTGGGAGTCAGGCGATGAAAGCGGTTCAAATATTTCCGAGTTGGATGAATTGGATGATAAGCTACTAGACTTTGAGAGCACAGCGAACATGGTAGAGATAGATTTGATCGATGAGATGTGCCGAGATAATGGGAACGTATCTGTTGAACCGGTGAAAGCGACAGCAACGACTCACCCGTGCGAACGCGAGATCCTACGTGACGATTGTTCATTGGGCGAAATTATGAACTCAACAGCAAATTTGAGTGCATTCGAAACATTTCCGAGCGAGATTGCCAACGTGACTCTACCATCGATGTCTGATAATAGCCACGAAAAATGTGATGGTGGTAAGTGTCCACATTTTCCAAGAGCTAGAATAATTTTGCACTTTATTTAACCCTTTACGTACATGGGCAAGACGGTAAATATTTAGGATCGCGGCACCACCTATAATCGGTTTGTAAATTTTTTTTAAGGGTATATTAAGATTTTAAAACATCATAACTATACAGAATATGATGGTGCATGACCTTTGTTGAGCTTAAAAAAAATTTCTAAAAGAAAACTTCGAAAAAAATAATTTTCATTATTTTACTCACTCTCACTCTCACTCTGCTTTATTATTATTATTATCATTATTATTATGTGGAAATGTTGTGATTGCATTAACGCACATTCCTATAAATACACACACACACACATACGCTCACACACACACACACGCACACACACATACACACACATACATACAAGCACACACACCACATAATACAAGACATGTTGTGATTGCATTAACGCACATTCCTATAAATACACATGTGTGCTCGCACATCCCTATAAATACACATGTGTGCTCGCACATTTCTATAAATACACACACACACACATACACACACACGCACGCACGCATATACAAATACACACCACAATATACAATAAATATACTTTTTATTTTATTCGCTGAAGTCAAAGGCCCCGGCGAATGGATTCTCTGTCCTATTTAAGCTGGGTGGCACCTCACCCTTGTATATAGTTGTAGTTGGTGATGATCAGATGAGCTGTGATGCAATGATGGAGTACAGGTGGTTTCGCACGAATGTGTTTATTCAAGAACACAGATCGATCAGTTACTTTTAGAATAATAGTTTAAGTTTGTTACACACGGGTTTATTTATCCCGTGGTAACTTATTATTATTATTATTTTATTCACTGAAGTTGTTGGGAAAATATCATGTTCAAATCTCGCGCTCAAATCACCCGCGGCAGCACCTCTCGGTCAGCACTCCTCACGCGCTCTCTCTCTCGGGATTTTCGGGCGACTCGTTCGATGAGAAGCCGGCTTTTCGCCATTATTCGCTCAACCACCGTGGCATAGGAGCACGTGTTTAAGATAACTTCAACAATCCGGAAATTCTCGTAATATAAATTAACCATCGGCTCTGTCTCAAAGAATTCGGATTCTCACATAATTCTTGTCGGTGAATTTTCATATATATTTCGGGTACAACTCTCGCGGCGCGGTGTAACTCGACACAGGAGAATTAATCTCGGACTCCTCGTGGCGTCCCCGTCACCATCTTATATTCTCGACATTCTCGCGCTCGAGCATCGTGCTTGAGGTTTCGCGGCGTTCTCATCGAAATCACGATCATCTCTGTACACGGCTTCGATAAAAAATAAACTCGGTATCCACTCGAACCGTCACCCAAGGGTGACGAAATTATACAAACGAACTCGGTCATTTTTTTTCTCGGCGCTCCTCACCCCGATCCCCCCTCAACCAGATATCTCCGCGGTAATTTTAACATTTTTTGGTCCTTCGAGCCGGATCTGGCGGAGAAAAGTTGAAGAAATTTCTCGCGAGTGCATCGATTGTGCAAGTGATAAGGACACGGACTTATACTTCTCATCGGATCTCATACAATTCTCGCCCGGCGTACTGGTAAGTTCTAGTGCTGTCTCGCTTACACTCACGACGGGCATAGGCGACGCGTTCGTACCCGCTTATCTGCGTGTGTGTGTGTCACGGACTCCAGCGCTGAGCGCATCTCGCGCTCTCTCGCTCTCTCACGGGAAATCGATCGTTCGGCTAGATCTCAGTGTCCGCCTTCTTAGTCGCGACTCTCGCTACGCGCTTGCTCTCGGTGCGTGACAGTGCGCGCGCTCGGTAATCGTCGGGGGACACCGGGTCTCTCGCCGGCTCTCGTTGAACGGTCGCGTGTATCTCGGCGAGTGCCATCTTGAACCGCGCGCGTTCTCTCTGTCTCTCTCTCCCGAGTGATCGCGTCTCTTACCATCGGCACGAGCGCTCGTGCTCTCTCGGCTCGAATTCTCGGGCTCCTCGTGTGCCTCGCGACAATAGTGCCGCGAAGTGCCGTTCGACTCAGTGCTCAATAACGCGCGTTCTCTCTCTCTCCTTCGTTCTCTCAACAGTTATTGTGTCTCTCACCATCGGTACGAACTCTCGCGCTCAGCTGATTGAGGCACTATATTCACGCGCTCTTGGCTTAAATTCTCTCTCCATCAGCACGGACTCTCGCGTTCAGCTGATCGGGGATTATATTCGCACACTCTCGGCTTGATTCGTGGGCTACTCGTGTGCCTCTCGACAATAGTGCCGTGAAGTGACTTTAGACTCAGTGCTCAATCCGTAGATCGGGTATCCCTACTAATTCTCAAGCGATTCGAGATCTCGTCGGCTGCGCTCAATTTATGCTCGATTCGTCGTCCGCGTATTGTTCGACGAATTCTCAAATCGGTTACGCTCAATTCACTCGTGCCCGGCTCACAGACTCTCTATTTCTCAGTTCAGTGTTCTCGCGTATTTCGCCGACTCTCTCCGGTGTTAACTCACGTGCATTTCTCAAACTCTCGCTCTCGCTCTCTCTCTCGGCCGGTAGAGCTTTCGCGTTGCTCGATTGTGCGCGTCATCGGTGACTCGGCGATCTCTTTCGTTCTCGCATACAACGCGTGCGTGTTTCGGACTCTTTCGTCTCCAGTTCGGCTCAATCTTTCGGGTCGTCATTCGTGAGTTTTTGACTCGTTTGACAAATCGGTTGCTCACGATTCGCGCGTGACCGGTTCTAAGACTCATTATATTCGGTTCGATTTTCGCTCGATTCGCGCTTAATCTGTCTCTCGCGTACTTTGCAACGAATTCTCCACCTAGTGGTGCTCAACTTGGCCGCGCTCATTTCTCAGACGCTCGTTATCTCGGTCGGTAGTGCCCTCGCGTTACTCGATTGTGCACGTCATCGGTGACTCGGCGTACTCTTTCGTTCTCTCGAACGACGCGCCCGCGTTTCAGACTCTCTCACCTCCGGTTCGGTTCAATTGATCGGGCTCAAGATGATAACGGCTCGCGGAAAGATCTCTCTTCAAACGGAACGGCTCGCGCTGCTTACACGATACGCCGAGGGAGCTCACGCCAATGCTTACGAGTCACTTTCGGCAGCGGAAGTCA
The DNA here is from genome assembly GCA_963564615.1 of Rhorus exstirpatorius. Classification (NCBI taxonomy): domain Eukaryota; kingdom Metazoa; phylum Arthropoda; class Insecta; order Hymenoptera; family Ichneumonidae; genus Rhorus; species Rhorus exstirpatorius. The sequence goes on from OY751322.1 coordinate 521,323, forward strand.
CCACGAAACTTGCCATTCTGGAACAGTATTAGGATGCGTTTCAGGGTACGCACGTAGCTCTCGCTGATCTCTCGGACAGTGAAGCAGCGGAGAACCCTTACAACTCGGAGGAAAGCCTGGTGCAGGCGCTCAACGCATACGGCGCGGCCAAGGTCGCCCTGCTCACCCGCCAGGAAGAACTCATCTCATTAAGTAGACGTGAGGCCACGGAGCTCGTCAACGCGTCGCTCCCGGAACTCTCATCTCGGCGTACTCTCCCGGACATCCCCGTACCAACGTTTTCGGGCAACTCCGCGGACTGGAGGTCATATCGGGACCTCTTCACATCAATGGTAACGGATAACGCTCGCATCCCAACCGTCGAGAAGATGCATTATCTACAGATGAGCCTCAAGGGCGAAGCGGCGCAACTCACGTCGAATTTGCCAATCTCGGCCGACGCATTTGACTCGGCTTAGGCCCTTCTCACCGCCCGCTTAGAGAATAAGAGGATTCTCATCAATGCTCAACTCGAGAGGCTCTTCGGCCAGAGCACGATCAACTCTCGTTCGGCGCGAGAACTCAATTTCTTGCTCAACTCCACCACGGAAGCGTTACACGCCCTCCAAGCACTCGGCGCTCCGACGGAACACTGAGACATGGTCCTGGTGTACAATCTCGTGACAAAATGGATTCGAAGACTCGCGAAGCTTGGGAGGTGAAGCTCGGATCGTCAACGGAAGTTCCGACTTTCGACTCACTTCGGGCTTTTCTCACTGGTCGAGCTCGCGCCCTCGAGAGCCTGGGACTGGGAACGGCTCCCTCTTCCTCGGCTCGCTCGGGAACTCCTCAACGGTCGACATCCGGGGCCACTCCAGCGAGACGCCAAGCTCCCGTCACGGTTATCGCGGTCACGGCTCCACTCACGCAAGCTTATCCTTGCTCGAAGTGTTCCGGAGATCACTTCGTCGTTGCTTGCCCAGCTTTTCGGGGTCTTTTCATCGCTCATCGGCGGCAGTTCGTCATCTCGGAACGATTGTGTTTCAACTGCCTCGGGAAACACAATGCATCAGCGTGTAACAGCTCGAAGCGGTGTCAAGAGTGTGGCAACAAACACCACACGATGATACACACGGAAGATCGACCAGCTCCGGTGGCTCAAACGCCACCTCGTACCACCACCTCGCTCTCAACGGTCACCTCACCGGGTCTCAGCCCACTGACTGAGGAATCACCCTCTCAGGCCTTGACTCCGCGCTCAGAGCAGAGTCAATCTTCGCGCTCAACCAGCCCGGCATGATTCGGCTCGGCGTCCGCGCCAATCTCTCGGAGTTCGGTTCTTCTCGCCACGTGTGTGGCTACGGTGAACTCCACCTTCGGTGCATCTCTCAACGTTCGGATGCTCATCGATCCCGGCTCGGAACGCACCTTCGTCTCTGAACAGCTGATTCGACAGTTGCGAGTTGTTCGGCAACGATCATCGATCCCCGTCATGGGAGTCGGATGCTCTCATGGTGGAACGACCCGAGGAATGGTTCAACTCAATCTACGGTCAACTCACTCAACGAAAGGTATGCAAATCACCGCTCACGTTCTCTCTCAACTCACGACTACCTTGCCGTCGTTCGTGCCGAGTTGTCTCTCCTTCGCTCACCTCTCGGGACTGCCTCTCGCCGATCCGACCTTCCTCACCCCTGGACCGGTCGACCTGATCATCGGTGCTGACTCATACGGTCATCTCATCGCACCTGAGATTGTGAGGGGGTCGGAGTCGGAGCCGATCGCCCAACGGACGATTTTCGGGTGGATCGTACTCGGACCGGTTTCAGCTCCACCCTCCAAGGTGACACTCACGCATCATACGACAGTTAATCATGATTTCAGCTCCCTTCAGGAACTTCTCACCAAATTCTGGGTCCAGGAGGAGGTTCGCTCGACGACTGGGTCCCATCTCACCCCTGACGAAGCGCAATGCGAGGCTCACTTCGTGGCTAATCACTCTCGCGACAGCTCGGGTCGGTACATTATGAGATTGCCGATGAGGTCCCCTGCGAGTCAACTCAGCGACTCGCATCTCACTGCTCGGCGATGCCTCGAGCGAACTTTGCGGCGGCTTTCCCGCGATACGGAATATCACGCGCTCTACTCTGCTTTCATTCAAGAGTATGAGCAGCTCAATCACATGCGGCAAGTCTCAGCAAATACACTGGAACCCTCGCCGGTGTATTACCTTCCTCATCACGGCGTACTCCGGGCCGACTCACTCACAACCAAGCTCAGAGTCGTGTTCAATGGATCCAGCATCACCAGTTCCGGGATCTCTCTAAACGAGATCTTACACACGGGGGCTAACATACAGTTAGACATTTCGGACGTGCTACTCTGGGTTCGGCGTCACCGGTATCTCTTCGCGTCGGACATTACGAAGATGTTCCGGCAAATTCGGGTACATGAAGACGACTGGGACTTGCAGAGGATTCTCTGGACGGACACTCACGGCAATCCGGTGCCATATCAACTCACCACGGTTACCTATGGAACTCGGCCAGCCCCGTTCCTCTCAGGGCGAGTCCTTCTCCAACTAGTCTCTGATGAAGGCGAGAAATTTCCCTTGGCGGTTCTCCCACTTACCAAGGGACGGTACGTGGACGACATTTTCGGTGGAGCGGATACTCCGGAAGAACTCATCCAGATCTCATCTCATCTCGTGGGCATTTGCACGGCGGGCGGTTTCCCGCTCGCAAAATGGCAGTCCAACCAACCGAGTTTGCTCTCTCACGTCACGGCAGAGCGCTCACCTCCGGAGAACCGATCGCTCAATGAGGACGACAGCAAAATCCTTGGGTTGTCCTGGCGGCCTCGGTCAGACGTCTTCAAATTCTCCACTTAAATTTCTCTCGGATCTAGAATCACCAAGCGGACCATTCTCTCGGAAATAGCTCAACTATATGACCCTCTCGGCTTCCTCTCACCGGTCGTCATCCGGGGGAAGATGCTGCTTCAAGAGCTGTGGCTCGAAAAGCTCGGATGGGACGATCTCGTAGGACCCATTCTCGCTCAACGGTGGCAGACTTTCCGAGAACAGCTCGCGGACGTGGCCAATCTCTCGATTCCTCGTTGGTTGGGTCTGTCTTAGGGAATTCGGATTCTCACATAATTCTTGTCGGTGAATTTTCATATATATTTCGGGTACAACTCTCGCAGCGCGGTGTAACTCGACACAGGAGAATTAATCTCGGACTCCTCGTGGCGTCCCCGTCACCATTTTACATTCTCGACATTCTCGCGCTCGAGCATCGTGCTTGAGGTTTCGCGGCGTTCTCATCAAAATCACGATCATCTCTATACACGGCTTCGATAAAAAATAAACTCGGTATCCACTCGAACCGTCACCCAAGGGTGACGAAATTATACAAACGGCAGGTCCGTTCGCGTACTTAGGTTCTCGTGGGCGTGATTGACGTGAACTTCTCAAACCCTTGTTTTAGACAAGTGTATAAGTACTCATCAAGTAAAGGAACACCTTAGCGGCGCTTCACTACCTCTGTGATATAATTGTTTGTGCCAATGACCTTAGCGGCATTGCGCGTCAGTGTATCATAGAGTATAACATTTAACCTTTATACCAACTCAAGCTATTATTGTAAAAGTGACTGATCGATCTGTGTTCTTGAATAAATACATCCATGTGAAACCACCTGTACTCCTTCATTGCATCACAGCTCATCTGATCATCACCAACTACAAGCATATACAAGGTGACGTGCCACCCAGCTTAAATAAGACAGAGAATCCATTCGCCGGGGCCTTTGACTTCAGCGAATAAAATAATAATAATAATAAATTACCACGGGATAAATAAACCCGTGTGTAACAAATTGGTGTCAGAAGTGGGATGGTCTGTCCGCTAACTCACTAAGTAAAATTTAACTAACTAATAAACATAATGACCACACAAATTTTGCGTAACCGCCCCGCAAGAAGTAAACCCACAAAATTTAAACTACCATGGATCTACGATATTCTTGATGAGTTGGGAGATGAAGACGAGGCTGACAAGAGCTGGGAGGCTGACGACGAAGAAAACGATGGCGATGATCGTGAGGTCTTTGATAATAGCATTGACGGCGAAGTACGTTGTTATTTAGCAAGTCCCTATTGTGAGTACTGCTGGTATAACATGGAAAACCTGAATAGATGGAAAACCATCAAAGGGAGGAGATACTGCCGATGATGTGGGTTATTGGATGAAATAGATCGAGAAAAAATGAAATTACAACCATATGATCCTAATCAAAATTTGGACCACCAAAGTCATCATCGGAAGACGACAAACCGTACATCTTTATTCGCAGACGACGAAGCATCATGCTTGTCATGTGGGTCATCTGAGGATGATGAACAATTTATAACCGACATCAGAGCGGTATTATCTTACGATTATACAATGGACACAGAGAGCGAGGCCGAGTCATTATCCTCACAAGTAACACCCAAGACATTGTATTGCAGAAGCAACAGACAGTGCTGAATCAGACCTCGATGCACTCTACGTACACGGAACGAATCAGCAAAATACAGCATGACCAAAAACACAATAACCTACATAAACACACGAGACCAACGAGGTCTTACCAACACACAGCCATCATCCAACCCGAAATTATAATTGACAATGCAAAATCCACGGAGAATCTCAATCCAACAATGGCAATTGCAGAATAAACCACTCTCCCAGAACACTTGGTGCGTTCTTGGGAACGAAAGGAACGATAACGCGACGCTGGTTCACCCTTCGCGGAGTTAGGTACGACAAAGCGTCGATCGGTACACTCATCTCAACATCGGAATGTCTCACCGAACTCACCTGCAAACGGATTTCACATGCGGGAATGATCAGAACTTGGCCACAACACATAGTCAACGGAAACAGCTGTAGATTGGAGGAACTACATCAAATATCCGAGTTCCAACAGGAAAAATGCATAAGACGCCTCAAGAAACCACCAGATAAATATTTCGATCAGCTAAGAACCGCGGCGAAAGAACGTGCCGTTTTCGACAACGTTTTGGATTCAACAACGACCTAATCGCCGACGTGTACGAAGGACATCGAGAAGAAATTGTCTGGATGACCGACAGAGAAGAATCTTTAATCAACAGGAAGAGGAAGGCTCTTCAACGATTCTCACGCGGAGCAAGATCAAAGATCTTCGACATCATGAATCACACGAGATATCGATTAAGTACAATACCTCTTGTTTTATTCTTGTGAATTTAAATTTGGGCCTGGAAAAATTTGATCGCTTTCACAATCGCTAAAAATCAGTCATGATAATCGAAATTCTTAAGGTGGCTCATCAGTGAATTAAAAAACCGGCGATACGAATGAAACTTCGGGAGATGAATGAAGAAGATGCAATGAACGCTCTCTCAAAATTTCAGGGTATGTTGCCAGGAAAATTATTGCGAACGAGTAATTTAAACATACCTAATTTAGTATGGGTCTTATATGGCAGTTGATTCCATTTTCACCGGAAGTGACATGATACCTTTTGATAAAGACGAGAGTTCTTATTCAAATTTTGAGTATTGAAAGATGAAATCGTGAACTTTCCAATGGTATTTAAAAAATTGTGTCTTGCCAGGGATTTTCCCGAGAAATTTAATCGCGAAAGTCATCGTGTGTGCAAATCTCGGATACAATATATATGTCTGTCATTCTGCATGCGAGGAAAAATATGAATATCAGCTATCGTTTTTGACTTGATCGCTCTGACAGCGTTAAATACTTTTGTCAGTTGAGACTTTATTTATATTATTTATAATAAATTATGAATAAAATATCACGGGAAACGTCATCGAAATTCATAAATTTTATTTAGACAGAGTATTTAGAAAATATTATGATAGGTTTATGATTTTTTTTCACGTCACGATTTTTGACTAGTGTTGTCACTGATGGGCCGCCTTAATGATGAAGAGATACGCTCGACTAAAAAAAAAAAAAAAAAAAAAAAAATATATATAATAACAATGTAAAATCATACCCTGAGAAGCGAATGAAATTACGATTTATCAATGAAACAGAGACGAACATCTAAAAACACATTTTGAGACCACGAAACAAACACGGTTATGCTTCATAATGGGTAAATCGAGTATTCAACATAAAATTGTTATAACCATAAAACTTGTCACGTCCTGGGTGACGACGACACGGTATAGGTAGAAATAGGGGTTGCCACTTGTTGGGACCGGAATGTACCGGTCGGGGATAGAGGCTCGCGATTAGTGACAATTGGCGTGTGAGTTGTGATTTTTACTTACCTTGTCGATGTTATGAGGCGTAGCGGGTTTTTCTTTCAGTCCAACGTTATTAGCTCCTCAGCTGAAACTTTCACGATCGTCGATGTGTTGCTCGAGCTATCGTGGTAGGGCCGATGGACCGGTCCCGGGAGAATAACGTCAGTGCTAATGTAAGTGGGTGTTCCTTCCGGTATTCGGAATATCGTCGCCACTCCTACAGGACGGTGCTCGTCGCCTGTCGATTCGGGGTAGGAATCGGGAATTTTCGAGGAGCCCGGTAAGGGTTCAGACGAATCCACGGTCCTAACTCGCGGTTCGCTTGAGATGGACGAGTCAGCGCACACTTCACTTTTGGGATTCGGGTTTCTTGGATTGTTGTTCCCGGTCACACAATGTATCGCGCCACGTACCAGTCGTTTTAATTTCTCGACCTGGCCACTATGGCGTCTTCCCATGTAAATAAAAAACGCGAGTTCTATTCCACTTTGAGTGTGTCTTTAAATCTCGGGCAGAACTTCCGTACTAAGGGTTTGTTATTTCCACTACAGCAGCGTGCGTCTAGCGCACAGAACTGTACTGGAAGGGAAATAAAAAGGGAAACTACGAGAAAACGTGCGTCTAGCGCACAGAACTGTAGTTAGAAGGGTAGGCCACTAAGCGTGCATCTAGTGCACCGAACCGTAGCCAGAGAGATTAGAGGTGTTGGTAGGAGTGCCGTTCGAGAAATAGACAGCTCAAGTTTGGTTTCTTTGGTTCAAACTGTTTTATGTAAAAAGTCGTAGGTGCCCAAATGAGACGTGGATACGTTTTGGGTTGGTTCAATTTTCGTTTTATTTATTTATAAATTTTAATTTTTACACGGGTTGCCGGTTTACCGTGCAGTGGTTTTTAGGTGAAAATGTGGATTTATGAACTACTGTTAAGTGTGGTTTGATAAAAAAGTTAAAGTTTTCGCGACGAGTTTTTATGACTACGGGTGATGTTAATCACGGTCGCAGTCGAACTGCTGTTCTTAATTGCTACTCGATAATATAGCCCTTATTCTACTGTCGCAAAAGGTGGGGGATCTCAGCGTTTGAGAGAAGAGATTCTCTCACACCTCGACATCCTGCTGACGGTAATCTCCAGACTAATTTCCAGTTATTGCAGCTGGCGATTTCATTGTCAGCTTCGTGTCATCGATATTGTCCGGGCTGATTTCTGACTATGATCAGTGCCGGGATATCGATACTCACGAAGTGCACTTGTTGTTCATGTTGAGGCTCGTCCCTAGGCGATAAGCGCGGTCATCTTGTGCGAGTCAGCAAGGCGCTGGTTCTCTCCGACATCCAACATCTGTGGGAGCTCAGAGATAACGCGCGACATAAGCCGATTAGTTACTCACGGGCCTTCTGCCAGCGACGATCCTCGTTCGTAAAAGATTGGAGATTACGTGTGTTGCTTGTCGGCACGCTTTCGTGCTTGGTGGGTGAACGCCGGCAATGAGGGTCGCCCCTGGGTTTTTCGCGGATTTTCATGATTTATGTGAAAGAGTGGCTATTTCTCTTTTTTTACCCTGGATCTTATCGATCGGGTTTTAAGTTTGATTATGTATTAGTAAATGAAAAAAAAAAAATTTTAATCTTTTGGGTCGACCCAGGACGTTACAAACTAATTTCCAAAATCTATTCCATGTTGCATATATAAATATATTCACTATGGTCTACTTTAAATCTTTAAATCTCGATTTAAGATTGAAAAGATTTAAATTTCCAACGCTAATATTTAAAATTTTAACGGAATATAATTCTTACTGATTGTGCGATCGGTACAGGAAACATTACAATCCCAGTACAGGATCCCTGTTTTATTAAATGAAATAAAATCAGAGGCGATTCCTGCAGTAATTTTAGGGCTACATTCTTAAAGTGTTTTCATGAATATCGCACGCAAGATTGTAAATTCATATTTTCTCAATTCCTCCAAAGGATATCAACCGGTTATTTTGGGTTCTACATTCAATTTAAGATTTTTTAAAATTAACGTTTGATAATGGGTAAGTTTCCCAGTCATGCTTCATCATTTCTCATTTATTATTACAGGAATGATCTACTTTATAATCACGCAATTATCATGCAGACATTCGCTAATCAATCTCACAATCATTACAGAAAAATCATTCGTGCACAATTACATTTGAATTTGAACGTACCCGGAAGTCTTAAATCAATATTTTTTATTGTGTCTCATGCTACCTTTTTCTTCCTCTCGCATCTGCCAATGAAGCGCAGAGTTTTAAATGCACCTTAAAATCAAAATATTATTTCTTAATTGAAATTTCATATTTGTTAATACTTTAAACAAATTCAAAATTCTCCATAAAACGTGATCAATCTCTATTAATTTTTACAATCTCCAGAATATTTTGGATTCCGCATAAATCTCTTGAATCTTAACCCAAACTATAAACTGTGCCACCAGAAATTTATTACACATTGATTTATCACATTGACTAGTTTTTCGTTGCATATTATTCGTGACGTTTTCGATTATTTTTTTTTTATTTTTGATTTGTAATTCAAAAATAACAGCTACGAATACCCAGCTGCGACGTATTAGCCCGTTATTTTCGATCAGCTATTTTAAATTAAAAAAAAAAAAAAACAGAACATACAGATTATTCGAACTGTGCGAACTATTCGAACGAAGCGAATTACGAAATTTATTCACATAATTTGAGTTCATCGAAGCGTGCGAATTATAATTAGTAGTAATTAGTTTTTTTTAAAATATGTTATTCATACGAATTTTGTGAATTATTTTCTTTTCCTGTGCATTAATCGTATATAGTATCGTATTTGATCGTAAAAGAAGGATATGTAAAAAAGGAAGACACACGGAGTAGCAAGAACACTATTACAAACAGCGAACGCTAACTTGAAGAACCCACTAAGAAATAATCAATACACCAAGGACGATCGGATTCGATGACACCTGGAAGTAACATCATGAACACATAAGGTAGCTATGTCTGGATGAAGCATGGACCACCGGACCATGTTCAATCTGAGAAGGGAGGGCTGTGATGAACCGAGGTATCGCTGCCCGCGATCATTGCAACACAACAGAGTCATCAGATTCCAGAAAGTACGCCGACTCTTGCGACAGTCACTCTCTGGAAACTCGAACAAACCGCGCGTCAGCAGATTCCTCTTTACGTCTTTTGACTCTTGCTACCTTACCAAATGACCTAGATTATTCGATCCCTTGCATCACATATAACCTGGATTATTGGATCCCTTGCATAACCAGATTTCGTAAATCATCGAGACCTACATCCATCGATGATTTCTCAATCCACCCCCACGAGACCCTTGCAGCCAGACGCCCAAAGCTAACGAGGTTTCTCTCGACATATTATCAAATTAGTCTTAATACGACGCTCTTAGCAATCGGTCGAGAGATCCCGTTCCTTAGCGGCAAGTCCGTTCGCATACTTAGGTTCTCGCGGGCGTGATTGACGTGATCTTCTCAAACCCTTGTTGTAGACAAGTGTATAAGAGGAACGCCTTAGCGGTGCTTCACTTCCTCTGCGATATAATTGTTCGTGCCAATTACCTTAGCGGCATTGCGCGTCAGTTTATCCCAGAGTATAACATCCAATCTTTGTAACAACTTAAACCATTATTGTAAAAGTGACTGATCAATCTGTGTTCATGAATAAATAAATTCGTGTGAAACCACCTGTACTCCTTCATTGCATCACAGCTCATCTGATCATCACCATCTACAAGCATATACAAGGTGAGGTGCTACTCAGCTTAAATAGGACAGAGAATCCATTCGCCGGGGCCTTGGACTTCAGCAAATAAAATAATAATAATAATAAGTTACCACGGATAAATAAACCCGTGTGTAACAAATTGGTGCCAGAAGTGGGATTACAAAGGTTGCATGTTATACTCTATGATACACTGACGCGCAATGCCGCTAGGGTAATTGGCACGAACAATTATATCACAGAGGAAGTGAAGCGCCGCTAAGGTGATCCTTTACTTAATGAGTTCTTATACACTTGTCTGCAGTGTTGGGCATAATTAATTACTTTCGGTAATTAATTACAGTCTAATTACAAATTACAATCGTAATTTATAATTAATTTTTTTTTAAATACTAATTACAATTGTAATTAGTATTTCGACAATTTCTAATTATAAATTACAATTAATTAGTATTTAAATTTTTTTCTAATTACAAATAAAAATTGCAGCTAGTATTTAGATATTTTTTAAATTACAAATTGAAAGTAATTAGTATTTGAATTATTTTCTAATTACAAATTTAAAGTATTTGATATTTAGATTTTCTTCTGAATACAAATTAAAAGTATTTAATATTTAGATTTTCTTCTAAATACAAAATACAAGTATTTAGTATTAAGATTTTTTTCGTAAATACAAATGAAAAGTATTCAGTATTTAGAATTTTTTCTACATACAAATTGAAAGTATTTAGATTATCTTTTAAATACAAATTAAAAGTATTTAGAGTTCAGGTTTTTGACTAGTTACAAGTTACAATTGCATTTAGCATGAATCTTTACTGTAAATACAATGCCCAAATGTAATTAACAAGATTTTTTTACCTATTGTAACGGGACAGACTAGGCAGTCTACCGTTACAATATAGCATATTTTGAAATCCTTATTTATGTCCATATTTGATCAATTTCGCGATTCCCCGAAATCCCAAAATAGAATCTCTCCTTCCAAGAAGCCCATGACGTCACCATCGTACCGTGTGCAAAAGCTCTAGAAGCTTGGCAAAATTGCCCTACTACAAAACCTTCGACCAATCAAATCACGGCGCCGGTTGTTCATGGAAAAGTATTTAAGATCCTGACGAGCAAGCCTCGTCCTCATTTTGATCAACGTTATCGGTGAGCATTCTTCGCGTCAAGCGATTTCTTGACATTCTTTCTATACGACGTACTTCGTCTACTTTCGACATCCACTTCGTGTCATTACTTTCCGAGATTCTCAACGCATTCGTATTACATCGTGCATTAAGGACTACGAACTGAACGACATCTGGCTACTTCAACTATCTCGTATAGTCTTTTTTAAGACTCTTCGTGATCATCGTTGATTCGTCCTTTTTAGGGCGAATCTATTATAACGTACTTGCTTGTCTTTCTAAAGACTAAGCAAATCACAACTCTCGTTCCTTCCTATTCAATAAAAGATTTCAGGTGATAGGGAGCCTGGTTTGCTTGAAGCCCCCGCACTGCGTCGGGAAGTTGGATAGTGAACCAGGTGATCGTCTCAGAAAAATAACCTCGAGGTAGGGAACCGGATTCCTTGGAAAAACCCTCAGCACTGTGGCTGAGGGCAGGAACAAGGAAGAAGGTGCTTTGCTGAGAAAACCCGCCACGAGTGATAAGCTTCACTTATCCTCGTGTTATATTATCATCATTCTTGAATCTTTCCGACCATCTGTCTATACAAAGAGTAAACGCATTGAGAATTTGTAAAATCATTTAAATTTGGGCGAGTGGCCTTCCACTCCCAGGACGCTGGCTAAACGCATCGATTTCAGTCAGCCGACACGAGATATCAATTTTTCGAATTGTAACGAAAATTGATTTTTGTGTTCCCAATCGCTTCCCGATTGGAAACACCGTGAAACTTGAGTAAACACACACACACACGCGCATACACACTCAAACACCAACGAACATTCACACGGGCAACCACAGGCATAACAATAGAGAGACGTCGCGTCTCAAAGCACACCGAGTCTCGAGACATTACATACAGTCTCACGCCGCGTAACTGGCGAATCGAGGCCATAACGACTGACGTACGAACGAGGACAAAACGACGATTCGAGTCAGACATACGAACGCAGACTGTTCCTTAACATCGTAGATTCATTTATCCTATATTGCAGTCCCAATTAATATCACACCTATTCATCAACCGTTCAATTCCTTATTGCCCAGTTGCCGCTGGATTTAACTTTTGCGTGCCCCAAAGGAGACCTTGCTTCTCAAGGTTCTCCTCTCCTTTAAGTAGCCCACTTTTTACACGCCTATGATGACGGGTCACGTTATCCCCAGGTCATACATGGCCAATGGGAAATACCGATAACAACCAATCTGAGGCAATCTCGAAAAACCAGTAAAAATTATCACATTGATTCGGCAAACCTCTCTCCTACACAAAACATCACTGACCTCGGGCCCGTGTCGAACCTTCTGTTCGCCCGGACAAAACGACGGGACGACAGACGAACACACAAAACAACATAACATTACATAATCAGATTAAAAATCGTGAATTCCTTCAATAGTAAAATTGAGGAATTTCACGAAACGTTTCACTATGTATAATTCAAGAATGTAATTGATATCATTTCCCAAGCTAATTACAACAACTTTTGATTATATTTAAAGATTTCTATCGAGATCAATAAAAATCACAAGTTTCATTTCTTAGACCGTATGGGTATTTCTGACTATTCGGGTCATTGCGAGGACAATCGAACCATAGCTGGCATCCAGGTCGGTCGCACCATAGTTCTTGCTGTCCAGGTTGATCGCGTCATAGTTTTTGGCGTCCAGGTTGATCGCACCATAGTTCTTGGCATCCAGGTCGATCACACCATAGTTCTTGGTGTCCAGGTTGATCGCGTCATAGTTTTTGCCGTCCAGGATGATTGCGCCATAGTTTTTGGCGTCCAGGTCGATCGTGCCATAATTCTTGGTGTCCAGGTCGATCGCACCGTAGTTATTGGTGTCCAGGTTGATCGCGTCATAGTTATTGGCATCCAGGTTGATCGTGGCATACTTTTTGGCGTTCAGGTTGATCGGACCACGGTTCTTGGTGTCCAGGTTGATCGCACCATAGTTCTCGCCGTCTAGGTCGATCGAACCATAGTTCTGGATGTCCAGGTTGATCGCGTCATAGTTTTTGCCGTCCAGGATGATCACGCCATAGTTTTTGGCGTCCAGGTCGATCGTGCCATAATTCTTGGCGACCAGGTCGATCGCACCGTAGTTATTGGTGTCCAGGTTGATCGCGTCATAGTTATTGGTATCCAGGTTGATCGTGGCATACTTTTTGGCGTCCAGGTTGATCGGACCACGGTTCTTGGTGTCCAGGTTAATCGCATCATAGTTTTTGCCGTCTAGGTCGATCAAACCATAGTGCTGGACGTCCAGGTCGATCGCGCCATAGTTATTCGCAGAACTATGGTGCGATAAACCCGGACGCCGAAAACTATGACGCGATCAACTTGGACGGCAAGAACTACGGTGCGATCGACCAGGACGCCAAAAAGTATAGCGCGATCAACCTGGATGCCATGAACCTTGGCCCGATCAACCTGAACCCTAAGAACAATGGTGCGGTTGACCTTGACGCTGAGAACTATGGCTTGATTGACCTGAAATCGAAGAACTACGACGTGATCAACCTGGACCCCAAGAACTATGGTGCAATCGACCGGGACGCAAAAAAATATAACGCAATAAACCTGGACGCCAAGCAATATAGTGCGATCGACCTGAATGGCAAAAACTATGACGCGATCAACCTGGACAGCAAGAACTATGGTGCGATCGACCTGGACGCCAAGAACTATGGTGCGATCGATCTGGATGCCAAGAACTATGGTGCGATCAACCTGGACGCCAATAACTATGACGCGATCAACCTGGACACCAATAACTATGACGCGATTGACCCGGACCGCAAAAACTATGGTGCGATCGACCTGGACGCCACGAACTATGGCGCGATCGACCTGGACGCAAAAAAATATGACGCAATCAACCTGGACGCCAAGAACTATGGTGCGATCGACCTGGACGGCAAAAACTATGACGTGATCAGCCTGGACAGCAAGAACTATGGTGCGATCGACCTGGACGCCATGAAGTATAGCGCGATCGACCTGGACGCCAAAAACTATAGCGCGATCAACCTGAATGCCATAAAACATGGCGCGATCAACTTGGACGCTAAGAACTATGGTGCGGTTGACCTGGACGCCGAGAACTATGGCTGGATTGACCTAAAATCCAAGAACTACGACGTGATCAACCTGGACCCCAATAAATATAGCGCGATAGACCTGGACAGCAAGAACTATGGTGTGATCGACCTGGACACCAAGAAGTATGGTGCGACCGACCCGGACGATGAAACCTATGGCATGGTTTACCTGGACGCCAGAAACTATGGCGCGGTCAACCTGGACACGGTAAACCATGGCACGTTCGACCTGGACGCGGAAAACTATTGCGCTGTCGACCTGGACTATAAGAGTTATCACGTGATCAACCTGGGCGCCAAGAACTGTGGCGCGATCGACCCGGACAGCAAGAACTATGGTGCGACTGACCTGGATGCCAGCTACGGCGTGATCGTCCTTGCAATGACTCACATAGTCAGAAATACCCATATGGTCGAAGAAATTAAGTTTGTGATTTGTAATTATCTCGATAAAAATGTTTAAATACAATCAAAAGTTGTTGTAATTAGCTTGGAAAATAATATCAATTACATTTTCGAATAATACGTACGTAAAAAAATCTTGTTAATTAGATTGGGCATTGCATTTACAGTAAAACTTCATGCTACTTATACAATTGTAACTTGTAACTAGTCACAAACCTGAACACTAAATACTTTTTATTTGTATTTAGAAGATAATCTAAATACTTTCAAATTGTATTTAAAAGAAATCGTAAATGCTAAATACTTGTATTTCGTATTTAGAAGAAAATCTAAATATTAAATACTTTCAATTTGTCGTTAGAAAAAAATCTAAATATTAAATACCTTTGATTTGTAATTAGAAAAGATTCTAAATACTAATTACTTCTAATTTATAATTAGAAAAAAATTCAAATACTAATTAATTGTAATTTGTAATTAGAAAAAATCTAAATACAAATTACTATTGTGATTAGTATTTTGAAAAAATTCAAATACTAATTACGATTGTTATTTGTATTTAGAGTGTAATCAATCACAAAAATTCCCAACTCTGCTTGTCTGAAACAAGGGTCTGAGAAGATCACGTCAATCACGCCCGCGAGAACCTAAGTACGCGAACGGACTTGCCGCTAAGGAACAGGATCTCTCGACCGATTGCTAAGAGCGTCGTATTAAGACTAATATGATAATATGTCGAGAGAACTCTCCTTAGCTTTGGGCGTCCGGCGACAAGGGTCTCGTGGGGGTCGATTGAGAAATCATCGATGGATGTAGGTCTCGATGATTTACGAAATCTGGTAATGCAAGGGACCCAATAATCCAGGTCATATGTGATCCAAGGGATCGAATAATCTAGGTCATTTGGTAAGGTAGCAAGCTCGAGTTTCCAGAGAGTGACTGTCGCAAGAGTCAGCGTACTCTCTGGAATCTGATGACTGTTGTGTTGCAATGAGCGCGGGTAGCAATACCTCGGTTCTCCACAGAGCCTTATTTGCTCGAACATCTAATATATGTTGTAACGGGACAGACTGGGCAGTCGACCGTTACAACCATAATCGCCTATTTCGTCATACCGTTTTTATATCCATATTCAATATAACTTCGAGATTCTCCGAAATCCTGAAATAGAATCTATTCTTTCGAGAAGCCCATGATGTAACCAGAGTGCCGTGTGCAAAAGCTCTATAAGGTTGGCATAATTGCCCTACTACAAGACCTTCGACCAATCAAATCACGGCGCTGGTTGTTCATGGAGAAGTATTCAAGAGCATGACGAGCAAGCGTCGTCCTCATTTTGATCACCATTATCAGTGAGCATTATTCGCGTCAAGCGATTTCTTGACATTCTTTCTCTACGACTTAATCTCGTCAACTTTCGATATCCACTTCGTGTAATCACTCTCCAAGATTCTCAACGACTTCGTATTACATCTTGTGCATCAAGGACTACGAATCGAATGACATCCTGCAACTTCAACTATCTCGAATAGCCTTTTTTAAGACTCTTCGTGATCATCGTTGACTCATCCTTTTTAGAGCGAATCTATTATAAAGTACTTGCTTGTCTTTCTCAAGACAAAGCAAATCAAAACTCTCGTTCATTCTTACTCAATAAAAGATTGCAGGTGATAGGGAGCCTGTTTTGCTTGAAGCCTCCGCACTGCGTCGGGAAGTTGGATAGCTAACCAGGTGAACGTCTCAGAAAAAT
Source organism: Rhorus exstirpatorius (assembly GCA_963564615.1). NCBI lineage: Eukaryota > Metazoa > Arthropoda > Insecta > Hymenoptera > Ichneumonidae > Rhorus > Rhorus exstirpatorius. The sequence continues at coordinate 537,805 of OY751322.1, forward strand.
AAACCTCGAAGTAGGGAACCGGATTCCTTGGAAAAACCCTCAGCACTGTGGCTAAGGGTGGGAACAAGGAAGAAGGCGCATTGATTGATTGATTGATTGGTAGTTTAATATGACTTGGCAAGCCATTAGCAAGTATGAATACATGAGTAAATACGTAGTACATAAGAATAAATTACCGAAGTAGACGTTGAGTACACGATGAAATACACAAGTAAACGAGAATGTAAGAGTAGTTTAAATCTTAATAAGTAACAAAAAATAATATTACAATACAATAGTATTAAAGAGCGACTAAGGTCAGCATATACAATGAAATATAAATAAAATATTAAGAATAATACGATAATATAAGGTAACAAACGCGAAATCAAATCGTTCCCACTAACCGTTCACTTGAGTATTTATATCTACATGATTAAATAAGTATGCATGGAGACGTATCTTAAAAACTTCCAAGCTCAGAGCCAAAGTTACATGTAATGGTAACGTCTCCCAAAAATAGATGCCAGAAAGAGCAAACTACTCACGGTAAGCCGCCGTTCGATGGATGGGTATATTAAAGACTGCTCTAGGCCTCCTTAGGGGACGTTCCGAAGCAATACTCGGAGGTCTAAACAATTCTAGAATATACGTTGGAGACTTATTATTAATTACGTTACGCATAGATATGCCAAGGAAATAGAGACGCCTCGATTTTACAGTGAGCCAGCCCAGTTGCCGCCTATACGGTGTAATGTGTTCGTCAAGACGAAGATAAAAAATAAACCGAATACAATTATTAATAAGACGTTCTAGCTTTGTATTCAGCTCATCGGCCAGGTTGTGATAGACAAGACAACAGTAGTCCACAATAGGGAAAATTAACGAGGTAATTAACATTGATCGTAGTTCCTGTGAGAGAGCATTACTATGGAATTTCAATCTGTAAATGGAAAAATTAATTTTTTGGGGAATTTGTAGAATCTGAGATTTCCATGAAAGATTTTGATGCATAGTCACTCCTAGGTTTCTTGCCTAGGTGCATTGCTGAGAAAACCCTCCACGAGTGATAAGCTTCACTCATCCTCGTGTTATATTATCATTAATTCTTGAATCTTTCCGACCATCTGTCTGTATCAAGTGTAAACGCGTTGAGAATCCTTAGAATCACTTAAGTTTGGGCGAGTGGCCTTCCACTCCCAGGATGCTGGAGAAAACTTTTAAATTTCAGTCAGCCGACAACTAAAAAGTCATTCTCCTATCTTACAGCGAATGATTTTTTCTTTTTGTGCTTCCAATCGCGTCTCGATCGGAAGTATCGTGAAAACTTGGGAAAACACACGCACACGCTCATACACACACGCACACACACATACTAACTTTCACATAGGCAACCAGGCAGATCATAATAGAGAGACATCGCGTCTCGAGACAAGCAATTCGCATGTCGACTCTCGCAATATCGGGTACAGTCGTAACTCTCATAAGTATCGTGTGGAAACAATGAAGACGGACGGACGCACGAGGACGTTAGAAATCCGAGTCACATCAACGAACAGGGACTGTGCCTTAACAACGCAGAATCACTTGCCATACGTTTCATTCCTCATTAATCGTGCCTCTCACTCTTGCCTTTCTGTTCCCTATTGCCCAGTTGCCGCTGGATTAGAGTTTTCTTATCCTTAAGGAAGAACCTTGCTTCTCAAGGTTCTTCCCCCCCCCCCCCCCCTTCAAGTCGCCCACTTTTCTATCGCCGATGATGAAGGGTCACGTTATCCCCAGGTCATCCATGGCCAATGGGAAATAAATCGAATACCTAATCTGAGGCATTCCCGAAAGACCAATAAAAATTATAAAATCAATTCGGCAAACCTATCTCCTATACCAAACGTCACTGACCTCGGGCCTGTGCCGAACCATCTGTTCGCCCGGACGAAACAACGGGACGACAGACGAGCACACAAAACATCATAATAAATAAAATAAATCGAATTAAAATCGTGAATTCCTTACGACAATAACTTGAGGAATTTCACGAAACGTTTCAATATATATATTATATATATATATAATTTAGTAGATCCTACAATTTTTTTAATTATAAAATAATTGAGGATGTTTTCTGGACTTATTAATTTATTTTTCCGTGTACCTCAGGAAACGTTGAACGCAAAAAAATTATCGAGACTTTGCGCTGCAGAGGAAACTATTTGTTCAACACAGAAAAAAAGTATAACGAAAATGGAGAAAAATTATCGTCACGAGACGCCCGAGTAGCCGTATGAATAAAAACAGCGTCGGATTGTACAGTGTGCCATAATTGCAGAGCTTCATTTTCAAAACGCAGTATCCGACATCATAGATTACGTTGCATCGGTGAAGGTAGCAAAAGGCACTGAACGCACACGATTCTGTCCGGAAAAGTAGCAGGACGACTACATGAAGCTGCAAATTCACGATTAAGAAATCTCATATTTTCGGTAATGCGCGAAGACGATATCCGTCGCCTTATACGGTACGATGAATTGCTTATTTGTTTCGGCAACAAGATGGTGACCAAATATGATAAACAGCAGACACATGATATGATTCGAGCAAGGCTGAGACTTCTTGGTCGACCATTGCGAGAGTTAAGGAAGTTAAGCCCTGAAATCGTAACCTTCACGGATTTGTATTCCCCGAAATACTACGATATAGTCGTGAATGCTATCAATAAAGTTGCCCGTTTTGACGAGGAAACCAATCAGTATGGCGCACCATCTGTCGTTTCAGCACTGGGAAACTATTTACGAAAAGTTGGAAAACATCTCATCGTCGAAAGCATAAAAAAAAGAGGATAAAGAGCGAATCGAGCGTGTAGATAACTTTTTAAAAGTACACGAGGAAGAGTTCTGTCCAAAAGTCAATAGATTGGCGATTAAATCAACGACGCGAAAGAACAGGCAGCAAAAAACCCGTTTCCATCGATGGACGACATCACGAAATTGCGAAATTTTCTAACGCAGGAATGGAAAGAATCTGTCGAAGCATTGATGAAAAAGTATACGTATGAAGCGTGGCTGAGGCTCTTAAGCGTGGTACTCATATCGGTGCAGTTTTTCTATCGTCGCCGGGCTGGTGAATGCGAACGAATGTAAATCGCGGACTTCAACAATGCTACTCGAATCGGCGATAATACGAATATGGGTGTTTCTTCTCTATCTAAATATGATCAAGCCCGTGCCAAACAATACGTGCGATTGGAAATTTCCGGAAAATTGGGTCGAACTGTACCCATCTTATTATCATCTGAAATGGAGAACAGTGTCAAGCTTCTAATAAAATATCGCGTTAACGCGAAAGTACATGCGAAGAATCCGTTCCTCTCAGGTATACCGGGGTACGACCAAGGTCGATACAAGCATTTACGAGCGTGTGAGCTCATGCGTAGGTACGCCATGGAATGTGGTGTCGAACACCCAGATCGTTTACAAGGCACTGAATTACGCAAACAATTGGCTACGCAGTGTGCGGATATGAATATCGATGAAAATCAAGTAGCCGACGTAGCCAATTTCATGGGGCACGCTGAGAAAATTCACCGCGAACACTATCGCCAGCCTGTAGCGCGTATGCAAAATGTCAAAGTTACTGAAACCAGTCAACGATTCTGAACAATCTCCAGAAGTTACAGGCGAGATTGAACCCGAGCCGAATAAAAAAAATAAACGCGCGCGTACATTTCTTACTGCGGGCGAGGATGAGGGTGCAGATACGGGTCCCTCGGGACAATATCGTACTGAGTTGAAAAAAAGCGAGGAAACCCAAAAACGATTCGATTCGCTTCGAGAAAACATTCTCACGATATTGAATCATCGAGTAGTGAGGAATCTGATAGGTCATCTAGCCCAAAAATACCGAAAAAATGTGAGTCCTTCGTATAAATTACCCAGATTATGTACAACATTGGCAAGAGCCGATTAATTTAATAATTAAATCACTGAAAGGGATAATCACAGTCATAATGTCACTAATGTAGTTGTTTCGTTTTTTTCAGCATCGGCCGCGAAGATGATAAGGAAAAGATGGACGGCCAAAGAGAAAGAGATCACTCTAACAAGATTTTCAAAACACATCACACAAGGTAAGCTACCTTCGACAAAAGATCTGCACGAGATAATCAATGCAAACCCTACATTAGAAAGAACCCCGGCCCAAATAAGGACATGGATCAGCAACCAGATCGTAGCACGAAAAAATAAAGGGCACTATAATAGTATGCAATAGCGCTTTATGTTGTGAGTATATTATCGATCTGTATTGCTGAATTCGTGCTGAGCAGCTCGACAGATTTACATTGATTAAAAAAAAAAGACTCAGCACTATTATTTATACCATCCACTTAAATATTATTATCAGAATCGTGCCACGAATTTATCGTGCTGTATCGAGTTACGAATTTATCGTGCCCCAAATTTGCTGCATCGAGCTACGAATTTATCGAGCCACGAACTTATCGAGCCACGAACTTTTCGAGTCACGAATTTATCGTGCCACGAATTTGCTGTATCGAGACACAAATTTACCGAGCCACGAATGTATTGTGCCACAAATTTGCTGTATCAAGCTACGAATTTATCGTGCTGTATCGAGCCACGAATTTATCGTGCTGTATCGAGCCACGAATTTATTGAGCCACAAACTTATCGAGCCACGAATTTATCGAGCCACGAATGTATCGTGCCACGAATTTGCTGTATCGAGCCACGCATGTATCGTACCACGAATTTGCTATTTCGTGCCACGAAAGCCCGAGGTATTGGTACATCCGTATAGTTATATTTGATTTATCGAGAGAGAAAAGGCTGATACTATTAAGGTAAAATACGTACGGATATATATGAGAGTTGAATTCATATTATTTCGCTGCTCATTGATGTGATCAAGAGTATGTAATATGATGAAAATAAGTCGAATAATATTTATAGAAGAGAATCTGCCACATGAATGGAAAAATATGTATAAGGGGTCGTTTTTTGCAAAGTGTATTGCCAGAAATACATTACTCAATCAAGTTTCAGGGCAGGCACCAAAAAAATTTATGGAAGAAGGTGGATTCAGAATCACAGTATTTCCCTACACAAAACTATGATGTACCTTAATATTGTCACGTGCCGTGTTTCCGAGTAACCATTTTGGCGGCTTGGCAAAACGGGGCGATGACCGTTGGGGATTAGCCAAAGCTGTCTCTAAAATTGCTTATATCTTATAATTGCAATATTTCCACCTAGCACAGTTGGAATTCAGGTGCAACGTCCTGAGAGCGCGAGTCGATGCTCGCGCGTGCAGGATTGTTGAATTGACAAAGTTTTCCCCCGCTCTTTCACCTGGCGATCGACAGAACGCCAGTTGAGTGAGCTGAAACAAATTAGTCTCCGGATGCACACGATAGCGTAAAGCTTGATTCTGGAGTAACTCCGCATAAACGCTTCACAAAGCGGGAATAATTCTCGGTAGTTGAATGGTAGGTAGTTCCCCGATCCCTACATAAGGTCGCCGTTTTAAGTCGACCGGATTCGCAAAGAGGCCCCCGAGTTGCGCGCGTCGTGTTTATAAGTCGATTTGCGTTAGTTTAAGAAATTACAATCGACCTCTGCCACGAACATTCTGTCGTGTAGTTTTAAGTGTTTACTGTACGAGTGAGTCCAAGAGCTGTCAAGCAATCGAGGACAGAGTGTAAGGTGTGTAACGTGAGCGCGAAGAACTGCTGTGGTTGCCGTGTATGCCAACGACCGAGCCTGTACCGAAAGGAGAGAGTGAACATCGGTATACCACGGGAGAGCGAGCGAGTGAGGTAGCATAAAGGTCGGCAGCCTATATTGTCAGCTGCGCCGATAGCTGAGTGAGTAGTGATGTGCTTGTACGTATGATTGTGAGAGTTTGTTGTCTTGCGATTCCGCTATTCGTTCGAGTATATTTGGGACTTTTCTAAATTTTGTTAATTAAATAAATATTGGACTCTTGATGGGAAAGAAGTTACTTACAATTAATCTATCCTGACCATAATTTCCTCTTCCAACTATCTAAAGGAACGGGCCCGTACGGGACGTTGTCGGAAAACTTATCCTAAACAAAATTAAATATAAACCCTTGGTTTCGCACAAGGGATTCACTTTGATAGTCGTGCAATAACGCCCTGCACGTCACAAGTAAATTGGTGTCAGAAGTGGGATACCTTTCTGACGAATCCTGAAGATTTCGGAACAGGAATTTTTGAAAAAAAAAACGGATTTATCGATAAAAATTCCACTCATTGTTTCCGAAAAATTCATAAAGAAGTAACTCTCATCAAAGTTTAATTTTGCTTTTTATCTGGAGTCTTATCGAATTTTCAAATTATTTATCACTTTATATTATCGTTTATCGAATATTCCATCACTCCCCCATCATGCTTAACGAAACCAACGCGTCGTTCGTGACAGATGTGTCCGAACGGCGAGTCGAGAGCTTTACAATGGCTCTAGGTAATATGTCATTACAGAATAGGCTGATGCAAATCCCTCGGTATGACGGAAAGAATATGTCTCTACGAAATTACATCTTAGATATAAAAAACGGAGCTTCATTTATCCCCCGCGAAGCAGAACCTGAATACGTCGAAAGATGTATAGCAAAATTAGAAGGGTTTGTTCGTGATATATTTTATGGGGAAAGAGTTAACACGATAGACGAATTCATTAAACATCTCAAAACGCGACTCGCAAAGGGTAAAACATATGACTATTATAATGAGGCAATCACAAACATCCGATTAAAACAAGACGAGTCGGTAGGCGAGTTTTATGATAGAATCGCATCCTCCTGGACGGGACACGCTCCGCGTACAAACCAATTACGGGGTTAATCCGCCAAATGCTGATGTAGACCCACAGCAGGGAAAGGCGCTCACAGCGTTTATAGATGGCCTACCCATGCAAATGGGAGAAGCGGTAGACTTGCGCGAACCTACTACCTTAAAAGAGGCATTCGAACTCGCTGAAAAATACGCGATTAAGGAAGCACGTAGAAAGAATTGCCCCAGACCCCGACAAGGTTCTGTACTACAAGCAAGGGTGGTTTCCCAATCGCTATCACAGGGGAGATGACAGATTCCATACCTTTCATGATCAAAGAGAGTCGCGTGGTTCATATCGGGAGGAAGAATCGCTTTCTCAGCGACGCGACAGTCGTCCGAGATATCGTGATGATTTCCGGCCTAGGGATTATCGTGGGGAAGAATCACGTTCCCCCTATAGAGATAGGGCATCGCAAACGCGATATCAGGAAATCGATTCACGATCACCTTCCTCCGCGTACCCCAAGGACCGGTCGAGATATTCATCTCGATCGCCTGAATATTCGAAGACATGGAAACCCACGGGTATTTTGAAACCGCCACTCGCCATCGAGGGGAACCCAATAGAAGGGTGTGACAGCGAGCATTGCTGGTATAAGTATCAGGGATGCACGTGTTGCCCAAAGGGAAAATCCATAGATTCAGCAGTACCCACTCATCAGGAGTCTTTAAATTGGTCGGGGGCTCGTCGGGCCAAGGCATCGACGAGCCGAGCAACGGTGAGTCCTCCGACGAGACCGACGAGAGCAAACGGGAACCAACCGTCGGTGAAATTCCTAGAGAAATCCATTCAGTCCTCTGGACATCGACGAAAGTAGAGTCTCCGGTGGTAGAAATGTCCGCGGTTGAACTTCGAAAAAAAAAAAAACGCGTAGATTTTTCCTTGATACGGGTTCTGAGGCGAGTATAATCAAACTCCGAGCTCTTGATGAAGATGTATGCGTAAATACCGATGAAATCATCTACGTCTCAGGGATTGCAGATGAAGCTATGCCTACCCTCGGGACTGTATTGGTACATCTCACGGAGAAACCAACAAAATTTAATGTTATGGTCGATATTCCGATTGAAAGTGACGCGTTGCTGGGAAAACCGTATTTTCGCGAGGAAAAAGCAGAAATTTCTTTCAATTACAACGCTATGGTAACTCAATGTGACCCGATTCGACCTAAACCTTTTATCGATACTAATCCTCATCATCCGGATAATATTTTGTTGGCAAAAACGGGGAACGCGAAACAGATTTTCCGTATACGCGCTCGTACTCGACAGAAAATTCCTATCGAAATTATTAATCAAGAACTAACGGAAGGATATTTTCCACGCATAGACACTGCAGACGGGTTGTATGTAGGTGAAGCAATAGTCACCCAGAACGATGGGATTTGCCAAGTATTTGCAATTAATACGAGAGACGAGGATATCAATATCGAAATTATACCCCAAGAGCTACAACCGTTCTCCTATTGTCACGCGAATAGCGAATCCGAGTTAGAAGATACGGACTCTAGCGACGTAGAAACGTGCCCTTCCGAAGATCGAATAGAGGAGATTCTTAAAGCACTTCGTTTAGATCACTTGAATGAAGAAGAACGCAATCACGTTTGCTCGCTTATTGAAGAATTTCCCGAAAGATATAAACTGCAGGGAGATCAATTGCAATGCATAGATCGTGTTTATCATCACATCCCAACTGTCGATGACTTGCCAATAAATACAAGGCAATATCGATTTCCGGTAGTCCATAAAAATGAAATCGAACACCAAATAATTACGAAACTTCGAGACGGGATAATCAAACCATCGCAATCGCCTTATAATTCACCTGTTTGGATAGTGCCGAAGAAACCAGATTCTCAAGGACGCCCGCGTATGAGAATGGTAATTGATTTCCGCAAACTCAATGAAAAGACAATATCCGATGCATATCCGCTGCCTAACATATTAAATATATTGGACCAGTTGGGTCGTGCCCAATACTTTTCGACATTCGACCTTGCCAGCGGATTCCAGCAAATTCCCATGGATCCTCGAGACGGTGCGAAAACAGCTTTTTCTACTCCTAACGGCCACTATGAATATACTAGAATGCCGGAAGGACTGAAGAATGCACCCGCAACGTTTCAGAGATTGATGGATAATGTGTTGAGAGGTCTCCAAGGAACAGAATTGTTCGTTTATTTGGATGATATTGTGGTTTTCGCGAGTACGTTATCTGAGCACAAAACAAAAATTCGGAGACTTATGAGACGAATGGAAGAGGCTAACTTATCCCTCCAGCCCGACAAATGTGAATTTCTTCGCCATGAGGTGGCTTACCTCGGACATATCGTTGGCCGCGATGGCTTACGTATGGACCCCAAAAAGCTAAGAGCCGTAGAAAAATTTCCTACCCCGAAAACGCCAAAGAACGTGCGTCAATTTCTTGGTCTGGCAGGCTATTATCGTCGGTTGATTGCAAACTTTTCAGCTCGAACAAAACCCCTTTCCGATCTTTTGAAGAAAGAACTAAAATTTAACTGGGGACATGAGCAGAAAAAGAGTTTTAGAAGGCTCCGGAAAGCTTTGTGCAACGAGCCAATACTGCAATATCCAGATCTCACCAAGCAATTTATCTTGACAACCGATGCATCGGATATCGCAATTGGGGCCGTGTTAGCACAAGATTACGACGGAATCGACTTACCAGTAGGATATTATTCTCGCGTATTATCAAAGGCAGAAAAAAATTATTCCGCGACGGATAAAGAATGTCTCGCGGTTATGGATTCAATTGATCATTTCAGTACGTATTTGTACGGAAAAAAATTTAAACTGGTAAGTGATCATGAACCACTGAAATGGATAGGAGCCATGACCGATCCGGGTAAACGACTAACGCGATGGAAATTGCGATTGCGCCGTTATGACTACGAATTTGAGTACAAGCCGGGAAAACTAAATATGAACGCCGATGCGCTTTCTCGCAATCCTGTAGTTTCCGGGGAATCGAGCTCCAGTGATTCCGACGATTCCGACCACCACGAAATCAGATTGCACAAAGTCCTCCCGATAAAAAGACAAGGGGAAGAATTATTGGGATCGAAATTAAAAATCCCGGGGAAAATAATGATGCGTAATGCGCCCACATCGGAACTAGAGCGCAGCACTATCGCATCTCGCACTCGCTCCCGTGTTCGGAGTGCTCCTACAGTAGCTCCTATATCCGAGACTGATGAATCAAGCACGGAAGCGTCGGAGCCTCCCATCCAAAAACTGCATCGCAGTGCGCTTCCTGCTCCGTTGCTCCCATCGAAGAGACCGATATCACAGTTAAAAGCCAGGATTGGAAATAGAGACATTCGCTCAGAGGCTGCGCCATTGTAGCCACAACGACAAAACCATCGACAATAGCAGTCGAGTTGAGTTCAGTCAATGACGATTCGGAAGATAGCATATTTGAAGATCCCGTAACCGACGACATGGAGCCGGAATGGCAACCAAATCTCGAAGACTTCCCCCTAGGACCTAAAGAAATAGGCGAGAAAATAAGCGAAGTTCAGGCAGAGATTCACGAGTCCGTTGCGAAATTTGACGAATCCCTACGCCTCTTGGAAGAACGATTTAATTCAAAAGAATTGTCGCTAGATCAAGGCAACGAGGACCTGGATAATTTACCGGAGGTAATCTCGGACGCGGAATCTATCGATGACGAGACTCGACAGTTACTCCAGGAGTTGGACCCATACGACGATGATACCGGGGATGCTGAGCTTTCTCGTCGTATAGACAAACTATCCGAGACCATACCCGCCGAGACCGAGCAAGAGCTTCTGCGACGCATAAGCGGAATAGAAATGGAAAAGGGCCATTCAAAAGTAAAAGAAAACGGAACACCCGAATCTGAAGTTATCGCAATAAACGACCAAAAACAACAAATCAGGGAGAAATTAACCGTCCCTTCGGCAGCAAAACAAACTTCCACCGAACAACGTCGCAGTGTCCGATTCTCGCTCCCGGAAAACGAGACTCTACCAGCTGCGCGCTCCACTCCGTTTCCGCGCCGAGCAGGCTTACGTAACGCATTAGCACAACAGTTACAGGGTGATTCATCATCGGAAAACAGTACTGACGAATGCGATGATTTCATATGCAATGCTTTCCCACTGCATAAAAGGATATAAATAATCAAAAACGCAAAAGGCACGACTTCAAAGGTCGATGCCATTACATCCTGGCGAAACGTGGGAAACGCTAACTAAAAATTAAAAAAAAAAAAAAAAAAAAAAAAAAAAAAAAAAAAAAAAACGATTTAGCATAAACTCTTGGTCACTTCGGTTCAGTAGTCATTAATCACTCGAACGTAGCACATCGCAACCCTAAGAGCTCAATGGTTCAACAAGAATACCCTAGTTCAAGTATTAAAATATCGGAAGTACAATCAACATCCGACTCGGAAGAGGAGTTGTACTCCCCTCAATTAGCAAACGGTTCCGCTATATTTTCAGTAAATTTAAATTACGGATAAAATTTGATCAAAATCAGTGCGTTAAGCACCGTAGTAATTTTACACTCAGTCGGGATTAACCATATAGACACCGACGCTGGTCCTATAAATTCTATCGGTACAATACTAATTTCTTCTCCGGACGAGAGTTATTCGGTTTACCTTTTTCACATAGTAATAGACTTTCCGGAAAATTACGCCGGAATCATCGGTTGTTGATCTAATTATGACCCTACTCAATTCTGATCACACATATACCTGAGGAATTTATTGAGATTATAATGATATTTGAGAATCGATGCGAGATGTTGCACTAGTGTGAAGGGAATGTTTATGTCAGTACTGTTTGCGAGTAGTTGCGAGAGCATTCATATTTTTGATGGCTAAACGCAAGATGTTGCACTAGTACATAGAATAAGCGATTACCTTTCTACTGTTTGATAGTAGTCGCACGATTATTCCTGTCCAATTGTTACGTCCCGTGACTTTCGGGACTTTTGCATCGATTTGAGATTACTTATATCTTGTAATTCTCAATAAAATTCAATACGAGGAAAGGGACCCGGTCATACGAGAGAAACGTTTTTTTTTTCTCTGGAAAACTCGGATAGTTCAGGCTGTCTTCAAATCAAGCCGTCGACACGAATATGGTCTCAAGTGAGCATGAATTATCGAGAGGTGACGCCATGGCGGCGTCGATATCGCAGCTCTTTATAACAAAACGTCTATGGTCGGGCGTGAAGAAAAACATTCGTCGATGCTGAAGAAATCTTTGGCCATGGCATCAGATTACTCAGAAGTGGTGGGCCTTTGTGCACAACGAAAAGCAATGTGCATGGGACACTAATACAGGCTGAGTGCAAAGTCTTTGCCTTCGTGAGAACCACAGGCGGTCTCTTTGGGTGTGTGTGAGAAGGAAAGCAGGAGAGACAGAGCGTGTATGGCTCATCTAAAGCTAAGTGACCGGTGATCCTCTTTTTCCTTATCCCCGAATGAAGACTTTATGAACTGAATTCCCGAAAGTACGTGAGTGAACGGATGTAAAAATGTAAAATCAAGAATGAGCATGGGTACCTGGGTCAGGTCATCGGTGATGGTAAAGGTGGCGTTAGATTATAGATTATTGCATTTAAATGTTCAATTTTATTTTAAACTAGGTCGGGATTTCCATGAATCGAAATTGGTCGAAGAGAAGAGAATTCTTCTTTGAATCTTTGTTGTTTTTCTTTTTTTTCTTGCTCCGAAATTATGGGAGGTTTTAGCCTTGTTACGATTTTTTGGGAACGGCGTCTGGAAAAAGTCATCGGATAATTCTCATGGGCAGTCTACATGAGCTCTGCACGTGATCGATAAATTAACGCAGTGGTCGAGTCAGGGAGACTCGATGGAAGACGATTTCGACGAAGCAACCAATCATCGATGACCAAAATTAAACAAACTTTTGAGAATATCTGTTTATGCTTGGACTGTTATTGGACTCCAATTTAATGAGCACTGAATGTTTATGCTGCACCAAGAGAACGCCGAGTCTATAGCCAAAGAAAGAGAGCAAGCAGCGCTTTGTCCCAAGTCCTGGGATTCGGAAGGCGTATGTCCCATCAACATACGAATCCAAACTCTTGCCTATGAAGGAGGGGCGACACCAAAATTCGGCATCGAATCCAACAAAGACCCCAAAAGCGTAGCAAGCGCATTATTTAATTAACGTTTTTCTTTTAATTAAAAATGACCAAATTCAAAGATTTCAGGAGATTTCGTAATGCATGGATAAAGGTTTATGTGGAAATGAAAATTGTGAACGAATCCTTTTCCTATAATAACTACGAGTTTGATGAATGAATGTATGTGTGATAGTTGCGTGACCATGAAGATAGATCTTTCCTGTAACGACAAGTAAAAGACATGATAAAGCCGGAATCATAAAATTGCACAAGATCCGGAGTACATAGATAGAATTTTTAATTGTTGTAACAAATGTAGAATTTGAATAACTGGTTAATAATTATGAGAATTTTGAGTAGTTTGGATACGCTAAAATAATTTTCTTTCGTATAATTATTGGAAATAATTAATTCCAATCCAAAAGAAATAGCATGACATACACCATTGCATCCGAACCTCCGCATGGTAAATGATTAAAAAGAAATAGGAATGAATGGAATGAGAGAAAAGATCGAACGAAATCCAGAGCAAGAAAGATACAGAGAAACAGAGGAGAAGTTGTCACCGAACGAGAGTACGAATGGGAAAAGACGAATGGATGTGTATGTATGTGTGTGTGACATCGAGAGCCTATGACGGGTCAACGCGTGGCCCGTAGGAGAAGTCAAATGCAAGCATGGAGGGATGAGAAGGAGAGAGTGACCAGAATGAAGAAGAGGGGTTTACTCCTCCGCTGTGTGGAACCTCCAAAACGAGGGATAGAGTGAGTGAGAAAGTAAATACGGAATATGTAAGTATGAGAGAGACAGAATGAGCGTCTTCATGAAAAGACGGCGTATGTATGAGAAAATTCGTTTTCTGATTATTAGGTAATAATGAAATAATTATTATATAGGAATGCAGGAGTGAATATTATATTGTAAGGATGAATTCGTATTAGTCATAAGTATAAATTTTTGATTGTATAGATTCTAGGGGATCATTGGGGATGCGAGGTGGAGGCGGCGGAGGAGCCTGGAGCGTCTAAAGCGTCTAAGGGCGTACCTCCCCACCGCCGAAACTAAGCCATCCTAGAAGACCCTATATAAGACCGGGTAATGAGCCCGCGGTACGTCAGAGTCGGAAGAAAATTTTAAGTAACGAATCGCTGTCAGAAAATCGGCGGAATTTTAAGCAGATGAATCGCTGGCAGTCGGAGGCCAGAGTAGATCTTAGTTTTAAGTCGCGGTATGTTAGAGTTGTCAGAGAACCGGGAGAAATTCTAAGAGATCGAATCGCTGTCCGTCGTGTCAATTATTTTTCTTTATATACCTTTTGTCATTTTTGTCACAGTATCTTAAGTTTATTTTACTTTATTTTATTCGACCGATTTCAATACCGGACAATTTTATTTTTGCGGACAATATTTTCATTATATTTTTACTGTGAACAAACATTTATTTTGCTTTTCGTGTGGACATTGTGTTTTGAAGACCAATATATTTTTAGTGAGAACATTTTGCTTCTGTGTTGGACACTGTTTTCGCCCTGCAACCAATTACCATTTTGTTCATCTTCGTGGTCAATCATTTCTATCAACTTCATCGTCGAATCCTTGACTGATCATCATCATCATCATCATCAAAGCTTTTATTTTTCTTTTCATAAAAAGGGATCGTCAAGTAGTAAGTATAAACCCGTATGTAACAATTACACTGAAAATCGCTGAACTGTCCGCCGGTTAACTGCACCCTCCAGCTCTTTCTCCGTCACACGGACAGATGTATATGAGACGGTAAACGGCCAGATTTCCCTATCCTATCCGCCCTAAAAAGGACCATTAAGCGATTTCCAGTGTAATCGTCGTTGGATCATATTTTTCGTCCCGAAAAAGCAAGCCCAATGTTCAAAAATTTTCAACAATTCAAAGGATGTGTAGTCAAAGAGTAATAAGCTGCCACAATTTACAACCATTTCAATGTATATTTCACATTTCCATTTAAGAAATCGTAAAAAACGTTTCATTCTTGTAAAAAAATGTGTGGGCCTACTGTGTGTACTGTATTTATGTGCGGCGTAGCGGTGCTGTGTCTCGATCTAATTTCAAGTTGTGAATGAACTCTGAAATTTGTAAGGCGCGCTCACGGACCCGCAGATTAACGTGCCTTCGCTAGTTTCAACATCCATTTGTCCGATCGTTTGAATAATTATGAGAGTTACATATGATAATGATGAAACAAAAATTTATAATCCAAATTTAAAATTACCATGTTTTCCTCTTCTACATAGACCACGCTTTTGGATGGAATATGATTCGTGTGAATTTTTCACGAATTTTCTTATGGTTTTTAATTTATGCTTGTTGGAATTTTGATAAACTGTATTTATGAAAGTATTCGTTCGATGCTCCGGGTGCTTCGTCAAGTTAATATAGAACCTTTGTACGAGAACATATCTAAAATTCACCACGTTTCATGCAATTTGTAAAATTAGAAATTTTCAAAAACAGAAATAAAAAATCATAAGAAAGTTCTCGAAAAATTAATATGTATTCAGAAAAATCAAGGAATTTGGTACATACAATCGAAAAACATTTTTACAGGAAATTTCTGCAATAATTTATTGTTTAAACAATTTTTTGATAGTTTTTCGGCATTGTTATTATTGGAAATCGATATGATGATCATCTTCAATATAGTTGATTCTTTTTAAATTTTTGCTTGAAGGCGAAGTACTTGAAATTCTCACCAAAACTCTTTTTTGTTGGGATTGTACAGGCGATACATCCTTAAACGGAATATCGTGTGTCACAATATTGAATTATTAAGAAAAAATGTACATTAATATTCAAAAAAGCGCTCAAATGATTTAAAAAAGTACCTATCGTGTGTCACAGCTTAAGTATTTCTAATAATAATGCAACTGTTACACACGGGTTTATTTATCCCGTGGTAACTTATTATTATTTTTATTTTATTCGCTGAAGTCAAAGGCCCCGGCGAATTGATTCTCTGTCCTATTTAAGCTGGGTAGCACCTCACCTTGTATATGGTTGTAGTTGGTGATAATCAGATGAGCTGTGATGCAATGAAGGAGTACAGGTGGTTTCACACGTATGTATTTATTCAAGAACACAGATCGATCAGTCACTTTTACAATAATAGTTTAAGTTGTTACAAAGGTTAAATGTTATACTCTATGATACACTGACGCGCAATGCCGCTAAGGTAATTGGCACGAACAATTATATCACAGAGGTAGTGAAGCGCCGCTAAGGTGTTCCTTCACTTAATGAGTTCTTATACACTTGTCTACAACAAGGGTTTGAGAAGATCACGTGAATCACGTCCGCAAGAACCTAAGTACGCAAACGGACTTGCCGCTAAGGAACGGGATCTCTTGACCTATTGCTAAGAGCGTCGTATTAAGACTAATTTGATAATATGTCGAGAGAACCCTCGTCAGCTTTGGGCGTCTGGCTACAAGGGTCTCGTGGGGGTGGATTGAGAAATCATCGATCGATGTAGGTCTCGATGATTTCGAAACCCATGAGTTGAGAAATCATCGATGGATGGAAATCTCGATGATTTACGAAACCTGGTGATGCAAGGGATGCAAGTAATCCATCATATGTGATGTCATGTATGTTGTAAGGGATCGAATCAGCCAGGTCATATGGTAAGGTAGCAAGATTCCAAGGACGAAAAGAGGAATCTGCTGACGCGCGATTTGCTCGAGTTTCCAGAGAGTGTCTGTCGCAAGAGTCAGCGTACTCTCTGGAATCTGATGACTCTGTTGTGTTGCAATGTTGTGTTGAGCGCGAATAGCAATACCTCGGTTCGTCACACAACGTTTCTTAATTTTCCAATAACATTGGTTGCTTTTTTGTTTTTCGTTAAATAAAAAACTTTCAGGCGTTGGGGATTGAACTTTTGAAATGAAGTAAGATGATAGAACATCCCTAGCGTTATTACAAAAATATTTTTTAAATAATTAAGAAAATCGAAACAAAAGTACGAGTTTCGGGACGTGTACTGCTTGTGAATCATATATAAAACATTTACATACAATAATGCTCTTTTTAAATTTAATGTAAAAAAATAAATATACAGGGTGGTCCATTTAACTCTGCCACTCCGAATAACTTCGTTATTATCGTTTGTACAGAAAATTGTTATATGGAAAAGCTGTTGCACTTAAAGGGATAAAATGAGTTTTGGGAGTGAATGCCATCTGAAGGTCATATCTTCTGGGATTTCGGTGGTCCCGCTGTTTTTTTCAAATTGGTCAGAAGGTCATTCGAAGGTCATGTTGTTGCACATGGTCAGACGTGTTTTGATGTCAGCTTCCTCGTAGTGAGCAAAAGAAAAGGTAGTCTCATTTGAAAAAACAGCAGGACCACCGAAATCTCAGAAGATATGACCTTCAGATGACATTCACTTCCAAAACTCATTTTACCCCTTTAAATGCAACAACTTTTCCATGTAACAGTTTTCTGTACAATCGATAATAACCAAGTTATTCGGGGTGGCAGAGTTAAATGGACCACTCTGTATAAATAAATATTTGAAGAGCCCCTTTTCCAGCATCCTCACTTCCAGAGTAATCCTGCAGGCTCGTTGTACCGAATAATTTTTTTTCCCCTCATTCCCATCATTTCGCCACGCTTTGTTCTGCAGCAACGATTGCTGCCACCATTGGAGATTTTTTATTTCAGGCAGTCGATGCGTAACGGTGGCTGCCACCACTGAAGAATTTTGTTCGCTTTTGTATTGGTTGTGCCACCGTTGTACAACCGTGGCGTTTGAGGTGGCAGGTGGTAGTCTTTTGGGTCTGACTGAATTCTTTCCCCTGAGAAAAAAATCTGTATCAATAATACACAGTGCAACCGTAGTGCAGTTTTTCCATCCACACCTGTTTTTGCTGATGCGTTGTCATTTATTTCGCATTGACTACGATCCATGGTATTCAACTCATCGATTTTTGACACGTCTTGAATGCGAATGGAAGATAGTGCTGTCTCTTGGTCGTGCGGTAACTCTTCACTTGTGAGTAAGATAGCATTACTCATGTCCGACTAACTTAAATTTTTGCTGGAATTACTGCAAGTATTCGAAGTCTAACTAAATTTGGTTTGTATACTGAAGGGCATTCATGTCTGGTCTGAAAATTTTAAGGGGGCTTGGCACCTTTTTTAACGGCTCTGGCCAAGTGGCGATCGTTAGAGCGGTGGTCGCGATCTCGTATAGATGACACATTCAAGCGACAGATTGAAATGACGGATCGCGATCGAGCTCAATTTTGAGGTTTCACGGTTCGTTTCTTCAGCGGAAGCGAATATGACAGCTGAGATATCTATAATATTTGACAGATCGCGATCGAGATTGATTTTCAGGTTTAACGATACGTTTATTCGGAGAATGCCTATATGTGCGACAGCTGAGCTATATGCGTAATCCATAACATTTGAATTACGAATGTGAATACCGAAATTTAAACATTGAAAAATACGAAAATATATTTCCTAAAGAAGAAAAATAATTATCTTTAAAAACAATTAATTATGATTGAAAAATATTCAATTGATATCAAAGGAAGGGTTTTTCATCGTTGAATAATTTTTTTAATAAATTGTAGTTTATACTTCAACGGAAAAGTTTTGGAAAAAATCGACGTATTAGTGAAAATTTCCGACAATTTTTATTTTAAATTTTTAAGTCATTTCTGATGCATGAGCATTATCGAAAATGAACCAGAAATTATTTTCGTGTAAAACTTTCTTCCTCGCCGTGTGAGATAATTATTATTATCGTATTAATACCAATAACAATAATGATATGAATAATAATAATAATTATTATTATTCTAATTATTATGATCATAGTTGTGATAATGAAAACAATTATTACTGATATTCTTATTCTTATGATGATTCCTATTATTACTAGTATTACTCGGTCGGCAGTAATGCATTAGGGCATGTTGACATTTATTTCACTACTGGTTGCTTAAAATTATATTACTGATGATTAATTCTGTCTGAGAGTCGATTTTCCCATAGATTAAAAATTATGTCACGAATTGGAGTGCGGATTTTTTTTTTTCATAATTGATAAAAACTATGAAAACTAGCATTTCTCGAACGATGTCGACATAACTGACAGAGAGGAGTGGTCGAGGAGACCCCAAAGACGGTTAGAGTAAAAGAACCGAATCTTTGTTGGGTGACGATTATCATTATTATTGATGTGACTTGTAATCGAAATAGGTCGGCACCACGGTTGAAATGATTGGACTAGGGCTTTAGACTAAAATAATAATTATAAAAAAGGTTTTGATAGTTTAAAAATTATTTTGAAAAAATCGACGATCGAGAATGAACGCTGCTGGTGGTTCTTTTGCCATTGCGAATTATTCTTTAGCGGGAATTGTGAGGGTTCGTGTTTTACTACACATGATCAAAATGACGACCAAATGTCCTACAATGATCAATGAGCAAAATTGAATCTACGTGTCCGATTGAAAGATTCCGATCGACTCAATATTTGATTAATTACGATGCCCTTGTCGCGGTTACTGGAATCTAATGCGGTAGTAGTGAACATGCATGGCTAACCACGAGAAAAAAGACTCATCTTCCACTGCGAGCCCAATGGTTATTTTTGCCCAATGGCTGTTTCAGTTTCATTTCCTAACATCGGATAAGGAGCAGCCCATCCTAGAGATTCATATTTGGACACCCTAACAGGTGAAACAAATCCTGAGTGTTGTATTAAAAATCGTGATACATGATTAGAGACTTGAAAACCCCCACAGCGATTTGCATTTCATTTATTAGCTTTTGATAACGTGCATACGTGTATTGAGATTTCCACTTTTCACCCTCAGGAGGTGAAACTAGTGGCAAGTGAGGGACAAAAAATTATAAAATAACGTCAGGGACCAGATGAAACCAATAACCATGCTTGTTTCATTTCCTAAGTTCGGATTACGAGCAGTCCGATCTCGAGATACACATTTGTACACCTTAATATATAAAACAAATGGCAAGAATAGCACGAAAAATTATAAAATAATGTCAGAGATCAGATGGACCCAAAGTGCATGCTTGTTAAATTTCCTAACATCGGATTACGAGCAGCCCAATCTCGAGATTCACATTTGGACACCTTAAGAGGTGAAACAAATTGCAAGAATGGCACGGAAAATTGTGAAACAATGTCTGGGATCAGATGGACCCAAAGTCCATGCTTGTTTCATTTCCGAACATCGAATTACGAGCAGCCCAATCTGGGAATTAACATTCGGACACCTAAAGAGGTGAAAGAACTGGCGAGTATGGCACGAAAAACTGTAAAATAATGTCAGGGATCAGATGGAACCAAAGTCCATGCTTGTTTAATTTCCTAGCATCAGATTAAGAGCAGCCCTATCTCGAGATTGACATTTGGACACCTTAAGATGTTGAAAAAATGGCGAAAACGGCACGAAAAATTATAACATAATGTCGGGGATCAGATAGACCGAAAACCTATGTTTTTTTTTTAAATTTCCTAACATCGAATAGCAAGTAGCACGATCTCGAGATTCACATTTGGACACCTCAAGAGGTTAACCCTCAGGGTATGGACTATAAAAATGCAACGGTCCGTATGGACATGGGTTTGTTGGTAACCCCGCAACTTTAATCGACTGTATATTGGGCTGTAATTCATCAAAGAAAACTTTTTTTTTGTCAATCGATCGGCAATTTTCTCACAAATGTGATGTTTCACTCAGAATTATGATATTCTTTGACCAAAAAAAGTTATAGTTTAAAATATAAGCCATGTTCCAAAAATTTTCATTAAATTTTTTTTTTTTTTCAAAAGCTTATATTTTTGTGAAAAAAAAAACATATTGACATTTAACAGGTGGCTTTGGAAAGCTGAAGAGTTGTACTTTGAAATGGTATTATTCGTTTTTCAACTCGTTCCAAAAAATATATTTTCTTCGAAGTACGAAAGTAGGCGTTTTTTGGTGTAGCGAAAAAAAAGTTATCTAACGAATTCATTATAAATCTCATAAAAAAAAAATTTTATCGCGTAGAAAATACTTGTTATAGACAATATTGATGAGTATAACATAAATGAACAACATATATTGTTTAAAAAATTGTTTTTATTGAATAATCGTCAAAACACATGTGGATATTGCAAAATGAACTTAAATTCTACAGAAACTGTAAAAATATGGCAAATTTATATGAGTAAAGGACTTAAACTTTTATTTTGCGCACTTGCAGCATATCTTAGCCGTATGTTCTTTGCACATGGGCTTATCACATTGTAAGCACTTGTAAAATGTTTTGCGGTCAAGCGAACTAGGACATAAGATGCAGCGTTTCTGTTTGGACATTTTATTATCAAGCAATTCATGCCTTATGTCCATTTTCTCTGGTACATCGCCAGCTCTCAAAAAATCTTCGATCATATTACGCAGATTGATGCGCAAAGTGGGTGTAGCCAATCTCCTAACTAATGAAGGTTTTATAAGTTGCATTAATAACTCCATTATGTATTCCATTCTTTTCATTGGTGAGTTACTTTGATTCAAATTTCATAAAATAAAAGAATTAACATTAGCTTGATCTAACATCCTATACAACATTGTCATAGGCCACCTCGACGTTTTTCTAGCCGTTGTATACAGATGACATTTTTGATCAAAAATATCGGTGCCACCCTTTGTTTAATTGTAGAAAAGGATTATTTCCGGTTTTCCAGATTCTTTGTCTATTTTGCCTGTCCGATGCAATGATGATAAAACCAGTACAATTTTCTTTTTTTTTGGATTGTAAGAAAGTAAAGTTTTGTCATCCAGGTAACAAAATCGAATATTTGGAGTACCTTTCGATACACTTTTTAATTGAGCTGGAATTTCTCTTTTGTTTTTTTTTATCGTTCTCACTAGAGACAAATTGTACTCTTTCTTCATCATTTTGAAAAGCGAGTAAGTAGTATACGGTGCGCTCTGGCGACCCCCACTCCTATCTCCACTCCTACCCCCACTCCTTTTTCCCCCACTCCGCGCGTGCCGCGGATGTGAGGGAGAAGGCGTGGTGGGGGGAGAGTGGGGATAGGTGGTGTCACCACAGCGCACCGTATGTTATTATTATTATTATTATCAGAATATTTTCGGATAATAATAATAATAATTACTTTTTTTATGTTTTATTTGATAAAATATTTTTTTACATTTAACACAATTAAGGATGTACAATATCGCGAAAGGCAAAATGAATTAGATAGCACTGCATTTTTTAAAATTTTGTAGAGCACAATGATATATTATGAGGGGGTTATGGTGATTTCGTTGGCGGCCATGCCATGGGCATACTACGGCCAGAGGCGACGGATCGGTGGTTGATGGAAAATGTTGATTGTTGTCCATGTTTATGATCCGTCGCTTGGTGACCTCTTCCAGAAATTCGACAGCTTGGTGGCCTCGCGAGTACAGGAGAGTGTATCTGAATCTATTCGTTATGATGAATAATTTTTCACGCAGATTTTCGATGCTGATACTGCCCTCAGTCCAATGAATGCCGTGAATGTTCTCCACCTTCCGCTCGTTTTCCAAGCGTACGATAGGCGGTGATTCGCTGATGTGGCAGGGTGGGACAACTAGCAACCCTGCTAGATATCGCGGTTTTTGTATAGCCCCAACAACTACTTCTTTCGGCAGAAACTTGCCATTTTTATCTTTGAAATGTTGAATATCAAAAACGAGATCACACCCGATCATATTGTAGCACTCACTGATCACCCTCAACTGCTGTAGTATTACTCTGCAGCGGGTTTCATTCTATATTATTGAATCGACCACCCAGGTACCGCATGAGCAATTTGTCAGCGTGTGCGGTAGTTAACATTTGTTGAAGCAAGGTTTCATCCTCCTCGAAGACTTTGACAAATCTCAGCGGTAGGAAGCACGTAAATTCGTTGTCGATATCAACGGTAATTCTGTTTCCCCATGTTGTTCACGCTGGTCTTATGCTGGTGATTTTGTAGTCCTTACCAACTTCCAATTTGACTAATTATTTCACCAGTAGGAATTCTGACAATTTGCTCGCCTTATTGATGCGTGAAAAATCCATCGTGGAGTTCGAGTGTTCTTAGTTGACGTGTTAAGAAATTCAAATCAGATCGTGCACGTATCACCACTTTAATGTCGTCGATGTTTTGCAAATGTCTTTCTATTCGTTGCTTTAATGCGCAGCGCTTTTTTTTTGTATAGAAAAAAACCGTATAGATCTGGATGAGTTCGGTTGACGACGACGAATGACGACTGAGTGTGTAGCTGGCTGCACAATACTTGGTTTGTTTCTGATTGCTGCCCCTTCTACGGCCATCTTTTCTTGCAGCTGACTCTGCATCACATGATGGTATCTCGGAAGATCGAGTCAAAATGGCGTCGATGATAGAGATTTACTGTCAGCAGTATTGCACGTGTGCGAAACCTAAGACTTACAATTAGAAGTATTGCACGTCAGCGAAACCTGAGATGAAAGTCAGTCAAAATATTTTTTTTGAATTGTGTATCTCGAAAGATGGAGTCGAAATGGCGTTGATGACAGGGATATACTGTCAGCAGTATTGCACGTATGTAAACCCTAAGACTTACAATAAGCGGTACTGCACGTCAGCGAAATTTGATATCTAAACGTGTCACCACTCGTATGATTTTTGTCGAAAGCAATGAAATAAAAGCCAGACAAAACATTATTTTAAACGTTTAATTTCCAATAATTACCGAGAGCGAGAACAGCAGTGCTGTATACAATGTAGATGCTTATTTCTACAACCCCCACCGACACAACTATTGGTATCGGAAACTACACCCTTAGATTTACTACACTTATCGATATACGCATTATAATACTCATGAACTATTTTATCGTTTCGCTGCAAATCATTCGAAAATACGTCGCTAAAGCGGTTAATACCGAAACCAGTAGCCATATAATGAAGAAACATAACACAATACTGGCCACAACATTGTGAATTAGGGCCTTGAAACTGAGTTGCGTTGCAGCGAAAGAGTCTGTAGTTTCTTCGGAGGCGCGAGAGATGCTGTGGGATGATTGGTGGTAGGCCGTAACTATCGAAAAACCATCCGTGTCCATCTCAATCGACGTACATGGCAACCCAGTGGGCCCCGGGTAGTTTGTGTCCATCGGTGTTAACCACGAAGGCCGTGGGTTTCGTCCACACCCTCGGGATGCGATCTGCTGGGTATACGCCCACCGTATGGTCTTGTATGTTCTTAAGAGATTGCAGAATCTGACGACTGTTCATGATCCTTCTTTTCCTCTTCTGCCTCGTCCTCTGACCACGATGTAGTAGTTATATACTTCCATAAGGAGGCGATTCGTTCGCTATGACAGAGCCATGTTTTGATCCTCGTGGCGTTATTGAGAGTGCATTTGTGTTCAGGTTTTTTATTAAGCACGCCGTGATACATACAACGTATGTCACTTCGTGGTAGGTATCGGAATGACGGAGCCTCATCATCATCTTCTAAATTTATAATGAAACACCCCGTGAGGCAAGTTAGATATGATGATTTCTCAGAGCCTCTCGTGAAAATCCGTGTAGCTTGGGCCGCAATTCTCTTCAGATTTGTTTCCAGAGAACGTAACGAAGCATCGCCTTCAGACCATTTTACACCGTGAACATTATCACCCAACCACATGTTTTGCCTCTTTACAGTGGGTGACAATTTGTCATGCGCATACGGCGGTTTTACAAGCCAATGATAAAAGTCCTCGCTTTGTATCGAGACGATAGCTACTTCTTAAGGTATAAACTGATTATCTCTATCTTTCATGCCATGTATATCGATAACGATATTCATGATGAAATCTTTTTCGACCGTCACACTCCAAGCGCTTAACGCTAACTGAAGGCGCTTCTCTCTCATCAGCCACTGAAATCTACGATCACTTGTCTGGATGAGTCAATCTCCAGAACGTTATCATATTCCGCATACACAATGCAATTAATAGTTGACATCAGGGCTTCTGCGAAACGTACTTCTACCCTCACACTACCGTGCCTCACAAGGTTCCAATGAGTGCTACTATTGGCCGAAAGATCAGGCGTAAGATCAAATGCAAAGAGACAATTGCCCCATGGATAGCTTGAACGTGTCATAGAATTACCCTCATTGAGAAAGTGAATACTGTAACGATATCGCAAAGCCCCCCCCCCCCCCCCCTCTCTTCTTTCTACCGCGCTTCGGCGACGAAGTCGAGCGCAACGAATCAACGCGTCGTGAGGATCCGGCTTAGCAATGGAGAGGGGACGAAGTCGAGCGCGCCATGAGAATCCGGCTTTAAACGGCGGAGAGGGGAGAAGCGCAGAGGATTCTGGGACAGCCCTGGACGGGTATAAAAGGAGGGATTTCGGCCACTACGGAGGCACTTCGCTCCGAGACCGGAGAAGAGGACGGAGCTCTAACCAGCCGACTCTGCTCTAGCTCGGAATGACCCTCAAAGTTCCGACGAGACAGTTACTCTGCCCGACGACAGAACGCCATTAGTCAATTAAAATCACCTAAATAATTTAGAGTTTGTATTAGAATCCAAGTTTCCTCATCCAATTCCGAGTGCCAGCAACGGATTTCCTTGGGATGACCTCGGATTTCCCGCCGTTGGGCTCTACCAAAAATATCCGCTTAATTTCCGAGTACTAGCAACGGATTTCCTTGGGATGACCTCGGATTTCCCGCCGTTAGGCTCTACCTAAATCTTCCACTTAAATTCCGAGTGCCAACAACGGATTTCCTTGGGATGACCTCGGATTTCCCGCCGTTGGGCTCTACCTAAATCTTCCACTTAAATTCCGAGTGCCAACAACGGATTTCCTTGGGATGACCTCGGATTTCCCGCCGTTGGGCTCTACCTAGATCG
Organism: Rhorus exstirpatorius; assembly: GCA_963564615.1. Classification (NCBI taxonomy): domain Eukaryota; kingdom Metazoa; phylum Arthropoda; class Insecta; order Hymenoptera; family Ichneumonidae; genus Rhorus; species Rhorus exstirpatorius. The sequence continues at coordinate 563,737 of OY751322.1, forward strand.
TCTGCTTAAAATTCCGAGTGTCAGCAACGGATTTCCTTGGGATGACCTCGGATTTCCCGCCGTTGGGCTCTTCACTCCTAATTAAAAACCTACCTCTTCTATCATTAGATAAATTTGAATATAACAGGGACACCATAAGCTGTTGTTACGTCCTGACCCTCGATTTTTCTCATCTCGGCCAAGAAAAGCGCGGCTTTCCCTTTAACACGTTATTCGAGATAAAATCGGAATTGGCCAGGTTATTGCCCTGTTTCGAGCCTAACCTTGCGGAAATTTGCTCAGGATGGGCGGAGAGTGCATAATTTGGTAACAATGGCAAATTAAAATAAAAATCTCACGAACAAAACTCTTTAATTTTTGCGAGATACATCGGAAAAGACTAATAAATTGTAATTCGGCAAGATCGGACAAAACTTGTAATATAAAGGGACAAAAATTGTATGATCACATTAAATAAATTCTGATAAAACGGGACTAAACTTTCACTGACGCGGGAGAAAATTAACTACAGGGCCATCCTCAAGATAAGCCTCCTGGGGTTTATCCGCGCAAACTACAAGGACAAACGAAATTATCGCGAGTATTAAAATGACCGCTACTACAACGATAGCTATCTTTAATTGGAAAAGTCCATGGTCGATTGACAACCCTCACAAAAACAAAAAAATCAACACAGAGTTTACTCAACCACGACTCAATTGAATTTAATCACTCAAAGAAATCCGAAATTACTTGAAAATGAATTTAACCACGAATAATGCATACATTTATATTGGAAATGAATATCAAATGTTAAACACAAAAAAAAAACACCATTGATCCATTATTTTCCGGAACAAAACATGAGTGACTCAAATGAATTTAACTCGCACATATTTCACTGAATTTACGAACATGAGCACTTCCTAGGAGAAAATAAATTCACACGAAAAATAATCCTACAATTGATCGAAACACGAACAGGTTTTTGGGAATGATTTACTCGGAACATTGAAACAATCTAATTGCACAAAACCAAAATAAAAATAATTTTAAAGGACGCGAAATAAATTGGACAAAGAATTGAACTTAAACATGAGGAAAATGAAATTGGGAAAATAATTTTGGTCAGACACTTTTCGCAAAACTGAAGTTAAATTGACATGACATTTCACAAAACCGAATTTAACACAACAATCTGAATTTCCATAAAACACAAAAAATCTAAATCTCCATAAAACTGAATTTAACACAAAAATCCGAATCTAATACAAAACGGATAACGCGAAAAGGGAAAACAACAACGAAAATATTTCATAGACCTTCAACGGTGAGTAACCCGGTAGTTTCGGTTACGGGACTCGAGCCGTCATGGGGTGTCGACCGGGGTCGGAGACACCGCGCAACACGAACGAAAATATACTGACACATGCGAGAAAACATTTTCAGATACTTACTACTTCGATGATTATGAGAACAAAGCGAGGTGTAAGGCCGGCAAAAATTGAATGATGACGACGATGGAACGATTTACGACGAGGTTGAACGTAATGGTAAATTTGTGGCAGGGCAAACAGTGTCCAACAAAACAAAATGTTCACACGAGAAAAAAAATATATTTCGCTCTTTACAACACAAGGTCCAGCGAAAGGAAAATGAAATGTCTGTTCACAACAAAATAGGAATAAAAATATTGTCCGCAAAAATAAAATGGTTCACAAAAATAAAATTGTTCGCAAAAATGAAATGGTTCACAAAAATAAAATTGTTTGCAAAAATAAAGTTGTTCGGTATTGAAATCGGTTGAATAAAATAAAATAAAATAAACTTGAGATACTGTGTCAAAAATGATGAAAAGTATATAAAGAAAAATAATTGACGCGACGAACAGCGATTCGGCTTAAAAATTTCTCCGGACTTTCTGAACGTTCTGACATACCGCGACTTCAAACTAAGATCTATTCTGGCCTCCGACTGCCAGCGATTCGTTACTTAAAGTTTTCTTCCGACTCTGACGAACATTCCGCCTACTTAAGATTTCTCCCGATTCTAACGAACACCTCGCGGGCTCATTACCCGGTCTTATATAGGGTCCTCTAGGATGGCTTAGTTTCGGCGGTGGGGAGGTACGCCCTTAGACGCCTTAGACGCTCCAGGCTCCTCCGCCGCCTCCACCTCGCATCCCCGATGATCCCCTGGAATCTATATAATCGAAAATTTATACTTATGATTAACACGAATTCATCCTTATAATATAATATTCACTCCTGCATTCCTTTATAATAATTATTTCATTATTACCTAATAATCACAAAACGAATTTTCTCATACATACGCCGTCTTTTCATGAAGACGCTCACTCTGTCTCTCTCATACTTACATATTTCGTATTTACTTTCTCACTCACTCTATCCCTCGTTTTGAAGGTTCCACACAGCGGAGGAGTAAACCCCTCTTCTTCATTCTGGTCACTCTCTCCTTCTCATCCCTCCATGCTTGCATTTGACTTCTCCTACGGGCCACGCGTTGACCCGTCATAGGCTCTTGATGTCACACACACATACATACACATCCATTCGTCTTTTCCCATTCGTACTCTCGTTCGGTGACAACTTCTCTTCTGTTTCTCTGTATCTTTCTCGCTCTGGATTTCGTTCGATCTTTCCTCTATATCTATTCATTCCTATTTCTTTTTAATCATTTACCATGCGGAGGTTCGGATGCAATGGTGTATGTCATGCTATTTCTTTTGGATTGGAATTAATTATTTCCAATAATTATACGAAAGAAAATTATTTTAGCGTATCCAAACTACTCAAAATTCTCATAATTATTAACCAGTTATTCAGATTCTACATTTGTTACAACAATTGAAAATTCTATCTATATACTCCGGATCCTGTGCAATTTTATAATTCCGGCTTATCATTTCTCTTACTTGTCATTACAGGAAAGATCTATTTTCATGCTCACGCAACAATCACACATACATTTACTCATCAAACTCGTAATTATTATAGGAAAAGGATTCGTTGACAATTTTCATTTCCACATAAACCTTTACCCATGCATTACGAAATCTCCTGAAATCTTTGAATTTGGTCGTTGTTAATTAAAAAGGAAAACGTTAATTAAATAATGCGCTTGCTACGCTTTTGGAGTCTTTGTTGGATGCGATGCCGAATTTTGGTGTCGCCCCTCCTTCGTAGGCGAGAGCTTGGATTCGTATGTCGATGGGACATACGCCTTCTGAATCCCAAGACTTGGGACAAAGCGCTGCTTGCTCTCTTTCTTTGGCTATAGACTCGGGGTTCTCTTCGTGCAGCATAAAAATTCAGTGCTTATTAAATTGGAGTCCAATAACAGTCCAAGCATAAACAGATATTCTCAAAAGTTTGTTTAATTTTGGTCGTCGATGATTGGGTGTTTCGTCGAAATCTTTCTTCCATCGAGTCTCCTCGACTCGACCACTGCGTTAATTTATCGATCACGTGCAGAGCTCATGTAGACCGCCCATGAGAATTATCCAATGACTTTTTCCAGACGCCGTTCCCAAAAAGTCGTAACAAGGCTAAAATCTCCCATAATTTCGGAGCAAGGAAAAAAAGAAAAACAACAAAGATTCAAAGAAGAATTCTCTTCTCTTCGACCAATTTCGATTGATGGAAATTCCGAACTAGTTTAAAATAAAATTAAACATTTAAATGCAATAATCTATAATCTAACGCCACCTTTACCATCACCGATGACCTGACCCAGGTACCCATGCTCATTCTTGATTTTACATTTTTACATCCGTTCACTCACGTACTTTCGGGAATTCAGTTCATAAAGTCTTCATTCGGGGATAAGGAAAAAGAGGATCACCGGTCACTTAGCTTTAGATGAGGCATACACGCTCTGTCTCTCCTGCTTTCCTTCTCACACACACCCAAAGAGACCGCCTGTGGTTCTCACGAAGGCAAAGACTTTGCACTCAGCCTGTATTAGTGTCCCATGCACATTGCTTTTCGTTGTGCACAAAGGCCCACTACTTCTGAGTAATCTGATGCCATGGCCAAAGATTTCTTCGGCATCGACGGATGTTTTTCTTCACGCCCGACGATGGACGTTTTGTTATAAAGAGCTGCGATATCGACGCCGCCATGGCGTCACCTCTCGATAATTTATGCTCACTTGAGACCATATTCGTGTCGACGAAGACAGCCCGAACTATCCGAGTTCTCCAAAGAAAAAAAACGTTTCTCTTGTATGACCGGGTCCCTTTCCTCGTATTGAATTTTATTGAGAATTACAAGATATAAGTAATCCCAAATCGATGCAAAAGTCCCGAAAGTCGCGGGATGTAACACTGTTGTGATACAAAAAAAAAAATATATTATGAATAAAACATAAGAAATACGAGAGAAACGACTGTAACGAATAAAAGAAAGAAAAATCAAGAAATTAAAACATATTTGAGTCTCTTTTCACCTGCTCCGTATATCAACGAAGCGCGAATTCACGCGTAGCGTGAATCCTTGTCATAAGGACATAAGCGTACCGTTACAATACCTGTACCGGAAAATAATGTGTGGTATGCATCAACGTACGTACTGCCAGATGTAAAGTCAGGCTGTAGAGGCTTTGACGGTATCTGCATGCCATCAGCATACGAAGAAAGATAATCAATTTTGTAATTTGGAAAATTGAAGGGGTTCATTGTACTATCACCGTTGAAAGTCTTATTATCGACAAAGTTGATAATTATACGTTTAGGCAGTTGGCCGAGTATGACATTATCAAGAGTACCCCCATGTACACCCGCATGCAGCGATATTGCTTTAACTTCAACGCGCATCAAAGGATATTTTGCTGTAAATTTAGACAGAGCTCTTGCATGAGCCAGAAGTATACCTGGTGCTATCTTAACGCGCCGCACAGTGGTTCCAAATCCCGAATTGCTGACAGAAAATAGGAGGTATCATCGAATCGCTATCAGATTTATTACTGGGGGGTTTTTGAGGTCGCTGAACACGAATTTGAAGTCAAATTCCCAAAAAACAAAATAGCAGCCCAAAAATGGCGGATAATTTTATTCAAACTTGAATCAATCTTCATGGAATTTGGTACTAGGGGGTTTTTGAGGTCGCTAAACACGAATATGAAGTCAAATTTCCAAAAAACAAAATGGCGGCCCAAAAATGACGGATAATTTTATTCAAACTTGAATCAATCTTCATGGAATTTGGTACTAGGGGGTTTTTGAGGTCGCTGAACACGAATCTGAAGTCAAATTTCCAAAAAACAAAATGGCGGCACAAAAATGTCGGATTATTTTATTCAAGCTTGAATCAATCTTTATGGAATTTGGTACCAGGGGGTTTTGAATAGAAATAATTTATTATTACGTACATGTGTAGGATATAGTAGATTGGGAAAGTATGTAAATGTAAATACGAATTTGAATACAAATACTTATTTATTAAGAAATTACATTAAATATTACATTCATATAATAAAATGATGTAAAAGCACTTAATGAATTATGTGGATTATTGGATATAAAGGTCAAAGACGAAGCATCAGTTACGTTAACGTTTCGACCCGAGTGCGGGCCCTCCTCAGAACAAATTTATTACATCTATCAAAGAGAGTATACACATTAACTTAGCTACAATTATTTAGCACATTAACTTAACTACAATTATTTTTTAAAATTATATATATCTAATATGATAATATATATGAGCCGTTTGCTCAAAGAATGACCTAAGTTCAATTTGGTCGTTTTGAGAAAAAGCGATTTAAAGATTCAGCATTGTATGGCAAATTGTTAGGTGTAAAAATGTATAATTTTTTTAATTTTACTTCAAAGACACACTCCTGAATAAAGATTCAAGACCATAAAATCGTTGTTAAATACATTTTGATAACACTGAAATGTATAATTAATACAAAATGATTTAGGTCGTTTTTTCGGCGAACTACTTAACCCTTTCAAGCACACATTTTTCTTTATGTGTAATTGACTTGAAACTTTGTACTCGAGGGTTTTCGGGGTCGCTGATAACGAATCTGCACTCGAAGTGAGCAAATTCAAGATGGCGGATCCAATATGGCGGACCAAAAATACAAGGAGTCGTCTGACGAAAGTAAAAGTTGGTTCTCGGGGGTTTTCGGGGTCGCTGACAACGAATATGCACTCAAAATTTTGAAATTCAAGATGGCGGATCCAATATGGTGGACCAAAAATGCCAAAGGTCGTTTGACGAAAATAAAAGTTGGTAATCAGGGGATTTCGGGGTCGCTAATAACGAATGTGCACTCAAAATTTGAAAAAAAAAACGAACAAACAAACAAACAAACAAACAAACAAATAAAAAAATTACAAAAAACAAAAAAAAAATTTTTTAACGAAGAAAAAAATAAAAAAATAACATCAAACGAAAAAAAAATTTTTTAAACGACAAAAAATAAAAAAATTTAAAAAAAAATTAGACGCGAAGACATCATCCAACATGTCCTCGTTCGTGTGTCTCTGGATTCGACCGATAGCGGTACTTTTTGGAGAAAATTGAGGTTTCCATTTCCTAAATCGTATATGCAGTACGTTTGTATATCGTACTCTAGTATAAAAATTGACCTTGAATAAACGGTTTCTCAGGTCTGCATCGGCCGTGTTACATGCAATTTAGAATCAATGGCTCCAGAAATATCTATGTACTGATCTTACGCTAGATAAGCATTGTTTTTCGCATGCAAGTCGCCATGTTAGATCCACCATCTTGCAGTCCCGAAGTCTGACCGTGAATTCGTAGTCAGGGACTACATCAACCTCCGAGTACTAACTTTTACTTTTATCGAACCACTTTTTGCATTCTACGTCCACTATTTCAATTTCCAAATTTTGAGTACTGATTCGTTATCAGGTACCCCGAGTACCAACTTTCACTGACATTGGACAACTTTTTGTATTTTTGGTCCACCATATCGGATCCGCCATCTTGAATTCCCAAATTGCGAGTGCAGATTCGTTATCAGCGACCCTGGAAACCCCTGAGTACCGACTTTCACTTCCGTCAAAGGACTTTTTGCAATTTTTGCCCGCCATATTGGATCCGCCATCTTAAGTTTCCGAATTCCAAATTATGTCACGAATTTATTAGTGACAGAAGAGAGCAAACGATATTATAACGTACCGCGCGGGTACCACAACGCACATCAACAGCTGGAGCGTGAGACTAGAGACGCAGCCGCGCGGTGAGGACTAACAACGACAATACTCTAGACGCGCTGTTTCAACCAATCACAAAAAGGTCAATAATGGCCGAAATGTTACGAAACTTAGCAAACATACTTTTAGGACTCATACCTACGCACTGGTAACTAAATCCCAAAAACGACCTAAAGTGACTTAGGTCATTCTTTAAGCGAACGGCTCATATATATCTAATATGATAAAAGGCACTTAATCTTAAAGGCTCCAATTGTCATCCGAATCGCTATCATTATTATCGCTAGAGTCGCTGCAGTCAGACATTGCAACTACTATTGGTTTGTTTGCAGTTGGCGATTCCAACAAAGCCATGGCTTCACGCGATAATGATTTGCTTGACTTAGATGGTAGTTTACGCAAACTTGAGATAACACGGTCAGATGCAACCAAAAGCCGCGCAAAAACATCCTCCATATTTTGTTTCCTACTAAATTTTCTAGCAAAGTCTAGTCTAAATGATTTGATATATTTATTGCAAGATTCCTGGGCTTCCTCGGACATCTGTCTTATCGGCAACATGGAAACCCCTATTATTTTTGCGCCGTGAATTAAAAGTTTGTGCACAGTAGTCGACATGTAATACCAAGGATAAAGTAGCACGTATCTACGGGCTGTTTCTGCAGCGTATTGTTCAAATTCATCAACATTTATTTCAAACCCGCACGATATTATTTGCAAGATCACGTGGAATCTTTTGATTAAATCCTCATCTATCCCCGTTAGAGATGCGGAAATATCGGAATTTTGAAAGAAACGACGAGCAGTATTATCGTCATTCGTGCTACCATATCCTTGTTTTGGTTGATTCATCAAAAGTCCCAATCGTTCACGGAAACCTCTTTGGATGGTCTTTTTCCGACTTTCGATGCTTTTCTTATCGGCCCGCCATTTTTTAATTTCTGATCTGTATGACATATGTATAAGGCACTCGAAAAGACGAATCCACGCGTGCAGTGCTGACATCCCATATTGTAAATGATCTTCATTTATTTTCCTCTTCAAAATGTTGTCGATGTCGTTGAATTCTTTGGATGTAGCACCGCAAAGATAGCATCGTTGACTTGATGCAGTAGATGTTAGTGAATTGCAGACTTTTCCATTAACCATTGTTAAGCCCAATTTGTAGGATGCAATGACTTCTTTTCCGTTCACAATCGTATGAAAAGGTTGAAGCTGCTTTTCTTGTTCCTTGATGTTTTGAACTTCATTTCGGGTGCCTTCTGCAGTCTCTTTAAAAAACTCGATTTTTATTGGCCTACAGAATCGAGGGGAGGAGGGTCGCGGATTTTTCCACACGGTTATTCCTTCGTTATCACCCCCGTCAACAAACACGAGCTGCAATGGCACGAGGGAAGTGAAGAAAATAGTTCCGTCCGTTTTATCTCCGTCGCCATTATCAAATTTTTGTTTGAATGTACTTTGCCCAGATGTTCCGTCGCATCCTCATTTGCAGACAAAATTCAAATTATAAATTTCGCTGGACGAGAGGAGATGCAAAACTTCACTTTGCACTGCTAATATGCGACTCGCTGTATGGTCTAACAGTGCTTGAAGTTTGACCGCAGCTTTACCCTCAGTAATCGTGATGTCATCTTTGGGTGGATAAAATTTTTTCCTCGCCTCTAACACAGATTTGTACGATGGGTACATCTTCGAATTTAGTTCCAGTGCTCCAGACCGTATTTCCTGATATACATGTTTAGACATGCGGTATTTAATTATAAGAGATAACGCAGCATCAGCGGAATAACGATTGGTTGTCATGTCCGTAACAGTGCGTAAGGCTTACTTGTATTTGGACGCTTTTGTAGGACTGCCCAGAGCAACCTCTTTCACCACTTTTGCTGCATCCAATTTTCCTGCAGCTCGAAGACTCATGTGGGTGGCAAATACAAGCTCTTCGGCACTGGACTGCTCACGAATTGCTGCAGTTTTTCTCCGTTTCGACCGCTCACTGGAGTCCTCGAACCTCTGCGAATGTCGACCAGGCCCACGAACTGCATCTGAATCTTTGTTTTCCTTCGAAATTTCCGTATTATTTACAAAGGTGACGATTCTGCTTAGCCAATCCGTATTTTTCTCCATAAACCTCGCCTTCATTATTCTAGCTGTTTGCCATTTGTCTTTCATATCATATAATAACTTGCGAATTGTTTGTTTTTCATCCGCAGGTAATGTGTATGAGCAATGGAATTTTTTAGACTATTCAACCTCCAAGATTTCGGACACATCATTCGCATTATTATTCAAATGATCAGCGAATAAATCAAACAACTCCTTTTGCGTGAAATTGACCGCCTCACTGCTATTACGAGAGCCTGGAAAATCAATTCAAAAGTTAGACAATAATAGAAAATTTTTAAGAATCAGTAATTATTTGTTAATGAAAATGATAGTCGAATCCGGTAGAATAATAATTATATTTATGAGAAACAAATCACTTAAATTCGCACCCTACTGTGGTGCACTTTGCACAGTATAGTATACATGCCGCGCCAGCACGCGCCGTGCCTGAATTTCCGCGTCCATTTATTAAAAAATTCACCATTAGCAGAGGGGCAACTTGGTGCACCTAATTTTTTGGTGAGGTATTACTCAAGAGTGTATACAATAACGTGGCACATCACCAGAATTAGAATTATTTAGAATTATTAACTTTTACTCAATGTGAACATAACTTTTTACCGCAGCGAGCACGAGAATTTACGGTAGATGTTCACAATTTTTGTTGCTCGGTGTATGATTAATATAAGAAATCGCAATGATATAATAAGTGTACTTACATCCAGGAAGAGACTCCATTTTGCAGAATTAAAATAACTAAGTTTTACTTGAAGATATATCACTTTGAATACAACGATATTTTTCTAGCGTAGCGCACGACCGACTATACCTGTTCGAGCGCTCCGTTACGAATGAGATCCCAACGGCTGAATGCAACACCTGCAACCTACCGACCCTTGGAAGGGTTCCCCGAAATACCCCTCTACCTGACCCCACAGGTAGAATTTCTTGAATATAAACTTTATTTTTCGGTTTTTGGCCAGCGATTCGGGATTTGGAACCACTGTGCGCCGTACAAGTAGCGATGCCTCCGTAATACGAATCGCACAGCCTTTCAAAGAACTCATGAGACAAAAAGCGTTATTGGTTCGTACGAGCCGCAGACGCATCTCAACACCGTTTAGCAAAAACCTCTCTTGATTGAAGATATCGCAGTGCAAATGGCCGAGGAGATCGATCGTTTGATTCTTACCTAGTAAGTTCCGTCCATTTGTAAGACCATTATTGGCATCGGCCGTATCGTCTATTTTACCAGCTGTATTATTATACCATAAAGCACTCGTGAGATGCGAGCTCTTAGCATCATGCCCGTAATTCAAGAGGGTTTCAATGTAGGCCCTATATGCTGTCACGGCCTTTTTAACGTGGCCGGATGATAATCAGGCGCACCTGAGCTGCGGTGGGAAGAATTTCGGGCAATATTAAATAAACGAGATGAAACAAAAAAAAATAAAAACAGACAGATTCCAATTTATTTTATCAGAAAAAAAAGAAACAGATGAATTAGGTTGTTGGGCGCCAGTCGTCACTCGGACGACGATTCTCGATTCAAAAAAAACGGAGTAACGCAATAGGGATTAAATAAAAAAAATAATAAAAAAAAGAAAACTATATTAACTAGTCGGGGATCCTCAGGGCTAAGTTTACCGGCTCGCAGGCCTCTTAATTATTGCCCGTGTCGGGCTATCGTCAAAGGCGATATAAATCGAACTCAAAGGGAGAAAAAAAACACTATTACGCAATTAACGACAACGATTCTATTGAAACGGGGGATCGCGATGCGCCACCACACGCACGAACTTATACAAGACCAAATGGGGGAAAATTTCGTAGACAAAAACCAATATTGGCAAAAATCACAAGAATAAGTACGATTAAATGAGCAGGAAAAACTCACGCTTCTCGCCGAATGATACTTGGTGAGCTGTCCACTTGTCGCGATTTGCCGGTGGCTATCGCGTGCGTACTAGCGAGAAAATCTCGCTTCCGTGGATCTCGCTCAACCTTTCCCTTTATCAATGGTGCGACAAACGATTTGCCGAAGCGCTCGATGCTAGACCACGATACCTCGTGGCTCGTGGGTTTTTTACTCTCTCTCTCTTTCACTCTGTACAATGGTTCTTTTTTCTTTGGAAAATGGCTCGATACAATACTACGTTTATCTTATGCCAGGGCTCACGTCGAAGTGATTCTTCTTCGTCGTCTCTCTGCTCGTGGGACTCGGAAAAAGGGTAATTTGGGGGAAAGGGCATGCGCGATGGAAAATTGGGTCATAGGGGGATAGAGGATCGATAGATTATTGGTTATTCGGGAGCTGACGTCACGAGCGCGTTGCGCAGGACAGCAGATCGATAATCGATGATCCGTGCTGTGCTGCCCTTGGCGACTCGTGACGCAACTCCCGCTCTCCTGGCTGATGACTATACCCGGACGACGACGAGGGTCCTCTCTCTCGGCAAGTGTTGGCCGTTGGTGGCACACAGGGCCGCCGGTGATCCATGTATTCTTTCCTGGCATCACGATTCCTCGCCTCGCACGGGATAATTCGAAACGAGGGAGTTCACGGGTGCCAGACGATGTTCCTGGGGACGGTTGAGGTGAGGGCCACGATCTCGCCCGAACCCGTCGTTTTTATCGAGGGTTCGCTTGATTACGTGGGGAATTCCCTCACCCGCCGTCACCTTGCTGTTATCTTCTTGTTCGTCCCTGTGGCCACGGCGATGGTGTTGACTTGCCTCCTGGCTCGTCGTCCGGGTCTCCGGAGATATTATATTTTTCCCGATCCTGGGACGGCTGTTCGATGGCGAGGGGTTACGTGTGGCAGAGGGGAAGGGGGAAGGGTATTCGAGGGTCAATGGCATGAGAGAGGGATCAGCTGTGCTGGCTCGTAGGCTATGGATATGGGACGACGTTGGCAGTGGAAGGGGGAGAGAGACGACGCTTGACGACGTCGAGGCATTATATGTGAATTTTGCTGCTTATAATTATTTCCTTAAATTTAATGTACATGGGAACGGTTTGCGTGTGGTGACGGACTTCGACGGGCATTATGGCTGATAAATGTGACGCCGTGTCACAATGCATAAGCATTATTAGGAGGCGACAAAAGTTTTCAATTCAAAAATACATCAACCTGATTGAACATTGAGTGCATAAGATTATTGACTGGCCCTACTTTGAGGAGATCAGGGTCTTTTGCGTCTGGCGTTTCTATCTTAACGCGTATACTCAGCATGGTATGCGCAAGATCGATGTACTCATCTCCCTGTCCCGGTATGACAAATTCTATCGGCGAATCATCCGTCAATGATGAGATATATATAACACATGAGCTTATAATACACCGAATGCGTTCCCTCGATCGTTGTCTGGGTCGGAGGTAGTGTAAATAGTTCAAGCTCCGACTTAAGACACTCACACGAATGTGCGTGCAGGAACGCAATTTTTTTTTTTCGAGCTCAGGTTAAGCAAAAATATCCGTCACTGTTCTTGATTGCTTGTTACGCCTCTCAACTGCTGGTTTGGTCTCTTTTTTTCTTTTCACTGTCTTCTTCTTCTTGTTCATCTTTTTTTTCACACCACCCGAACGTGACTTAGCGGTCTTCTTTCTTTTTTTCACACCCGTGCGTCGTGATGCGCTCTCAGCAAGAGAATGCATCAGTTTATTAATTTTACCAGCTTTATAGCCTGAACCCTTCAAGAGCGCACTAATTTTTTCTTCGGCCTTGCGCTTCAGATTTTCCCCTGATTCGCGCAGGCGCGTTTTGAATGCTTCTCTTGGACAAATACCAGAATCCATGATATCCGTAGCAGCGTTCATACCCGAGCGAAGTGCCTCTTTACCAACAGCCCGAGTGCCTTGTTTCAAGAGAGGTATTATCCTCCGAAAGAGGCCACCTAGGAAATTCCCAATACCGTGATCTCTCTGATTCGGTGAACCTATATACACATGGCTGATACCGCCATAACCAGTTCGAGCACCACTTCCCGTTTGCATATAAAAGTATTCGTCGTAGTAATCCATTTTACAACTATTTAATCTGTACGTTTAAGCTGTAGTGTCACAGTCAACGTCCCGTACTCGAATGGTATCGGTTCACCAAATTCATCCCTTATATCAATGGTTATTGTTTGAAAACTAGTGCGTAATAGAGGAACATAGCGTGGTGGTGAAAAACTTCTTATTTTCACAGACCCGTAATTACGGTTATCAGAGGCAGCAGCTGGTACGACACGTAGCAACGGCGCATGCACATCACCAGTGATATAGGGCTCGCAGATATCAGTATAAACATACATCATATTGGGAGCTCCGTTGGCTAGATTGGCAGGCCTCTGAGCACTGTATTCCTCCCGCTCTACTACTACTACCTCTTTGCCTTCAGTAAATCCTAAAACATTGTTTAATGCGTCGGCCGAGCAAAAGGAGTGTTCCAGGTTCTTGCATCTTTCACAGATACGCGTAAGCGTCACATATCCATTGCGAGCGTACTTAAATTTCAGATGGCCCGCAACACAGGGTATTTCGTTAATAGTATCGAGTAATGTAGCTATGCTATGGTAAACACCTGGCGGCTCACAGACACGTTTGTGCTTAGACTCAAAGTTCATTATGACACCAGGTACTACTACCATTACGAAATTCATAAAGTTTCGCTTACTACCGGGAGCCACATGCAAAATGGTCATGGGTATGTGTATTTTAGCTAAAGAAACGGCCCAGCTACCGTGAAGAGACATACATTGTGGCAAATGTGTGGTATACCGTGTTGTCATATTATCGCGATAAAAACTCATACTACTATTACTGGGTAAAACCATGTAAAATTCGTCCTTCATTTTATTGGCCGTCAATTAGCCTCTTTTTGTTTGTACTCTCGATAACTCAGTTTTATAAAATATACCATCAATATCCTTGTCGTGGAGATCATGCAGGATGTATATCACGGGGAAAATACTGCGCGATACACGGTAAATCTTGAATAGCTAGCTGCTCCAACCACCTTCGTAACCTTTTGCAAAGGCTGCCTTCGCGCTACTGATGCGTACAATGTCACCTACATTGTAATTAGGGGAGCAATGTTCTGTTCTTTTGTAGCGCTGCATCAGGTTATTCCGAGCCTTAGCGGCTGTAGCAAGTGTTACCGAGGCAGAAGCCATTTTTATACCGCTATGCGTAGAATGGTTGTATGCCGAAACGATGTTCTGCAGAACGTCAAGGTAACGTTTTTGCCTAGAATACGTGAAATAACGCGACATTCTTTCTTTAAGCGTTCTATTGCATCTCTCGACAATAGCCGCTTTAATATCAGGATGTCTCGCAACACGAAACTGTATGTTCTTTTTCTTGAAGAGGGCCTGGAATGCAGCACCAATGAATTATTTGCCTCTGTCCGTCTGCAGGTAAACGGGTGATCGGTCATTGCTATTTTTCTTTAGATAAAATAAGATCAAACGCTTTAGCCGCAGATGCGGCAGACTTGTCACGCAAAGGCTGAACCCATGCGTATTTACTAAGAACGTCTATAACGACGAGGAGATAAACATAACCATCATTATAATCCTTAATCGAGCGAAGATCTACGAGATCAGCTTCCCAAAAGTCATCGATGTTCCGTACATTATAAAAACCTCGCGGAAAGCGATGTCGCACATGTTTGTGTTTTGTGTAAGCATCCTGTGTTTCAAGCCACTGCAACGCCCTCACCTTGGAAATTTTTTTCTGACGAGCCTGACGTAGCAATTTGGTAGCACCTGAAAACGATGCTTCATGGGATGGATTAAAGTACACTTTTTCTAAAGTTTTCATGGTTATAATTTAAGGTTAGCCCAAGCTACACGTCTTTTCTTATTATAATAAGCACTGCCGCTCTGCGCTGTGCTATGTGCTCTTATTACCGGTGATTTGCTCTCACGACCATTGTAAAACGACGACTGACTCATTTCGGACGATCCATCACTAGCTGTACTGTCATCAGTGTCCTGCTGTGACTGATGCAATATTGAGTTAGCTCCTGACGCCGTCCACAATGCCTCATTGCCAATAAATTCCCGCGGTGTCTGAATCGTTCTCAGAAACCGGGCAAAGGTATTGCGCCCCGTTGGATTAGGTTTTTTCCGCGCCCTCATGGCGTCGTTCACGAGATCAACAATATTTGAATCCTTTATTGGCTTTCCACTGATCGATACGACACCAGCCGAATCCCAAGAAAAATTAGATCGTGGTGTGTCACGTAAACGACAAACAAACAGTTTCGCTTTTGTGCGAAATTTAGCTGGTACACTCGTAATTATCACGGAATCGTTCATGCTCCTACAGGTTTCTTCTTCTTTATCACAACCAGGCTGTACGATGGGTTTGTTTCTCATAAGTGTGTGGTACTGCTGAGCTCTCTCATCGTCGATGAAATGAAGATAACGCTGCAGCACAGTCAAGTACGCAGCCCACTTTTCCCTCTCATCCTTGTATGCGTTAGAATTCAAAATTTCATTCATCTCCGTGTCTAATCTAGTCAGCGTAGCATCAACTCCTTGCGTCGGTCGTGTTTGAGACATTTCCGCACTGAAAAGTGGTTGCTCATGACTTTGTGCGCCCAACTGTGATAGATGTTCCTCCGGCACGAGTACCATTTTCCTTGCGTGCTCCATTATCCTCTGCCACCGATCAAACTCGATAGAACAGTGCCTAGTATTGGTGCTAGTAAGAGAGGCAGAAATCCGCCGCTTTGAACGATGACTCGTTTTTTACTCTTCAAACAGCATTTTTTGAGGCTAAACGCCGAAGAACTGGAGCGTGACGACGTAATTTTTTTCTCTGATCGGCCTTTAGAGGTACGTTGCCACAAAGTACGTTCAAGGCGCACTCACAGATACAGCTAACGATGCCAGGATCTGCTTTACGTAAAACGGCCTGACGTTGCTGCTTATTGAGATGTTGAAGAGCTCGCAATATCGTAATGTGCTTTTTGCAAAGCGGTGAACCACCTCGCGCCATTACGCGTGATAAACTGTCAATCGTCTTGATGTATCGCTCCTTTTAATCGCCTTTCTGCTGCGGATATTTGGAGTAGCGCTATTCCTAAGAATGTACCACACGCACTGACAAACGCAATGATTAACACTTGATTTTTTCTTGTGCGCGTCAGATGTATTTCGTATCATGTTGGCTTGTTGAAGTACACTCAATATGACGATACATTTTTCGTAACACGACGGTCCTTTAGATGCCATTGCACACGCTGAACTGGCAATTTACTAGTACTGCAGCTGCTTTTTATCTTTTTCCGTGGTACGTACACAAAATGGTGAGGGTCATCGGGAAAAATACAGGTGCGGAATCTACAGTTAACAGGTGTTGATTGTTTCAAATTGAGCAGCAAATAACCATGTGGCTTGGACGTTGCATCGTGAAAGGCCTCTTGCAAAAAGCGAACTCTATCGATGTACCATACTCTGTGTATGCTGATTGCCACTCGGAATAATAGAAAATAATTCTCTCGAATGGTTCACTGTTCATACGCGAAATGAATTTCAAAAAGTTTTTTAAAAAATAAGTTTTACCGCAATCCGTGGGACCGCAGATCATCGGGGTCCAGGGATGCTTCCAGTGCGTGTCCATCTGAATGACTGAGTAAATTTTCAATACAACCGTGCAAAATAAAGGAAACGAACAGTCAGAATATGTATACATTTTTTATTTTGCAGTAACAACATAAATATTCTATGGTAATACCGTGAATATTTTACAGTAGTGACATAAATATTTTACAATATTAACATTTATATACAATACTTAATCCCTTATAACCGTACGGAAGCGAACCGTATTCGCCGTGACGTCGTCTTTTGACGCTCAACGGCTTACATTTCTTTTTTTCGGCTCGTGTAACAACATGATGAAACGGTGTACGGCGTATAACGTCGTATTTTAATTCTATAGGCTCTACTTTGTCATTAACTATGTAGGAGCGTATTGTACGGTAATTTATCAATTGGCTGTTCGCGAAATGAAGCGTTATACCTTTTACTTTGCAAACCTCACTTTCGGTACCAACGGGTGCGTGTGTTATGAATGAATAGAATTTCGGACCTCCAGAAACGGAAGATCTGATGTAACAACCCGGATCCAACTCATCTCTAAGATCTCCTAAGAGCTGGCCTATCGGCGGCTCGTATTCAGCAGGGTTATTCTTTGTTACGTAAATAACCGAATCGGTGTCGCAATACAGCGCGCGCCTATCTAGATGTTCTGGATAACTATAAAGCTTTAAACACGCCTGAGCCGTTGTATATGCAGTGATCACAGAGTTTGCTATGCCTTATGGAATTATAACGTCATCATTTCTTATATAACTCACATACGGTACACTATGGTTTACGGGTAATAATAATAATAATCGGATCTAAGGGGGCATCGTCTGCTTGCGTACTTAGGCCTGTGGCCCATTGTACACCCCTTGCTGCTTTCTACTCCCTCCTATACCAGACCGCTGTCTTTTACCAGCGCCAGCAGTCCGGTCATCGGGAATGTGACGATTTCTCTAGGGTCCACAAGATGTGACCCTAGATGTTTGAGCCTCTTTCCGACTAGCGCCGGGCAGTGGCATAGGATGTGGATGGGCGTCTCGTCGTCCTCCCCGCATTTCCTGCAGGCGCTGGTCTCTTCTATCCCTAGCGTGTGCATGTGTTTTCTGAGTCCGCAGTGTCCTGTCAGGATTCCCACTGTCAGTCTTAGGTCTGTCTTGCTCATCTTTAGGAGTTGGTCCGTGATGTTGTTGTCTGGACCTCTGATGAGTGTTTTGGTCTGCCTTAGCCCGGGCGTCGCCTCAAATAGGCTTTGGTGCTTGTCCTTTGCCCACCTGGAGATCTCCGCCTTGACTTGGCAGCCTGCGATGCCGACTGCGGGCTCCGGCCCCCAGAATTGAGTACTCGACCCCTCTCTGGCTAGCTCGTCCGCCCTTTCGTTGCCGGCGATGCCTTCATGCCCTGGGACCCACATTAGCGTCACCTTGTTGTGGTCCGCCAGTCCCTGGAGCAGTTTTCTGCACTCGTTCACCAGGTGCGAGTTGGTCCTGCCCCGTTCCAGTGCCTTCAGTGCGGCTTGACTGTCTGAGCAGATGCATATTCTTTTGCCTCTGTACCCTGTCAGCTGATTTTGCAACGCACATACCAATATGGCGGTGATTTCTGCCTGGAAGACTGTACCATGTGCTCCCAGCGAGAGGTGTGTCTCCCTGTTCGAGCCACCCAGGCACAGTCCCGCGCCCGATCCTTCCTCCATCTTCGAGCCGTCTGTGAACCAGACCAGTTCCTGCCCTTGCAGCGGTCCTGTTCCTTCGGTCCACTCTGCTCGCTCCGGGTATACGACTTTATATGTGTTGTTGAACTGGTATCTCGTTAGGTCCCAGTCTTGTTTCATAATCGCTGAGGGACTAGCTTCCTTCAGCGTCTCCACTATTTTGGTGTGGCCTCCCTTTGGCAGTTGACCCTGACATTGCGCCGTTCTCATCAGCCTGTACGCTGCCGCCGCTGCCGCCCCCTGAGTCGCCACAACCAGCGGCGGCCAGCCCAGCAGCGCGTCTAGCGCTGCGCTGGGGGTGGTTTTCATGGCACCGGTGGCGCCTCTACTCGCCAGGCGTTGGACGTGTGTGAGCATATCCCTCGCTGTTTTCAGCGTGGTTCTTCCCCACCATACCACGGCCCCGTACAGTATGGCCGGCTTCACCACCGTCGTGTAGATCCAGTGCATTGCCCTGGGGTTTAGACCCCAGGTAGCGCCACAAGCCCTACGCGTAGCCCACAACAGGGCACAGGCCCTGTCGCGTATTCTTTGCAGATGCGGCCCCCAGTTCAGTTTCGCATCCAGGATGACTCCCAGGTGTTTCACTTTCTCTGTTGGTCTGATTGTTGTACCCCGGTAGGTAAGTTCCCTCCACCCGTCAAACTTCCGTTTGCGGGTGAAGCGAACAACCTCCGTTTTCTCCGGGTTGACTTCCAACCCGACTTCTCTGCACCATCTGCTAATGAGATTTAATGCATTCTGCGCCAGACTTGACGCTGTGTTGGCGTCTCTTGCGCGTACCACCACCGCAAGGTCGTCCGCGTACCCTTGCGCGTATATCCCTGCTTTGCCCAGTCTGTCTAGTAGTTCGTCCACCACCAGACACCACAGTAGTGGAGATAATACCCCCCTCTGCGGGCATCCACGGTTGATTGAGACCTTAGCCGCCTCTTCTCCCCTGGAGATGGTCAGTACCCGTGAGGTGACCATGTTGTTAATCCACCTGATAGTGGTGGGTTGCAGTCCATGCCTCCTCATCGCTGCACTGATTGATTCCACCGTGGTGCAATTAAATGCTCCCTCGATGTCAAGGAAGATCCCCACTGCGATGCATTCTTTGCTTCTTGCTTCCTCCAGCTTGTATACCAGCCTGTGGAGGGCGGTTTCCGTCGACTTATTCGCTTGGTAGGCGAATTGTAATGGGTGTAGCGGATGTGTCCCTAGCGGTCCATCCCTTACACTCCTGTCTATGAGTCTCTCCAGCGTTTTGAGCAGGAAGGACGTGAGACTGATGGGTCGGAATGCCCCTGCCTGATCGTAGTCAATTCGACCTGGCTTGGGAATAAACACCACCCTTGTTATTCGCCATTGGAGAGGCGTGTACCCCAGTGCCACGCAGGCCCTCAGGATCTTCGTTACCGGTAATAGTATTACCTCCAGCCCCTGCTGCAGCAGTGCTGGGAATATCTTGTCGGTGCCGGCGGCCTTGTATGGTTTGAAGCCCATGATGGCCCAGCGGACCCTGGAGGGAGTGACTATGCTCGCGGCCGCCGTCCAGTCCATTTCCCGGCGTTTACACGCCTGGTATGGCCAGTCCGGCCAGCCATCGATGAGGGCGTACCCGGGAAAATGTTTCCCCAGGAGTACCTCCAGTTCCTCCCCCCACGAGCTCGTGTAGCCACCATCCGACCTCCTGAGTGAGCCCGACAAGGTCGCAGGGTCCTTCCTGAGGACCCGTTGTATTCTCGCCGTCTCAGGGATACTTTCAATCTCTTGACAGTATCTCCGCCACGAGTCTCTCTTGGCTGTACGTATGGCTTCCTTGTACTCCCGCTGGTTCCTTTTGTACTTATCCCAGTCCCAGGGTTTCCTGGTTGCCTTAGCCACGTTAAATGACCGTCGGGTGGTCTCCCGCATTTCCTGCAGGCGCTGATTCCACCACGGCGTTCTGTCCCTGTACGCTGGTTTCGGCGTACAATTACTCTCGTAAGATTCTGTGATCGCTTCCTGCAGTATCTCTACCGCAAGTTCGATCTCATCCTCCCTACCGTATCTTCTCGGGAACTGTTTTATCCGTTCCCGCAGATCGTTCGCATATGCCGGCCAGTCCGTCGATTTGGGGTTCCGTACGGGCCCCTTTTCTCGTCGAGCCGCCTCTGCATTGAGCGTGTAGGTAATTTGCCTATGATCCGATAGTGACGGCTCATCGGAAACCCTCCACTTCTCTATCCTTACCCCCATTCCTGGTGTTCCTAAGGTTAGGTCTATAACCTCCACCCTGTTAGTAATACAGAACGTTGGCTCCTTACCTTTATTGAGGATCTGCAGCTTCGTTCCCGCCAGGTACTCCAGCAGTGCCTCTCTTCGGGCGTTGGTGTCGGTGCTGCCCCACACCGTGTGGTGGGAGTTGGCATCGCACCCTATGATTAGCTCTCTGCCCTTGGTCCTGCAGTCTTCCACGAGTCCTGCGATGTCTCCTGACGGTGGTGATTCCTGAGAGTCGTAGGGCATATACGCTGATGCCACGACAACCTCTCTTCTCCTCCCTCCCAGGGTTACCTCGAGCTTGATAGCCACAAGGTCTCCCCGGCTGAACTCCCTCAGTGGAGTGGCATCTAACCCTCTGACGAGGATACATGCCCTTGGCCTATCAACAGAGGTACAATAATGAAGCTGTGCCCCCCGAGCATTTAATCCCCTGACCTTCCCGCGGTACGTCCACGGTTCCTGTATCAGGGCGATCTCTATATCTTCTGCAACAAGGCGCCGCGTCAGCGCTGCTGCCGCCGCCGACGCCTTATGCAGATTTATCTGTATGAAGTGGATTGCACTCACTGTCTTGGGCTGCATCCTCCCCCACGTCCATCTGTCCTTCTCCTGCCTTGTAGTGGGCATCCAGCAGCCTAAATTTGGCCCTGCCCATCCCTAGGTAGGGTTTCATCTCCACCGCCTGCAAGACCGGTATGGCTCGATCAACCACTCCCAGCACGAGGCCCTTCCCGGAAGCATCCTCGTGCCTTTCGTATGTGATCCACCTCCCCGTTGCCAGGCCCGGATTCTGCTGCTCCAGCCTCTTTAGTGCCGTAGCCGTGTCCATGGATGCTCCGGAAATCCAGGCCATGACCCTCACGTACTTTGGAAGGTCGCTTGCCTCGATCACCTCAAGGTCCGCGCCCTCCCATTTCCGTAGGTTCCTAACCTGTTCCCGGAGCCATGTTGCCGATTTCTGATCGGCGCAGATCACCCTCAAGACCCCCTTACTCAGGTACGTCTGCTGGAAGCGCGGCGTAAAATCCCCTGCCGGGATCCCGTCCATCGTCTCCATCAGACCCTCCTGTATGAGGGTGGACTGTTCTTCGGTGATGTCCTCCCGCAGCCCTTTATGTACGACGGCCAGCTTAGGCAGGTTGCTGGCCGCCATCGCGTACGAGCTTTGCCCGTTTCCCGCCGCTCTTGGCCTCTTGGAGCGGTCGTTTGGCAGTGTCTCCTTGGACTCCCGCTGCCGCTTCCCGTAGCCCTTTCTCTTCTCCGCCAGTGTAGGCGCCGCCCTCTTACCTCGCTGGCCCGTCCCCGGGGCGCTTTCGGCGCCCTTCGGCTCCTTGACTGTTTTCGCTGAGGCATCTTCCACGGTCGTCGGCGACGTTCCCGCTGCTTTAGCCGCCGCCTCTGCCTCCCTGGCCTTGGCGAGCTTATATTTCCTCCTGGCGGCCCCGCTGAACTTTGGTCGTTGTTTGATCGCCATCCTGCTGATACCTGTTGCGATCTCAGCCTCCTGGCGACTCTCCCCGACCATTGTTGTATTCGGGAGTTCCCGCGTCTCGACGGTAGCAGAGGGTACCTCTTGGGTCCCGACTGCTTGCCGTCGGATGATGTCGCAATCCTTTTGTAGGCTCGCTTCATCCACCTCCTCGTTCTCTTTTTTTTGGTTTTTTTTATCAGTTTCCATTTTTGGTCCCACGAGTATCTAGGGAAAGAACGTCCGCCCCGGCAGAGCCCCGATTGCCGGGGTAAGGCCTGAATACTCTGGGATTCGACCTGGTGTCCCAGAGGCACCGTTCAAGACACTATTCCCCAGTGCCATTCAACCTTAAGCACGGTAGCTAACACCTTAGTTTGGGATGGCTGTTGCAGGGTGCTTAACGCCCCCTGAGCGATGGGTCCGCCACCTCCCTACGCTAGTTGGACTGCTTGTTCGTCTGATCTCTACCCGTCGGCCTGTCCGGCATAGGTGACCTTTCTGGAGGCAAATGAATGCCTCCGCCGGCATAGCCCTTCGGGTCGCCGAGACACACAAGCCCTCCCACCAACTTCAAGGTCTTGCAGTCCCCAGGGAGGGTGGTTTACGGGTAAGACACCAGTGATTTCATACTCTGGATTGGTCAATAATTCAAGGAGCTTAGCGCGGGTCGAAACTATTACAGTTTGTGGTAGATTTTCACGCTACCCAAACTTTCCCCAGAAAGAATTGAGGCAGAGTTTAGCTACCTGTCGCAATCCTGGGTTTTTCGATACTGATTCGCGATTCAGTTTTATACCTTTAGAACGCTCAAAATCAGTGATATATTGTTCCTGCGCATCGACGTACAGTGGTTCCAAATCCCGAATTGCTGGCCAAAAACCGAAAAATGAAGTTTATATTCAAGAAATTCTACCTGTGGGGTCAGGTAGAGGGGTATTTCGGGGAACCCTTCCAAGGGTCGGTAGGTTGCAGGTGTTGCATTCAGCCGTTGGGATCTCATTCGTAACGGAGCGCTCGAACAGGAATAGTCGGTCGTGCGCTACGCTAGAAAAATATCGTTGTATTCAAAGTGATATATCTTCAAGTAAAATTGAGTTATTTTAATTCTGCAAAATGGAGTCTCTTCCTGGATGTAAGTACACTTATTATATCATTGCGATTTCTTATATTAATCATACACCGAGAAAAAAAACCTCTGGTAATGGTGAATTTTTTAATAAATGGACGCGGGAATTTAGGCACGGCGCGTGCTGGCGCGGCATGTATACTATACTGTGCAAAGTGCACCACAGTAGGGTGCGAATTTAAGTGATTTGTTTCTCATGAATATAATTATTATTGTACCGGATTCGACTATCATTTTCATTAACAAATAATTACTGATTCTTAAAAATTTTCTATTATTGTCTAACTTTTGAATTGATATTCCAGGCTCTCGTAATAGCAGTGAGGCGGTCAATTTCACGCAAAAGGAGTTGTTTGATTTATTCGCTGATCATTTGAATAATAATGCGAATGATGTGTACGAAATCTTGGAGGTTGAATAGTCTAAAAAATTCCATTGCTCATACACATTATCTGCGGATGAAAAACAAACAATTCGCAAGTTATTATATGATATGAAAGACAAATGGCAAACAGCTAGAATAATGAAGGCGAGGTTTATGGAGAAAAATACGGATTGGCTAAGCAGAATCGTCACCTTTGTAAATAATACGGAAATTTCGAAGGAAAACAAAGATTCAGATGCAGTTCGTGGGCCTGGTCGACATTCGCAGAGGTTCGAGGACTCCAGTGAGCGGTCGAAACGGAGAAAAACTGCAGCAATTCGTGAGCAGTCCAGTGCCGAAGAGCTTGTATTTGCCACCCACATGAGTCTTCGAGCTGCAGGAAAATTGGATGCAGCAAAAGTGGTGAAAGAGGTTGCTCTGGGCAGTCCTACAAAAGCGTCCAAATACAAGTAAGCCTTACGCACTGTTACGGACATGACAACCAATCGTTATTCCGCTGATGCTGCGTTATCTCTTATAATTAAATACCGCATGTCTAAACATGTATATCAGGAAATACGGTCTGGAGCACTGGAACTAAATTCGAAGATGTACCCATCGTACAAATCTGTGTTAGAGGCGAGGAAAAAATTTTATCCACCCAAAGATGACATCACGATTACTGAGGGTAAAGCTGCGGTCAAACTTCAAGCACTGTTAGACCATACAGCGAGTCGCATATTAGCAGTGCAAAGTGAAGTTTTGCATCTCCTCTCGTCCAGCGAAATTTATAATTTGAATTTTGTCTGCAAATGAGGATGCGACGGAACATCTGGGCAAAGTACATTCAAACAAAAATTTGATAATGGCGACGGAGATAAAACGGACGCAACTATTTCCTTCACTTCCCTCGTGCCACTGCAGCTCGTGTTTGTTGACGGGGGTGATAACGAAGGAATAACCGTGTGGAAAAATCCGCGACCCTCCTCCCCTCGATTCTGTAGGCCAATAAAAATCGAGTTTTTTAAAGAGACTGCAGAAGGCACCCGAAATGAAGTTCAAAACATCAAGGAACAAGAAAAGCAGCTTCAACCTTTTCATACGATTGTGAACGGAAAAGAAGTCATTGTATCCTACAAATTGGGCTGAACAATGGTTCATGGAAAAGTCTGCAATTCACTAACATCTACTGCATCAAGTCAACGATGTTATCTTTGCGGTGCTACATGCAAAGAATTTAACGACATCGACAACATTTTGAAGAGGAAAATAAATGAAGATCATTTACAATATGGAATGTCACCACTGCACGCGTGGATTCGTCTTTTCGAGTGCCTTATACATATTTCATACAGATTAGAAATTAAAAAATGGCAGGCCGATAAGAAAAGCATCGAAAGTCGGAAAAAGACCATCCAAAGAGGTTTCCGTGAACGATTGGGACTTTTGATTAATCAACCAAAACAAGGATATGGTAGCACGAATGACGATAATACTGCTCGTCGTTTCTTTCAAAATTCCGATGTTTCCGCATCTCTAACGGCGATAGATGAGGATCTAATCAAAAGATTCCACGTGATCTTGCAAATAATATCGTGCGGGTTTGAAATAAATGTTGATGAATTTGAAAAATACGCTGTAGAATCCCTGACAGAACGTGACACCGTAATTTTTCGGTGTTGAGTGTCACGTGTAGGGTGTCAAATGACAATTTTAACACCTAAAAAAGTAAGTGTCGAAACCCATCTGAACAAGGCCGTTTTGGGTTTTAAAACCCAAAAAAAACGGTGTTGACACTGATTTGGGTGTTGACACCCAAAAAACAGTGTTGACACTGATTTGGGTGTTGACACCCTAAAAAACGGTGTCGACACTGATTTGGGTTATGACACGGTAATTTTACGGTGTTGAGTGTCACGTGTAGTGTCAAATGACAATTTTAACACATAAGAAATTGGGTGTCGACACCCATCTGAACAAGGCCGTTTTAGGTGTTAACACCCAAAAAAACGGTGTCGACACTGATTTGGGTGTTGACACCCTAAAAAACGGTGTCGACACTGACTTAGGTCATGACACGGTAATTTTACGGTGATGAGTGTCACGTGTAGTGTCAAACGACAATTTTAGCACCTAAAAAATTGGGTGTTGACACCCATCTGAACAAGGCCGTTTTGGGTGTTAACACCCAAAAAACCGGTGTCGACACTGATTTGGGTGTTGACACCCAAAAAACAGTGTCGACACTGATTTGGGTGTTGACACCCAAAAAACGGTGTCGACACTAATTTGGGTGTTGACACCCAAAAAACAGTGTTGACACTGATTTGGGTGTCGACACCCAAAAAAACGGTATCGACACTGATTTGAGTGTCGACACCCGAAATAACGGTGTTGACACTAATTAGGGTGTCGACATCCAAAAAAACGGTGTTGACGTTCGAGTGGAGTACAAATATTAAAATATTTACGAAATGTGTGAGGTAAGTGATTGTTTATTAAAATGTTAATTTAACAATTTCTTGTGACGAACCGAGGTATCGCTACCTGCGGTCATTGCAACACAACAGAGTCATCAGATTCCAGAGAGTACGCCGACTCTTGTGACAGTCACTCTCTCGAAACTCGAGCAAACCACGCGTCAGCAGATTCCTCTTTTCGTCCTCGGACTCTTGCTACCTTACCAAATGACCTAGATTATTCGACCTCTTGCATCACTTATAACCTGGATTATTGGATCCCTTGCATCAGATTTCGTAAACCCCTTGCATCACCAGATTTCGTAAATCATCGAGATTTCCATCCATCCATGATTTCTCAACTCATGGGTTTCGAAATCATCGAGACCTACATCGATCGATGATTTCTCAATCCACCCCCACGAGACCCTTGTAGCCGGACGCCCAAAGCTAACGAAAGTTCTCTCGACATATTATAAAATTAGTCTTAATACGACGCTCTTAGCAATCGGTCGAGAGATCCCGTTCCTTAGCGGCAAGTCCGTTCGCGTACTTAGGTTCTCGCGGGCGTGATTGACGTGATCTTCTCAAACCCTTGTTCTAGACAAGTGTATAAGAACTCATTAAGTGAAGGAACACCTTAGCGGCGCTTCACTACCTCTGTGATATAATTGTTCGTGCCAATTACCTTAGCGGCATTGCGGGTCAGTGTATCATAGAGTATAACATTTGTAACAACTTAAACTATTATTGTAAAAGTGACTGATCGATGTGTGTTCTTACTGAATAAATACATTCGTGTGAAACCAACTGTACTCCTTCATCGTATCACAGTTCATCTGATCATCACGAACTACAAGCATATACAAGGTGAGGTGCTACCCAGCTTAAATAGGACAGAGAATCCATTCGCCGGGGCCTTTGACTTCAGCGAATAAAATAATAATAATAATAAGTTACCACGGGATAAATAACCCGTGTGTAACAAATTGGTGTCAGAAATGGGATCTTCTGTCCGATAACTCACCCTTAGTTAGATCATAAAATTAAAAAAAAAAAATTTCATTATTAACATCTAAAAACTGAAATGGCCGAAGATAATTCTTAACAATTGCTTATGTCACTCTTGGAGCAAACGACTATCGCTGATAGGAGAAAAGAAACTAAAGAAGCTGCACGAAATTTACCGGAATATGACGGTGGAAAAAAATCATTGTCAAAGTTCCTCCAGCGAATCATCGAGGAGTTTGAACAACTCGAAAACGCTGACGAGACCTTATACCTGAAAGGGGTTAAAGCCAAGCTTACAGGTGCAGCACGGCACTCACTCGAAGGACGCGATATAGGTACTGTTAATGCACTCATTAAACATCTTAAAAATAAATTCTCACCTGGGAGAAGCGCAAGTTCCTATCTAGCTGAGGTCAATCGACTTAGTGTTACGTCCTGACCCTCGATTTTTCTCATCTCGGCCAAGAAAAGCGCGGCTTTCCCTTTAACACGTTATTCGAGATAAAATCGGAATTGGCCAGGTTATTGCCCTGTTTTGAGCCTAACCTTGCGGAAAATTGCTCAGGATGGGCGGAGAGTGCATAATTTGGTAACAATGGCAAATTAAAATAAAATCTCACGAACAAAACTCTTTAATTTTCGCGAGATACATCGGAAAAGACTAATAAATTCTAATTCGGCAAAATCGGACAAATAAACTCGTAATATAAAGGGACAAAAATTGTATGATCACATTAAATAAATTCTGAACAAAACGGGAACTAAGCTGTTACTGACGCGGAAGAAAATAAACTACAGGGCCATCCTCAAGATAAGCCTCCTGGGGTTTATCCGCGCAAACTGCAAGGACAAACGAAATTATCGCGAGCACTAAAATGACCCCTACTATAACGACAGCTATCTTTAATTGGAAAAGGTCCATGGTCGATTGACAGGACAACTCTCACAAGTAGTATATGGACCACTCTGGCGACCCCCACTCCTATCCCCACTCCTATCCCTTCCACTTTCCCCCGTGCTAGAGCCTCTTTCCGAGCGTGGTGGGGGTAATGGTGGGGAGAGGTGGTGGGGGAAGAGTTCTGAGGGCTCGCCATAGTGGTCCGATTATTATTATTATTATTATTATTATTATTATTATTATTATTAATATTTATTTTTATTATTTTCAATATTCTCTTTCTCTCTCTCTCTCTTTCTCTCTCTCTCTGGATTATTATTTTTTACTTTCATAATTATTATTATTTTTATTATTATTTTTAATATTTCCACTCTCTCTCCGATTAATGATTATTTTTTACTTATGCTTCTTCCGAGGCTATTAGGCGCATCTCTCTCTCTCTCTCTCACTATTCTCCCTCGTTATTTTGGTAGCTAAAATTCATTCCGAATCCGTGAAAAAAATCACCGCACAGTAGAATTGCGAAGGAGTTTAAAAACACTCGTACTAGCACTCCAAAATTTTTTCCGATATTCCTACGAATAAGGTTTTGAGTGATCTACAGCAGGAATTATTTTGAAAAACGATAGAATGCAAACACGCACAGATATATTCGTTATACTTATCTCCGTGAGACCCGTCTTTGTGAAATATTTTTATTAGCACGAGCACACACGTTAATCCTGAGGGCACATAAATTATTTAAACGAATAATATTTTAACCGATTGACATTGCGAGAACGTTTTCCCGATGTTACACGATTAAAAGAACGACGATTACTGAGCTCTACAGATGCTTGGAAGCAAGCTCCACACGCCTTTAAGGATAACATTATGAAGACTTCTCGGCGCGCGCGAAATGCACCGTCAGCACCACGTTCATGTCTCATCGTCGCCCAAGCTTGCTCGAATTCGCTCATTTTTTTATTCGTATGGAGGATAATATATTTAATGTGTATAATGTGGTCTGAAGATGCAACGCGAGTATACCTACAGACACAATAGGTATACGCTGCGAATATACATAGGTAAGTTAACGAGGTACCGTTCCGTAGCGCTCGAGAGTCAATAACTATGGGCATGCTCACGCGGTATCGTTCAGCAGCAGCAGTTCTTTTACATATAGGGCGAAGAATGAATTAAAATTGTACAGATCACAGAGAAGCAGGGGCGCTTTAGCATCGAATGGCCCATCTACAAGGGTATAGCGATGACTGATACTGTTCTCCTTTGCGATTGTATTTTTCAAATTTTTTTTTCCACCCGGAGAGAAAAGTTGCATAGCTCTCGCCGCTACACATACACACTGGCGTGTATAAGAGGATGTCATCTAACTTGCACGCGCCAAGGTTTACTTTGTTTTGACGAAAACAGAGTATCAATATCATGATGCTTTATATGAAAGCGATGTATAAGTCTGATTCGAGCTATGTAAGAAAAATTATAAATTAAAAGGTTTTCTCTACACGGAAAAAAAATTTGCCTCTCGGGAGAAAAACTTCGGAAATTCTTTTGAGAGATATGAGCTCGAGGGTCAGCAAAGAGGTACGGCTGAGATCACGAGCATAGTTATCGAGCTCTCCTTTTTGTGCGAATATTCGGTGACTCTGTCTCTCTTTCTCTCTCTCTTTTCTGATGCATATCTTTTTCCATGCCTCGAATCTTTCTATCGCAGCAATAGCGGGGCTTTTTTTTTTATATTTTTCGATGTACACCGAGTATTCGGGTACAACACTACGAGATTTCTCGATTTCTCGAGGTGCGTGAAACGCACCATCAGCGGAGCATCAGCAGACTGCATGCCTTCTTTGCTCATTGCTGCGAATCTCTCCTTATTCTTCATTTAATGTGTTTTTGTACTTCATGCTCTTTATAGTAATATAATTTTAATATATTTAGGCCTCAAGACCCATTAAGACTTATGAAAATTATTGAGACCACCTACTGATTTCTCGTTTGTAAAAGTATATTTTTTGAAAAATGATATTAAGTTTTCAAATGCATATCAAAGCTAAGCGATCTCCACTTCGTTGTGCTTTTCGAAGGAGTCGCTGTTTAAAAAATTTGATCAGAGTCTTGCTATATCATGTTACATTGAAACAATAAGAGCATTTGGAATGCTTATATACATATGTGGCGAGATCTTGAAATCTTGATATCTTGATATCTTGATATCTTGATACCTCATCATGCATATTTTTGTGTCGCAATGGGCATCGATTTTTGATGGCGCTGCAGTTTAAGTAAATGAGTAAATTCGCTCAGAAGGCTAGCGCTAGCGCTAAGTATTTATATGGAAAGAACAAGATGCAATGTTAATCAGTCTCAATCCAGCAGGGTATTATCACGTATCGTTATCAATCATGGCAGATCGAGCACTTCGCAAGTGTATATTAAATCTTTTGCGCTTGGCCATATTACATAGCTCTCAGCTTCGTCGTCGGTGTAACGAGCAATGGTGCAACGAATTAAATCGATTATCGGGCGATAGACTTATAAGACGCTTATAATATATTGTATGGTGGGCGCCCTTGCGAATCATAGCGGCAGCCTACAACAGAGGCATACTAAATGGTCAGCAAGTGCTAGCGTGCGTGTTTGAAGAGCTGCAGCGTCGAGGATTGGAAAACGCGCCATGTGTCCGCGGTATTGTCGATGAAATCAGAAGTAAGTTCTGTTCTATCATAAAAAATAATCATGTATATTTGTAATACTTAAACCGTATTGAAAAATTTTTTCACGACCCCATTATTACGCCAGCACGTATTGAAATTTTTTTCACGATGCCGTTATTACGCTAGCACGGGCAAGCCTTATTTATCGAGCTCTTCTCTTTGTGCCATGCTTCGCGTGGTCCCGAGCTCTCTCTCTCTCTCTCTCTCTCTCTACCTCTCGCTAGCTCTCTTTCATGAAAGCGATACAGAGCTTCTGTTATCGTTAGAAAATTTTACGAATTTCAACGCGAAATATTCAAAAAGTATTCTTATTGATCAATTTCCTCTTTCTCTCTCTCTCTCTCTCTCTCTTTCGTTAAAGCGGTATGGATCTTAAAGCGTATTGAAAAAATATTTTCACAGCTGTTATTTCGATAGTATGGTCAAACCCTATTTATCGAGCTCTACTCTTTGTGCCATGCTTCGCGTGGTTCCGCATTCTTTGCAATTCTCTCTCTCTCGCTCTTTTTTCATGAGCACGATGCAGAGCACCTGTTTGCGTAAGCAGAGATAATCGTTATTTATCGAGCTCTACTCTTTGTGCTATGCTTCGCGTGGTTCCGCGCTCTCTACCTCTCGCTGTCTCTCTCTCTTTCATTAAAGGT
Organism: Rhorus exstirpatorius; assembly: GCA_963564615.1. NCBI lineage: Eukaryota > Metazoa > Arthropoda > Insecta > Hymenoptera > Ichneumonidae > Rhorus > Rhorus exstirpatorius. The sequence continues at coordinate 595,273 of OY751322.1, forward strand.
GTACAGAGCGCCTGTTATCGTTAGAAAAAATATTTTACGAATTTCAATATGATATATTTAAAAAATGTATTCTTATTCACCAATCTCCTCTTTTTCTCTCTCCTTACATTATTATCGTAAGAAAAACATTTATATGAAATTTTAACACGGTTCGCTTACTGGAAAAATTATGAGTTGAAAGCACTACTTCTATTAAGAGGGATATTATTTTTAATGGTTGTGCACCTAATATAGTATATCGACAGCTCTTGAATGCATCGCCGAATGAAGAAGCAGCTCTTATAGAAAGGGCTTGTGCTGTGGAATTAGCATGCCAGCAGAGGAGCGCAACGAGTCAGCACCTGCCATGCACCGAGCTGAATAATGAGCGACCTACGAGTACGGTTTCAAGTATCGAGCATCCTTCGGACATATTTTCTAATTCGTCGATTTTCGAACGTAAGTTGAAATTAAGGTGCAAAAAAAATAAAAAAATTAAAAATTGGTGTGGCGTCAATTTTAAATTATAAATTTATCCAGAGGGCATAGATAGGGAGAGGGTAACAGACGCTGCTGTACCAGGCCCATCAGGCCTATGCCATTCTGGACGACGAGCAACCCCAACCTCTGACCCTGATGATGTTTTTGACCATCGCGAAAATCAGCTGTGGGCATATCCGATCGAGAACGAGAGAGACGAGGAAATAGCATTTCAAAGAGCTGACGATTGGCTTCAAATGCTCGTGACTGATGACGACTCTGGTAAATAATTTTTCTTACACATGAAAAAATTAATTAAGCATGTGAGTAAGTGGGTCCTTTTGTAACAGGGTATTCGTCAGCATCTTTGTTTGAGTGGTGATATCGGTCTATTTAAGCAGTACTATGATGCGCGAGAGGTACAAATATTGATAAAATTTAATAATTTCATATTAATCAGCTCTAGAATCTAATACATGCCTCTTTTTCCAGAGTTGCAAAAAGGGTCAGGCAGGCAACGTAGTGCAGCAAGGAGCGAGCCGCTCCATGAAATACATCCGCCGGGAAAGCATTTTGAGATCATCGGTGATTACACGAGGTACTTCAAGCGCTTCAAAATACGGGGACGTGAAACGTCGTTGCGAATTCGGCAGCCAGTCTCTGGAGGTAGCGTGGTGGACTGGCTCAACGGTGCGTTTCGTGATCTCTTAACGCACATCATGAGCTCCTGCGAGGGCGGCGATTATGTAGGCGTTTCGTTTACAGCGAATAGCTTGCCGCACGGGCCCGTGTGGTTATCTTTCCGACCGGCCCGAGATTATGTATTCGAAGATATATGGAAATTAGTAAGCAGCGTGGCACAAAGTGCGTCATCTTTGAACATCGATGACTCGTGCACGATAAAAATGTGCGCTGTCAAGGGAGTCGAAGGGTGCGGTCGGAAAGGTCTCACACACGAGGCTGTCGCAAAACGATCTATTCTCTCGATCCGAAACACCAACAATCTATGCTTACCGCGCTCGCTGGTGGTGGCTCAAGCATACGCAGAACGAGGTGAAATACGGTCAGGTACTCTACATAATAAATGGCAGCCTATTAGACAAATTAACGGGACTGTACAAAAACAAGCGGCACTCGAACTTACAAGAGAAGCAAATGTTCGCGTACCTGTAGAGGGCTGTGGTGTATACGAGATTACGCGCTATCAAGATTATTTGGCACGAGACGGCTTTGCTATTGTCGTTTACGAGTTTTTAACTCTGAGCCGCGGGGAGGAGCCACTATTTGACGGTAGACAGGGTGTTCTGAACAGCGTAGGCACAATTCACCACACCCTGTACATTTTGTATTACGAGCGTTCACACCATTTCGAACCTATTCTAAATCTCAGAGCAGCTGTCGGTAATAGAGATTTTTGTTCCTCGTGTAATATGGCTTATCGTCGACTCGGTCATAGATGTTTAAAAAAAACTGTCCTCGATGCTGGGGTCTGCAGGCGTGCAATACGCGCTCGCGCGATATAATCAGATGTGAGGCGTGCAATCGCGATTTTTTTGGAGAGGACTGCTTTCAGAGACATAAGGTACCGATCGTGACCATGAGGCGTAGAAAGCCTAGCGTTTGTGAAGCTCTGAAACGATGCTGGAACTGCTTTCGAGCAATAAGGCCTTTGGAAAAATCAGAGAAGCATAAATGCGGAGTAGGGTACTGCAAAACGTGCAAATCCGATCAACCGAATAACCATTTGTGTTTCATGAAACCGATTCGTAGTACTCCAGACTTGAAAAAAATACTATTCATTTTTTATGATTTTGAAACACAGCAGAGCACACCTGTGAAGGGTGATGCGACTACTCTTGTACACGAACCAAATCTTTGCATGGCAGAGCGCGTTTGCACGTTTTGCTGTGTTAACGACTCTATAACCGAACCGTGCGAGCATTGCGGGGAACACGAATTTGTGTTTAGTCACAGCCCCGTAGCCCAGCTTGTCGAACTAGCCATACAGCCGCTCGAAGGCTTTTCGCGTACCATCTGTATCGCTCATAATGCAGGGGGTTTCGACGCCCAATTCATCCTGCGTTATTTCATCGAAGAGAAAAAAACTCAGCTCCCCACACTAATCATGAACGGTACGAAAATTATTACGATGCGCATCGGAAAGCTCGTATTTCTCGATAGTCTGAATTACTTTCACATGCCTCTGAGTGGTTTACCGAAAGCCTTTGGGCTTATCGGTGCTATCGTTCAAGGCACTTTTCCGCACTTGTTTAACCGACCGGAAAATCAAAATTACGTAGGTGAATTACCGCCTCTCGAGCATTATTCTCCGGACACGATGCGCGCCGATGAGCGCCGAAAATTTCTCGATTGGTATCGCAAAACAACAGACAACAATTACGTATTCATTTTTTCGGAAGAGCTTATCAGCTATTGTAAGACAGATGTCACGATTTTACGACGTGCGTGTATGGCTTTTCGGAATATGTTCATTATCAGTGGTCGCGTCTGCCCGTTTGATGAAAGTACAACAATAGCATCAGCCTGCTTCAGAGTTTTTCGAAAAAATTTCTTGAAAGATAATTCAATAGGCATTATACCCACGGGGGGATACAGATAGACGCAAAATCAATCGAAAAAAGCGGTTTCATGGCTATCGTGGATAGAGCACTCGCTGGGTGTTCGTATTATTCATGCGGGCCGATCACGCGAATTCAGAATACCTCAAAATCTCTTGGTAGACGGGTACTACGAGACTCCTAACGGGGCGCATGTATTGCAGTTTCACGGTTGCTACTGGCACGGTTGCCCACGTTGCTATCCCACAAACAGAGACAGTCGACAAAGCGACGGAATATCCATGCACGAACGTTTCGAGAGAACTACTGCTGTAACTGAGAGGATTCGAGCGGGAGGGTATTTGCTCACGGAAATTTGGGAGTGTGAATATGACCGCTTATTAAATTCGACAGCCGAGATGAGGACTTTCCTGCAAGATAATCCTTTAGCTACAGCAGAACCTCTCAATCCGCGTGATGCTTTTTCCGGCGGACGGGCAGAAAACATGGTTACGCTCTATGATGTTGACGCTACGGAAAAAATACGTTAAGTAGACGTTTGCTCTTTGTACCCATACATTTGTAAATTCGGTAAATACCCCGTGGGCCATCCGAAAGTATACGTGGGTAACGAGTGCATGGAATTGACAGGTCCTGATAACACCGATCTAACTCTCGTTGAGGGTCTCGTAAAATGCACCGTATTGCCGCCTCGTAATCTTTACCATCCTGCATTACCAGTGCGTATGCATAACCGCTTATTATTTGCTCTATGCCGAAGCTGTTGTGAGGTTATGAATCAGGATGTGTGCACACATGAAGACCCTGTAGAGCGCGTGTTCAAGGGTACATGGGTTGTCGACGAGTTGCGAAAAGCCGTGTCGTGCGGGTACAGAGTGATAGACGTGACTGAAATCTGGCAATATGAAACGACACAATTCAATCGCGTTACACAGACAGGGGGCCACTTTGTCGAATACATTAACACGTTTTTAAAAATCAAACAAGAAGCCAGTGGGTGGCCCGATAATTGCTCCGAAGATAACGCCGCGCAAGACCTCTATATAGCCGATTTTGAACGATCGGAAGGAATCAAGCTAAATCGCGACGCCATAGCTAAAAATCCGGGGCTGCGATCTGTCGCAAAGCTATGCCTCAACTCATTTTGGGGGAAGTTTGGGCAGCGGGTTTGGGTTATACATATTGTCGAAGCGTCGCTTCTCGTACGTCGCGCCAAGATAGCACCTGGTATACTTTTAGCACATGCAAGAACTCTGTGTGAAGCTACGGCAAAATACCTCCTGACACGCGTGGAGGTAAAGGCTATATCCATGCATAGCGGAGTACATGGCGAAACTCTCGATAATGTAATCCTCGGCCAGCTACCAAAACGTATCATCATTGGTTTCGTCGATAATAAAGCGTTCAACGGCTGCATCGATAAAAACCGGTTTAATTTTAAAAATTATCAAATCAATTATCTATCGTTGTATGTGGATGGTATGCAAATACCGTCAAAGGCTCTGCAGCCCGACTTTACAAAATCGAAACTTTTCGTAGACGCGTATCATACTCTGTTCTCCGGAACGGGTATTCACTTTCTCAATGAAGGTAATTGTATTTCACGGTAGGCCTACCCCGAAGGGTATTGCCTTTTCGCGTTTGATCTTACGCCCGATTTATCAGCAAACAGCAGTACTCATTGGAATTTGGTAAAACACGGCAGTGTTAGAATAGAAGTACGATTCGAAAAGGCTCTCGCATCAACGGTAAATTGTATTGTGTACGCCGAGTATGATAATGTGTTGGAGATTGACTCATCCAGACAAGTAATCGTTGACTTTCCTGGATAGTCAGCAGAATTTGTATCCGCCGAGCTAGGTCTCCGTGACACAAAGAGCTGAACAGTATTATCAGAGAGAGCAACGAGAAAGCATCATGAATATCGCAATCGATATACAGGGTTTGCGACATAAAAACAATCGTTTTGTGCCGAAAGAAGTTGCGATCATTTGCCTACACGGGCCGTACACCGCTCATTGGCTTGTGTCTTCACCTCACGATAATGAGGATCTATCACCGGCGCTGAAGCGTCAGAATTCCTGGTTGACTAGAAATCATCATGGTTTACAATGGCGTGAGGGCGATACAACGTCACAACATATGGAATCAATTTTGAAAAATATTGCGGAACAATCTGATCGAATATTCACAAGGGGTTCAATAAAATCAGAGTACCTGTCGCAACTTACAGGTTGCTTCATTATAAATTTAGAGGAGGAGGAGGAGGCTCCCTCATTCCGCTATCTTCATCGGGACGACACTCGTTGCATATACCACGGATCGCTACATAACAATCTCACGTACAAATGTGCGCTGAATAATGCGAAACAAATAAAAGATTGGCTCTGTCATAAAGATCGCATCGACTCCTTATGGGAATATAGAACGACCACGAGCTGGAGCTTAGACGGGCCTCGCGAGGAAAAGAAAAAGAAACCTTCTGCTTCAGGCTGCTATGAACAGTCTAGAAATTCTGCAGGCCTTGCGGAACATACCAGACCACACGATAGGCGTATACCCAGCCGATCGTATCCCTAAGGTGTGGACGTGGCCGACAGCTTTTGTCGTTAATACCGATGGCCACAAATTACCCGGATCCCACTGGGTCGCCATGTACGTCGATCGAACTGGAGAAGGACGATACTTTGACAGCTACGGGATCCCTCCAATCGTTCCGCAGCATCTCATTCGACTCCGAAGAAACTGCAAGCTTTTCCGATGCAACGCTACTCAGCTTCAGGGTCCAGATTCGCAGTGTTGCGGACAGTATTGCATTATGTTTCTTCATTATATGTCTACTGGCTTTGGTATTAATAAGTTTCGAAGCGTATTTTCAGATGATTTATCCCGAAACGTTAAAACAGTGAACGATTATTATAATGCGTATATAAAAAAACGCGAAAAGTATAAGCCTCGGGGCAAAGTTTTCAATATAGACTCTGCGGTTGGTGGTGGCTGTGGTACAAATAATTTTAATCATAAAAACTTACACTGTATACAGAACTGTTGTTCCCGTGTACGGCAATAATGAATCTAATTTTAATATAAGAAATAAAATCGACATTGAAATTTTTGACGTTTTATTTTTTCTACCTATCCTTGAACTGCGATCACGCGCCTTGGAGTCAGCATTCTTTGGGTACAAAAGTCACTTTTAGTGACTATCATATTTCAAGCGGAATGTGCATCGAACCATCGATTCTTCGAATCGGTAGGAAAAAATTCTTTTTGCCTTTGTTATGTCGAAGGAAATGAGTCATCATTATAGGGTATCATATGTAGACGATCAGATTTCTTTTTGTCTTTGGTATTTCTAATAAAATGAGTAATCTTTATAGCGGGGGGCGGTCTAGTGGAGGGGCGACTGCAGGATATAAGTTAGACCCTGGAGAACGACCATCATTCGCGATCAAACCGTGGTCAGATATCGAAGAATCTTCAAAAACTCTTAAATACTTTCATTTGCTGTCATTTGAGGTGTATGCAGAGAAAACGACGCGAATTGAAGCGGCGAATAGAAGCACTTTCACACGACATTACGAGTATCAAAGCAGTTATACAAGCGAGATCGCAATTTCTCTCTTTAACACGAAAATTTGACGAACTCGATATTTACGATGGATTTCGCACGAATCAACAAAGTGGGACAAACGGCCGCGTTTCTACCTGTGAAAAAGTTATCGGAACTAGAGCTCAAAAAAGACTACAGCATCAACGACATAAGAACCGTTCAAACTAAATGGGGCACGCGTATCGTCATCGACGTGGAAAACACATTTGCGTGCTTCCTACCAGCCAGATTCGTCCAACTGTTCGAAAAAGACGATCAGCTATTTCAGCAGATGATAGCCGCAGCCCGTGAAAATAATTTGGCCATGGAATATCGTGGAACAAAATTCAATAATCTGGAATTCAAACCGTCAACAAATCATTAAGTCCTGCGATGTATGCGAAACGTGCTAAGAATCTACGTGCGCTACTGCTACCGTTCGCCTATAAGCTAAATAATTTGGGGACGAAATCTGTGTGGGTGGGCCTTGATATTTGTCGGAACGGTACGTTACGGCCTGTGATCAGTTTCAAATGTTATATCCATGGTTGTTTAACTATGGACGGTCGTTCTTGGCACGATTTTCAAAATCATTTCAACATGGAGGATGAAGAAGACCCTGCACATCGCTCGTTACCGATATTCTGTTTTACAAAATAGCAATTCATTATACTGTCATTATTACAAGCCAGTATAAACAGAAATATCTCGTGGCTTCGTCGTGTTTGCAACGAGGTAACAAAGTGCAGAGACTCTCTTGTAGATGCAATAACATCAGAAACATCCATTTTTACAACGAGCTGCATACGCCGTAATATTGGCACAAAGCGTGCGAAAACACGAGAGAGAGCTACCCAAAAACGGACATCGCCGAATAATTCATATAACGAATTACCTACTAGTACAAAAACAACGATAATTGACAATCTACTGACGCATCATTTGGATCACATAGTTAAAACTGTTATAGCCCGTAAAAGATAAATCTTTTTCTCATTATATAAAAGCATTACGTATAATTAAGTGAAAATGTATATAAAATTAAATAAAGAGAAAAAAAACTATGGATTATTATTATTTGAATAATGATAATAATCGGACCACTATGGCGAGCCCTCAGAACTCTTCCCCCACCACCTCTCCTCACCGTTACCCCCACCACGCTCGGAAAGAGGCTCTAGCGCGGGGGGAAAGTGGAGGGGATAGGAGTGGGGATAGGAGTGGGGGTCGCCAGAGTGGTCCATATACTACTCTAACAAAAACAAAAATCAACACAGAATTTACTTAACCACGACTCGATTGAATTTTTAATCACTCAAAGAAATTCAAAAATCTCCGAAAATGAATTTAACCACGGATAATGTATAAAATTTATATTGGAAATGAATATCAAATGATAAACACAAAAAAAAACTATTGATCCATTAGTTTCCGGAACAAAACGTGGATGACTCAAATGAATTTAACTCGCACATATTTCACTGAATTTACGAAGATGAGCACTCCCTAGGAGAAAATTAATTCACACGAAAAATAATCCTACAATGGATTGAAACACGAACGGGTTTTTCGGAATAATTTACTGGGAACATTGAAATAATCGAATTGCACAAAAAAAATAAAAAAATAATTTTAAACGACGCGAAATAAATTGGACAAAGAATTGAACTTAAGCATGAGGAAGATAAAATTGAGAAAATAATTTTGGTCAGACACTTTTCGCAAAACTGAAGTAAAATTGACATAACTCTTCACAAAACTGAATTTAACACAAAAATCTGAATTTCCATAAAACACAAAAAATCTGAATCTCCATAAAACTGAATTTAACACCAAAAATCTGAATCTAAAACGACAAAATAACGCGAAAAGGGAAAACAACGACGAAAATATTTCATAGATCTTCAACGGTGAGTAACCCGGTAGTTTCGGTTACGGGACTCGAGCCGTCTTGGGGTGTCGACCGGGATCGGAGACACCGCGCAACACGAACGAAGATATACTGACACATGCGAGAAAACATTTTGAGATACTTACTACTTCGATGATTATGGAAACAAAGTGAGGTAATAGGCCGGCAAAAATTGGACGATGACGACGATGAAAACGATTTACCACGAGGTTAAACGTAATGGTGAATTTGTGGCAGGGCAAACAGTGTCCAACAAAACAAAATGTTCACACGAGAAAAAAAAATATATTTTGCTCTTTAAAACACAAGGTCCAGCGAAAAGAAATGAAATGTCTGTTCACAACAAAATAGGAATAAAAATATTGTCCGCAAACATAAAATGGTTCACAAAAATAAAATATTGTCCGCAAAAATAAAATGGTTCACAAAAATAAAATATTGTCCGCAAAAATAGAATACTTCGCCAAAATAAAGTTGTTCGGTATTGAAATCGGTTGAATAGAATAAAATAAAATAAACTTGAGATACTGTGTCAAAAATGATGAAAAGTATATAAAGAAAAATAATTAACGCGACGAACAGCGATTCGGCTTAGAAAAATTTTCCGGATTTTCTGACATACCGCGGGCTCATTACCCGGTCTTATATAGGGTCCTCTAGGATGGCTTAGTTTCGGTGGTGGGGAGGTACGCCCTTAAACGCCTTAGACGCTGCAGGCTCCTCCGCCGCCTCCACCTCGCATCCTCGATGATCCCCCGGAATCTATATAATCGAAAATGTATTAACACAAATTTATCCTTATAATATAATTTCACTCCTGCATTTCTGTATAATAATTATTCCATTATTACCTAATAATCAGAAAACGAATTTCTCGTACAAACGCCATCTTTTCATAAAGACGCTCACTCTGTCTCTCTCATACTTACATATTTCGTATTTTCTTTCTCACTCATTCCATGCCTTGTTTCGAAGTTCCACACAGCGGAGGAGACAACCCCTCCTCTTCATTCTGGTCACTCTCTCCTTCTCATCCCTCCATACTTGGGTTGGACTTATCCTATCGGCCACGAGCTGACCGGTCATAGGCTCTTGATGTCGAACACACACACACGTACATACACATACATTTCCATTCGTCTCTTCTCATTCGTACTCTCATTCGGTGAAAACTTCTCCTCTGTTTCTCTGTATCTTTCTCGCTCTGGATTTCGTTCGATCTTTCCTCTCATTCTATTCATTCCTATTTCTTTATAATTATTTACCATGCGGAGGTTCGGATGCAATGGTGTATGTCATGCTATTTCTTTTGGATTATAATTAATTCTTTCCAATAATTATACGAAAGGAAATTATTTTAGCATATCCAAACTACTCCAAATTCTCATAATTATTAACCAGTTATTCAGATTCTACATTTGTTATAACAATTGGAAATTCTATCTATATACTTCGGATCTTGTGTAATTTTATGATTCTGGCTTTATTATTTCTTTTACTTGCCGTTACAGGAAAGATCTATTTCCGTGCTCACGGAACTATCACTCATACATTCATTCATCTAACTCGTAATTATTATAGGAAAAGGATTCGTTCACAGTTTTCATTTCCACATAAACCTTTACCCGTGCATTACGAAATCTCCTGAAATCTTTGAATTTGGTCATTTTTGATTAAAAGAAAAACGTTAATTAAATAATGCGCTTGCTACGCTTTTGGGGTCTTTGTTGGATTCGATGCCGAATTTTCGTGTCGCCCCTCCTTCGTAGGCGAGAGCTTGGCTTCGTCTGTCGATGGGACATACGCCTTCTGAATCCCAGGACTTGGGACAAAGCGCTGTTTGCTCTGTTTCTTTAGCTATAGACTCAGCGTTCTCTTCGTGCAGCATAAAAATTCAGTTTCCTGAATCGGAGACGATATACACATCCGGCCGATAGCGGACCGGGCATGTTCTTGAAAGTTTTATTTAATTTTTCGTTGACGGTTGGGTGGTCCTCCGAAGTCTTTCTTCTATCGAAATCCCTTGTCTCGGCCATTGGTAATCTACTGGCCACGTGCAGCACTCCATACAGCCCATCCATTGATTTCCTCAAGACGTTGTTTCAAAAAAAATCGTAGCAAGGCTCGAACCCCTCATAAATTTAGGGAGGAAAAAAAACGAGACGACAAAAAATGCAAAGAAGAAAATTCTTTTCTCTGACCAATTTCTTTTCATGGAGATCTCGACTCAGTAAGAGAAAGGAATAAAAATTAAAATCTAGTATTAAAGTGCAATAACCTATAATCTACCGACACCTGCCCAATACTGATGACCTGACCCAGGTACCCATGCTCATACTTGATTTTACTTCATTATAGTCATTTGCTTGCGTACTTTCGGGATCTTAATTTGTAAAATCCTTCACTCGAGGAAAAGGGAAGAAAAGGATTACCAGGTCCCTTAGATTTAGGATGTATTCTTTCTCTCTCCATTCCCACTCTCTCTCTCTCTCTCTTTCTTCTCTTTTGCGCACAACGAGTAAGACTCCACAGGGTGTTTACGACCGTACCGTTTTTGTGTTGCGTCTTATGTCGACGTCGCGTACGCATCGCCTTTCGTCGTGCACAAAGGCCCACCACTTCGAGTAATCCGATGCTCTTAACCAAAATTTCTTCAACATCGACGGATGTTTTTCGTCACGCCCGACGATGGACATTTTGTTATGAGAAGTGACGATATCGGCTCCGCCATGGCGTCGCCTTTCAATAATTTATGATCACTCGAGACCATTTCTTGCGCTGACGGCTAAATTCATTGCTTCCTGGTGGTTAAGAGAGAAGAAAAAAAATTTCCTCTCGGGTGACCAGGTCCCTTTCCTCATATTTAATTTTTATTGAAAAATTGCTCGATAAAAGCAATCTCAAATCGATGAAAAAGTCCCGAAAGTCGCGGGACGTAACATTAGTATTAAGAAGGATGAATCGGTGCGGGAGTACGTCACGCGCACGACAGAACTCATGACACGAGCGAGAGCGGCTGTGAAGGGCGACTGAACCAGAGAGGAAGCTAGAAGCAGTCTCAACGACTTTGAAACCCAGGCATTGAACAGCTTTTTGAGAGGCTTGCCTGAAAATTTTTACTATTGCATATGTCATCATAATCCAGCTACTCTCAATGCCGCCTATGATCTTGTAATCAACGAGGTTAGAGAAAGACGCAATCGCCGCCACGCCATTGGCTCAAAAGATCACCGCTCGTCGCGCACTCGGAAACGTGATAAACGAAAATCTCGTAAAGGTAAGAAAAACCGTAAAAGGGAACGATCCTCGAGTAGTTCAGAGACAAGTTCTGATAGCAGTAGCAGCTCCGACTCAACGGAATCATCAGAGGAAGATCGGAAAAGCAGCAAGGTATATGCTGTTGACAGCGACCACTCAACCGATGAACGAGAAGAAAGATATCGACGATGGGAACCGCAAAACCGTAGCTACGGCTACAGAAACAGATACTACTCCCCAATGCGCCCCTGCACGCAGTGTGAGGGAAAGGGTCGCATCCCTTATGAGAAACAAGAACCTCGAGAATGCGTGAGAACACCTTCACCGTACAATTCATCTCGAGCTTCATCAGCCACATCCACGGAGTCTTTAAACTTCGAGGGCACTCGCCCAGATCATCGTGGAGCGAGCGCAAAGAGCAAGAGAAGTCGCGAGGAACCGGAGAAAAGGGACATCAGGATCATGACAGCAAAAAGAGAGAAGAACAAGCATGTTCGCTTTCACGAAAAGGAAAGAAACAATGCTTCCTCAAAGAAATTCCATCTGTGAGGGTAAAAATTTCCTCACCTCAATTCAAGAACGGGCACGCAGAGTTCATCGTAGACGGTGGCTCATCCCTGAACTTGGTGCATGCCAGTGTCCTGAGCAGAAATGTGATCATAGATACACGTGACCGTCAGGCAGTGAGAAGCGTGCACCCTGAAAATATTTGGACGAAAGGGACAGTTCTTCTCGACGTTAGAAAATCAAAGGCAGTATTCCATGTATTCGAAGGAGAACCATTGTCACGAGCCGACGGGTTGCTCGGCGCGCCCTATTTACACCAAGAAAAAGCTGAAAAATCATATAACCACGGGACACTAGTCACGGCAAGTGAACCAGTCACACCAATCCCTTTTTGCAATCGCGAAGAAATTGACTCAGTTCTAGGAGAATACGAAAAGTTAAAGATCCATCTTGAAGGTCCGCAATACCAATGTTTACGACGGCTATCTAAAGCGCATCGACCTTGGGCCACATATATACATTGGAGAAGCCGTGGTAAGAAATCACGACGGCACTTGTTATGCCATAGTCACCAACACAAGCCACGAGCCAGTTGACATTGAATTGCCAGCACAAGAACTCGAGCCATATGAAATTGGATCGCACCACGCGCCCGACTCCGACGCCGAGACGTCGAGCGAGCCATGTACTACAACGAAGTCAACAAAGAATAGAGTGAGAGAAATTTTTCAAACCTTGCGACTCGATCATTTGAACAAATACGAGCGACAACATGTGCACAAACTCGTTCAAAAATGTCCTGATATATTTTATTTAAAAGGAGACTATTTAAAAGGATCAACACGCGTCGAACACGAGATCCCCACCATCGACGACAGACCGATACATACCAAACAACATCGTTATCCAATGGTACATCAAACGGAAATTGAAACACAGGTAAATGGACTGCTATCCAATAAAACTATCAAACCTTCACACTCGCCATACAATTCACCACTATGGATTGTGCCTAAGAAAGCGGATTCACAAGGTAACAAGCGATGGCGAATGGTAATAGATTATCGACAATTGAATGAGAAGACCATTGGCGATAGCTATCCATTACCGAATATATCTGAAATTCTCGATAGACTAGGGGGAGCGAAATATTTTTCGGTATTTGACCTTGCTAGTGGTTTTCACCAAATTAAGGTCGCCCCGAAAGACAGTCCTAAAACAGCTTTTACGACTCCCCGAGGACACTACGAGTTCTTGAGGATGCCGTTTGGATTGAAAAATGCACCGGCAACATTCCAACGCCTTATGGACAGCGTTCTATCGGGTCTTATCGGCACAGAATTGTTTGTACTTGGACGATATGGTCATCTTCTCAACATCCTTACAAGAACATCGCATAAAAGTCGAAAGACTCTTCCGACGACTCCGAGAAAATGGACTATCTCTACAAGTAGACAAATGCGAGTTCTTGAGAAGGGAGGTCAATTATCTCGGACACATACTCGGAAAGGACGGAGTGAAGCCCGATCCGAAGAAGTTACGGGCAGTAGAACAATTTCCGGTACCTAAAACACCGAGAAATGTAAGAGAATTTCTTGGACTCGCCGGATATTACCGGAGGTTTCTTCCGAACTTCTCTGGAAGAGCCAAACCGCTTTCCGACCTCACAATTAAAACAGTAAAGTTTCAATGGACCGACCAACATCAAAGAAGCTTCGAAGATCTCCGCGATGCGTTATGTAAGAAACCCATATTGCAATATCCTGATTTTAGCAAGCCGTTTATACTTACGACTGACGCGTCCGACATTGCAATCGGAGCGGTGCTGAGTCAGGGAGATACAGTGGGCCAAGACCTACCAGTTCAGTATGCCAGTCGAGTATTGAACTCTGCAGAAAGGAATTATTCAACAACAGAAAAAGAATGCCTCGCAATGGTAAACGCTGTGAAATACTTCCGACCGTATCTGTATGAAAGAAAGTTCACTTTTGTAACGGACCATCAACCACTAGTTTGGCTACACTCTGTGAAAGATCCTTCCTCGAGATTAATGAGATGGAGACCGCAACTGGAAGAATATGAATACCAAGTTGTCTATAAAAAAGGAAAAACAAATCTCAACGCAGATGCTTTGTCGAGAAATCCTCCTGCAGAAAGTTTTCCGTTAACACCCAAGGACGAGACGGAACCCCAGGCTGAGGAAACAACCGAAAAAGAAGAGTCGAATCAAAGTACGATTGCCAGTAGAATACGCAATAGAGGTCGAGCGGCGACTAAAACCACCTACCATGATCCAAGTTCCTGGGAATTATCAGAAGAAGACGAGGCAGTTACTGACGACGCGCAACCTCCATTCACCGCTTCTCCAGGCGTTATTACCACCGAGAACGAGGAGGAAGAACTGGAGGAAGAAGAAATGAATACGTCCACACAATCGGATCCACGAGGTTACCGCTTTGATACATCGATTGCCATTCAACGCGGTGCGCATGGCCTTAAAATAGACGAAGCAAAAGGAAAATTACGGAGGCTTTCGCATGGACTTCCTCAAACGATCGCTCTTCCTGAACAACTGAATCAAGATCTCGACGAAGACTCGGAACCTAGCGGAAGGGAACTTACATCTGAACAAATCGAGTTCCTGCAAGAAACGCTCAATGACAACCCAGAACCCGCAAAGGAAACCGAAGAGACACATGATCAAACTGAGAGAAATGCAGAAGTAGCTCAAATTAATAGAAAATCAATTATCAGCGGAAATCTCTTGAAGAATCAGACAAACAGAAGCAGTAGAAGAATCTCGACAATGCCAACGCCAACGAGAGGCGAACGACCTGAATGCGGATTTACTCCTCGTAACGTCCGTTTCTCAGTAGAAACTGACCGAACTACAGGAAATACGCATAGCTCTCTCGTTGAAACTGAACCCATTATATCATCAGACTCATCAGACTCATCATATTCATATTCGTCAGAAAGCGAATATACAGATAGCAGCGAAAGCAGCGAATCTGAAACTGAAGAAAATTCTTCCGAGGAGTCGACAATCATCAAAACTCAAATTATCCTTACGCCAGAGCAACTCACATCTCAGAAAGGAATTCTCGTGAATTTTGTGTCAGCTGACGGAGTGATCTGCCATCCTATCGGTCGGCAATTATGCGATCTTGGCTATATCGACACTGAAATTCTTTCACGAGAGCTAAAGAGGGAAATGATCGTACTCAGCGATACAGAAAAAACCAAGGTCATTATCATCGCTGCTACGAGGGAATACTACCAAAAGCTTACAGTCGAAAATCTGAAAAATGCACTCAAGAGCCTAAGAAAATTCTTAAGGGCTGAAAATATAAAGGAAATCCGAATAGCCGTTTTCGGTGACGGCCACGATGAAATACCGCCCTATGCATTCAAAATCCTGTTGGAAGAGACATTCTTTAAGAGTGCCTGCAAATTGACGCTGTGCACAGGCAAAATAGAGACGCCACCCACCATAGAGCGCCAAGGAATTATCCGGAAATGGCACAGCGAACACATTGGAGGGCATAAGCGTGTGAAAAAGACTTATGAACGTCTGAGACAACGGTACCAATGGAAAGGCATGAAGAACGATGTTCAAAACGCCGTACGATGCTGCCATAGTTGTCAACAACAAAAATTGGTTCGAATAAAAACAAGAGAACCAATGGTAATAACGGATACACCAGTGGCTGCATGGGAAAAAATTGCCGTGGATATACTCGGACCATTACCCCTCACAAAACGAGGTAATCGTTTCGTTTTAAGCACCATCGACTTGCTTACAAAATTTGCACGAGCTTTCGAATTACCGGACATGAAATCAAGAACAGTAATTCGAACCCTCGACCGCGAATATTTCGCAATACACGGCACTCCACTAGTTTTGCTCAGCGATAACGGGAAATGCTTCGTTAGCCAACGAATAGAAGATTTTCTCAAGGAGAGAAAAATCCACCACGTCAAGGCCACAACCTACCACCCACAAAGCAACGGAGCATTAGAAAGAAGCCACCAGGAAATAGCGGACTACCTGAAACATTATATTGAAAAGGAAAATGAATGGGACGAAATTTTGCCTTACGCTATCCAGTCACACAACGCCACAGTACACGAGTTAACAAAATTTACACCATACGAGATGGCTTACGGGAAATTAATGAAAACGCCAGACACGCTCCCGTTAAAATAACACCTGCCAACGACGACTCGGTACATGAGCGATATAGTGCACAGACTTGATGAGCTGGCAGAAATTGGAGGCAATAACCTAAACGACAGCAAGCACCGAGCAAAACAACGACATGACAAGAAAATCAACGCCGTGCAATATGAACCAAACCAACTGGTTTATGTCCTAAGAGAACCGAAATTGCACAAATTCGATCCTTATTATAGAGGGCCCTACAGAATTGCCAAGATACTTGACCAAAACACCGTCTTGGTTGATAAAAGGGATGGCCAACTAAGCCTTACACACATGGATAAACTTAAACATGCCCATGTAACCGGTGACACTCCACCCGAACCGGAACCTAAGAAGAAAAGAGGCAGGCCCCCAAAAATCCACACTTAATATAATAAAACAAAGGCTCCGGGGACGCACTAAGAAATAATCAATACACCATTGACGGTCGAATTCGATGACACCTGGAAGTAACATCATCAGCACATAAGGTAGCTACGTTTGGATGAAGCATGGACCACCGGACCATGTTCAATCTGAGAAGGGAGGGCTGTGACGAACCGAGGTATCGCTACCTGCGGTCATTGCAACACAACAGAGTCATCAGATTTCAGAGAGTACGCCGACTCTTGCGACAGTCACTCTCTGGAAACTCGAGCAAACCGCGCGTCAGCAGATTCCTCTTTTCGTCATCGGACTCTTGCTACCTTACCAAATGACCTAGATTATTCGACCCCTTGTATCACTTATAACCTGGATTATTGGATCCCTTGCATCAGATTTCGTAAACCCCTTTCATCACCAGATTTCGTTAATCATCGAGATTTCCATCCATCGATGATTTCTCAACTCATGGGTTTCGAAATCATCGAGACCTACATCGATCGATGATTTCTCATTCCACCCCCACGAGATCCTTGTAGCTGGACGCCCAAAGCTAACGAGGGTTCTCTCGACATATTATAAAATTAGTCTTAATACGACGCTCTTAGCAATCGGTCGAGAGATCCCGTTCCTTAGCGGCAAGTCCGTTCGCGTACTTAGGTTCTCGCGGGCGTGATTGACGTGATCTTCTCAAACCCTTGTTGTAGACAAGTGTATAAGAACTCATTAAGTGAAGGAACACCTTAGCGGCGCTTCACTACCTCTGTGATATAATTGTTCGTGCCAATTACCTTAGCGGCATTGCGCGTCAGTGTATCATAGAGTATAACATTTGTAACAACTTAAACTATTATTGTAAAATGACTGATCGATGTGTGTTCTTACTGAATAAATACATTCGTGTGAAACCAACTGTACTCCTTCATTGCATCACAGTTCATCTGATCATCACGAACTACAAGCATATACAAGGTGAGGTGCTACCGAGCTTAAATAGGACAGAGAATCCATTCGCCGGGGCCTTTGACTTCAGCGAATAAAATAATAATAATAATAAGTTACCACGGGATAAATAACCCGTGTGTAACATTCTTTTTAATTTTTAAATCTAGCTGGTATTAATGATGCGGCGTGTAAAAAAACTTGTATTTTGCTTTCTTTAAGCTGTTCCTTTTCCATATTAGTTCTTGGATGCCTCGGTGCGACGATTTTTTTCGTATCGCAGCCACTCACATTTCAATACATTATAAATGATTTTTTTTTAGTATGTCATATCGACGTAGCGACTTTCATTGTGCGTCTTTATGCCGTCCAATGATTCTGCAGCATCTATAAGTAAACACATTTTCATGAATAACAGATTTCCATATAAATATATCGTTTCTATTTTCGACTTACTTTTTATTGCAACCAAATCGTCGTTTACAATTTCGCCGAGATCCAGCTTGCATTTTTTTTTTTTTTTTTCTATACGAATTTGACCCTTGTTGCTTTGTCAGGCCACAATGCGTTCATTAAACAGACGATCCATCCGTTGAGGTTCTCCGACGATATTGCCTTTAGGACGTTCTCATAGTCCCAAGCTTTTCCAAACAGGAATGTTTTTGTATCACCTTTCTGTGGTTTCGGAATCTCTGTTACTTTTTGTTGAAGTTCCGTTGCTGAGTCATCGTCCGAACTTGGGATCGGTTCTCTTAATTTTCGAGCAGTTTCTTCCAAATCCTCCGCAATTTTCCATACTTTACGCAACTGCCAATTAAATTAGATATACTTTATTAGAAATATTGCTCAAAACATATTGTTTTGCTTCAGTGCAACCACGGGCAATATTCTGGAGATTCAAGCAAGAAAAAAAAGAAGGAAGCGATGCAAAAATCGAGCTTGAAGTTATGGGTTTGCTTCGCAAAAACTCTTAAGATTTTTAGCAGGATTTATGAAACAAAGGTACCTTTTTGTTTTTTTTAGCTAAATCTTTTTTCATTTTTTCGAACTCCTTTTTGTCCTCGTCGATGAATATTGTTATCCCTTCGTGAGAGGTTCTTTCATCATCGTCAACGTTGTTTGCCGTACTGTTGATTTCCTATAAAAATTGTGTCATCAAGTTTAACATCTCATGTTTTATTTCATTAACTTTGAGGCTTATTAATTTACAAGTATTTCGTATTTCACAGGACATTTCGAGTAATTGTTTCAGGTTGTACGCAAAAATGTTAGCTGTCGCTATCGTCGATTGGTTAATTAGTTATTCGATATTTTTAACGTTTTCATTTCTTTCACCGGTATGTCCGTATGGAGTCTTTAAGTTTATTATACTTGTAGAGGCGACATTATCATAAGGAATTTGAAAGATTCGATAACTATAAATTTCAACACGTGTAGTGAAGCAGAAAGAGGGGACATGTCAGGAGATTGCTAGGGTCAAAGCTATCATAACATTGGCTATTTGAATTTTGCATTAATTATATTTACGTCTTTTTGCGGCACAGCGGCACTTGATGACCTCCCTGATTGGTGTGCCTGGGATTTGAGCTTGATTGCTGAATATATTGAGCTGCTCGATTGGTGTGCCTGGGGTTGAAAATTCTCCAAATATCTTACGTTTTTTTGCGGCACAGCGGCACTTGATGCGCTGCCTGATTGGTGTGCCTGGGATTTGAGCTTCACTGCTGAATATATTGAGCTGCCCGATTGGTGTGCCTGGGGTTGGACAATCTCAATGCTCCTTACTTTTGGCATTTTCCGCTCTACATGATGGCTTTGGTCTGTTACCGGTATCTGCAACCAACAGGCGAATTATATAATATTATATATATAATTATTATATATAGAATTGAATATAGATAACATTGTGTAAGTTAAAGAGAGCCAAGTTTTACATTCGCGAAGAACATGAAGTCCGTGACGTTTTAACAAAATTTGTACATCTGTAATGTGGCTTTATGTTGAAATTTTTCTTTTGTCGTCCATTTTTATTTGGCATGCCATTATTTATTCTGTTGTACAGATAAACTTACTTCTTGTGGGATCAAGCACTTCTGGAAGATATTTCCCGAGTCCACTGCATCAGATTTTCGTACACCTGAATAAATTTTCATTGCTTAATATTACCTTTATAATATCGATGATGATAATGAAATTATGGGAAAATCACTTACAGTCGTCTGACTCGTCGTCGTCAGATAATAATTTCAATTGTGACAATTTCTTTCTTTTTCGGCCATCACAGTCGAAGCCTCGACTTTTTTTCGTTCCTCTGTCCGTAAAACTGTCGTTATTCGAGTTTGTTATCTATTGATGAACCCAATCTTTTTTATTCAGTCACGTTTACATATTGATTTTTTTTTAAACTTCTATTTTACCATAACGTATATATTTTTCTCATGGTCGGAGACACGTTTAATAATGTTTGTCGCCATTTGTTTTTACTTGGAGTAGAATTCTTTCTATTGTACAAATAAACTTACATCGATTTGCTTCTTGTAGTCTTCGTCGGCTGGATTTGGTCCAAAATCGGAGACATCACGCCATACCATTCTCTCACTCGTGTCCATTGAGTCGTTATCACCATGATCGTTGTAGTCCATATTTTCTTGTTCCCATTCTTCTCCACTCTCGAAAGTATTGTGGTTAATGCTATTGGTTTTTGCAATTGCATTTTGTTTTTTGTTTTCCTTCATCCGATTTTCATTACTCGTTTTTGTGATTGACATTTTTTTGCCGGCTATATTGTTAAACTTTTCTTCTTTAATCTTCCTCTTCAAAACGATCTTGGTATCCTTTGAGTGAATAATACGTATTGAATCTTTCAATCGTGTGCTCTCTGTCTGCATAGATTTTCCAACCAAATTTAAAAATGAGATTTTTAATTACCACTTTCATCTGAGACGCATCTTTGATTTGCAGCATAACTTCTTTGGCTACAGCTTTAGTTGCCTTCTTTAATTCTTTCTGCAAGAATAATACAATGTTAGTTACAGATAAAAATTTTATCGCCTATACTGATGCATTTAACATCTTTTACATTTTTTAAACATTTCTAATGTCATTTCTATATCCGATTATTGTTTTAAATCGTGTTAATAAAATTTGCAGGCAATTATATATATATATATATCTCTATAATATAAAGACATATCGCCGCTGCCCCCGCCACCGCTGTTTCAGGAATTGAGCTTATACCGGGTGTCCAATTTGAAAAGAATGACCAACCCAAACCCAAACCGAAACCCAACCCAACCTAAATGCGCGCCCTAAGTGAGGGCGCGTAGCGCCCTGCGCACCCCTAGTATATACATATATATCTATATGTCCGTGTTATTTTTATCCCTTTTCACTACTTCGGAAAATTCGTTACTACAATATCGCCTCAGTTTTGGTAGACTCATTTATAATTATCAATGTTTTTTAACCGCTATATTCAGTCGTTAATCTGCAGTATTCTCATTTTTTCAAACAACAATACTTACTGTCGTCAAGAAATTCTATATCGTATCGGCATTATTTAATATCATTTGAATTCATTCTTTCTTTTTGCGGTTTTGTTTTTAATGTCAACAAACAACTGAGACATTTTTTGCGCGATATATACTGTAACGGTACGCTTATGTCCTTATGACAAGGATTCACGCTACGCGTGAATTCGCGCTTCGTTGATATACGGAGCAGGTGAAAAGAGACTCAAATATGTTTTAATTTCTTGATTTTTCTTTCTTTTATTCGTTACAGTCGTTTCTCTCGTATTTCTTATGTTTTATTCATAATATATTTTTTTTTGTATCACACCAGCTTATGGTGTCCCTGTTATATTCAAATTTCTCTAATGATAGAAGAGGTAGGTTTTTAATTAGGAGTGAAGAGCCCAACGGCGGGAAATCCGAGGTCATCCCAAGGAAATCCGTTGCTGGTACTCGGAATTTTAAGCGGACGATCTAGGTAGAGCCCAACGGCGGGAAATCCGAGGTCATCCCAAGGAAATCCGTTGTTGGCACTCGGAATTTAAGTGGAAGATTTAGGTAGAGCCTAACGGCGGGAAATCCGAGGTCATCCCAAGGAAATCCGTTGCTAGTACTCGGAAATTAAGCGGATATTTTTGGTAGAGCCCAACGGCGGGAAATCCGAGGTCATCCCAAGGAAATCCGTTGCTGGCACTCGGAATTGGATGAGGAAACTTGGATTCTAATAAAAACTCTAAATTATTTAGGTGATTTTAATTGACTAATGGCGTTCTGTCGTCGGGCAGAGTAACTGTCTCGTCGGGACTTCGAGGGTCATTCCGAGCTAGAGCAGAGTCGGCTGGTTAGAGCTCCGTCCTCTTCTCCGGTCTCAGAGCGAAGTGCCTCCGTAGTGGCCGAAATCCCTCCTTTTATACCCGTCCAGGGCTGTCCCAGAATCCTCTGCGCTTCTCCCCTCTCCGCCGTTTAAAGCCGGATTCTCATGGCGCGCTCGACTTCGTCCCCTCTCCATTGCTAAGCCGGATCCTCACCACGCGTTGATTCGTTGCGCTCGACTTCGTCGCCAAAGCGCAGTAGAAAGAAGAGAGGGGGGGGGGGGGGCTTTGCGATATCGTTACAATACTCATCGATAATTCTGTTAAGGATGTTGAGTCCCTATGAAATTTGTTAATATTAACATTCATAATTTTTTTGTCATATATTGTGGCCGAAAAAAATTATTGGAAAAATCATTGTTCATCTTTTTACCCGGAAACTATCGCTTGTGCTAGAAAATCATAGAAACATAAAATTTAGAATTTTTGACGACGTTTCTAATAACATTTTTTGTGTGATCCGTAATGATTTTCACCAATCATTTTTCTCGGCTACAATATGTGATAGAAAAATCTGTACAAAATTTTAATCCTTTCGTGTGTTCATACCAACATCTCGAAAAATTTCGAACCACTTTTATTAACATGAAATTTGGGGTGGCCGACTTTACGTGTTTTTCCCCTATAGTGAAGTATTGTAATTTTTTTAGAACTGTACATAACTATGGTATACTATTCAACTGTACAATCATGGTACATTATAAGTTATTATTGAAATAAATCGGCATTTGCATCGCGAATCTATTGAACTTATTGAAATGTGAAACGTGCATTCATTTATTCAGTGAATGTGAGCCAATGGAATCATCATTTATTGATGGAAAATATGCCGGAGCACTCCACTATCTAAAAATCGACACTTACAGGGTTATTGATGTAGTGGAAAAAAAAAATTAATTTGTACCGAATAGATAACACTTTAACGAACAAAAATATTTTTTCGGAAATTTTGATAAATAGTATGCGCAATATTAATTTTAATATAATTTAAAAAAATTTTGAACAACATACAAATGAACTCGAAGCTACCGCAAATCATAAATATTTTTAAATTAAATGCATAATAGATTATTATGTTGAAGTAAAATTAAGTAATCATGGTAAAGAAAAGAAGCTTATGGCAAAAAATCTGATTACATGAGGCGAGTGCTTACTAAGACTGTACTATTCAAAGGGCAATAACAGCAAATACGAAAATCTACAAATTATAATCTACATAATTTTTCACCTTCACATTAAAATAAATATTTAATAACAAACGTCACGAATTATGTATATACAACTACTTCGGAAGCGTTGACGACTTGCGAGTGCTCGTTTTCATCTTTCAAATTCAAGTGTGAAGTTCGGCACTTTTGTAGTACCCATCTCTCCGTTCAGCCATGCGGCGCGACAGGTCTTGGAACATCGATCGGTACAGCGTGGCTATAGGCGTTAACAGTTCAAAGGTATATATATAGTCGAAGGGCTGAAGGTCTGAGAGAAGGGGGAACTTCTCCCCCCTCCCCTCGTGCGTTTCATCGTTTGTGCCACAGCCCACAGCTTCTTTAGTTTCATTGCATCCGTTGATCTGTGTGTATACTATATATTAACGAGTCGAAAATGTTGTTGAATGGTCGTGTCTTTCTATTACTGTTTTTTTTTTCATTATACATGCACCCTCTACTATTATATCAATTAAGTTGTCACATTCGTTGTTATTCACAGTTAAAAATTTTCGGCTCCTTATTAGAACTGCGCCACGCTTTGGAGTAACTCCTTTTATCACAATGGCGACCAGCCAAGCTGTTATATTCCGAGACGTTACCTACACAAAATATGGTTTGAGTACATTTTCACCGACGAACAAGAAATACCTTTTTTTTGAATCACGGTAAAGCAATTGTTCTAAACAATACTTTTTATTCGTAAATTTTTAAGGTAAATTCCTACTTCGTTTAGTCAAATTAGTTTTAAATTCTCATAATACATTTACGCGAAGTTCAATGCATTATATACAATTATTCAAGGGTAATTTCTGTTACAGCATCCCTCGTTGAAAAATGTCAATAACAGAGGATTTGAGATATCATGAACTGATATCTACAAAATGGAAGGATGTTGTGTTTCAAACCAATTTGCAATGTAAGTACCGACTCAAAGCCATACGGTTGAACAACATATTTTAAGGTAGAACGATACCATATGTCAAAAAAGAGGAATTTTGATGAAAATTAGTAGATACATTCGAAACTAAGTAAAATGTTTGCTCGAAAAATTTCAACGAATTTGACCGTACCGTTTCTGAGAAAATTGAATTAGTTTTTTTACATTGGATCTTATGGAAAAGGGTAAAAAAACCGCAAAAAACATTGAAAAGCTACCTTTAAAAAAGCCACTTTTTGATAAAACTAACACAAGAATATGAATCAACTCTGAAGATCACTCCTGCAAAATTTGCAGCAATTTCACCCTACCGATTATCTGCAATGTGCAAAAAAAAACAATCAATGCAATTTTTCGCTCTGTACTGATGGACATAGCTCCAAGCGCAGCAACGTTGTATCTACCAAGACCCTCTCGTATACCTATATATACAGTCCGGCTTACAGATTGACAGACTTGCTCACGCACACACACAAACGCATTGCAGATATTGACATGTTGACACATAACCACGATATTGACAATTCGGCGTCCTACAAAACACGATATTTTTTTCCCTCGTTTTTCACCTTTCCTGCCTCCTATATTTATTTTTCATTAATTTTTTCTCCTTCAATTTCCTCCCAATTTCAACGAGCCTTTGACAATTTTTTTTATTTTTCGCTATTATAAATCATCCTTTCAACCTTTCCGCAAAAACATCTGACGAACGCCTCTGAAGCTTGGGCTTGGAGCTTGGGAAATGCAGCCATCAGTTAAAAACTGAAACCGGTATACGGCGTTGCCGCTGTCAAAGCAACTATTGCGAAATGTTTAATGTTTTGAAATATGCGACGAGGAGCATTTTTTGTCGCCAAAACCAGGAATACTATGTTTGAAATAGTTATTAATGGTTATTTTTTCAACAAAAAGTACACAATCATCACCTTACATGTAAATTGAAAACCAGAAAATTAATTCACGTGCAGTTGGTAACACGAATGGCTCCCCATGTTAAAGCATAGGAGTACCCCTCTCGCTGCCTGCCCCACAAAAGAGGTAGCGTTCTACCTTAATGACACTTTGTATGGTTGAAGTATTCATAAAAAATTAACTTTTCCCCTCACATGATGCACGGGAAAAAAGTAATATCTGAATATTCCTGTATTCTTCATTAAATGACTAATTCACATGCGTCAACTTCTATATCTTTACATATCTGCATCAACAAAATTTTTACAAGATCCTTCTATTTTCAAAGTGCACCGGTAATAAAATAGTTAACATTCCAAATATATTTTGAATAAATGTAACCGAAACAAAATCATTGATAAAGAAAATTTTCATTTTATATTTTCATGCATGTAATTTCATACTTGTAATAATAAAAAAATGTCTATTTTTCATTTGCATACGTGCAATTTGTGGAATAAATGTTATGCCGCTGAAGAATGATTGTACAAAACTTTTGCCAAAGATCCCGTTTCTACCAAAGCAATAACTGTCCAATTTTAATATACATTCGACTCTATATCGCATGCAGTATCGTATGAAAGATAAAAAAACGAACGTTATTCTGCAGGCTCTTCTCATCGTCTGCCGTTTCCTTAGCATTCTTTTTCTGTCCTTTTCTTATCAGTGGACTGTAAATGGTATTGGGCGAATCCATGAAGTTTTTTTTTCCTCGGCACTCTGTGTCCACGTCCCAGCGTTTTCTCGACAGCAGTCTTTCTGAAGCATTCTTTCTCCGTTCCTATATTTAAAACCCCAATTGTTTTATAAAACCGCGATATATTTGCAGATTTACATATATTTACAATTACATATTGCTCGTACATTTTGTGTGAAGAGTACCAATTTTTACTTACGCCCAAATGCAACTATGTTTATTTTCCGATAGCTGGCTCCTTGCTTCTCATCCTCATGCCGTACACGAAGTGTTTCAACTTGATTCGGATTCATTAATAATTTGGCCAAGAAATTGCTGGTACAGCTTTTCCATTTTTTATTTTTTCTGTACAATATTTCGTCAGTGGGGAAAATTTCGTTTTGATCGTTGCTGTCTTTGTAAGAAACCAAACAAAACTGAATATTATTTGTTGATGCCGATGAATCATTTTCTTTATTGTCTTCCGCCATTATCTCCCTGTATATTAACTTTAATCGTATCTGAAAAATCACAACGTTGCTTGTTTGATAAAATATCGAATTTTCACCGATGAGAAATACGTTTGTGACATTTCTATTTCTCACTATCGAACATATCGTATGTCACATAACCTTTTTCTGTCGTGTATGAGAAATCGTTGCGTTGTAATTTGTACACTGAAGGGCATTGATGCCTGGTCTGACAATTTTGAGGGGGCTTGGCACTCTTTTTACGGCCCTGGCCAAGTGACGATCGTTAGAGCGCTGGTCGCGATCTCGTATAGATGACACATTCAAGCGACAGATTGAAATGACAGATCGTGATCGAGCTTAATTTTGAAGTTTCGCGGTGCGTTTCTTCAGCAGAAGCGATTATGACAGCTGAGATATCTATAATATTTGACAGATCGCGATCGAGATTGATTTTGAGGTTCCACGATACGTTTATTCGGAGCAAGCGAATATATGTGACAGCTGAGCTATATGCGTAATCCATAAAATTTGAATTACGAATGTGAATAACGAAATTAAAACGTTGAAAAATACGGAAATATATTTCCTAAAGAAGAAACATAATTATATTTAAAAACAATTAATTATAATTGAAGAATATTCAATTGATATAAAAGAAAGGGTTTTTTATCATTGAATAATTTTTTAAATAAATTGTAGTTTAAACTTCAACGATAAAGTTTTGGAAAAAATCGACGTATGGGTGAAAATTTCCGACAATTTTTGTTTCAAATTTGTGAGTCATTTCTGATGCATGCGCATTATCGAAAATGAACCAGAAATTATTTTCTTGTAAAACGTTCTTCCTCGTCGTGTGAGATAATTATTATTATCGAATTAATATTAATAATAATAAAGATATAAATAATAATAATAATGATTCTTATTCTAATTATTATGATCATAGTTGTAATGATGAAAATAATTATTACTGATATTCTTATTCTTATGATGATTCCTATTATTACTAGTATTACTCGATCGGCATTAATGCAGAAGAGCATGTTGACATTTATTCCACGTCTGGGTGCTTGAAATTATATTACTGATGATTAATTCTGTCTGAGAGTCGATTTTCCTATATATTAAAAGATATGTCACGAATTAGAGAGCGAAGTTTTTTTTTCATACTTGATAAAAAACTATGAAAACTAGCATTTCTCGAAATATGTAACAAACATAGCTATTAGGTCTATCTGATCCCTGACATTATTTTATAATTTTTCGTGCCATTCTTGTCTTTTGTTTCACCTCGTAAGGTGGCCAAATGTGAATCTCGAGATCGTTCTGCTTGCTATTCGTTGTTAGGAAATAAAACAAACATAGGTTTCGGTTCCATCTGTTCCGTGACATTATTTTATAATTTTTCGTGCCATTCACACCATTTGTTCCACCTCGTAAGGTGTCCAAATGTGAATTTTGAGATTGTGCTGCTTGCTATTCGATGTTGGGAATCGAAACAAATATAGTTTTTGGATCTATCTGATCCCTAACATTATATTGTAATTTTTCGTGCCATTCTCGCCATTTGTTGCACCTCGGAAGGTGTCCATATATGTCAAAATGTGCAAGCAGCACAATCTAGAGATTCACATCTGGACACCTTACGAGGTGGAAGAAATGGCGAAAATGGCACAAAAATTATAAAATAATGTCAGGTATCGAATAGACCCAAAAGCTATGTTTGTTGCATTTCCGAACATCGGATTATGAGCGGCCCAATCTCGGGATTCACATCAGGACACCTAAAGACGTGAAACAAATGGCAAGTATGGCACGAAAAATTATAGAATAATGTCAGGGATTAGATGGAACCGAAGTTCATTCTTGTTTAATTTCCTAGCATCGGATTACGAGCAGCCTGATCTTGAGATTCACATTTGGACGCCTTACGAGGTGAAACAAATGGCGAGAATGGCACGAAAAATTACAATATAATGTCAGGGATCAGATGGAACCAAATGCTATGTTTGTTTCATTTCCTAACATCGGAAAACGAACAGCCTGATCTCGAGATTCACAATTGGACACCGAAAGAGGAGAAACAAATGGCAAGTATGGCACGAAAAATTATAAAATAATGTCATGGATCAGATGGAACCAAAAGCTATGCTTGTTTCATTTCCTAACATCGAATAGCAAGCAGAACGATCTCGAGATTCACATTTGGACACCTTACGAGGTGAAACAAATGGCGAGAATGGCACGAAAAATTATAAAATAATGTCACGGATCAGATGGAACCAACCGCTATGCTTGTTTCATTTCCTAACATCAAATAGCAAGCAGCACGATCTCGAGATTCACATTTGGACACCTTACGAGGTGAAACAAATGGCGAGAATGGCACGAAAAATTATAAAATAATGTCACGGATCAGATGGAACCAAAAGCTATGTTTGTTTCATTTCCTAACATCGAATAGCAGGCAGAACGATCTCGAGATTCACATTTGGACACCTTACGAGGTGAAACAAATGGCGAGAATGGCACGAAAAATTATAAAATAATGTCACGAATCAGATGGAACCAAAAGCTATGCTTGTATCATTTCCTAACATCAAATAGCAAGCAGCACGATCTCGAGATTCATATTTGGCCACCTTACGAGGTGAAACAAAAGATAAGAATGGCACGAAAAATTATAAAATAATGTCAGGGATCAGATGGAACCAAAGTCCATGCTTGTTTCATTTCCTAGCATCAGATTACGAGCAGCCTGATTTCGAGATTCACATTTGGACACCTTGCGAGGTGAAACAAATGGCGAGAATGGCACGAAAAATAATAAAAAAATGTCACGGATCAGATAGAACCAAAGGCTATGTTTGTTTCATTTCCTAACATCGAATAGCAGGCAGAACGATCTCGAGATTCACATTTGGACACCTAACGAGGTGAAACAAATGGCGAGGATGGCACGAAAAATTATAAAATAATGTCACGGATCAGATGGAACCAAAAGCTATGCTTGTTTCACTTCCTAACATCAAATAGGAAGCAGCACGATCTCGAGATTCACATTTGAACACCTTACGAGGTGAAACAAATGGCGAGAATCCCACGAAAAATTATAAAATAATGTCACGGATCAGATGGAACCAAAAGCTATGCTTGTTCCATTTCCTAACATCATATAGAAAGCAGCACGATCTCGAGATTCACATTTGGACACCTTACGAGGTGAAACAAATGGCGTGAATGACACGAAAAATTATAAAATAATGTCAGGGATCAGAGGGAACCTAAAGCTATGCTTGTTTCATTTCGTAACATCGAATAGCAAGCAGCACGATGTCTAGATTCACATTTGGACATCTTACGAGGTGAAACAAATGGCGAAAATGGCACGAAAAATTGTAAAATAATATTAGGGATCAGATAGACCCAATAGCTATGTTTGTTACATATTTCGAGAAATGCTAGTTTTCATAGTTTTTTATCAATTATGAAAAAAAAACTTCGCTCTCCAATTCGTGACATATCTTTTAATATATAGGAAAATCGACTCTCAGACAGAATTAATCATCAGTAATATAATTTCAAGCAACCAGACGTGGAATAAATGTCAACATGCTCTTGTGCATTAATGCCGACCGAGTAACACTAGTAATAATAGGAATCATCATAAGAATAAGAATATCAGTAATAATTATTTTCATCATCACAACTATGATCATAATAATTAGAATAAGAATAATTATTATTATTATTTATATCATTATTATTATAAATATTAATACGATAATAATAACGAAGTGTCTGCTCGTACGGGTACCCGGACGAATGTTTTCAGGCTTATTCGTACGGGTAGCCGGACGAATGTTTTCAGGCTTATTCGTACGGGTACCCGGACGAATGTTTTCAGGCTTATTCGTACGGGTACCCGGACGAATGTTTTCAGGCTTATTCGTACGGGTAGCCGGACGAATGTTTTCAGGCTTATTCGTACGGGTACCCGGACGAATGTTTTCAGGCTTATTCGTACGGGTACCCGGACGAATGTTTTCAGGCTTATTCGTACAGGGTACCCGGATGAATATTTTCAGGCTTATTAGAATAATAATAATAATTATTATTATTATTCGAATAATTCGCGCTTTACGGAACGAGGATCCGTTTCGTCTAATGATTCGTGCTTTATGTCGAATAATTCGTGTTTTCATTAGAACTCTGAGACTAATACCATTTAAATATAACAAAGTCGTAAGGAATCAATAGCGTAGTGGTAGCGTGTCAGTCATTAGGTAGGTCGTTAGGTAGTTCACAGTTAAAATCTCAGGTAGGATAGAAATTAATTTTGACGGAATAATGTCCGGACTACGATGCCGGAAACATTCGTAAAAAAAAAAAAATTTCCATCGCGTTAATTTTTTTTTAAATTATTATTTGAGAATCGAAAGGGTTGAATTCCCCGATTCGAGGATCGCGGGTTCAAATCCCTGACAATGACTATTTTTTTTTTTTTTTTTTCCCCAAAATTCACAGTATTTTAAAAAATACATTTTGAATTTTTTTTTTCAAAATCGTGTTACTGAATTATTCAAAAATTTGATGTAAAAAAATTTCAAAAAACTATTTATTAAATGTTTTTTCTATTCATAGATTAAAATCTGATTTTTACCATTGTTCGTATCATTCGAGTTTTTTTTAATTCTTCAAAAAACTACTTTCTATTTCACAAAATTTAATGCCTGGTTCCATCGTGGGAAAACGATTCTTTGTATGTTTTTAGAATTTTTTAAAATTATCGGATTTTTTTTTTTTTTAATAAAAAACAACCGCGGCGAGCGAGAGGCACGCATGAAACAAAAGAGACACAAATCAATAATTTTGTGTCAAAAGGTTCGTCAACCTCCATCGTGATAGTTTTTTGAACATTTAAGTTTTAATATTGCTTGCAATTATTTCAAGTTATGGTATAATAAAATAATTATGGATGACAATATTCGATTACGAGACACTTTCAAGTCTTTTGATGAATTTATTCAAAAACTCGAAAAGTTCAGTAAGACGGACTGCAATGCTTATTATCGGCGTGACGCTATGACAATATTGCAAAGTCGAAAAAAAAAAATAACAAGGCATTTGAATGAAGCCATCAAATATTATTATGCAAAATATAATTGCATCCACGGTGGAAAATCCTTTAAATCAAAGGGGACGGGTCAGCGAGCGTCAGCGTAAGTAGAAATGCTTTTGTTCTATCATGACGAGGAATTCATATACCTATATATATTCGGTTTACAACACGTTGTTATAATTGGGCTTAGTTGTCAATAAAATAGATAACAATTTTATTTATAATGCATGAGCTTGAATTTCAACTATGTCGAGGCGATATATATTTTGCCATAGTATGTTGCAAGATATTTTGAGTGACATCCAAATAAAGAATATTTCTACTTTATATCTAGCACTTTCCAAAGGCAGTGTCCCGCACATATAAAGATCAGTGCTTCACTAGATGGCAATGTATTGGTGGTGACTGCTTTAAATTTAAACCATAATCATGAAAGTTCGAAGGTAGGATGTTTTTTATTTCTTCATCATATACGGATAGATATATGGACAGGTATGTATGTATTAAAGTACTTTGCTCAATCGCATTATTTCCTTGTTCAATTGGAAGGCTCTGTATCAACATCTACCACAGTCAAGAAAATTAAACGAAATGGACAAGGAGAAAGTGTCAGAGCTATTGGGCTTGGATGCGAATCGTAAAAAAGTAAAACAGATGATCCAATCTGAAACTGATCACATCATCACGATGAAAGATCTTTCAAATATCGCTTCACAAGCAGCTGATGGGAATCCAAATAACTTAGCCAATACCGTAAAGTTATTAGAAACCACATACGGTACATTTATATTTGCAATGATTATATCAATAAGATACATAAAAGCTAAGCTACATTATATCACTGCTATCACCGTACTATCCCGTAAAAACTAATTAAAGTAACTTCGAATTAATAATATAAGAAAGTCACAACACATAAAGGATAATATATAATACTAAAAAAACTGGTATAAAAGAATTAATTGTTTGATGAGACTGAAACAACATTAGAAGAAAAGAAATATAAGGAGCAAAAATAAACAATGATAACATGAATATGACTACAAATAAGGATAAAAAATATACAATCATAGTTATTAGGCATTAAAAGTTAACTGTTCTAAATTTTAGGTGCTGATTGTAGTATTTTACAAGAAGAAAACCAATTTAAGGGCCTGTTTTTCACTACTCACCGTATGCGATCGGTTATGCGAGCTTACCCGGAATTTATTGGCATCGATGGTACATTTAAACTACTCAATATACGAGCCCCAATCTACCTCATGGTCGCCGAGGATTCCGCAGGTTGTACGGAAATAGTGTGTGTGAGCATTCTCGTTTCTGAAGATAGACAAAGCCTGCATTGGATGTTAGAGATGTTCAAAAAGGCTCATCATTCATCATGGCAGAACATCAAATGCGTCATGGCTGACAAAGATTTACTTGAGCGGGACGTAATAAGAGATTGTTTTCCTCGTGCCAGTGTCTTAATCTGTATCTTTCATGCGTTGAGGACCTTCAATCGTGAAATAACGTGTGAAAAGCTCTCCATCACCGCAGGACAACGTGACACTGCGAAAGAAATTTTTCAAAAAATGGTGTACTCAACTTCCGATCGAGAGTACAACAATTTATATGAACAATTGAATGACTTACCATTGTCAGTTCAAAACTATTTCAACAGCAACTGGCATTCTATAAAAAACGAATGGACTCTTAATCCGGAATATATGAGATTCAATTTTCTCAATACAACGAATAACCGCATCGAATCGTTGAATGCCAAGATCAAAAGCGTTGTGAAAAAATACAGTACGCTGGAAGCATTTGTTAAACATTTTTTCACGCTGCTAGTGTGCCTCAGTGACGAACATGATTACAAAGTAGCATATGCCATGCAAAAAACGCCAGTCCATTCTTTCAGCGTCCAAAGCCCAG
Organism: Rhorus exstirpatorius; assembly: GCA_963564615.1. Classification (NCBI taxonomy): domain Eukaryota; kingdom Metazoa; phylum Arthropoda; class Insecta; order Hymenoptera; family Ichneumonidae; genus Rhorus; species Rhorus exstirpatorius. The sequence goes on from OY751322.1 coordinate 628,778, forward strand.
AATATTTTTATAGTAATATACTTACGAAATATGCTTTTTCTTTCGTGAAGAAGGAATTGGAAAGTAGATTAACTATCAAGATTCCGCATCAGCCATCCTCAGCAACTAGGGTATTCGATATTAGGACGCATGGTGGCGATATTGTCAAGACGAGCATCGACTCGTGCACATGTACTTTTCGCTCGTCGATGCAGCTTCCCTGCAGGTAAAATACAATTTGTATTAGCTTAACTGTATAATTAATTATAGTATAAACTAAGATAATATAATAATATTAATAATAATAATCAACATAATAAAAGTAAAAATAAAATACTATATAGTGTAACTAACATTACAATTACTACCACTACTGCTGTGCGATTATATCCGCGACCAATACCACGAAATATAGGCAAACATATACAGGGTAAAGTACATTCGTTGGTTATCGGCCGTGAAGGGTTTTGATTGAAATTTGATCATACTGTTACAGGCACATATTCGCCGTCCGAAGTAAAATCGATACTCCCTTAATTGACGAGACTTTATGCAGTGCTCGTTGGACTCGAGCATACTATTTTCAGAAACAAGAGCTTTTTCGAAGTCGTGTAGCGCTGAACGAGTGCTTTTCCAATGAACAGCCACTAGATGTAACAACAGTTACGCCTGCACACCGAATTTCATCCCAGCATGAGAAGTTCCGGAAGGCATGGGTTTTGGTCAAAGAACTGGCGGGACTGACTTCGGAAGAAACTGGAGGCATTTACATCCAGCGCATGAAAGTTTTATCAGACTTGAAAGATGCCCGGAAAAACAATCGGGAAGTCTGCGTTATTCAGGTTGATTCGGAGGGCTTACCTGCCATTGTGCGCATAAATGCCCAGGCTTCTGATAATGATGTTAATCAGCAGTCTTCTGACAATGATTTGGGCGAAGTAGAAGATTCTCATAATCTGGTTGGGCTGGCGCTAGATGATGACTTCGATCAATTGGAAATTTCTGCTGGTCCTTCCCTTGAACATGACCGAAACATTGCACCAGCGAAAAATATTGACAATCAGCCACTGATCTCGATTGGAGCCCACCACCAACCCTCACCATCATCACAGTCACCACCGTCACCATCATCACAGTCACCACCACCACCAATATCACATAAACGAAAATATGATCAATTACAAAATATAAATGTACCACCTGCTCTTAAAAGACGGGGGCGCCCCAAAGGAGCTGAAAAAACGATTATTGGATTACCAAAACGAAATATAGCCTCTGCTAAAAAGACACCGTTCGAGAAAAAAACAGAAGAACAGAAAAAAATTATTATGCTTGGATGGTTTGTTGAAAAAGCAACAGCTCAAAAAGCAGTTAAACGTGTGAGGATAGTAGAGGAAAGTGACATAGAGTTGAGGCCGGAAGAGGTATCATCTGCTATATTGGATGATGACGTGAATTTATCTGTGATAAAATCACTATGTTCAAAAGATGCGTGGAACATGATCATGGACATCCAGAGAATCAAAAAGCGCACGGAAAGTTGGGAATGTCCAGTCTGCAAACAGGATCTAGATGCTACTTTAAACGCATCCAGCGAAAACCATGATCTGAACAAATCTATTCCAGATATGAAGCAGTCGGTAAGGTGCGATTATTGCCTAGAATGGTACCACTTGCGTTGCGTTAATTTGAAAGATCCTCCAAAATCTAAGTATTGGATATGCTCTCAATGTTGATCTGCGCAACATTCTCGTAGGATCATAATCAAGATTCCAGACTAAATAACCTGTGATGTTACACGTATTATTCTAATCATTAATTCTAAGAACGAATATTCGGTATACCTAAATGTAAGTCTATGTAAGACTAATCACTAATTCTTGAAAATACATATACCTGTTCTAAACCTTATTTATGAGAAATTCAGAATTTTTTATTTGAAAAAATTTTGTAAGCGAACTTGTCCCAAAATTGTTTGGATGGGCTACAGTTTGACGCAGAAATTTTTCAAAAGAATGAAAAAATACAAACAGTCTGAAAAACTATGTTAAATCAATGAAAATAAAAAAATAAAAGGAGAAAGGCTTTGCATAATTCACTACTATTTTACTTGGAAGATCGTTCAAAGACACGAATTTCAAAAAAAAAGTTCAAATTCGGTCCGTTTTTCAAAAAGTTATGAGCAAAAACAAAAAAAGAACTGCTTTGCGAAAGACTCGTAAACAAAATAATAAAAAAAAAAATTGTAGGATCTTGTCTCAATGAGTACCTACCAACATGTAAAAGAAAATCATTCAAATTGAAAAAATGTACTAGCTAGCCGATTTAGGGTGGAATGCCCCATGAATATTAAATGCTGAAATAATAAATGTTGAATTATAGGATTTAATGTATTATCAAAAAATAAATAGAATTGCCTTGTGAAATATTGGTAGGGAGCGGCAAATTTTCAATTTTCCGGGTGTGGATACTAGAAGAGGGGGGGGGGGGCATATATAGAATAATTAAATGTATCAGGAATTTAAAACGTTGCTCCGTATTCCGTCCAGTTTTCGAATCGGTAACCCATTATATTTTGTTGAAAGAGAATTCAAATTTCAATTTCGCGTGAGTTTTATCTTTCAATCTATAAGTGAAGCTCTTCTATACCTTTCGTTGATTGTGACTATGAACGCGCCGGTATCTTCACTGTTCTTCGAGTCGTTTGGTTCACCTTGGGTATTGTTCCTTCTTTTTCTTACAGTAAAAACAAATAATTTGTTTCTTGTGCAATTTTTTAGGTGATGTGGTAACTCATAGCTGCGAGTTGTTGGTGCATGTTCAATGACTTGTCCTTAGAAATAATTATATTATTCCTAAGGACCCGTATATTATTCTTCCGGATCTGTTTCGAACAGTTCAGTATTTACAATTGATTTTAATAAATATTGATCTGTTTTCAGTTTGTTAAAACGATTAATTTAATTCATGTATTGAGGTTACAAGTGTTTTCATTTAAATTAATTTCAACAATTACATTACATTACAATTTTGAATTAAACTATATAGCAGTGGTTGATGGATCGGTTTCGATTATCTTCGGGAACTGCAAATTATAAAATAAAGATAATCATTAAAATTGTCGATACTACATTGTCTTTTTCATTCTAATTGAGTACGCTGAACAACGGCCGCCCATGAGAAACAGATAGCTTGAATAATTCGTTCTTTGCCGAACGAGAATCCATTTCGTCTAATGATTCACGCTTTACCGAACGAGGATCCATTTCGTCGAATGATTCGCGCTTTACCGAACGAACTGACCGCAATGGTCTGTGGAAGAGAACAGACAACTCGAATAATTCGCGCTTTACCGAACGAGAATCCGTTTCGTCGAATGATTCGCGTTTTACCGCACGAACTGACCGCAATGGTCCGTGGAAGAGAACAGATAACTCGAATAATTCGCACTTTACCCAAGGACGATCCCTTTCGTTTAATGATTCGCGCTTTACCGAACGAGGATCCATTTCGTCGAATGATTCGCGCTTTACCGAACAAACTGACCAATGATCCATGGAAGAGAACAGATAACTCGAATAATTCGCACTTTACCCAAGGACGATCCATTTTGTTTAATGATTCGCGCTTTACCGAACGAGGATCCATTTCGTCGAATGATTCGCGCTTTACCGAACAAACTGACCAATGATCCATGGAAGAGAACAGATAACTCGAATAATTCGCACTTTACCCAAGGACGATCCATTTCGTTTAATGATTCGCGCTTTACCGAACGAGGATCCATTTCGTCGAATGATTCGCGCTTTACCGAACAAACTGACCAATGATCCATGGAAGAGAACAGATAACTCGAATAATTCGCGCTTTACCGAACGAGAATCCGTTTCGTCGAATCATTAGCGCTTTACCACACGAACTGACTAATGGTCGCTGGAAGAGAACAGACAATTCGAATAATTCGCGCTTTATCGCACAAACTGATGAATTGTCAATGAAATAGAAACAAGGCGCGACTCAAATAATTCGCGCTTTACCGTACCAACTGATGAATTGTCAACGAAAGAGAAATAGGACACTCAAATAATTCGTGCTTTATTGCACGATTTAGATGATGAACGATACACCGAGGACAACGAATACAGCTCACGGCACACTTTTATACTCACGATGTATAATAAAAGTCTCCATCAAGGGTTACGAGCTTTCGGTGAAATAAATCGTACGTGTAAGCACGTCTTCTCCGCTCTTCCCCTATTTGAGGATCATCAAAATACCGATACCGGTAGGACACGTTCGTCCTCCGTGCCGGCGTATAACTTGCACCGAGAGTAAATTCGAGCACCTCGTGCAAGAAATCTTCTCCCACTCCATTCCCTCGAGCAAAATTGACAACGATCATACGCGAATGATCTGTGAATTGCCGCCTCCAAAAAGCTTCACGAATAAATTTTGGCCAAGCTCCTGCATCGCCAATTACATCTTGGAGGAATAGCCAAGGATTGGACAAAACTCTGTCTAGCTGATGATTACTCATTTCGCTGGCTGATGCAAGCTAAATGGTTTGCCAGCCAAACTATATGACAGGCTATCAGTAATGACTTATCCGTACGAATAATTGTGCATTATTCGTCCTGATATGTTATTGGCCTCCGTTTAACTGCTTATCCGTACGAATAATTGTACATTATTCGTCCGGGTATGGTGTGTTCAATCATACCGGGACTTAATTCCGTACCAATAATTTTGCATTATTCGTCCGGATGCGTTATTGGCCCATATTATTCAATGACTTGTCCGTACGAATAACCCTATTATTATTCATCCGGATCCGTACCTGGACGATTATGTTACTTATTCGACTGAATAAATATACATTATTTGTAAATTTATTTGATGATTTATCTACATAAATAATTCATATTTATTTGTCCAGATATAATGAAGCAAATTTTGTTGTGATGAAGATTATAACCTATTTTAAGTGAGTTGCCGTACAAATTATATGCGTATTTTCGTACGGTTACCGTACGACGTACGAGTACGAGCAGCCACAGCCCGCGGCATGAATAAAAACATTTGACAGATAGCTGTATGAACAAGCCTGAAAAAATTCGTCCGGATACCCGTACGAATAAGCCTTAAAACATTCGTCCGGCTACCCGTACGAATAAGCCTGAAAACATTCGTCCGGCTACCCGTACGAATAAGCCTGAAAACATTCGTCCGGGTACCCGTACGAATAAGCCTGAAAACATTCGTCCGGCTACCCGTACGAATAAGCCTGAAAACATTCGTCCGGGTACCCGTACGAGTAGACGCAGCGTAATAATAATTATCTCACACGACGAGGAAGAACGTTTTACAAGAAAATAATTTCTGGTTCATTTTCGATAATGCGCATGCATCAGAAATGACTCACAAATTTGAAACAAAAATTGTCGGAAATTTTCACCCATACGTCGATTTTTTCCAAAACTTTATCGTTGAAGTTTAAACTACAATTTATTTAAAAAATTATTCAATGATAAAAAACCCTTTCTTTTATATCAATTGAATATTCTTCAATTATAATTAATTGTTTTTAAATATAATTATGTTTCTTCTTTAGGAAATATATTTCCGTATTTTTCAACGTTTTAATTTCGTTATTCACATTCGTAATTCAAATTTTATGGATTACGCATATAGCTCAGCTGTCACATATATTCGCTTGCTCCGAATAAACGTATCGTGGAACCTCAAAATCAATCTTGATCGCGATCTGTCAAATATTATAGATATCTCAGCTGTCATAATCGCTTCTGCTGAAGAAACGCACCGCGAAACCTCAAAATTGAGCTCGATCACGATCTGTCATTTCAATCTGTCGCTTGAATGTGTCATCTATACGAGATCGCGACCAGCGCTCTAACGATCGTCATTTGGCCAGGGCCGTAAAAAGAGTGCCAAGCCCCCTCAAAATTGTCAGACCAGGCATTAATGCCCTTCAGTGTACATTAGTTATATACTCGATATTATTACTTATTTTTTTTCAAACAACATACAACAATATAACGTCCGTATTAATCGCATTCACAAATTGTATTTCAGCGTCAAATCTGGTAGCACGAACATGCAGCACTCTTATTCACTGTTTATTCTTCGACCGAATTCTCAAACACAATGTCCCTTTGTCCTTTGTCTTATGAAATATACATAATATGTATATTGTCAATACGTATTTATTTATTCATAAAGCAGAGCACCTTCGTTAGCGACAGCGGAACGTCGCATCTGCTTACGGGTACCGCGGATATCTACATGAATCTCTTGCTGTGGCGCCATTTCACGCATGCTTTCATCAGCTGTTATACCTGTTACTGCTTTTCACGCTTTCGTTTCACTCACGAAAGTAAACAACAAATTATTTATTTCTCAGTTAGTGTTATTATAAAATAAATTTGCAATCAAAGTTAAAAAATTTTTTAATTATAATGAGTGCGCGATGACAAAAATTTGACAAGGAACAACAGCACGACTCAAAACGCGCATTCTCGCGGGACATCAAAACCACGCAATTGTCTCTAAGTCGTCAAAGGGTGAAAAAGTACGTATCGTTAAGAAAGGTATTTCAAAAGATTGATTTTGATTATTATGATGAAACTGGTTCAAATTTAATTTCAAAAAGTGTTCATAATTGAAATATTGACATTAACCTTACAATTTGTTTGGAAATATTCCATATATTCCGTTATATATATATATATATATACTAGGGATGCGTAGGGTGCTACGCGCCCTCACTTAGGTTTAGGTTCGGGTTTTGGGTTTGGGTTTGGGTTTCGGTTGGTCATTCTTTTCTAATTGGACACCCGGTATAAGCTCAATTCCTGAAACGCGGCGGCGGCGGCGGCGGCGGCAGCGGCGATATATCTTTATATTATAGAGAGATATACTGGTCAAAGTTGCAATAAAATGACAAATTATCAAGGGGCGATTTATTTACATTATTAAAAATAGAAAGTTTTCGCGAAACGAATGTGATTTTTCATCCGCAAATAGAAATAGTTGGCTTCGACGCTGCGTTAAAAAAATTATATTGTAGTTCAATATGTGACACACATTCACACACAATGCATTTGAAGATGAGTAGAAATAAAGGGGATTACTGTATTAAAAATTTAAATGAATAGTACATCGTTTGTTTTTATGAAAAAATTCTGGAGCGTGACGCACTAGTAGCGTTGTAACATTCTTGTGTTTTCGTTTGTCAAGGTACTTGCTAAGCCCTGAAGGAGATCCTATGAACCAGATATAAGAAAAATGACAAATCGTAGGAAGGGCATGACATATGGAACAACAAAAAAAATTCATAAGATGAAAAGAAGCATACAGGTCAATACAAGAAAATTCATCGAGGGATACCTCCACGCTCATCAAACAGTACCATCAGCGGAGGAATTACCGCATTATGATTCCGAGCAGGTAAGCAACTAAGACAATTATAGCCTTGAAAAAATATTGCAACACATTTATGAATTCAAGTAACAAATTATTAGTAAAAAATGTAATATTCATATATTATACAATCTTTAAAGAGAGCCCATCGAAAAGAGCCAACGACAGGGTTACGAGAAATTACACCTTATACTGCTTACTCTTCGCGATCAAACGAGGAAAAGAATTATGGTGGAAACTCCAATTATGATGGCGAAGGTGACGTAGACACGCGAGAACGGGTCAAAGGAAATGAATCCTACCTAGACGAACAAGATGCCGGTAATAATAGCATGGATGATATTATTGACAACGACGACGGTAGCGATGATAATGATCATACCGACGTCGAAATGCTCTTCGATTCAAATGACGCAATTGATCGTGACGATCATATAGAAGAGTCAAGTATTAACAATGATGACAACAAAACTACCACAACAGCTGTCGATCAGAATGATAGTGATGATCCACAAAATGACGGCAATACCGATGACGAGGGATCAATGACGAGGAAAAGTATAGTCGGCGATGATGATTTCGGCGATAACAACGACGAATACCTTTTCTCTGTCGACGATTACTGTTATAGTGAAGAGGATGAAGATGACGACGATGACGATGATGACGAGGACGACGACAACGACAACGACAACGACAACGACAACGACAACGACAACGATAACGATGACAATAATGAAGAGGAGAATACTCGAGTTTTCAATATCGATCCCGGCGAGATAGTGACAATAAGACCAAATATGAGGGTAGGGGTAATTATAACGACCGTTATAGCGGCAGCGCTACGCTTCAAGTTTTGTTTTGAAGCACTTTTAACAATATTAGGTAAATTCAAGTTCATCATAAATCAAAGTAAAATACCTACAACAAAAAATGCTTTATAGAAATGTTTGGGACGAAAAGAAGAAAATTTTCAAACACGAAACATCTATTGCCGAAGTTGTCTACAGGTAATTGGTAAATATAAAGGACCAATAATTGACTGTTTGTGTGGAATGTCGGGCCCCGGTAAACCTTTGAAAAACACTGCATACTTTATAAATTTAAACATAATAGAGCAATTAAAAAGAATGTTTGCAATACCGAATTTCATTAAGCATCTGAGATATCGGTACGATAGAAAAAAAAGAACGAACGGAATGGAGGATATATTCGATGGTAAATTATATAAAAAGTTGCAACTACCTGGTCAATTCTTGAATCAAGAATTTAATTATTCGTTTACAATGAATACGGATGGCTGCCAAGTTGGCAAATCATCAACGGATAGTGCCTGGCCAGTGTTATTAACAATAAACGAACTCCCTCCACACGCACAAAAAAGATATATGATATTAGCAGGAATGTATGTAGATAAACGTGGCCTGGATTTGAATGCATACATGAAGCCGATAATGGAAGAACTGGAATTTTTACACCATACCGGTTGTGACGCAATTTTTATGCTTTAGCGTCACAGGTCGTTCCGACCTCCGGTTACGAGAAAATATGCGAATAATTCGGTTATTTTAATATTCAGAGTATGGATTCGTTATCGTTGCCTCAGTTTCGCGTTATCGTACATTTCAATTTTCAAGTCTGTTTTAAGGGGTCAATCACAGAAAGGACACCGAGTTACCGTGAGATCGGGCCAAAATAACGAGCCACCCGGTAGATTCGGCCTTTCTTGAGGAGAGTAATCGAGGAGAGTATAGAGGATCGAGTGGAAACCTCGACGCTTCATGTGTATGGTATGGAGGGGAGAAGGACGGTTACGTTTGAATTCCGTTTACGTATGGAAGGCCGTTGTCGGCGGGGCTTGCGATCCCCCAGCCGCCACGGATTGCCCGATCGCATCGCTATCGTTAGGCTTAGTTTTAGATAGTTCTGGATCTCCCCCATATCCGAAGAATACCCCTCAGAGGACGATCCCCGAGGTAAAGAGTACCCCCACGCCATAACACCTTGGCATTTTTCAGTTATCGATTGGTCAGCGATATTTCGCCGTTCGAGTTTCGTGCTATCGTTCTAATTTTCTCCGAGTTTCATGTCTGTGATAGAGTTTATTGTATGTGTGATGTAAGGAGAAGAGTGGGCTTGGAATCTGATTACGCGTGCGCGTAATCGTCCCCTCTTCCCACGTTACCTTTCGATCGAGTGATCTATTCGATTCGCTCTCTTGTTGCGCGTCCCTCGACCAGAGCGGTTCGCCGCTCTGAGAGCTCTCGTTATGCTATCGATTCGATCCCTGTTCTCGTATCCACGTGTCTTTTCCTTCCCTTCGCTATCGCTTCGTTCGTCAGTTCCCGTTAATTTCGCCACGAGTTATTTTGTGTGTGCTTCCGGTGAAAGATCGGATTTTTCGTGTACGTTATCGAGAGTAATTGAATAAATTTGCCTGGACCAAGGCCCCATACCGTATTTTTCGAGTTGAGTTCATTTATTTCAGATTACGTTTTAGGAAGGCACTCGAGAGTTAGCCAGCCGTCCACGCCCCCTCTCCACAACCTACACACTGAGCGAATCGGGTGTACCGTCACCGATCTCGCCATCCAACACGCCGGCTTCCCTTTTGTGTTTCGTTTACGTCCCTATCAAGTTCCGGTTAAGTTTCGCGGGTTTGGTAATTCCCGCCGTTCAATTAAAAAGATTACCTGGCGCTCAACGGCTCTCCCGGCGTCGAGGATGGTGAGATGGGCCGAAGGTGACGTGAATTGTGAAATTCCCGTCACACGGTATAACGTGGAAGCCATATGATAATGTAACAGTAACGAGTAAATTTATGACAACTACTTGTATAGTAGATTCGGTGGCTAGATACGAAATTCTTAATATGAAAAGATTCGCCGGCATTTACGGATGTACGTTTTGTTACGCGAAAGGCGAAAAACTTGGATCGTTAGGTAGAGTATATCCTGTGAAGGATTTCAGAGAACGTACAGATGCAGAAATGCGTTCTCAAATGAGTAAAGCGACAAGAACTGGTATACCATTATGGGGAATAAAAGGAAATACCATTCTAAAAAGTCTATCTTTGTTTGACCTCCGCAAAAGCATGGTAGTGGACGGCATGCATAATGCTTTCCTCGGCGTTGCCAAGACTATGGTAGAATTGATTCTCGGTAGTCCAGCGACATCACCATGGTATTTCGGTGGTCCCAGAATCCGTACAGCCATTAATAAACGATTGCAAACAATACGCACACCGAGTAGGATAGCGAGGAAGCCTAGGAGCCTAGATTGTTACAGATCGTGGAAAGCCACCGAATGGCGAAATTGGATTCTATATTATGCCGTACCGTGTTTGACGGGATTAATTTCGAACGAATACTTACTTCTCTTTTGCAAACTCTCTGAAGCGCTTCATATAGGGGAGAGGGGGGTAGCCCCGCCCGTCGGGTAGCCCCGTCCAGGTCTAAAATGTATGCTCGCTTGCTGTTTTATACTAATGTTTTCGTTTTCCTGTGTTCGTTTTAGTCCTACTAGGAACGCGCAATTCGTAGAACTCGACCTGCTTTTGCGTTCGCTCGTGAAAGCATCAATACTGAATTGTATGCGACACGATCACGTCTCGCTAAATTTAGAAAAGAGTGTACCGTTCAAAAAACGTAAGTGAATATATTTTTTACCGAGCCAAAATTTAGTATAATAATTATATCTTACATGTTTTTTTTTGTTTGAAAAAATTGACATTAGTTTTAATACTAAAGCCATGGTTTTGTTCAAAATCGAATCGGGTAGCTCCGCCCACCACTTTGGCGGGTAGCTCCGCCCATTTATTCAAAGGCCTATTTCTTGTCAAAAATTCATTCAAAAAATTTACTTAAATTACATGTCCTTTGTTTATCATAGTCGGGCGTCAAAATGCCTAAATTCAAAGAGAGGACAACAAATCGAGGAAATTGGGGCGAAGAAAATATGAAAAGAGCGATCAAAAAAGTTCTTGAACTTGAGTCTTCGGAAAGAGCAGCGGCGGAACGATACGACGTTCCTCGCACCACGCTACGTGATCAAGTTAAGGCTATACGACAAGGTCATTCGATTAGTCTTAAGCCGATACTCGGACGTTTTCAGCAAACATTCACTCCTGAGTACGAACGACAGCTTGTCGAGCATATCATCGATTTGGATAATCGTCTCATGCCTCTAACGAGAAACGAGTTTTTACGTATGGCTTTTCATCTAGCAGAAAAGCTTGAAATTCCTCACAGATTTAATCAAGAAAAACAAATGGCTGGGAAAGATTTCTTCAGTAACTTCAAGAAAAGAAATCCAGATTTAGCACTGAGAACGCCAGAGTCGACAAGCTTGAGCCGAGCGACTGGTTTTAATAAACCACAAGTGAATCGATTTTACGACCTTCTTTTAAAACTTCAAGAACAGTTTAATTTTCAAGCTTCACAAGTGTACAACGCTGATGAAACAGGAGTCACCACTGTCCACAAAAATGACAAGGTATTGTCAGTAAAAGGAAAGAAACAGGTTGCGAAACTCACGTCAGCAGAACGAGGTCGTAATATCACCACCATGTTCGCTATGAGTCCTGTGGGTCACTTTGTACCGCCGATGTTTATTTTCCCAAGGGTGAAAATGGACAAAAATGGGCGTCTAATGGTTAGCGCTCCTCCAGGAAGTATTGGCGTCGCTTCTAAAAGTGGCTGGTTGAATGGCGAGATATTTCTTCGGTAGCTTCAAAATTTCCAGCAGCATGTTCGTTCTTCTGAAGCTCACCCGATTCTCTTGATCTTGGATGGACATTCTAGCCACAAAGAGCTGAGTGTGATTGAATATGCTCGAAATCATCATATACACATGATAAGCACTCCTCCACACACAACTCATCGACTGCAGCCCCTCGACCTTGTGTTTTTCAAGCCTTTCAAACAGGCTTATGGATCGGCAAGTGCAACATGGATGCGTCGAAATCCTGGTGCTCGACTGACGGAGTATGATATTGCTGGACTCGTTAACGAAGCGTTCACCAAAGTCGCCAAATTAGAAACAGCCCAAAATGGCTTTCGCTGCTCAGGCATCGTGCCCTTCAATCAGGACATTTTCTCAGACGTGGACTTTTTTGGTTCTGCTTTGACCGAAATCTCACTACCTGAAGATCGCGATAACCAACCAACAACATCGACACATCTGTCTACATCTACCCGTCAGGAGAAGGTTTCAAGTACATCTACTGTCCAAACAGTTAGTGGTGTACTAAATACTCAGTTGCCTCTGCCAGACGCCTCAGAGAAGAGACTATCGGTTCGGAAAAGGCGAACCCAAAGGAGTGAAATACTGACATCATCGCCTTATCAGAATGAGCTGATCGAGAAATCAGCAGTTCCCACGGAGAAGCCGAAGATGACGACAAAAAAAAACCCCCCTCAGAAAGAAAAAGCTAAGACTAAGTCGCATCCAAAGAAAAAAGACACTGAATGTATCATTTGTGACGAAACATTCGATGAAGACTGGATCCAATGCCACAAATGCGAAGACTGGGCTCATGAGACATGTGTTAATATAAATCCCGGCGATTTATATTACACATGTGACGTTTGTGTCGCCAAAGATCGATTCCGCATTTAATTATTACGGTGGGCGGAGCTACCCGCCACTTTTCTCGAGCGGTCGAATTTAAGCCAAAATTAAAAATACTTTTGTTCAAATTTCTGATAATTTGTAATTTTTTTTTCTACTATATTCCATTAAAATATATCTTAGTTATAATTTTTGTTCAGTTCCGATTATTTCTTCACCCTTAATTTGAGACATAATCATAAAAAATAGAAAACTGGGCGGGGCTACCCCCCTTTCCCCTACTCAACGGTGACGTGTGAAGCGAAGAAAATGTCAATCGCGCTGATAAATTGATCGATCAATTCGTAAAACAATATCAAATCTTATTTACACGTGACAATATGAGGTACAACTTACACATTCTTCGACACCTGATAAGGACTGTTAAAGATTGGGGTCCGATGTGGGTGCACAGCGCGTTTATATACGAAGCTTTCAACAAAAAAATAATAGAATATTTGCATGACCCTACCGGTAGAGCCCTTCAAATTATGAACAAATATTTATTGAACGACTTCGCACGATGCGTAATACACGATCCGACAATATCAGATGAAACGAAAAGAAAGGTGATAGCTATTTTTAATACCGGGACGAAACCTCCTTTCGCAGTAACGACATCGGCCAAGAAATCGCTGAATTCCAAGGTTTGGAAATGTCTGTAACAACAGATCCTAATCGGTGGCAACATTAAATATTGACTAACGAACAACAAGCGTGTAGTGATAAAATGACTGTATATAAAAGAGCGATAGTAGATGGAAATTTGTATAGTAGTCGTCACGGTGAGCGTGAAAATACTAAGAGTTGCAACAAATATATTGTAACGTTTCATCCTATACGTATCTTGTATACGTATATCTACGGCCTGTATAACGTTCCATCCATCGAAAACCGGTTATGACCGGATCTCGACGAAACAGTGAGTAAGAGAAAGAACGAGCTATAAACCGGCTTAAGCCGGATAAAACCGGTTATACACATGACTCACGGGATGCACAAGGCGTATATAAGGCCAAGCGAACAACACTCGAGACCTTCATTTCCAATCCAACTCTCCTACCGTACGCTTCGTATCGTAGCAAGCCAAATAGGCTTTCCCAAGCCCTTTTGCCGTTTATGAGCCCCCGGAATCGCTTCTGGCCCTAATAAACTCTTGACACAGCCCAGGTCACTCTTGAGAAAGCCCATCTCACTCACCCAAATCCTATCCTCCTTTCTTGCGAGCTCCCAGGATCGCACCTGGCCCTCTCAAGAAAGAATCCACGATAGAGAGCTCCCAACATTGCAGTTGGCCCTCTCTATCTCCTAACTACGTCACTTCCTCCTTTCTTGCGAGCTCCCAGGATCGCACCTGGCCCTCTCAAGAAGGAAAATCACGATAAAGAGCTCCCAACATTGCAGTTGGCCCTCTCTATCTTTCCTAATTACGACCTATCCACCTCTCTTGCGAGCTCCCAGGATCGCACCTGGCCCTCTCAAGAGAGAACCTAAAAACCTACGATAAAGGGCCCCCAACATTGCAGTTGGCCCTCTCTATCTCCGAACTACGTCATTTCCTCCTTTCTTGCGAGCTCCCAGGATCGCACCTGGCCCTCTCAAGAAAGAATCCACGATAAAGAGCACCCAACATTGCAGTTGGCCCTCTCTATCTCCTAACTACGACATTTCCTCCTTTCTTGCGAGCTCCCAACCAGGGATGGGCGAAATTAACTTAAAAAAAAAAAATGACAAATGGTTTTTCATTCCTCATTTATTGTAAATTTCAGTGAAGAGTGGATTTCCACTCGTCGTTTACTTTGGGTAAGAGTGGCGAATGAATTTCCACTCGCCATTCGTTTCGCGATCGAGTGACGAGTGGATTCCCACTCGTAATTTATTTCGGGTACGAGTGGCGAATGAATTTCCACTCGCCATTCGTTTCGCGTTCGAGTAACGAGTAGTTTTTCATTATGTATTTACTTCGCGACCGAGTGACGAATGGATTCCCACTCGTTGTTGACATCCGAACTGAGTGGTGAGTGAAGGAACCATTCGAACGCCGTCTTGGGTTCGAGTGGAAAAACACTCGTTATTTGTTTACTTTCAGATCCGAATGAATTTCCACTCGACAAATTTTTCGAAAAAGATGGATTCTTGGATCAATAATTGATTTAAAATAAAATGAATTTCCACTCGATATTCGGTTCAAATACAAGTGGAAATTTATTGTAGTGATGCAGTGAGAATAAGATAGATAGATAGATAGATACATAGACAGAGAGACAGAGAAAGATTGAGAGAGAATGAGAGAGATTCAGAGAGATTGAGAGAGAATAAGAGAGATTGGGTGACAATAAGAGAGATTGAGAGAGCATGAGAGAGAATAAGAAAGATTGACAGAGAATAAGAGAGATTAAGAGAGAATGAGAGAGATTGAAAGAGAATGAGAGAGAATGAGGGAAATTGGGAGAGAATGAAAGAGATTGAGAGAGAATGAGAGAGATTGAGAGAGAATAAGAGAAAATAAGAGAGAATGAGAGAGATTGAGAAAGAATAAGAGAGAATAAGAGAGAATTAGAGAGATTGAGAGAGAATGAGAGAGAATTAGAGAGATTGAGAGAGAATGAGAGAAATTGGGAAAGAATGAGAGAAATTGGAAGAGATTAAGAGAGATTGAGAGAGAATGAGAGAGATTGAGAGAATAAGAGAAATTGGGAGGGATTGAGAGAGATTGAGAGAGAATTAGAGATATTGAGAGAGAATTGGAGAGATTGAGAGAGAATGAGAGAGATTGAGAGAGAATAAGAGAGATTGAGAGAGATTGAGAGAGAATGAGAGAGATTAAGAGAAAAAACGAGGGGTTGAGAGAGAATAAGAGATATTGAGAGAGAATGAGAGAGATTAAAAGAGAATAAGAGAGAATCAGATAGATTGAGAGAGAATAAGAGAGAATGTAAGAGAATGAGAGAGAATGAGATAAATTGGGAGAGAATGAAAGAGGTTGAGAGAGAATAAGAGAGATGGAAAGAGAATGAGAGAGAATGAGAGCGAATGAAAAAGAATGAGAGAGATTGAGAGAAAATGAGAGACAATGAGAGAGAATGAGAGAGAATGAGAGAGATTGGAAGGGATTAAGAGAGATTAAGAGAGATTAAGAGACATCGAGACAAAATGAGAGAAATTGAGAGAGAATAAGAGAGAATGAGAGAGATTGAGAGAGAATGAGAGAAGTCGTCAGAGATGACGAGAGAATGAAAGACATTGAGAGAGAATGAGAGAATGAGAGAGATTGAGAGAGAATAGGCGAGAATGAGAGAGAATTAGAGAGATTGAGAGAGACTGAGAGAAATTGGCAGAGTTTGAGAGAGAATTAGAGATATTGAGAGAGAATTAGAGGGATTGAGAGAGAATGAGAGAAATTAGGAGAGATTAAGGGGGATTTAGAAGGAATGTGAGAGAATGAGAGAGATTGAGAGAGATTGAGAGAGAATGAGAGAGATTGAGAGAGAATAAGAGAGATTGAAAGAGATTGAAAGAGAATGAGAGAGATTGAAAGAGAACGAGAGAGAATCAGAGAGATTGAGAGAGAACAAGAGAGAATGTGAGAGAATGAAAGAGATTAAGAGAGAATGAGAGAGAATGAGAGAGATTGAGAGAGAATAAGAGAAAATAAGAGAGAATGAAAGAGATTGAGAAAGAATAAGATAGAATAAGAGAGAATTAGAGAGATTAAGAATGAGAGAGAATGAGAGAAATTGGGAAAGAATGAGAGAAATTGGAAGAGATTAAGAGAGATTGAGAGAGAATGAGAGAGATTGAGAGAATAAGAGAAATTGGGAGGGATTGAGAGAGATTGAGAGAGAATTAGAGATATTGAGAGAGAATTGGAGAGATTGAGAGAGAATGAGAGAGATTGAGAGAGAATAAGAGAGTCTGAGAGAAAATAAGAGAGATTGAGAGAGATTGAGAGAGAATGAGAGAGATTAAGAGAAAAAAAGAGGGGCTGAGAGAGAATAAGAGAGATTGAGAGAGAATGAGAGAGATTGAAAGAGAATAAGAGAGAATCAGAGAGATTGAGAGAGAATAAGAGAGAATGTAAGAGAATGAGAGAGAATGAGATAAATTGGGAGAGAATGAAAGAGGTTGAGAGAGAATGAATGAATGAATGAATGAATGAATGAATGAATGAATGAATGAATGAATGAATATATAAGTAGTATGTGGACCACTTTATCCAACCCCACTCCTATCCCGACTCCTATACCCTCCACTTTCCCCCCACGTCGGAGCCTCTTTCCGAGCGCGGTGGGGGTAATGGTGGGGAGAGGTGGTGGGGGGGGGGGGGGAGAGTTCCGCGGGCTGGACATAGTGGTCCGATTATTATCATTATTCAAATAATAATAATCCATACTTTTTTCTCTTTATTTAATTTTATATACATTTTCACTTAATTATACGTAATGCTTTTATACAATGCGAAAAGGATTTATCTTTTACGGGCTATAACAGTTTTAACGATGTGATCCAAATGATGCGTCAGTAGATTGTCAATTATCGTTGTTTTTGTACAAGTAGGTAATTCGTTATATGAATTATTCGGTGATGTTCGTTTTTGGGTAGCTCTCTCTCGTATTTTCGCACGCTTCGTGCGAATATTACGGCGTATACAGCTCGTTGTAAAAATGGATGTTTCTGATGTTATTGCATCTACAAGAGAGTCTCTGCAATTTGTTACCTCGTTGCAAACACGACGAAGCCACGAGATATTTCTGTTTATACTGGCTTGTAATAATGACAGTATAATGAATTGCTCTTTTGTAAAACAGAATATCGGTAACGAGCGATGTGCAGGGTCTTCTTCATCCTCTATGTTGAAATGATTTTGAAAATCGTGCCAAGAACGACCGTCCATAGTTAAACAACCATGGATATAACATTTGAAGCTGATCACAGGCCGTAACGTACCGTTCCGACAAATATCAAGGCCCACCCACACAGATTTCGTCCCCAAATTATTTAGCTTATAGGCGAACGGTAGCAGTAGCGCACGTAGATTCTTAGCACGTTTCGCATACATCGCAGGACTTAATGATTTGTTGACGGTTTGAATTCCAGATTATTGAATTTTGTTCCACGATATTCCATGGCCAAATTATTTTCACGGGCTGCGGCTATCATCTGCTGAAATAGCTGATCGTCTTTTTCGAAAAGTTGGACGAATCTGGCTGGTAGGAAGCACGCAAATGTGTTTTCCACGTCGATGACGATACGCGTGCCCCATTTAGTTTGAACGGTTTTTATGTCGCCGATGCTGTAGTCTTTTTTGAGCTCTAGTTCCGATAACTTTTTCACAGGTAGAAACGCGGCCGTTTGTCCCACTTTGTTGATTCGTGCGAAATCCATCGCAAATATCGAGTTCGTCAAATTTTCGTGTTAAAGAGAGAAATTGCGATCTCGCTTGTATTACTGCTTTGATACTCGCAATGTCGTGTGAAAGTGCTTCTATTCGCCACTTTAATTCTCGTCGTTTTCTCAGCATACACCTCAAATGACAGCAAATGAAAGTCTTTAAGAGTTTTTGAAGTTTACTTCGATATCTGACCACGGTTTGATCGCGAATGATGGTCGTTCTCCAGGGTCTAACTTATACTCTGCAGTCGCCCCTCCACTAGACCTCCCCCCACTATAAAGATTACTCATTTTATTAGAAATACCAAAGACAAAAAGAAACCTGATCGTCTACATATGATACCCTATAATGATGACTCATTTCCTTAGACATAAAAAAGGCAAAAAGGAATGTTTCCTACCGATTCGAAGATCCGATGGTTTGATGCACATTCCGCTTGAAATATGATAGTCACTAAAAGTGACTTTTGTACCCAAAGAATGCTGACTCTAAGGCGCGTGATCGCAGTTCAAGGATAGGTAGAAAAAATAAAACTTTAAAAATTTCAATGTCGATTTTATTTCTTATATTAAAATTAGATTCATTATTGCCGTACACGGGAACAACAGTTCTGTATACAGTGTAAGTTTTTATGATTAAAATTATTTGTACCATAGCCACCACCAACCACAGAGTCCATATTGAAAACTTTGCCCCGAGGCTTAGACTTTTCGCGTTTTTTTATATACGCATTATAATAATCGTTCACTGTTTTATCGTTTCGGGATAAATCATCTGAAAATACGCTTCGAAACTTATTAATACCAAAGCCAGTAGACATATAATGAAGAAACATAATGCAATACTGTCCGCAACACTGCGAATCTGGACCCTGAAGCTGAGTAGCGTTGCATCGGAAAAGCTTGCAGTGTCTTCGGAGTCGGATGAGATGCTGCGGAACGATTGGAGGGATCCCGTAGCTGTCAAAGTATCGTCCTTCTCCAGTTCGATCGACGTACATGGCGACCCAGTGGGATCCGGGTAATTTGTGGCCATTGGTATTAACGACAAAAGTTGTCGGCCACGTCCACACCTTCGGGATACGATCGGCTGGGTATACGCCTATCGTGTGGTCTGGTATGTTCCGCAAGGCCTGCAGAATTACTAGACTGTTCATAGCAGCCTGAAGCAGAAGGTTTCTTTTTCTTTTCCTCGCGAGGCCCGTCTAAGCTCCAGCTCGTGGTCGTTCTATATTCCCATAAGGAGTCGATGCGATCTTTATGACAAAGCCAATCTTTTATTTGTTTCGCATTATTCAGCGCACATTTGTACGTGAGATTGTTATGTAGCGATCCGTGGTATATGCAACGAGTGTCGTCCTGATGGAGATAACGGAATGAAGGAGCCTCCTCCTCCTCCTCTAAATTTATAATGTAGCAACCTGTCAGTTGCGCCAGGTACTCTGATTTTATTGAACCCCTTGTGAATATTCGATCAGACTGTTCCGCAATATTTTTCAAAATTGATTCCATATGTTGCGACGTTGTATCGCCCTCACGCCATTGTAAACCATGATGATTTCTAGTCAACCAGGAATTCTGACGCTTCAACGCCGGTGATAGATCCTCATTATCGTGAGGTGAAGACACAAGCCAATGAGCGGTGTACGGTCCGTGTAGGCAAATGATCGCAACTTCTTTCGGCACAAAACGATTGTTTTTATCTCGCAAACCCTGTATATCGATTGCGATATTCATGATGCTTTCTCGTTGCTCTCTCTGATAATACTGTTCAGCTCTTTGCGTCACGGAGACCTAGCTCGGCGGATACAAATTCTGCTGACTATCCAGAAAAGTCAACGATTACTTGTCTGGACGAGTCAATCTCCAGCACATTATCATACTCGGCGTACACAATACAATTTACCGTTGATGCGAGAGCCTTTTCGAATCGTACTTCTATTCTAACACTGCCGTGTTTTACCAAATTCCAATGAGTACTGCTGTTTGCTGATAAATCGGGCGTAAGACCAAACGCGAAAAGGCAATACCCTTCAGGGTAGGCCTACCGTGAAATACAATTACCTTCATTGAGAAAGTGAATACCCGTTCCGGAGAACAGAGTATGATACGCGTCTACGTAAAGCTTCGATTTTGTAAAGTCGGGCTGCAGAGCCTTTGACGGTATTTGCATACCATCCACATACAACGATAGATAATTGATTTGATAATTTTTAAAATTAAACGGGTTTTTATCGAGGCAGCCGTTGAACGCTTTAATATCGACGAAGCCAATGATGATACGTTTTGGTAGCTGGCCGAGGATTACATTATCGAGAGTTTCGCCATGTACTCCGCTATGCATGGATATAGCCTTTACCTCCACGCGTGTCAGGGGGTATTTTGCCGTAGCTTCACACAGAGTTCTTGCATGTGCTAAAAGTATACCAGGTGCTATCTTGGCGCGACGTACGAGAAGCGACGCTTCGACAATATGTATTTTATAGTCTGCCGTCCCGCCCATAAGGCAAAATGAATTATTCGTGCGTACGAGTCGCAGACGCATTTCAACACCGTTCAATAAGAATCTCTCTTGATTAAAGACATCGCAGTGAAGATGACCGAGGAGATCAATAGTTTTTCCACTGCTAAGAAGGTCTCTGCGGCTAACAAGCCCACCGTTAGCTGTATCTGTATCCTCCATTTTTCCCGGTGTATCGGCGAACCAGAGCACACTCGTAAGATGAGAGTTTTTTACGCCGTCTCCATAATTTAGCAGTGTTTCAATGTATGCTCTGTATGCATACGCGTTATTCGGGGGCGATACAAGTTTCTGATTGAAAAACACATCTACTTGATTAAACATTGAATGCATCAGATTATTGACGGGGCCTATTTTAATCATTGAATCAGGCTTCTCAGCCAAACACTGTATTTGAACGCGCATGCTTAGCATGGTGTGAGCAAGATCAATGTATTCATCACCCTGACCAGGTACCACAAACTCAATTGGTGAATCATCCGTTAAAGATGAGATCGGTTTGTAGTACACCCATTGTGTTCCCTCGATGGTGGTTTGTGTAGGAGGCAGTGTAAATAGCTCGAGCTCTGACTTTAAACACTCGCAAGAGTGTGTGTGTAAGAAAGCCATATTTACCCTCTCTCTCTCTATGCGAAAATATCAGCCACCGTTCGTAGAGCCTTCCTCTTCTTGGTTGTCCTTCTCTTATTTATCCTCCTCTTTGCCGTTGCCCGCTTTCTCGGTTTTCCCGACGAAGACGTAGCTTTCTTTCTTTTTTTCACACTATGGATACGTCGCACACCGCGGCCGGAAATGGAATGCCGAGATCGATTAATTTTTGCCATTTTATAGCCAGAACCCTTCATGAGCGTATCAATTTTTCTCCTCCGCCTTTCGCTTCAGATTTTCGCCAGACTCGCGTAGACGCGTTTTGAACGCTTCTCTTGGTCGTACACCATTGTCCATTATATCGGTGGCAACATTAACACCGGCACGCAGAGCCTCCTTGCCGACAGCCCGTGCTCCATTCTTCGAAAGAGGTATAATACGGCGGAAAAGACCCCCGAGAAAGCTGCCAATCCCGTGGCCCCTTTGATTCGGTGAGCCTATGTACACGTTACTGATACCCCCATATCCGGTCCGAGCACCGCCCGTTTGCATATCAAAGTATTCATCGTAATAAGTCATTGCGATGACTTCTCTAATCCATACGCTCGAACTGTAATGTCACCGTCAGCGTCCCGTACTCAAATGGTATCGGCTGCCCAAACTCATCCCTTATATCGATATCGATCGATTGAAAGTTTGTATGAAGCAGAGGTACGTAGCGTGGTGGCGAAAAACCTCTAATCTTCACAGAGCCGTAATTGTTGCTATCCGCGGTATAAGATGGTACAACACGTAACAGAGGTGCATGCACATCAGCGGTAATGTAGGGTTCACAAATATCCGTATAAACGAATAACATATCGGGGATAGCATTAGTTAGGCTGGCAGGTCGTGCGCCTCTATAACCAACATCTCTGAATGCAGGCGGGAGCGCCACACTGCTGGGTGTGGCAAATCCTAAAATCTTGTTGAGCCTTGGTGAGAAATGGAAAGCATGAATTAAATTTTCGCAAGAATCGCAGATACGGGTCACTTGGACGTAGCCATTGCGAGCGCGCTGAAATAGTAAATGACCAGCAACGCCCTGTAGTTCATTTATTACTTCGAGCAATGAGTCTATACTCTTATATACACCGGGTGGAACATACACACAGCTCTTTTCAATGTCAATAGCAGAATCGTGAATACCCGATTGTACTTTATACGGTGCGGTCTTGATGAAGTTCTGCTCGTCTTCCTGAGGTATATGCAGAATCGTCATGGGTATGTGTATTTCTGTAAGTCCAACGGCCCAATTGCCTTGCAAAGATACGCGCTGTGGCAATCGTGTGGTATAACGCGTTGTCGTATTTTCCGGGTAATATTTCATACTGCTGTTGCTCGGTAAAACGATATAAAATTCTTCTCTCATCGTGATTTTTTATTTTTTTCGGTAATAGTACGAACTCTCGATAACTCGGCCTCGTAAAAAATGCCGTCAATATCTTCGCCGTGAAGATCGCGTAAAAAGTACACCGTCGGCCAACTAGTTGTCGATATGCGATGAATTTTGAACAGCTCGCTGCTCCAGCCGCTCTCGTAACCTTTTGCAAAGGCCGCTTTTGCACTACTGATTCGTACAACATCACCGATCCCGTATTTAGGGATGTGTTCTCGCTCCGAATCCTTGTAACGCTGCATCAAATTAGCACGAGCTTGAGCTGCAGTGGCAAGAGTCACCGTTACTGGGGCCATTTTCATGCTGCTATGCCGGGCATTATTATATGCAGACACTATATTTTGCAACACATTGATGTATCGCTTCGCGCGAGTATACGTAAAGTATCGCCACATTCTTTCTTTCAATGTTCGATTAAATCTTTCCACAATTGAGGCTTTTATATCAGGATTCCGTGCAGTTCGAAACTAAATATCTTTCTTCTTTAGGAGCTCTTGAAATGCAGCACCCATGAATTCTTTGCCTCGATCCGATTGCAGGCATACGGGTGATCGGCTATTAGTGGCTTTTTGCGTGAGTATCCGCGTAAAAGTCTTAGCCACAGACGCAGCAGTCTTGTCGCGTAAAGGCTCGACCCATGCATATTTACTGAGCACATCTATGACTACGAGGAGATATGTATGACCATCGTTGTAATCTTTGATCGAGCGAAGATCTACGAGATCAGCCTCCCAGACATCGTCAATGTTTCGCACGCTGTAATGGCGTCGTGGAAATCGATGTTTTACAGGGCGATGTTTCGTGTAAGCATCCTGTGTCTCCAACCACTGCACGGTCTTTTCGCTAGAAATTTTTTTTCGCGTTGCGCGTAATAATTTTGCAGCGCCCGAGAACGATGCTTCGTGGGAGGGATTATAGTACAGCTTTTCCAATGTTTTCATGGTTTAGAGTTTTAGGTTAGCCCAAATTACACGATTCTTCTTCTTCTTTTTACACTGGCCAGCGCCTGTTTGCTCCCTCTCAGAGGTACTGAAGAGCTCATAAATACTGGGATCGGTGGATTCGTCGCTACTGTGATTGGCTCCCGCGTCGCTCAACGACAAGTCGTGGGAGTGCACAGGTATTTTTCTTTTTTTCCGAAAAGGCGTCGAGGTGGGCACATCGGACCTCCACAGATCCTGGTTCCCAACAAACTCGCGTGGAATTTTTGCCGCTTTTAAAAATCCTGCAAATGCATGACGACCCGCCGGCGTTGAGATTTTCCTCGCGCGCATAGCATCGTTTATAAGATCGACAATATTGGAGTCCTTGATTTCTTTGCCTGCGATGGAGACGATGCCTGTAGGATCCCAGCAAAACTCTGTTACTGGTACAAGGCGTAAACGACGGAGCAATAGTTTTGCTTTGTTGCGATATTTTGTCGGGACACTCTCAACGATCATAGAGTCATTTATGCGTGGAATTTCAGCGCCTTTTCCACTATTCCCCTCCTCCTCTATAGGTGTCGCGATGTAATCATCATTTTTTGCGAGTGCACGATGCTGCTGCGCTCGCTCATTATCGGCAAAATGGAGATAACGCTGCAACACCGCGAAATACGCCGACCACTTTTCCCTCTCAGCCTTGTACGAATTAGAACTCAGAATATCGTTCATCTCAGTGTCCAATCTACTCAGTGTCGTACCAAGGGTTTGCACTGTTTGCTGCTGTTGCCGTTGAACAGATTCCGTTTGTCGATTATTCTGCACGCCTATATGCTGAAGATTCTCTTCAGGCACGAGCACCATTTTTCTCGCATGCTCCATTATCCACTGCCGCCGATCAAACGTGACAAGAGCGTACCCAGTACGGGGGCTCGCAGCATCGGTAGGAACCCACCGTTTTGAACCACAAAACGTTTCTTGCTCTTCCAACTACCGCTTTTCGCAGCTAGTCGTCGAAGAATAGATGCGTGGCGACGCAACTTTTTTCTTTGTTCAGGCTTCAAAGGCACGTTACCACGTAGAATTTTTAACGCACACCCACAAATACAACGAATTATTCGTGGATCGGCTTTACGCAAAACGGCGTCTCGCTGCTCCTTGTTGAGATGCTGGAGTGCGTGCAATATTGCAACGTGCTTCTTGCAAAGAGAGAACCTGTTACCCGCCATCACAGCCGCAAGACTGGTACTTCTCCGGCTGTGTCGGTGCTTTTTAACTTTTTTCGCGGCACGTAAACGAAATGCTGTGGATCATCGGGGAAAATACACGTTCGAAATCTACAGTTATCGGGAGTCGATTGTTTCAAGTCCAAGAGCAGATAACCGTGTGGTTTGCTCGTCGCGTCGTAATAAACTTCCTGCAGAAATCGGGGGTTTTCGGGGTAAACCTGACGCGCCAAGTGCTGTATTTGAGCGCGATCTCGCGGATTTTTGAAAACTACTATATAATTAGCGTTCAGCGATATATCCCGTTGCCCGTGGCCCTGATGAAATAAATTTTGCGTTATAAAAAACACGCTCAAATTCTTATGATGACTACCCTTGGTGAAGAGGTCGACAACGCTATTGTTCGATGCCTCGCGCATCAAATCGTCAATAATTATAAGTTTTGCACGCGGATCGTTTGCATAATCCGAGGCTTGTGGTAAACCTTCGCGAAACTCTATCGAAGAACCGTACTCCAAATACACTTGTTGCCACTCGGAATAATAGAAAATAATTTGTTGAAACGGAGTAGTAGAGCTATGCCGATTCCCCACCATGCCGCCATCTTGTTATTCATGCCGCCATTTTCTGCGGGTTCGTGTCCGGACTAACTGCAGATTCCTGCGCCCCGGCCCCCGGTTTCCAACGGCCGGTAAGGTAGATATCTGCGGATAAGATCCCTACATATCTGTAGCCGGTAAGGTAGATATCTGCGGGATAAGATCCCTACATATCTGCAGACTCCTGCGTCATAATGCAGGTTTCCCACGGTCGGTAATGTAGATACTCGATAACTTCGTGGAAGATTCCGACGTATCCAACCCAGGGTTACCCGCGCTCGGTATGCTAGATTCCCCCGCTTACCCGTCGCAGATTATTGCTACCCCCACCCGTGGGGTCTCATGACGCCCGATATTGGGAAACCGGACAAAATCTTAAAAAGTCATCTCACGTCAATGTTTGGATGGTTCTGCACGTCGCCGACAGATGGCGCTGATATTCAAAGTCTAAAAGGCGGTAAATTTGAATCCCGGACAAAATAATAGATATTTGAAAAAATCGATAATTTTAGCCTATAATATCAGATAATATCAGCGCCATCTTCCGTGGGATATTACCCCTGCAGATCCAACCTGGTCATCGGTAAGGTAGATTCCTGAGGTTCGTGTCCGGACTAAACGATGTTTGGATGGTTCTGGACGTCACCGAGAGATGGTGTTGAAATTCAAAGGCTAAGGGGTGGTAAATTTGAATCCTGGACAAAATAATCGGTATTTCATAAAATCAATAATTTTAGCCTTTGAATATCAGCACCATCTTCTGCGAGGATATGAGCTCTGCGTGTCCAGCCCAACCATCGGTAAGGTGGATTCCTGAGGTTCGTGTCCGGACTAAGCGATATTTGGATGGTTCTGCATATCACCAAGAGATGTCTCTGATATTCAAAGGTCGAAAAGCGATACATTTAAATGATACAGAAATGAGAAGTTTCCTGGAAAAAATAATTAATATTTCAAAAAAATTCGAAATTTTAACCTTTGAATATCAGCGGGAAATTTGAATTGGGATATGGTATAAATGTGTGATCATATTGATAGAAACGAACTCCATGAACTCGGTATGATATAAAATCGTTTTTTATTTGAAGTTGCATATACATTCTTTACACTCTCATTTCATTGTGGTAAGTGATTCGTTTCGGAAAGTGTTTTAGACATCGTAGACACTCGGTAACTTCAAGGTCTTGGGTGTCTCACGCGCGTCTTCTTACATCCCCACTCACGGGATCGTAGTCCACCATTCGATCGTGTAAGATCATGCAGTAGGCCGTAGTTCCAGCAGGGAAATTGACTCTAGTCTCCAGTTCCAGGCGAACATCGACTGGAGCTAGTTTAAGCGCGTCGTTCTGTTTCGAGCAATCGATCACGATTATCGGAGCATGTGTGAGAAAGTCTTTCTTCGTCAGCAGGGGTTCCGAGTTCCTGTCATAATACACATTCTGGAAGTTGGTATACATCTCGTACAAGAGCGCATACTGATTTCGTGTCAGATCGAGATTCAGACTGCTGTACGGATAGCATTGTGAGTTGAGAAACAGTTTCACGCTGGTGATGTTGCAGTGATCGAAGCGGCTAGCGTTTACATTTTTTACTCCTCTTCGATTGGTCTGGAAGGCCAAAATGATGAAACGTGGTTTCTCAAGCTGATTGGACGTTTTTACAGTCCAAATGTGTTTTGTTGTGCTGGGGAGAGTGGGATACTCATACAACTCCCAGCATCGAAACGGCATCACGATATCCTTATCAATATGGCTGAGCAGGCGTATCTTGCGCTTGGCCGTTAGCGTCACGTAGGGCATCATCCACTCGATTCTGGCTAGTTCAATCTTGAAATCCTCGTAGGATCCATCTTCCAGAGCTGTTTGCACAACGGCGTTCAAATCGTTTCTCGATCTCGTGAGAATCAGCTCATGCTTTGTATTAATAACGATTTTTCGATAGTCCTCGGCGAAGCCGAGAATCATCGCGAGGGGTATGGATACATCGAAGTACCCGCTATCATCGGTCAGTTGGTTGGTCTCTTCGACATTCAGCCAGCCTGCGTTTTCAATTGTTGCGCTCTGACCCGGACTCAACGACGCGTACCCCTTCATCAGACATGTCAATCCAACATTCTTGTTTCGATCGATCTCTATAGCATTGATCTCATAACGAATCTCCTCGAAAAGATGTAAGATAGCGTTGTTCACGAGCTTTGTTAATGCGACGTTTCCCCCGTTTGCTTTAACCAATTTCCCGCACACATGCAGTGAGCTTCGTGAGGGCAAGAGGCACAGGTCCTGATGCTGAATGGATATACGTATCTCATCACTGTTATTATACGCTGACGCGGTGTATGGTTGATGCGAATGAATCTCGTAATGCGTTACGGATTCGTCGAAGACGACGGGAGACTGTACGTGCAGAGCGTCTTCCATAGCAACAAAATAGTACACACGTTACTTCCTTCCAACTTGGAGTCCGAGACTTCGCAGGAACTGAATGTTGCGACGTGTTATCGTCTTCGGCACTCGTTGTCGACTGATCGGTAGATGACATGCTGATTCTCTTTTATATCCTTGTCCAATCTTCTTCTCAAAGACGATACCCATTATTTCGTTTCCTTGATATGCAGCCTGATTGTAATCGTTTCACCTCGAAAATTCACCAGCTCACCATCCTGGTCGACTATGCGTATTTGCACGTGATCAACGACCTTGGCGACGATCGGGAGGTAAATGACTTGTGACGGGACTTCGATGACCTTATATCCTGACGGTACAGCCGGAAAGAATTCGTGGATCATGTGAACCTTGCGCCCGTTGATGTACGCTCCTGAAGTGATATTACACTCAACTCGCAGTACGTTGACCTTGAGAATACATACAGGCAATTCTGAGCTGTGAGTCGTGTTACGCGATAGCTCGCGCTGAGCGAAACCGAGGAGATGAGCGATGGAGTCTTTCGGTCGAAAATCAACGACGTGAGTGCACTTCAGCGTACTACGCAGCGTATTGTTGTTGGGTTTGAGACTGAGAGAAATACCTTTTGGCTCAAGAACCTCCCGCAAATATACGTCAATGTCTTCAATCTCATAACTTCCAGTCGGTAGCACAATCACTTCATCACCCACGTAAAACTTGTTTTTACCCGTATCGATATTGGGAATAGAGTTGAATGATAGAAACTCCACCAGTCCGAGAACGTAGTTTTTGCTGGGTGAAAGCTCGATGGGAGGGAAGTATTGTGCTTCGAGTACTGAGGATGTGTCGGACAGGCTGAGAGTCAATGAATCCCCCATGACAGATCGTGCTCGACTGGTTTAATATACACACACTACAAGCTCTTATATAAGAATTTCAGGCAAAGATGTCCGCACTCGTACGTGTTGTAATCCTGATATTTCGTGTGATTGTACTTGATGTTTTTGACTCGGAGGTATTCCATCAGATCCCGAGGTGGCTGAAGATCTCCAAAACTGTCGAAGTACACGACGTCGTTGGCATTTTTTCGATAGGCCACCCAGTGTGTCCCCGCTCCATCAGCATCATCGAGATTAATAATGGCTGATTCGCGGTAATGAGGTCCTCCCGTAGGTAAAGCGTTTCTCATGAATACACCGCGAAAATGTGGAATTTCTCGAGCATACTTGCGTAGATCAACATCCGTTAGTGCCCGAGCTGGCAATCGGACTTTTTTTTTTGCTTGTTTTGTAGATGTAAGCCGAACCCTTTCTTGTACGGCTTCAGGTAGAGACCTTTACCAAGTGCGATAGCTTCAATGGTTCTATTGTGTCGCTGACTCTCCCCCAACTGATGCTTGGCGGCGCTTGCATCATTTACTGCTTTCACTATACCCGCAGCACCACCTGCCAGCGCCCCCGTCGCGCTCAGTCCAGCAAACATGGGGATGAGGAACGGTAAGAATCCACCAACTTTATTAGGAACTGATAGTACGCGTGGCATGCGCACGTTGCTCCGTCCACCGGCTCTCTTCACAACGTCACGAGCCTTACTCAGCGCTGAGCGAATAATCTCACGCGAGTTGCTTCCGGTTGACTTCGAGGCAGCCCTCACTATCCTTGAGAGCGTGATCGTAGGCTTCTTCTTCTTTTTCATCCCCATACCGAGTTTGGATTTTAGCTTCATGGTGTTTGCTATTGCGTAAGCTGCAACCTTCTCACTCACATCGGCGTCCCTTGTCAAGACACGTTGCAAGGCTTTCTCAGCTAACACTCGATCAGCCTTGTTGCGCGCTTCAACGCTGTCGCGATTCTGCGAGTAAGCGATATCGTGCTCCTTGCAGGCTGCGTCCAGAGGATTTACACCAGAGTCGCCGCGAGCGACGCGTTTCGCTAGTTTTGTGCCTGGTCCACAGTACTGATAGCCCGGTATATGAAGCTCAACAGGCAGCTTGTTAATGAGACTGTTCAGGAGACCTCTGCCCATAACGCTGGTCAGTCAACGAATGAAGCTGCTGGGTATATAAGAGCTCCTATTTATACTCTAGAGTTCAGTACGTTATGGACTTCCGAGAGCAGTCACGCAAGCTGCCAGTGGTGAATTTCGATACTCTCGCTGAGCAGCGTCAAAGAGGTTGCAAACGACATGGTGAATTACTGCCAGACAGTATTCGAGCAGTCTTCTGCGGTCCGTCGAATTGCGGCAAGACTAACGCACTGCTCTCTCTCATCACACATCCCAATGGACTACGTTTCGAAAACGTCTATGTGTACTCCAAGTCTCTGAATCAACCAAAGTACAAGTTTCTCGAGAAATTGATCAGCGCCGTGCAGGGTGTCGATTACCTTGCCTTCAGCGAACACGATCGAGTTGTCTCACCCGAGGATGCTCATCCCAACTCAATCATCATATTTGATGATATAGCCTGCGAGAAGCAAGACAACGTTAAAGCCTTCTACTGTATGGGTAGGCATAAAAACGTTGATTGCTTCTACCTGTGCCAGTCGTATGCTCAGATTCCGAAACATCTGGTGCGCGATAACGTTAACCTGCTAGCGATATTTCGACAAGACGATGTGAATCTCAAGCATATCTATGACGATCATGTGAATATGGATATGTCATACTCGCAGTTCAGGGGTTTGTGCTCAACATGTTGGAATGATGACAATCATGGATTTCTAGTGATCGACAAGGATCGTAGAGGACTCGATAGCGGTAGATACAGGAAGGGTTTCGACTGCTTTGCTATAAGTATAGCGAACACACCTCGAGAAACTGTCAGTACGTGATGGATAATCGAAGCGATAGCACGATGACTGAGTTCCGTCGAGAAAAAAATACTCTCTGTCAGATGGAAAAGCTGCGGGATGCGATTAAACGCAAATATGTGCTTCTCAGAACGAACAAGCAGAGTATGGAAAAAGCACTCAATGAAAATTTCAAACCGATCATTAACCCGTTGGAACGACTCGTAAGCGCTACCGACACAAACGTGCGTGAAATCAAGGATGAAATTAAGAACTTAAATCCAAAGGAGGAGGAGGAGGAGGAGGTTAACAGTCAAGAGTTGGAAGGTTCATTTAAAACTGCATACGATGATGATGATGATGAGGAGGAGGAGGGGAAGATATACTCTACGGTTGACAAGTATCTGCGCTTACTCAGCAAAAATCGGAAAAAGTATCTCGATACGACTTACGGAGTTCGCAAGCTGCTCGATGGTACATTGATGATTGGTGATTCACCGATAAGTTTTGATAAAGAGTATGTGAATGTTGGTGATAGCAAATATCTAGCCAATATCGGCCTGCTCGAACTGCTCTTCAGAAAACAACCTGCTGTGGATCTTATAAGTGCTGAAGATCACAGTAATTATGGAAGAATTATACAAATGACGAATGCACACAAGAAACATTATAGTCCAGACGAGACCGTTCACAGACAAAACACCAACAAGTTCAAAAACTATATAGCACCATTGATTGGTGCTTCGCCAGCTCGAAAGAGCGGTAAAGCATTGTCTCGATACAAAATTGCTAGGAGAGATACACGAATGGATTACGTGTACTGGGACGATCCTAACGAGCTGATTGATCGACTACGTCTGCTGCTCGCTTCACAATCAGCTGGAAATCCAAGTCACATCAACGAGATTCTCTCAATCATTGAAGAGTTGCGTGAGGCTGGAATTGTTCAATAATAATGGGGATGTGAGTGGGAGGAGGCTCAGTCGAACGATGAGCGTCAACGTGTTCGGTCAACAGCTAGATTGAGCTAAGGGTGCACAAGGTCCTCCAGGCTTCGGATTCAAGCTTACTCCAGACAACCACTACAATATCGATAATAAAAGGCTGTGCAACGTTGCTGATTCAAACGAGCCGCATGAAGCTGTCAATCTGGGTGTTGTAAAACGTCTGATTCAGCAGGAATTGCTTGAAGTTTATCACATCGTAGCTCGACTGAGAGAGGATTTCGATAAGCTGAAGGCAAAGATTCTAAAAGATCAACTGAACGAGAGACTGGTATATAACACTGGAATCGTCGATACACAAGATGGAGCATCAGAGGTTGGTGGAAGAGCTGCATAAGCCCGCTCGTCGCAACTATCCACGTCGCAAGTTCATCGTGCGAGGTCTCGATGAGACCTGGCAAGCTGATCTTGTCGAGATGCAACCCTACGCTCGAGAGAACGCAGGTGTTCGATACTTGCTCACAATCATCGACGTGCTGTCCAAGTTTGCCTGGGCTGTGCCTGTGAAGCGAAAAACTGCTAAAGATGTCATGATTGCCATGGATTCAGTGCTTCGTCAAGATCGAGTACCCACGAATCTGCAGACTGACAATGGCAAAGAATTCTACAATGCGAGCTTCCAGGATCTCATGAAACGATACCGCATCAATCACTACTCAACGTATAGCAATCTCAAGGCATCTATCGTCGAGCGTTTCAATCGAACACTCAAGAACAAGATGTGGCAGAAATTCAGCCTGCGTGGTACTTACAAGTGGCTTGACATTTTGCCGGCTCTCGTAGCAGCCTATAACGACACCAAGCATCGAACTATCAGGATGAAGCCGAGGGAAGTCACAGCGGCCAGCATGCTGATCCCACGTTTGTCGTGCGATAATCGACGCCGCAGAGCACCCAAGTTCAAAATCGGTGACAAGGTACGAGTTAGCAAGAACAAACACGTTTTCGAGAAAGGCTACACACCCAACTGGACAACTGAAATTTTCACCGTGAATCGAGTACTACCAACGAAGCCAACGACGTACAAGCTGAAGGACTATCAGGAGGAAACCATCGCTGGAGGCTTCTATGAAGAGGAGCTTCTGAAAGCACGGTATCCCGACGTTTATCTCGTGGAGAAAGTGCTCAAGAAACGTGGAGATCGAGCATATGTTAAGTGGTTGGGATTCGACAATTCGCACAATAGCTGGATAAATAAGGTTGATTTATAAATAAAGAGACAATGTTCATATGTAAAACGAGGTAATATTTATTTTATTTATCACCATTATATATAAAATTTATATTTTTATATATATTTATTTATTTGACCAATTCTTTGGTACTATCGATGGTAAATTCGATCTGATGTATCGCACCGCCAAGGAATGTCAGGAACAATTCTCCGACTGATACCGACTGTACCATTTGGCCGAACGTGGTATTATCTTTCTCTAATGCGGTCGAGATACGTTTTGGCAGAAATACTTGGCAATCATCATCGAGGCTGGCAACAACTTTCAATCCGTACTTCGTCGTGACTTGTCGCAATTCCGTGATTTTGTACTTCTGCTGCACCTTCAGATCGTTGAGTTTTTTCGTTGGGAGAAAATCTCCGAGAAGAGCGATCTTGTTAAGCTTTGTAACGTCCATCGTGAGCGTCTGATGGAAACCGCTGTGAGCTCTGCGTTCATATAGGAGCTATCCCCTCTACCATCGTGGCGCTGATTGGTCAACTCCCTCCACAGACGTATGAGCTCATCGTTCATATGGGGACTACCCCCTCCACCAGCGTGGTACCGATTCGTCAAATCCATCCACAGGCATTAGAGCTCACCGCTCATATGGGAGCTGCCCCCCTCCACCATCTTGACGCTGATTGGTTAAGTCTTTTCACAGACGTATGAGCTCATCTTTCATATAGGAGCTACCCCCTCCACCATCGTGACGCTGATTGGTTGAACCCCTCCACTGTCGTGATTGCATACCCCCTCCATCGGTATGGATACGTCCTCACCTGGTAGTTCTAACGCCACAGACTGAATCTTGTAATGCCCCCATGGCAGCGTGTCCGTCGTATCGGACAGGAGAAATCGTTTGTCATCGTGAGGACTGAGCGCTATCTTAACCTGCTTCTCGGTGTACACTCTGTGCAGTCGAGATCTGATGATGCGCTGCTCTCGACACTTTGATATTTTCTGCAAGAGGCACTGCATGAAGTCATCGAAGGTGATGGTCACTTCCACAACTCGCGTCTTCACCCCTTTCACCCTCTTGATGTGATCACGACCCTCGACTCGTACGCTATACATTTTACTGCGCAAGCCCACAAATTCCGTCATGATTCGTCCGTTGCATTCATCCTTCATGAGTCCGACGACTTTCTTATTGACTCGGGGCATCTCGAATTGGTTGTCAGATGCATAATCCGAGGTATCGAATCTCAGGATATCCTGCTTTATGATGTCGTAGATGTCGGGGCAGCGAATCTCGTAGAGGAGACTATCCGTGTCGGTGTAGAGGAGTTTGCAACGATCACCGAATCTCTCACGCATGTAGTCGTAGTGGAATTCGTAGACGAGAATCTTGGACAGATCCAGCACGCTGAGTCCCACGTAGACCGGTTTGCTGAGGTAGACCTCCGTTTTCGCGAGCTGTACGGCTACGAGGTTCTCATCAAAGATGGAGCAGCTGTGGAAGTTGGGTTTCGCAATCAGCGCTTCAGCTCCATAGCGCCCACCCCAGTGTGTCACGAGTTTAACGTCCACGTGCTTGCGAACATTCTCCATAGTTTTTCCGAACACCGCGTTATTCATAAGTTTAAAGAAATTTTTCTCGAACTCGTTTCGCGCCTTCTTCCTCATATCGCTGTTCAGATCGATGTAGGGTTTGAGCCATGTGCTCTGCTTGAATTTGAGCACTCTATGAATGCGTGTGAGTTTTAATCCGTATCTGAGAGCCTGCTTCAAACTCCTGTAGTGCAGGATGTAGCAGGTCTTGGGTTCGAGGGTAGTCATGAGCTTAGTTTGCTTCGAGTCGGGTGCGCTCTTGTGCTCGGGGCAAAGAGGCAGGTCTCTGTGCGCATCGTGACAATCCTCGGGGTACTCGAGATCGACCTCGAGAATGTATCCCACTGGAGAATCATCAGAGATGTCGCGCACGTCAACAGTCTCGACCCATTCGAAGCCTCCGTAGGGAAGGGGTTCCGTCATCGCCCAACCGTAGAGGTTGTTCACGTCATAGTACATAAGATACTTGCTCTCCGCATGTGGATCGTAATCACTCATGTACTTGTTGTTGGCGCGGGCATAACGATTGCAGCACTGACTCACTCCGCCTCGTACTCCACGCTCAACGAACAAGTGCATTTCCAAGTCGGTGAGAAGCGCCAATTCCATCCTCGTGTATTTCAACATAGCGTCCCATGAGAAGCCCGGTGTGGTATAGTAGTGGGCAGGATCTAAGTCGTAAGCTTTGATAGCATTGTCGCGGAAATTCTCGAAGACGTCGGCCAAGAGTAGGACATCAGTTTTCAGGTAGAGATCCGAGTATGCTCCCAAGTCAGTGATGTTGAACTCTCGCCACACTCTCAGTGCATGCTCATAGTCCTCATTCGAGACAGTGCTGTCGTTCAAAGTACTATAAAAATCCTCTCGCGATGGTAGCTCCTTTTCATCCAATCTGGCGAATGAGTTGACATACTCGTAGGGGAATACGCCTTTCCTTGTAAGTAGCTCGAACTTGGAGTCGGAGAGATGCGGGAACTCGTGTCGCACGATCTTCAATTCCTCCAAGTACGAAGCTAGTTTCTCCAACGATGAGGTCATGAATCGGAACGAGTCGATGAATCGTAAATTGAAATCGCTGCCCTCGATGTGCTTCGTGAACGAGATATATCGTTCTTTGGTTTGCGGAAGCACATCTACTCGACCTTTGAAGCAAGTAGCGATTTCTCGTATGATGAAGTGTGAGTCGTAGCCGGAAAGATTGTGGAAGACAACAGGTATGGTTCGTGAGTCCCGATAATTGAGATTGCACTCGTTGTGAGCTGGACCTCTGTATCTGGAAATAAAGCGCAAAAAATAAGAATAAAGTCAGAATAATTTGAGGATAGTGTACTTGCCTTCCCGTCAGATGACAGTGATCTCTCACTCTGCCGTTGGGTGGTAATGATTTTTCACATATGTGACAGACGGCTGCATCGTGAAATTTCCTCTCCTGCTGCGTCGTCAGTCTCTCCATAGGACGAGGATTTCTATAAATGTTCTCGAGATCGTTGACCAGTTTTTCCAGTTCTCGAACGAACCATTCGGCAGGCTTCGTTCCTCTGTGGCTGTGATATCCCGATAGCGTATCATCGTAGCTACACTTCAAGTAGTATCCCACGCTGAACGCTTCGTGCTTCTGATACGCATTCTCATCTCGAGTGGGTTTGAGCAGACACTCAAAGTCTGCGTAAACGATGAACGGTACTCGCTCTTTGTTGCAGTGATTCTTGAAGTGGAGCTTGCTGTTTCCACATTTTGGCATCTTAACTCTGCACTTGTTGACTTTTTTGCAATCATTTTCGTGTGCGATCAACTTGTCTTCGGTATGAAAGTAGTGGAGACAGCGATCACAAATATGATTCTTATGGCCATGCTTAGATAGCTGATTCGATGCTAAGCGAGACAAGTCTTTTATCCATACATAATGATGTTTCGAAGATGTATGGTCATCATCGTCCTCCTCCTCCTCGTCCTCCTCCTCTTCATTCACATAGTTTTCTTGTATAAGAAGGAGATTGACGTGTTGATTTTTTTTCTCGGACGTTACATGGAGGGGCGCGATCTCGAATTTTTGTCTCTGTTTCTTGAGAATGTACACGTTGACTGACACACCATTCTGTTTCTCGAATTTGGAAATCTGTCTCGGCATCACAGGAAATTCAATACCACCAAAATTCAGCTCTGTATCATACTTTCGGTACTCGGAAACACGATCCGAATGGATGACCGGATGCATCGCAGACAGTATAGCCCACTTGAAGCACATATCGTCATCGTTTCTCACGTTAACGCACGCCTTTTTGTTTAGTATTTTTTCCGGCAGCTTCACATAAGAGT
Source organism: Rhorus exstirpatorius (assembly GCA_963564615.1). Classification (NCBI taxonomy): domain Eukaryota; kingdom Metazoa; phylum Arthropoda; class Insecta; order Hymenoptera; family Ichneumonidae; genus Rhorus; species Rhorus exstirpatorius. The sequence continues at coordinate 665,772 of OY751322.1, forward strand.
TACCTCGCATTGGATTCAACTTGTTAATATTCACAGTCAGGTTAATGATGGAATGAAGCGACCATCCTGAACCTTCCTGCTCAAATTCCTCCATATCTCTCTGAATAGGATTCTGAATGTTTGCAACGAACCATTCATTCACATCGGTTGTTATGAAAATGGGCTCGGCTTTTGTGCTGAAGTGTTTCATTTCCACTATTTCCTTCTCGTTTCTCAATATAACAAATTTCGCGGCTAGCACTGCGTATACTTTCACAGCGCTTCTCTCACTCTTCAATATATGCTTGATTTTCAATTTGAAATGAGCCAGACAGTCCTCCATAAATGATCTCACTTCCACATGTTTCAAATTCGTAATGGTACCCGTCTTAATACGTTTTTTGAATGAAGTTCTTAGATCTGACCATCGCACTCGATCATCAAGTTTTTCATGACTCTGTACCCCAGCACCACGCTTCAACAAGCATTCCAATTTAATCTCAACCCCCCTCAGAACTCCGATTGTAAAGAGGAACTTTTGTTTCTCCGGAACAGTGGTTGCAGGAGCATCTTCCAACGATTTTATTACCTTAGCGAGGCGTTTCATCCATTCGTGAATCTGTGAGGAACTTTGTTTCTGTGCAAGCTCCAGCACTTCATCCCAGCTCTCCATGATTTCCTTGCAGAGACAAGCAGACATTATGACTGAACACTCTAATGATTCGGAATGTGACTACTCGTTCGTTTGGTCGAGTATTTATACCCGTAACAGCCTAGCTGGGCGAGTACTGTTGTTCTCAAACTTATCGCTGATTGGTTACTATTATTAGGCTTAGCGTTGATTGGTTTATATTCTCAGTCTTAGTGCTGATTGGCTGCTATTCTTCGACTTTAGCGCTGATTGGATGTCGTGTAGTAGAGAGAGAGGAAGATATGGAGAGGGAAATGAAGAGTAGTGGGAGACAAATATTGAGTATATAAGAGCGAAGGCAGCAGCAACTGGCATCAATTTGACAATGGAGTTCGTTGTGGACTTCCAAGGCTTTAAGCAAGCTATTAACGAGTTCGTTTATAAAGAGGTGGCAGTAGTTGCTGTTGAGGTTGAGGCCACGCCATCGGTCTATCTGTTTGAGGCGCCTCACGAGTGGACTTATCTGTCTGCTAAATACAGAAGCGAGAATCTGTGGCTTGAGAAAAACTATCACGGTATCCCCTGGAATAGTGGTGATATACCCTACGAAGAAGTCGACGAGTCGTTCCACCACCTTCTACGAGGTGCCAGCAAGATTCACGTCAAGGGTCTCGAGAAAAAAAGATATCTGGAGAAAATTCTACCAAACGTGGAGAATCTTGAAGACCTGGGATGCCCATCGCTGCAAAAGCTGCGTGGAGACGTCACTATCGCATGCACCAATCATCCAGACTCGTGGAGTCCGCACTGCGCAGCTTACAACGCGGACGCTTTAAAAACATGGCTACTCCAGTCGTATCAAGACTCCTCAAGCACCGAATGTAATCCCGACCTTTCGATTAAAGATTACTATAAGCAATGCGCATACACATTGTACGAGTGAATAAATAAATAAAAAGTTAAACTTGGCTACATATGAAATTTATTTATTCAAAACTTTCTATCAATATGATCACGCAGTTATACCATATCCCAATTCAAATTCCCCGCTGATATTCAAAGGTTAAAATTTCAAATTTTTTTTGAAATATCAGCGTCATCTCTCGGCGTTGTGTAGAACCATTCAAACATTGACGTTCGACGGATTTTCAGAATTTTGTCCAGGAAACTTTTCATTCCTGCCTCATTCAAATGTACCATCTTTCGGTCTTCGAATATCAGAGCCATCTCTTGTTGACATGCAGAACCATTCAAGCATCGATGGTCAATGATCGATGGATTTTTCAAGATTTTGTCCAGGAAACTTCCAATTTCTGCATCATTTAAATGTACCGCCTTTTATTTTTTAAATATTAGCGTCATCTCTTGGTGATGCGCAAAACCATTAAAGCATTGATGGATTTTGCGCAGGAAACGTCGACTCGTTCAAATCAGATATGCTGGAAACGGGACGTAGGAATTTGTGCTTAGTTCGCACACAAGCCGCAGGATTTGATTAAAATACTTTTATTTTTTTATTTTTTCATTTTTTTTATTATTTCATTTTTTTTATTTTTTTATTCATTTATTTATTTTATTTTTTTATTTTTTCATTTTTTTTATTTTTTTTATTTTCAAGCATTTCTTATATTTTTTATTACTCGTAGGAGTCTTGTCTTGCTTGCTGAGGTGGCGGGTCTCGCTGGATTTGTCCTTTTGCGGATAAAGGGGTCATTATTGCCGGAAGATATCAACCTGTGGTTCCCCCGGCGAGTCTGCCCCCCTTTCCTGGGAGAAGGATCAACCTTCTGAGGAGGTATCAGCATTGTGCGCCGACGTTCAACCTCCTCAGAGAGGTTATCATTCTCCTTTTCCTCCTCCTCGCCCGCGCTGCCGGATAGGTATAAGTCCAACATTAGCATATCCGGCAGCTTAGCCTTAGCCTCAACCACCGCTGGGAGAATCTATGGAAAAACAAAAATAAATCGTATAACTTAAAAACTGATGAAAATAAATAATTTGATAATAATAATAATAATAATAATGATAATATTAATTATATTAATGATAATATTATTATTATTAATAATAATAATAATAATAATAATAATAATAATAATAATAATGCTTATGAATTCTTACCATTAGAGATGGTATCCCCGAATGTTGTGAAGTTGACGGTGGCTGAGGAGGTGGCAGGGGAGGTGGAGGTGGAGGTGACAACGGCGCCGGCGGTGTTGGATATTGTTGAGTCGCTTGCTGAAACCATAAAATTATTAAATTGATTAATTGGTCAAAGTAAAAATCGTAACTATATAAATTAATAATCGTAACGATGTAAACTTACCTCAATAGCTCGTCTCCGCAGCTCGAAGAATGGTAGGGGGAGGTCCATGATTGTTCTAAGGAACCGTGGGTCCCCACCTTCATGAACTCTTCCGCAGCCGTGTGGACGCTGCATATGCAAAAATTCATTAATCGAGTTTTTAGGCAGAATGGCTCCAAATGCTCGAATGATTAGGGGAAAAGTTAAAAGAGAAATTAGGATTAAACTCGGAATTCGAATCTATCGGTCTTGCCGTACGGCTGAGTTGGCGGTGGTGCAAGGATGTGAAGGGATAGAGAAGGGTAAAGAATATAATTTGTGTGAAGTACTTACCTCTGATAGCTGCATGGTTGAACTGTATATGGCTTTGTACATGAGCTGCCTGCCTTATATAGTGGCTTAGGAGTGAAAAAAGTATATAAACTGCTACAGTACCAAAGCATCTTCGAAGGTATCAGATTCATTAGTCGCATCATATTGAAATTAAAATTTCGTTCGGTCAGTAGCTCATCTGCATAAGGGCTTTAGTCCTCTGCGACGAACGTAGGATTCGTTTATAATCACAGTAGGCGATGAGATGAGGAAATTCACTGACACAGAGAATCCGCTCCGATAGCAGCGCAAATATTTACATTCACTCGTATCATCGATAACAGTGTATACATCGGATCAGAGAGCTAGCCACTGCAGCGAATAATGCGATTATTCGTTGAGAAAGAGAGAGAAAAGAATCATTTCGAAGAACTATTGTCAAAGGAGCGTATCGGTCATGTATAAGCATAGCTTATACGCCTCTATGGAATTTAATCATCGATTTGCGTCGAAGGTATCAGATTCATTAGTCGCATCATATTGAAATTAAAATTTCGGTCGGTCAGTAGCTCATCTGCATAAGGGCTTTAGTCCTCTGCGACGAACGTAGGATTCGTTTATAATCACAGTAGGCGATGAGATGAGGAAATTCACCGACACAGAGAATCCGCTCCGATAGCAGCGCAAATATTTACATTCACTCGTATCATCGATAACAGTGTATACATCGAATCAGAGAGCTAGCCACTGCAGCGAATAATGTGATTATTCGTCGAGAAAGAGAGAGAAAAGAACCATTTCGAAGAACTATTGTCAAAGGAGTGTATCGGTCATGTATAAGCATAGCTTATACGCCTCTATGGAATTTAATCATCGATTTGCGTTCCGAAAGTCGTGAGAATATTTCTAATCACCCATATAAAATATAGTAAAATCTACACGACAATACTATTGCTAACGATGCTAATAATTTGCATTGCGGAGGTGAAAAACGTAGAAAACAGTTTATATATATATATAATTAGGAGAATTTATAAACAAATAAATAAATAAATATATTACCTGTAAAAGTCTGAGAAGTCATACGAATCTTTGGGTATCGCAGTATCCTGATATCGCAGCTTCTGGAATTCAAATATCCCACCTCACGGTTTTCCAATATCGGGCGTCATGAGACCCCCGCGGGTGGGGGTAGCAATAATCTGCGACGGGTAAGCGGGGGAATCTAGCATACCGAGCGCGGGTAACCCTGGGTTGGATACGTCGGAATCTTCCACGAAGTTATCGAGTATCTACATTACCGACCGTGGGAAACCTGCATTATGACGCAGGAGTCTGCAGATATGTAGGGATCTTATCCCGCAGATATCTACCTTACCGGCTACAGATATGTAGGGATCTTATCCGCAGATATCTACCTTACCGGCCGTTGGAAACCGGGGGCCGGGGCGCAGGAATCTGCAGTTAGTCCGGACACGAACCCGCAGAAAATGGCGGCATGAATAACAAGATGGCGGCATGGTGGGGAATCGGCATAGCTCTACTACTAAACGGTTCACTACTCAAATGCGAAATGAATTTCAAAAACTTTTTCACAAAGTATGTTTTACCGCAGCCCGTGGGCCCGCAAACCATCGCCGTCCAAGGATGTTTCCACCGCACATCCATTTTTGCGAATGAGCACAATCTTCGTATTAGCTGAAACATATATAGGGTTCGAAAAGACGAATATACATAAGAACATAAAGTTTTATTTATATACATTATTTACAAAGTAGTGCGAGGTCTATATCTATATACATTATTCTTTATAACCGTAAGGAAGAGTGCCATATTCGCCATCTCGTCTCCGTTTGACGCTCGATGGTTTGCATGATTTTGTTTCAGGACGTGTGACGACCTGATGAAATGCCGTGCGTCGTATAGCGTCATACTTTAGCACAACAGGCTCGTCTCTCTCACCGGTTATAAAGGAGCGCACTGAGTTATAATTAATTAATCCCTTGTTCGCAAAATTAAGCGTTATCCCTTTTACTTTACATACTTCTTTTTCCTCTCCATTGGGAGTGCATACGATAAAAGAATAAAATTTTTGTCCGCCTGAAATGAAACTTCTAATATAACTACCTTCCCCATAAGAGCTCAGCTCGTCTGTGAGATCCCCTAAGAGCTGTCTTGTTGGAGGCTCGTACTCGTCTTTTTCTTCGTGCGATACGTAAATTACGGAATCAGTTTCGCAGTACAAAGCACGACGACCCAGACGCTCTAGGTAACTATAAAGTTTTAGGCGGGCCTGGGCTGTGGTGTATGCTGCTACTACGGCGTTCGCTATGCTGGATGGTATAACAGCGTCACTGATTTTCGTGTAGCTTACATACAATATTTCGTTATTTACGGGTAAAATACCCGTGATCTCGTGCTCAGGGCTAGTCAATAGTTCCATAAGTTTTTTACGGGTCGAAACTATTTCTGTCTGCGGTAGATTTTCCCGCTGCCCAAACTTCCCCCAAAATGAATTAAGGCACAACTTTGCGACAGATCGCAACCCCGGATTTTTAGCTATGGAGTCGCGATTTAGCTTGATTCCTTCCGATCGTTCGAAATCGGCTATATAGAGATCTTGCGCGGCGTTATCTTTGGAGCAATTTTCGGGCCACCCACTGGCTTCTTGTTTGATTTTTAAAAACGTGTTAATGTATTCGACAAAATGGCCCCCTGTCTGTGTATCGCGATTGAATTTCGTGGTTTCATATTGCCAGATTTCAGTCACGTCTATCACTCTGTACCCGCACGACACGGCTTTTCGCAACTCGTCGACAACCCATGTACCCTTGAACACACGCTCTACAGGGTCTTCATGTGTGCATTTGTCCTGATTCATATTCTCACAGCAGCTGCGGCATAGAGCAAATAATAACCGGTTGTGCATACGCACTGGTAATACGGGGTGGTATAGATTACGAGGCGGCAATACGGTTCATTTTACGAGACCCTCAACGAGAGTTAGATCGATGTTATCAGGACCTGTCAATTCCATGCATTCGTTACCCACGTATACTTTCGGATGGCCCACCGGGTGTTTGCCGAATTTACAGATATAGGGGTACAGCGAGCAAACGTCTACGTAGCGTATTTTTTCTGTAGCGTCAACGTCGTAGAGCGTAACCATATTTTCTGTTTGTCCTCCGAAAAAAGCATCACGAGGATTGAGAGGCTCTGCTGTAACTAAAGGGTTATCTTGCAGGAAAGTTCTCATCTCGGCTGTCGAATTTAACAAACGGTCATATTCACACTCCCAAATTTCTGTGAGCAAATACCCTCCCGTTTGAATTCTATCAGTTACTGCTGTTGTTTTCTCGAAACGCTCGTCCATGGATATTCCATCGCTTTATCGACTGTCTCTGTTTGTGGGATAGCAACGTGGGCAACCGTGCCAATAACAACCGTGAAATTGTAATACATGCGCCTCGTTAGGAGTCTCGTAGTATCCTTCTACCAAGAGATTTTGCGTTAGTCTAAACTCGCGTGATCGGCCCGCATGAATAATACGAACACCCAGTGAGTGCTCCATCCACGATAGCCATGAAACCGCTTTTTTCGATTGATTTTGCGCCCATCTGTATCCCCCCGTGGCACAGTGGGGAATTTTCACGAATTCCTGGCCAAAAATAAAAAAAAAAATTTTTCCATACAGGTATAACGGTCACGGGTATTTGTAGAGAACTAATTTCTGCGTAATTTCCCGTTTGACCCAACCTTTTACCTCTCATAGATGCTTAGATATTTCAGTTCAAAGTCGACCTTTGTTGGTGACAGTCGCGAGCGTCGACCGTGCTGTGTTTTGTAGCGCAACTTTGAACGTTTGTATACGGATAGTGGGAAGTGATAATTGATTCAAACAAAATGGATATTCTTCCTCAAGGTATGTAGAACATTTTGCCTATTTTACAATTAAAAAATATTTTTTTTGTCCATGTTTTCGTAGTCTAACGAGAATCCCGAAAAGTGCCTTCGTTCGAAAGTAAATATTGACTTTGCATAGACGTTTAGTATAGAATCCCGCGGAATCCCGCCTTCATTTTTTTTTTTAAATAAAGCTTAGAATATTAGCTTTCGAATGCCGCCTCACCGAGAGTGCGCAAAGGTGCGCGGCCTGGTCCAGAGCAATTTTAGTGCGCGTCCGCGTCATCCGATAAGTCAACCGCGCGCCGCGTGACGTGCCAGGTACTCGGTCAGCCGAACTGGGCTTACCTGGAACTGCAGCTGCGGGTCGACCGGTCGACCCTGACAATAGATTCGAAATATAAATATATATATATATACATACATATGTATATATATATATATATATACATACTTTGTAAGAATCGTCGTGAAAAATGCTGATACCTGATTTAGTTTACGTGGAATTTGTTTTCCAGAGGGAAAGGAATTCATTAGAAATTTAGTATTGTATTCGGAACGCCAACTCCACATTTTAATGAAGTATGACCAAATGCATAAAGGCGTATGTCTAATCCTCATTCGTAATACAATGCAATTTATGATTAATACTAAGTACAATTTCTTTTCAGGTTCAGGTGCTTCGCTTGTCTCATTCAAACGAAAGGAAATATTTTTAATTCTGAAAAAATATTTAACGTCAGAATATAATGAGCAAGTAGAATTATTGGAACGGGAATTATCGGAGAAGAGTCAATGCGTGATTAAAATCCACCAAGATGCCAGGCAGAATTTGTCCAAGTTAATTCATAAGATACGCATAAAATGGCAAGAGTCAGGAAGGAAGGAGACCAATTTTCTTCATAAGAATCAAGAGTGGCTGGAGATGGATATTGCCTTTCCTGCTGATTCGAAACCGAGTGACGCCAGCACACGTCGTCGTCCCTCAGTGGACTTTGCTGCATCAAGTGAGCGATCGAAACGACGAAGAACAGAAGAGTTGCGGCAAAATCATACCCCTGAGGAGTTGTGCTATGCAGCGCAAATGAGTCTCCGCTCTTCCGGAGACGTAAATTCGTCAAAAACGGTCAAGGACATTGCAGTTGAAACGCACGCACCTGCACCAACATCGTCAAAGGCAGTGCAAAATACACTATCAACAGATGAAGCTCTTTCGGTTATGGTCGAAGCCAAACTCACCAGACATCAATATAATATTGTAAGAGCATCGCTGAAAGGTATCAACTGTCCGGCATATCCAAATTACGAAGCAGTTAGAGAGGCCAAAGCATTATGTTATCCACCGCGGTCTAGTATAACTATTACTGAAAATTGTGCCGATATTAAATTACAAGACTTACTGGACCACACATGCAAGCGTCTTCTTCTTAGTCAGAGAGAAGTTGTGAAATCAGTGCATATGGAAAACTTGGCAAATGCGGAATTAATCTGTAGATGGGGGTGTGACGGAAGTTCTGGCCAAGGTGTATACAAACAGAAATTTGAGGATGACAGTAATTCCGACGCAAATATATTCCTAACGTCCCTTGTCCCGTTACAACTCGCATTTTTTGAGAGTGAATCTATGGACTCCGGTTGTAAACTTTTATGGAAAAATCCGAGGCCATCATCGCCTCGCTATTGCCGGCCTATAAGAATGCAATTTCTACATGAAAGTACGGAATCCACGAAGAATGAAACAGCGTATATTGAAGAACAAATCTCATCATTAAAACCATTGAAAATTGGAGTTGATGGCAGAGAAGTAACAGTTCGGTATAAAATGCTGTTTACTATGATAGATGGGAAAGTCTGCAATGCTGTTACATCTACGAAATCCGCACAAAGATGCTATTTATGTCAAGCTACTTCAAAAGAATTTAACGATCTTGATGCAATCCTGAAAAAAGAAGTGAATGAAGATAACTTGGAATTTGGAATGTCCACGTTACACGCATGGATCCGTTTTTTTGAGTCCCTCTTGCATCTATCTTACAAACTCGATTTGAAAAAATGGCAGGCACGATCCGAAAATGAAAAAAAGATGGTTAGCGATCGAAAAGCACAGATACAAAAATCTTTGAAATCTGAATTGGGGTTGATAGTGGATCGTCCAGAGCCTGGGTATGGGAGCACCAACGATGGCAATACAGCACGGCGATTTTTTGAAAACCACGAAATAACAGCAATGATAACTGGCTTGAACGAAGAACTTATAAAAAGATTTCACGTCATTTTACAAGTTATCTCGAGTGGGTACGATATCAACGTGGAAAACTTCAAAGAATACGCGTTGGAAACTGCGCAACTGTACGTGCGCGATTATCCATGGTATTATATGCCAACAACCGTGCACAAAATATTGATCCATGGAAATTTGATAATAGCTTCGGCTATTTTACCCATCGGACAATTGTCAGAGGAGGCTCAAGAAGCGCGAAACAAAGACGTGAAAAAATTTCGAGACGGATTTTCTCGTAAATCATCACGCGAGAATACTATGCAGGATGTTTTGAATTGGCTACTAGTGTCATCTGATCCATTCATAACAAACCTAAGGAAACTGCCTCAAAAAAAGTCACAGCAATTGTCTGCAGAGGCTATGAGGCTACTTGCTGAGCCGAATATGGATTGAATATGGATTGGAATAAGGATTAGGATTGAGATACTCTTTGTATTTTTCAATAATAAAAACATTGTTTACCGTATTACGAGATAACAATTATTTTCCGTACATTCCCGAACCTACTGTATAATCTATTATTGTAGCCACTCGACAAACATAGTTCAGGCTCTGTGTTTTATTTTTCGAAATTTTGATGTATTCGCAATCAGGGAACCCGAAAACATCGGGAAAATAGATTTTTCATCGGATTTATTAAAGAATTTTGGTTCGAACCAGCCATATTTGAGTCGCCATTTTGTTTTTTGAAATTTTGATTTTGGATTCGAAATCAGGGACCCCGAAAACATGGGGAAAGTAAATTTTCCGCTGGATTTATTAAGAATTTTGGTTCGAACCAGCCGTATCTGAGCCGCCATTTTGTTTTTTGAAATTTTGATTTTGGATTCGAAATCAGGGACCCCGAAAACATGGGGAAAGTAAATTTTCCGCTGGATTTATCGAAGAATTTTGGTTCAAACCAGCCGTATCTGAGCCGCCATTTTGTTTTTTGAAATTTTGATTTTGGATTCGAAATCAGGGACCCCGAAAACATTGGGAAAGTAGATTTTTCGTTGGATTTTTTGAAGAATTTTGGTTCGAACCAGCCGTATCTGAGCCGCCATTTTGTTTTTTGAAATTTTGATTTTGGATTCGAAATTAGGGACCCCGAAAACATTGGGAAAGTAGATTTTCCGTTGGATTTTTTGAAGAATTTTGGTTCGAACCAGCCGTATCTGAGCCGCCATTTTGTTTTTTGAAATTTTGATTTCGGATTCGTAATCAGCGACCCCGAAAACATAAGTATACAAAATTTGGTGAAGTTCCGATCATCCCCTGATTTATGGCCAGGAATTCGTGAAAATTCCCCACTGTGCGTGGGTATAATGCCTATTGAATTATCTTTCAAGAAATTTTTTCGAAAAACTCTGAAGCAGGCTGATGCTATTGTTGTACTTTCATCAAAAGGGCAGACGCGACCGCTGGTAATGAACATGTTGCGAAAAGCCATACACGCGCGTCGCAAAATCGTGACATCTGTCTTACAATAGCTGATAAGCTCTTCCGAAAAAATGAATACGTAATTTTTGTCTTTTGTTTCGCGATACCAATCGAGAAATTTCCGGCGCTCATCGGCGCGCATCGTGTCCGGAGAATAATGCTCGAGAGGCGGCAATTCGCCTACGTAATTTTGATTTTCAGGCCTGTTAAACAAATGTGGAAAAGTGCCTTTAACGATAGCACCGGTAAGCCCGAAGGCTTTCGGTAAACCGCTCAGAGGCATATGGAAGTAATTTAGACTGTCGAGAAATACGATTTTTCCGACGCGCATCGTAATAATTTTCGTACCGTTCATGATTAGTGTGGGGAGCTGAGTTTTTTTCTCTTCGATGAAATAACGCAGGATGAATTGAGCGTCGAAACCCCCTGCATTATGAGCGATACAGATTGTACGCGAAAAACCTTCGAGCGGTTGCATGGCTAATTCGACAAGCTGAGCTACGGGGCTGTGACTAAACAAAAATACGTGTTCCCCGCAATGCTCGCACGGTTCGGCTATAGAGTCGTTAACACAGCAAAACGTGCAAACTCGTTGAGCCACGCAAAGATTTGGCTCGTGTACATGAGTAGTCGCATCACCCTTCACAGGTGTGCTCTGCTGTGTTTCAAAATCATAAAAAATGAATAGTATTTTTTTCAAGTCCGAAGTACTACGAATCGTCTTCATGAAACACAGATGATTACTAGGTTGATGAGATTTGCACGTCTTGCAGAAACCTACCCCGCATTTATGCTTCTCTTTTTTTTCTAATGGCCTTATTGCTCGAAATCAGTTACGGCACCGTTTGAGAGATTCGCAAACGCTAGCCTTTCTACGCCTCATGGTCACCAGCGGTGCCTTATGCCTCTGTAAACATGCCTCTCCGAAAAAATCGCGGTTGCATGCTTCGCATCTGATTATATTGCGCGATCGCGTATCGCACGTCTGTAACCCCCAGCACCGAGGACATTTTTTTTTTGAACATCTATGACCGAATCGCCGATATGCTGTGTTACATGATGAACAGAAATCTCTACTGCCGACAGCTGCTCTGAGATTTAGAATAGGCTCGAAATGATGTGAACGCTCGTAATACAAAATGTACAGGGTGTGCTGAATTGTGCCTACGCTGTTCAGAACACCCTGTCTTCCGTCAAATAGTGGCTCCTCCCCGCGACCCAAAGTTAAAAATTCGTAAACGACAATTGCAAAACCGTCTCGTGCCAAATGATCCTGATAGCGTGCAATCTCGTAAACACCACAGCCCTCCACAGGTACGCGAACATCTGCTTCTCTTGTAAGCTCGAGTGCTGCCTGCTTTTGCGCACCTCCATTGATTCGCATAATACGCTGCCATTTATCATGTAGGCTACCCGAGCGTATTTCTCCTCGTTCTGCGTATGCTCGAGCCACTACCAGCGAACGCGGTAAACATAGATTGTCGCTATTTCGGATCAGAAGAATAGATCGTTTTGCGACACCCTCGTGCGTGAGACCTTTCCGACCGCACCCTTCGACCCCCTTGACAGCGCACATTTTTATTGTGCACGAATCGTCAATATTTAAAGATGACGCACTTTGCGCCACGCTGCTTATCAATTTCCAAATATCTTCGAATACATAATCGCGGGCCGGTCGGAAAGATAACCACACGGGCCCGTGCGGCAAGCTATTCGCTGTAAACGAAACGCCTACATAATCGCCGCCCTCGCAGGAGTTCATGATGTGTGTTAACAGATCACGAAACGCACCGTTGAGCCAGTCCACCACGCTAACTCCAGAGACTGGTTGACGAATTCGCAAAGACGTTTCACGCCCCCGTATTTTGAAGCGCTTGAAGTACCTCGTGTAATCACCGATGATCTCAAAATGCTTTCCCGGCGGGTGTATTTCATGGAGCGGCTCGCTCCTTGCTGTAGTACGCTGCCTGCCTGATCCACTTTGCAACTCTGGAAAAAGAGACATGTATTAGATTCTAGAGCTGATTAATATGAAATTATTAAATTTTATCAATATTTGTACCTCTCGCGCATCATAGTACTGCTTAAATAGACCGATATCACCACTCAAACAAAGATGCTGACGAATACCCTGTTACAAAAGGGCCCACTTACTTACATACTTAATTAATTTTTTCATGTGTAAGAAAAATTATTTACCAGAGTCGTCATCAGTCACGAGCATTTGAAGCCAATCGTCAGCTCTTTGAAATGCTATTTCCTCGTCTCTCTCGTTCTCGATCGGATATTCCCACAGCTGATTTTCGCGATGGTCAAAAACATCATCAGGGTCAGAGGTTGGGGTTGCTCGTCGTCCAGAATGGCATAGGCCTGATGGGCCTGGTACAGCAGCGTCTGTTACCCTCTCCCTATCTATGCCCTCTGGATAAATTTATAATTTAAAATTGACGCCACACCAATTTTTAATTTTTTTATTTTTTTTGCACCTTAATTTCAACCTACGTTCGAAAATTGACGAATTAGAAAATATGTCCGAAGGATGCTCGATACTTGAAACCGTACTCGTAGGTCGCTCATCATTCAGCTCGGTGCATGACAGGTGTTGACTCGTTGCGCTCCTCTGCTGGCATGCTAATTCCACAGCACAAGCCCCTTCTATTAGAGCTGCTTCTTCATTCGGCGATGCATCCAAGAACTGTCGATATACTATATTAGGTGCACAACCATTAAAAATAATATCCCTCTTTTAATAGAAGTAGTGCTTTCAACTCATAATTTTTCCGGTAAACGAACCGTGTTAAAATTTCATATAAATGTTTTTCTTACGATAATAATGTAAGGAGAGAGAAAAAGAGGAGATTGGTGAATAAGAATACATTTTTTAAATATATCATATTGAAATTCGTAAAATATTTTTCTAACGATAACAGGCGCTCTGTACCCCCTTTAATGAAAGAGAGAGAGAGACAGCGAGAGGTAGAGAGCGCGGAACCACGCGAAGCATAGCACAAAGAGTAGAGCTCGATAAATAACGATTATCTCTGCTTACACAAACAGGTGCTCTGCATCGTGCTCATGAAAAAAGAGCGAGAGAGTGAGAGAATTGCAAAGAATGCGGAACCACGCGAAGCATGGCACAAAGAGTAGAGCTCGATAAATAGGGTTTGACCATACTATCGAAATAACAGCCGTGAAAATATTTTCTCAATACGCTTTAAGATCCATACCGCTTTAACGAAAGAGTGAGAGAGAGAGAGAGAAAGAGGAAATTGATCAATAAGAATACTTTTTGAATATTTCGCGTTGAAATTCGTAAAATTTTCTAACGATAACAGAAGCTCTGTATCGCTTTCATGAAAGAGAGCCAGCGAGAGGTAGAGAGAGAGAGAGAGAGAGAGAGAGAGAGCTCGGGACCACGCGAAGCATGGCACAAAGAGAAGAGCTCGATAAATAAGGCTTGCCCGTGCTAGCGTAATAATGGCATCGTGAAAAAAATTTCAATACGTGCTGGCGTAATAATGACATCGTGAAAAATTTTTCAATACAGTTTAAGTATTACAAATATACATGATTGTTTTTTATGATAGAACAGAACTTACTTCTGATTTCATCGACAATACCGCGGACACATGGCGCGTTTTCCAATCCTCGACGCTGCAGCTCTTCAAACACGCACGCTAGCACTTGCTGACCATTTAGTATGCCTCTGTTGTAGGCTGCCGCTATGATTCGCAAGGGCGCCCACCATACAATATATTATAAGCGTCTTATAAGTCTATCGCCCGATAATCGATTTAATTCGTTGCACCATTGCTCGTTACACCGACGACGAAGCTGAGAGCTATGTAATATGGCCAAACGCAAAAGATTTAATATAGACTCGCGAAGTGCTCGATCTGCCATGATTGATAACGATACGTGATAATATCCTGCTGGCTTGAGACTGATTAACAATGCATCTTGTTCTTTCCATATAAATACTTAGCGCTAGCGCTAGCCTTCTGAGCGAATTTACTCATTTACTTAAATTGCAGCGCCATCAAAAATCGATGCCCCTTGCGGCACAAAAACATGCATGATGAGGTATCAAGATATCAAGATATCAAGATCTCACCACATATGTATATAAGCATTCCAAATGCTCTTATTGTTTCAATGTAACATTATATAGCGAGAATCTCATCAAATTTTTTAGCCTTCTGAGCGAGTTTCCTTATTTACTTAAATTGCAGAGCCATCAAAAATCGATGCCCCTTGCGACACAAAAATATGCATGATGAGGTATCAAGATATCAAGATATCAAGATATCAAGATTTCAAGATCTCGCCACATATGTATATAAGCATTCCAAATGCTCTTATTGTTTCAATGTAACATGATATAGCGAGACTCTGATCAAATTTTTTAAACAGCGACTTCTTCGAAAAGCGCAACGAAGTGGAGATCGCTTAGCTTTGATATGCATTTTAAAACTTAATATCATTTTTCAAAAAATATACTTTTACAAACGAGAAATAAGTGGGTGGTCTCAATAATTTTCATAAGTCTTAATGGGTCTCGAGGCCTAAATATATTAAAATTATATTACTATAAAGAGCATGAAGTACGAAAACACATTAAATGAAGAATAAGGAGAGATTCGCAGCAATGAGCAAAGAAGGCATGCAGTCTGCTGATGCTCCGCTGATGGTGCGTTTCACGCACCTCGAGAAATCGATAAATCTTGTAGTGTTATACCCGAATACTCGGTATACATCGAAAAATATAATAAAAAAGCCCGCTATTGCTGCGATAGAAAGATTCGAGGCATGGAAAAAGATATGCATCAGAAAAAGAGAGAGAAAGAGAGACAGAGTTAGCGAATATTCGCACAAAGAGGAGAGCTCGATAACTATGCTCGAGATCTCAGCCGTACCTCTTTGCTGACCCTCGAGCTCATATCTTTCTCTTAAATTTTTTTTTTTTTTTTTTTTTTTTTCTTCAAGTCCGATCAAATTTTCTTACATACTTCTAATAGGTCTTATATAATTTTCATTAATCATTGTGATATTGATACTCGGTTTTCGTCAAAACAGAGTAAACCTCGGCGTGCGCAAACTAGCTGTCATCCTCTATTCCAAAGAATAGGACTTATGGATTTGGCTTGCAATTTTTTTTTTTTATAAAATATTATTCTTATGCATATGCTGCTCTTCAAAAGAAAGGGTTGTATATATATATATATATATATGCTGAACTACGGTGCTCGCGAAAGACGCGAAATAAAAAAGATGCTGCTGTATAGGCTTAACAGACAGTTGTATCTCAGGGCTCCGTTTACTCTTATATTAATTACAAAGGGGCTCATTTACACGGACCACGTGCATTTTTGCGGACCATGCATTTCTTGAAGAACGCACCTTCAAAATCGTCACAGCATCTTCTCAGCTGCTGTATATTATAGCACGTAGACTTCAGTCGTTATTGAGCAGGCAAATAACTCAGTTCGCGAGCGAGAAATTTTATTTCAAATTTCAAATTTAAAAATTTCAAATTTCAAATTTAATTAAAAAAAAAAAAAAAATGTATCCCCAATACAAAGACGATGTTCCGGTGGGTGCATTTTGGTGTCGAGTGATCGGGGTACTGAGTGCTCAGTTTGTAGTCATACGCACCGACGAAATGGTGGATGCGTATGAACAGCTGGCCCAATTGTTGTGCGATTTTTATATCGCACAACAAAAAGGCACCGTTATGACGATCGACGATATGCTGGCGGGAGCTTCATGCGTCGCGCGGTGCGGTATGACCATGTTACGTGGGGAGATAGTTTATTCCGACGACGCCGGATTCACGGAGGTACGCCTCATCGACGAGGGGCACACCGAATATTTCGAGCCCTCTGATCTATACGAGCCGGAACCGTTGTTCGCCATGCTACCGCCCCAGTGTGTGGTATGTCGATTGATGGGACTGGCTGGCGTGGACGATGATGGTATCACGGCCCTTTTAGAGGACCTGTGCCTCAACGAACCCATCATGGTGGCTCGCATGGCGTACCATAGTCATGATATACCGTGTATACGCCTGCGGTGCCCTGATCGTAGGGATGTAGGGGGCATTTTGATAGATGCCCTCGGTGGCGACATACCCTACGATCGGGGGTACCACGATGAAGGGTTCGAAGAGGGCGGTGATGCGTAGCGAGTCCACTTGTGCGCGCTCGTGTGTGTGTGTGTGTGTGTGTGTGTGTGTGTGTGTGTGTGTGTGTGTGTGTGTGTGTGTGTGTGTGTGTGTGTGTGTGTGTGTGTGTGTGTGTGTGTGTGTGTGTGTGTGTGTGTGTGTGTGTGTGTGTGTGTGTGTGTGTGTGTGTGTGTGTGTGTGTGTGTGTGTGTGTGTGTGTGTGTGTGTGTGTGTGTGTGTGTGTGTGTGTGTGTGTGTGTGTGTGTGTGTGTGTGTGTGTGTGTGTGTGTGTGTGTGTGTGTGTGTGTGTGTGTGTGTGTGTGTGTGTGTGTGTGTGTGTGTGTGTGTGTGTGTGTGTGTGTGTGTGTGTGTGTGTGTGTGTGCCCTACAGTGCACCGGCTGTGGGCGTCGTCGGAGCGGCGTAAGGATCTCCCCAACAGTCACGTAAGTTTTTCTTCATATTTATTGATAAATTAAAAAAAAAAAAAAAAAAAAAAAAGTGAGAAAAAAGTATGGATTATTATTATTTGAATAATGATAATAATCGGGCCACTCTGGCGAACCCTCAGAACTCTTTCCCCCCACCACCTCTACCCACCACAACCCCCACCACGCTCGGAAAGAGGCTCCGACGTGGGGGGAAAGTGGAGGGGATAGAAGTGGGGATAGGAGTGGGGTTGGATATGACCACTATGTCCAGCCCGCGGAACTTTCCCCCCCACCACCTCTCCCCACCATTACCCCCACCACGCTCGGAAAGAGCCTCCGACGTGGGGGGAAAGTGGAGGGGATAGGAGTGGGGATAGGGGTGGGGTTGGATATAGTGGTCCACATACTACTTATATATATTTATGCCATGGACAATAACCGTAGGCAAGAAAAGAGAAAAATACAAAGTAATAACAAAATAGTTAAGAAAAAGAAAAAATATATCAGATAGATTAACAAAAACGCGAAATTAACGCCAATTTTTGAAGACTTAAACCTAATACTTAAATACTATGAAAATAACTAAAACTATGACGCGAGGGTAGCGGCAAGCGAGAAAGAGCCAAACAGCATTAAGTCTGCAGGCTGAGGAGGTATAGACGCAGGGCGGTTTTGAACGATGCCGGAGATTGAAGCGAGGAGATGTGAGAGGGAAGGGAATGCCAAAAGTAAGAGGCAGATAGGGCAAAGAAGTTGTGAAGCACGGCTGTACGGTGGTTCGGGATCGCGAAGGTGGGGACGGGAGTGCGAGATGGGCGAGAAGAGAGAGGAGCACGGGGAAACATATCATTGATATAAGCGGGGGAATTATTGCGAAGGACATTGAAAGTGAAGAGCCCCATAAAATAAGCACGCCTATTTGCGACAGTTAACCAGGACAGCCTGTGACGGTAAGGTGAGATATGCTCGTCGTAGCGTAGGTTGAAAATGAATCGGATACATCTATTCACCAGTCTCTCAAGCACAAGATTTTGGTCGTTGGTAAGATCGCAATAGACTAGACAGCAGTAGTCAATCAGGGGAAAAACTAGTGCAGTGACAAGCTTGATCCGTAGAGACTGAGAAAGAGAATTCATATTGAATTTCAGGCGGTAAAGGGTAAAATTTACTCGATTCGAGATGTAGTTAATGTGTCTGTGCCAGGAGAGATTCGATTGCATGTAAACACCAAGGTTACGGATCTCATTGACGTATGGAATTTCGACGTTGTTAATTGAAACTTTGGAGAGAGAGGAAAAATCGATTCGGTTGATGAAAGTACCAGTACCTAGAATGATTGCCTGAGACTTTGAAATATTGAGCTGTAATCCGTGCGATTGAGCGAAATTTGCAATAACGATAGCATCGTGGGCCACCCTGAGCAGCGCGTCTTCGAGGTCGTCTGGTGGGCAAGACAGATAAATCTGAGTGTCGTCAGCGTACGTGAGATATTTGGTGTAACGAAGACCACGACCAATATCGCGAATGAATATTGAGAATAGCAGGGGACCCAGAACAGAGCCCTGAGGAACACCGCGAGCCAAACTGCACCACCTAGACAGATTACCGCGCTCGTCAACGACTGCTTGGGTACGATCCGAAAGGTACGAGGCGAACCAGGCAAGAGCGCCGTCAGAGAGACCCAAAAGACGGAGTTTACGTAGGAGGACGTAATGAGGAACGGTATCAAATGCTTTAGAGAAGTCAAAAAGGACTAATATGGTGATCATTCTGTCGTCTACGGCTTGTCGAATGTCCTGGCACAGTTTGAGGAGTGCCGTTTGAGTGCTGAACCCTTTCTTAAAACCTGATTGTAACGGGTCGTCTAGAGCGTTAGCAGAGATGAAGTCTGTGAGCTGCTTATGAACAATGCCTTCGAATAATTTGGAAGACTCGGAGAGGTTTGCGATGGGTCTGGTGTCCGAGGTAGAGGCAGGAGGTAATTTCTTAAGAAAAGGACGAATATAGGCTCGTTTCCATATTGAGGGGTAAAAAGATAATCGGAAACTGGCATTGAATAGATCGACTAGGAGAGGAGCGATGATCGGAGCAGACTTACGTAGAGAGAATAACGAGATACCGTCAGGACCTTGAGATAGGGAGGAATTGTCTGGGGAGGTCAGAAAAACACTGAGGGAGGCGGTAGAGACGTCAGAAAAAGTAAACTCAGGTTGGTGAGGAGAGAGAGGCAGTGATGTATAGGGCATTGATGGTGTAGAGTGGGAGAGAGAGGTCGATGAAATACTAGCGTAGTAGGAGTTAAGTTCATCAGGTGAAAAGAAGGAGAAGGGGGATGAACCTCTGGATTTGGTAAGACCGAGATGGGAAAGCTCTTTCCAGAGACTCAGGGGGTTTTTAACATTCGAGAGTCGTTGATTATAATAAAGTTCTCGCGCAGACTTTAGATCAAGAGATAACGCATTTCGATATTCGCGGTATAGAGTGAGAGACAATAGGCTCGTCGAACGCCTCGCCTGACAGTACAGTCTGTTTCTAGTTCTAATTCTAGCTTTGAGAGAGTCGGTCAGCCAAGGGACTAAACGTTTTTTAAAAGACCAGACGATCAATGGGGCGTGTGAATTAAAGACATCATGTAAAACACCAGATACATCAGTGGTGAGAGTATCAAGTTCTTGAGGAGAGAGGTGATTAGGAACTTGTTCAGATAAAAGGTGTGCCAGAGCCGTGCTTAATGAGGTCAAGAAGTCTCCAGTATCAAAGTGTTTCAAGTCTCGCCTCGCAATAGTGTGGGAGTGATCTACGTCGTGGTGAAAGAGATATGTGAGTTCGAGTAAGTCGTGGCCAGCGATGAAGGGTGCATTTGACTTTGAAAAAGAAACAACTTTGGCTGGGTCATCGACGATGAAAACGTCTAGGAGAGAGTCTGAGGTGTTCGTGTGGAATGTTGCTTGCGAGTCAACGATGTGAAGGTATTAAGAGGAGGTAAATTCGGTAAGAGAAACTGATTCAACATTGTTACTGAGCAGGTTACAGTTTAGATCGCCGGTAATAATGATGTTTTTGTATCTTGGCGAGAATTGGGATAGAGTTTCGGAGAATTCGTGTAAAAGGAAACCCTTCGGCCTTCTGTATATCGTCGTGAATAACAGAGCTTGATTGAGAGAGTTACGGAGCTCACAAATAATAAATTCGGGCGCGTTTAGAACAGCTTGAGAGGAGAGGGCTAATAACTTAAAACGGAGAGACGAGTGAATGTAGACCGCGACACCTCCACCGCGAGACACCGTTCGGTCATTTCTCAATAAATAATAATCAGGAATACTAACCAAAGTATCACTCGCATTAGCATGAAGCCAGGTTTCGGTGACAGAAATTACATGGTAGAAGTTTTGAGAGTTGTGCGCTGTGAAGAAATCGAAATGACCGAGAAGAGAATTCGCGTTGAAGGAGACAATCGAGAGGTTAGAGTTTGATGGTTGATTTATAATAGTAGCCGTAGTATGAGGATCAGGGCGCGGGGGGCGTACGAGTCAATCGAGTTTACAAAGATCGGCATCCGAACGAAGGACGATAGTCTCGGTGGAGTTGTTTTTGACAACTTTAATTACGCCATGGTAAGTCCACACGCGTTTAATATTGAGTGCGTGAGCACGAGATTTTATGCGGCGGAGAAGTTGATAGGTCTCAGAGGGAAGAAGATCGTTGACGAACAACTTATTATTATTGTCAAGTGCGAAAATCTCGCGAATCGTAAGAGATCTTTTTGCGCGAAATTTTTCCAAAATGAAATCGCGAATAGCAGAGGACTTTAGTCTGACGACGAGAGTTGAGATGGGCGGACCGTTCGTTGGAGTGATGCTAGGTGACGAGCCGATGGTTGGAACGGTCTTCTGCTTGATGGGCCTCACTTCCAGAATGTCGGAGACCAGATTTGCAGCGCCAAGCGAAGAGAAAATCATACTCACGATATCGTTGTGGGAAAAATCGGTGATGGGCGAAATACAATTTACAGTCAACTCGGTAGTAGGTAGAGTGGCTGGAGAGAAGGAGGCGCCGTGAGAAGCCGTCGAAGATGAGGCCAGAAGAGAGACATCCTTCTTGAGAGATAAGAGATCGAGGTCATGTGCTGTTCTCAGGGCCGACAGGTCAGACGCAGATTTGCGAGCGAGGTCCTCCGCTGTGTCCACACGAGAAAGGAGAGTAGCGTGCGAGGAGAAGAGAGCAGCCACATCGCTGCGTAGCGTATCGACCGACTTCACTACATCAGTAATGGTGCTGTGCATATCGCTGTATTGCTTACGCATTTCTTTGGCGAATCGATCTATTTTTGCATTAACGTCAACCGCGTTGGCTCGTAATTGTTGCATCAAGTCGTCGATGGTGTATGTCGATGAAGAAGAACCCGTTGGCAAGGCTGATGGATTAGGTATAGACGAGAGATGAGTGTCAGGTGAGCGAGGAGTAATGACAGATCTCTGCATCATGCATGGCTCACGCTTGAAAGACGAAGACTCGCCGAAGCAGGAGTCATCTGGGTATATGGAGTTGACACAATACTGATGAAATTGTTGATTGCAGCCGCCATCGCAGGTCACCATGGTGTCCCTTCGCTTTATGTCAACGTTGCAAATAGTGCAGGTGAGAGGCATAGCGTGAGGTGGCACAGTGCGGAGAAAGCTTGTTCGGATTGCAATAGACCCCGCTCCAGGTAAGTTACCGACAGTGATCGAGAATGTAGTTAATCGATAGTGGTGAACGATGAGTCAATGTAGATGGCGGTGGTTGTACGAGAGAAAACGTCAGAGACAGTGAATAGGCCCCACTCCAGGTAAGTTACCGACAGTGATCGAGAATGTAGATAATCGATGGTGGTGAACGATGAGTCAGTGTAGATGGCGGTGGTTGTACGAGAGAAGACGTCAGAGACAGTGATGTAGGAGGCGGGGGGAAAGATGACCCGTGCAGAGAAATTTGGAGGTTAACGAAAATCCAATCCGAAAATCACAAAAATCAGGCGAAAGCGATGACAACCGATAGCTCCAGTAATACCCTCATAAAGAGGGCAGAAAAGTGCATGCCCGAGCTGCAAGCAAAAAGGCCCGTAGGCAAAGAGCAGCAGAAAAAGCCCAAAAGAAAGCGGAGCAAGAAAAAGGTGACAGGTCGTACTCACGCGCAGAGGAGAGAGAGAGGAATAGAATAAGAGAGATGAAGAGAATGAGAGAGAATGAGAGCGAATGAAAAAGAATGAGAGAGATTGAGAGAGAATAAGAGAAAATGAGAGAGATTGAGAGAGAATGAGAGAGAATGAGAGAGATTGGAAGGGATTGAGAGAGATTAAGAGAGATTAAGAGACATCGAGACAAAATGAGAGAAATTGAGAGAGAATAAGAGAGAATGAGAGAGATTGAGAGAGAATGAGAGAAGTCGTCAGAGATGACGAGAGAATGAAAGACATTCAGAGAGAATTAGAGATATTGAGAGAGAATTAGAGGGATTGAGAGAGAATGAGAGAAATTGAGGAATGAGAGAATTGAGAGAATGAGAGGGGTTAAGAGAGCATAAGAGAGATGGAAAGAGAACGAGAGAGAATGAGAGCGAATGAAAAAGAATGAGAGAGATTGAGAGAGAATGAATGAATTAATGAATGAATTAAATTTATTATGCCATGGCAGGCCTTAGGCAAATAAGAATACAAATGCTTACATAAGAATAAAACTAAAACTAAAACTAAAAATAATACAGTGTGATAGAGAAAAAAAGAAAATAAGTGATGCATCTAGAGTAACGAAGAATATGCATATATAGCGAGGAAAATTAGATAGACAAAGATGTGCAGGGCATTGAGCGAAGGAAAACAAACAACTCTGGTCAAAAACAACTCTGGTCATTGCAACTGCAGGAGGTGGGCATGCAGATCCCTCTTGAAAGCGGGAAGAGATTCAAGCGAGGTAAGGGCAAGAGGAAGCGAGTTCCAAAAATAAGACGCAGCCAGAGCAAAAGAATTTTGAAGCGTCGAGGTGCGGTGGACGGGGATGGCGAAGGTTGGTGGAACAACGGCCCTAGAAGGGCGAGTGGGAACGGGAGCTCGTACAAGCAAATCGTTGATGTAGATGGGCAATTCGTTGCGAAGCGAATTGAAGATAAAGATCCCCATGAAGTACAATCTACGATTTGCGACCTTGAGCCAAGAAAGAGCATTACGATAAGGGGAAATATGCTCATCCCTACGCAGCCTAAAGATGAATCTGATGCATTTATTAAGCAGACGCTCGAGGATCAGATTCTGCTCATCGGTCAGATCGTTATAGACGAGAGAGCAGTAGTCGAAAAGAGGTAGAATGAGAGAGGAAACAAGCATAGTTCGGAGACGTACGGAGAGGCAATTCATATTGTGTTTGAGACGGAAAAGGGTGAAATTCACCCTGTTCGAGATATAAAGGACGTGCGAGCGCCAGGAGAGGTTCGACCGCATGAGCAGGCCGAGATTGCGAACTTCAGTAACATAAGGCAGAACTGTATGATTAACCTCGATCTTAGGAAGGGTAGAAAGGTCAATCCGGTTGATAAAGGCACCACTCCCTAGAATGAGAACATTAGATTTTGAAAGGTTGAGAGTGAGTCCATGGGAGGACGCAAAGTTAGAGATCGCGGTAACATCCTGGGACATTCTATGAAGGGCGTTCACCAGATCATCAGGGCTGCAAGTGAGATAGATCTGTGTATCGTCGGCATACGTAAGATGCTTGGAGAAGAGTAAACCAGCACCTATGTTGCGAACGAAGATGGAGAAGAGGAGCGGACCCAACACCGAGCCCTGGGGGACACCCAGATTGGTGCTGCGCCATGCTGAGACCGCTCCGATGTCACTCACAACAGCCTGGGTACGATCCGAGAGATACGAAAAGAACCAGAAGATAGCCGAATCAGAGAAGCCCAGATAACGAAGTTCAAGGAGAAGTAGAGAGTGAGGGACGGTGTCAAACGCCTTGCTAAAATCGAAAAGAACGAGAATGGTCAGTTTTCTATCGTCAACAGCCTGCCTTATGTCCTGATTAAGCTTGAGAAGGGCGGTTTGAGTGCTATGCCGCTTTCTGAAGCCCGACTGCATGGGGTCGAACAATCCATTTGAGTCCATGAATTGAGATACCTGGAGGTGAACAATACGCTCAAAGATTTTGGATGGTTCAGGAAGATTGGCAATAGGCCTCGTATCGGATAACGAGGATGGGGGATATTTTTTAAGCAGAGGGCGGATGAACGCTCTCTTCCAAGGGATAGGATAGTGAGAGAGGCGAAGACTCGAGTTGAAAATATCTAAAAGAAAAGGAGAGAGGAAGGGAGCTGCCTTGCTCAAAGAAAAAAGACAGAGTTTATCGGGACCTTCAGACAGGGAGGAAGGTGATGATGGTGGGAAAACACGGCTTAGTGATGCAGGAGTGATTTCTGTAAAGTTAAAGATCGGTTGGTCTTGACGTAGAGGGGGAAGATTGAGAGAAGATAGAGAAGAAGGATAGGGCAGAGAAGAGGAAGAGAGATTTGCGTAGTAGGAGTTTAGATCATCGGGAGTAAAGAAGGAGAAAGGGGTAGCACCTCTTGTCTTCGTTAGGCCCAAGAATGCGAGCTCCCTCCACAGGAGAGAGGGAACTGCTGTAGATGAGAGACGATTGAAGTGATAAGACTCGCGTGCTTCTCGGAGTTCAGTGGTTAATGCATTACGATAATCACGATAGATAGCTAAACTGAGCAAACTGCCTGATCGTCGGGCCTGACTATAGAGATTGTTACGTTGAGTAATCTTTTCACGAAGGGCAGCTGTGATCCAAGGTGCAGAAGGCCTAGTAACAGTCCAAGAAACTTTAGGAGCGTGATTATCGAATACGTCCCCAATGGTCTCGGAGAGAGAGCTAACAAAACCTTCCAGCAATAGAGGGGAGGAGATGTCAATAGACGAGATCGGCATTAGAGCAGTAGATAGATCAGCCGCATAGTGCGCAGCGGAAAAAGATTTGATGTTTCTGCGTACAATGGTGTGTGGACGCCGTATCTCGAGACGAAAATCGTAACAAAGCTCTAATAGATCGTGACCTGCTATGAATGGAGCAGCGGATTTAATAAAAGAGATCACCTTAGTAGTACTGTCAACAATAATTACATCGAGTAGTGAGTGAGAGATATTTGTATGAAACGTAGCACCGGCCTTGAGGATATGGAGAGAGTGCGAGGAGGCAAATTCTCTGAGTGCGGAGGCTTCAAAATTCGAACTCAACAAATTGCAATTCAAGTCGCCAGCAATAATTATGTTCTTGTAGCTCAGCGACAAACGAGAGAGAATGTCGGAAAATTCATCAAAAAGGACGCCTTTAGGTCGCCTATAGATGGAAGAAAATAAAATCGACTGTTTTTGAGAATTTTGGAGCTCGCAGAAGAGAAATTCCGGGTTGTTCGAGAATTGTAGAGAAGAGGCAGCCAAGAGTTTAAAGCGTAGCGACTTATGAATATAGCACGCAACTCCACCACCGCGCCTCCCTACCCGGTCATTTCTGACTAGATGGTAATCCTGCCATCTAATAAGAGAATCAGGAATATTGGCGTGTAGCCATGTCTCGGAGATAGATATGACGTGAAAGAATCGATCGGAAAAATATGCCGTGACAAAATCAAAGTGACCGAGCAGGGAGTTCGCGGTGAAGAATGCGACCTTCAAAGGAACGTTCGATGAGGATGGAGCCGATGATAATCCAGTGGAAGAGGGTAAGGCTGGCGAGGTAGGGAGTCAGGTGAGCTTACATAGATCGGCTTCAGAGCGCAAAATAATTATATCAGAAGAACCGTTTTTGTTGACCTTGACAACACCGTCCTCGCCCCAGGCACGACGAAGTTTAAACTCACCCGATCTTGATTTTACTTGCCCGAGGAGACGATAGATATGGCTCGGAAGGAGCTCATTCATATAGATTCTGTCGACGGAGTCATTAGCAAAGACATCATGGACAGTGAGCAAGCGTTTAGCGCGTGCCTTGCCGAGGACGAAGTTGCGAATGGTATTGGACTTAAATCGAATAACAAAAGAAATTTTGCCTGAGTCGGGTAGAGATGACAAAGAATCGCCGATGTCGGAGGTTGACTTTCGCTTCATAACACGGGAGTCGAGGACATCATTTACGAGATGCGCGACGCCAACGGAGGAGAGGATCTTGCAGACAATATCGTCCTGGGGAAGCTGCAGCGAAGCGGGGATGCCAGATACGACGAGCTCAGCAGAAGATGACGAATCAGAGGCGGGACCAGACGTCGAGCAGATGGAGGCGGATAGATCAGAGCAATCTTGGCGCAGCGCTCGAAACTCCCTGGCGTGCGCGGTTTTCAGCACAGCAAGGCCCTCCACCGTGTCTTTGACGAGAGATTCCGCAGAGTCCATACGAGAGAGAAGCGATTGTTGGGTCTTCGTAATGTTGCCAACATCCACACGCAGTGAGGAGACGGAGTTTACAACATCGGAGATCTTGCCCTGGATATCCGCATATTGCCGCCTCATTTCGCGAGCCAAGTCATCGATGCTCTTGTTTACGGTCTGAGAGTTGAGTTGGAGCTGACGCATCAAGTCATCAATAGAAAACTGAGAAGCCGATGACGCCCCCAATGCAGACTGACGCTCGGACGTAGGTTCAGGTGTACGAGGTGTATACGTGGAGCGATGCATCAAGCAGGAATCGCATCGGAAAGAAGCCGTACCCCCTGACTCAGCTGGATCGAAATTGTATGCAGTCTTCACACAGTTTAGATGGAAGGAAGAGGCGCAGTCACCGGTGCAGGCAATAGACAAGTCTTTGCGTCTAATGGACGAGTTGCAGATACTGCACGAGAATGACATATTGAGGCGAGAGCAAGCGTGAACCACAGGTGCCACAGTCGGTCATGCAGAGGCCAGCACGTGCGAACGTGATGCCCACAGTCGGTCAGCCAAAGCCGACAGTCGGTCAACCCAAGCGCAAATCAATCGATATCAGAGAGAGCCAGTAGATGGCAGAGGCAGTAGTATCGATTATAGATCAGGGGAGCCGGCACATGCGCACCCAACCAATGCGACAACGAAAAGATGAATCCCAGACTTAGGTTATGTCAGATGAGCGTTGCAAATATGCAAAAATACGTCAACCAGAAAGATCCGAACCCGAGATAATATGATCAGAAGGTTCGGCAGAAAAAGCGCATGCCAAAAAACCTGCAAGCAAATAGCCCGAAGGCAGGATGCGGCAGAAAATATTCACAAGGCAGAGACGGAAAAATTCGTGACAGGCAGTACTCACAGATAAGAAGAGAGAGAATGACAGAGATTGAGAGAGAATGAGAGAGAATGAGAGAGATTGGAAGGGATTGAGAGAGATTAAGAGAGATTAAGAGACATCGAGACAAAATGAGAGAAATTGAGAGAGAATAAAAGAGAATGAGAGAGATTGAGAGAGAATGAGAGAAGTCGTCAGAGATGACGAGAGAATGAAAGCAATGAGAGAGAATGAGAGAATGAGAGAGATTGAGAGAGAATGAGAGAAATTGGCAGAGATTGAGAGAGAATTAGAGATATTGAGAGAGAATTAGAGGGATTGAGAGAGAATGAGAGAAATTAGGAGAGATTAAGAGAGATTTAGAAGGAATGAAAGAGAATGAGAGAGATTGAGAGAGATTAAGAGAGAATGAGAGAGATTGAGAGAGAATAAGAGAGATTGAAAGAGATTGAAAGAGAATGAGAGAGATTGAAAGAGAACGAGAGAGAATCAGAGATATTGAGAGAGAACAAGAGAGAATGTGAGAGAATGAGATAGAATAAGAGAAATTGGAAGCGAATGAGAGAGGTTGAGAGAGAATAAGAGAGATTGAGTGAGAATGAGAGAGATGGAGAAAGAATAAGAGAGAATGAGAGAGAATAAAAGAGAATGAGAGAGAATGAGAGAAAATGAGAGAGATTAAGAGAGAATGAGATAGATTGGGAGAGATTAAGAGAGAATTAGAGAAATTGGGAAAGATTAAGAGAGATTGTGAAAGAATGAAAGAGAATGAGAGGAAGAATGGGAGAAATTGGGAGAGATTGAGAGGGATTGAGAGAGAATGAATGAAATTATGAGAGATTACGAGAGATTGAGAGAGAACAAGAGAGAATGTGAGAGAATGAGATAGATTAAGAGAAATTGGGAGAGAATGAGAGAGGTTGAGAGAGAATAAGAGAGATTGAGTGGGAATTAGAGAGATGGAGAGAGAATGAGAGAGAATGAGAGAGAATAAAAGAGAATGAAAGAGAATGAGAGAAAATGAGAGAGATTCAGAGAGATTAAGAGACAATGAGATAGATTGGGAGAGAATTAGAGAAATTGGGAAAGATTAAGAGAGATTGTGAAAGAATGAGAGAGAATGAGAGAGAATGAGAGAAATTGGGAGAGATTGAGAGGGATTGAGAGAGAATGAGAGAAATGAGGAGAGATTGAGAGAGATTTAGAAAGAATGTGAGAGAATGAGAGAGATTGAGAGAGAATGAAACAGATTGAGAGAGAATAAGAGAGATTCAGAGAGATTGAAAGAGAGAGAATGAGAGAGAATGAGAGAGATTAAGAGATTATGAGAGAAATCGGGAGAGATTAAAAGAGAATAAGAGAGATTGAGAGAGAATGAGAGTAATTGAGAGAGAATCAGAGAGAATGAGAGAGAATAAGAGAGATTGAGAGAGAATGAGAGAGATTGATGGAGAATGATAGAAATTGGGAGAGATTTAGAGAAATTGAGAGTGAATTAGAGATAATGAGAGAAAATTAGAGGGATTGAGCGAGAATAAGAGAAATTAGGAGGGATTAAGAGAGATTTAGAAAGAATGTGAGAGAATGAGAGAGATTGAGAGAATGAGAGAGATTGAGAGAATGAGAGAGATTAAGAGAGAATGAGAGAGAATGAGAGAGATTGAGAGAGATTGAGAGAGAATAAGAGAGATTGAGAGAAGCTGAGAGAAAATGGAAGAGAATGAGAGAAATTGGGAGCGATTAAGAGAGAATGAGAAAAAATTCGAGAGATTGAGAGGGAATGAGAGAAATTGGGAGAGATTAACAGAGATTGAGAGAATAAGAGAGATTGAGAGAATAAGAGAGATTGAGAGAGAATTAGAGAGATTGAGAGAGAATGAGAGAGAATGAGAAAGATTGAGAGAGAATGAGAGAAATTGGAAGAGATTAAGAGAGATTGAGAGAGAATGAGAGAGAATGAGAGAGATTGACAGAAAATGAGGTAGATCTCCCGTAATCGCTCTTATTCTCTCTCAATCTCTCTCATTCCTCTCATTCTTTCTTAATCTGTCTCATTCTCTCTGAATCTCTCTCATACTCTCTCATTCTCTTTCATTTCCTCTCAGCCTCTCTCAATCTCTCTTATTCTCTCTCAATCTCTCTCAATCTCTCTCGTTCTCTCTCATTCTCCCTCATTCTCTCTTAATCTCTTTCATTCTCTCTCATTCTCTTTCAATCTCTCTTATTCTCTTTCAATCTCTCTCATTCTCTCTCAATATCTCTCATTCTCTCGCAATCTCTCTTATTCTCTCGCAATATCTCTTATTCTCTCATAATTCTCTCATTCTCTCTGAATCTCTCTCATTCTCTCTCATTCTCTCTTATTCTCTCTTAATCTCTCTCATTCGCTCTCATTCTCTCTCAATCTCTCTCCATCTCTCTCATTCGCTCTTAATCTCTCTTAATCATTCTCATTCTCTCTTAATCTCTCTCATTCTCTCTCAATGTCTCTTATTCTCGCTCATTCTCTCTCAATCTCTCTGAATCTCTCTCATTCTCTCTCAATTTTTCTCTGTCTCTCTTAATCTCTCTCATTCTCTCTTGTTCTCTCTTAATCTCTCTCAATCTCTCTTATTCTCTCTCAATCTCTCTCAATCTCTCTCATTCTTTTAATCTCTCTCATTCTCTCTTCATCTCTCCCATTCTCTCTGAAAGACAGGTTTTTCTCTCGGTAGGAAAAATTCCTCTCTGAAAGACAGGTTTTTCTCTCGGTAGGAAAAATTCCTTTTTGCCTTTTTTATGTCTAAGGAAATGAGTCATCATTATAGGGTATCATATGTAGACGATCAGGTTTCTTTTTGTCTTTGGTATTTCTAATAAAATGAGTAATCTTTATAGTGGGGGGAGGTCTAGTGGAGGGGTGACTGCAGAGTATAAGTTAGACCCTGGAGAACGACCATCATTCGCGATCAAACCGTGGTCAGATATCGAAGTAAACTTCAAAAACTCTTAAAGACTTTCATTTGCTGTCATTTGAGGTGTATGCTGAGAAATCGACGCGAATTAATGTGGCGAATAGAAGCACTTTCACACGACATTGCGAGTATCAAAGCAGTAATACAAGCGAGATCGCAATTTCTCTCTTTAACACGAAAATTTGACGAACTCGATATTTACGATGGATTTCGCAGGAATCAACAAAGTGGGACAAACGGCCGCGTTTCTACCTGTGAAAAAGTTATCGGAACTAGAGCTCAAAAAAGACTACAGCATCGGCGACATAAAAACCGTTCAAACTAAATGGGGCACGCGTATCGTCATCGACGTGGAAAACACATTTGCGTGCTTCCTACCAGCCAGATTCGTCCAACTGTTCGAAAAAGACGATCAGCTATTTCAGCAGACGATAGCTGCAGCCCGTGAAAATAATTTGGCCATGGAATATCGTGGAACAAAATTCAATAATCTGGAATTCAAACCGTCAACAAATCATTAAGTCCTGCGATGTATGCGAAACGTGCTAAGAATCTACGTGCGCTACTGCTACCGTTCGCCTATAAGCTAAATAATTTGGGGACGAAATCTGTGTGGGTGGGCCTTGATATTTGTCGGAACGGTACGTTACGCCCTGTGATTAGCTTCAAATGTTATATCCATGGTTGTTCAACTATGGACGGTCGTTCTTGGCACGATTTTCAAAATCATTTCAACATAGAGGATGAAGAAGACCCTGCACATCGCTCGTTACCGATATTCTGTTTTACAAAAGAGCAATTCATTATACTGTCATTATTACAAGCCAGTATAAACAGAAATATCTCGTGGCTTCGTCGTGTTTGCAACGAGGTAACAAATTGCAGAGACTCTCTTGTAGATGCAATAACATCAGAAACATCCATTTTTACAACGAGCTGTATACGCCGTAATATTCGCACGAAGCGTGCGAAAATACGAGCGAGAGCTACCCAAAAACGAACATCACCGAATAATTCATATAACGAATTACCTACTTGTACAAAAACAACGATAATTGACAATCTACTGACGCATCATTTGGATCACATCGTTAAAACTGTTATAGCCCGTAAAAGATAAATCCTTTTCTCATTGTATAAAAGCATTACGTATAATTAAGTGAAAATGTATATAAAATTAAATAAAGAGAAAAAAGTATGGATTATTATTATTTGAATAATGATAATAATCGGACCACTATGTCCAGCCCGCGGAACTCTCCTCCCCCACCACCTCTCCCCACCACAACCCCCACCACGCTCGGAAAGAGGCTCCGACGCGGGGGGAAATTGGAGGGGATAGGAGTGGGGATAGGAGTGGGGGTCGCCAGAGTGGTCCATATACTACTCATACGCACGCATGCACACCCACACATGCACACCCCCACAAACGCACACACACACCCACGCACGCACGCATGCATACATACACACGAATAAACGCGCGTGCACCCCCCCCCCCCCCCCCCACACACACACACACACACATCTGAAATTGATAAAGCATGCAGAGCAGGCTACTATATTTCGGTCAGCTATTTTTTCTATGAGCTATTTTTACCGTGGGCTTTTTTCCGTGGGCTATTTTTTCCCAAGCTATTTATTCCAAGGCTTTTTTTCCATTAGCTATTTTTTCCAAACCTATTTTTTCCACCCGCTATTTTTTCCAAGGCTATTTTTTCCGTCGGCTATTTTTACCGGCTATTTTGTCCGGGGCTATTTTTTCCACAGCTATTTTTTCAGAATCCCAAACTACCCGACTCCGAATTTTCAAATTGTATGGCTTGAACAGCAAGCGCAAACTGACGCTGCCAACTGACCCTCCGACTGTTTGGACCTCGAATCCCCCCCTCCTCCCCCCGGTCCGGGTCTCCTCCATCGACTTCTTCCAAAATGCCGCTACTTTTAAAATTCGCTCGGGTTACGGTAACCCAGTCCATACCCTGAGGGTAAAACAAATAGCGAGAATTGCACGAGAAATTATAAAATAATGTCATGGATCAGATAGACCGAAAACCGATGTTTTTCTCATTTCCTAACATCGAATAGCAAGTAGCACGATCTCGAGATTCACATTTGGACACCTTAAGAGGTTAAACAAATGGCGAGAACGGCACGAAAAATGAAAAAATAATGTCATGGATCAGATAGACCCAAAAGCTATGTGAATAATTGTTTTTTCGATTCCTCTATATTTTAGGATTTGTTCTGTTTCTTTTGGAGGGAAGAGAATTCTTTTACCTCGTCAAAAAGATCTGAATTTTTCAATATTTCAGCCAGCGCTAACATTTATTATTTATCGGCTATAACAAAAAAAAAGTTTAGGCCAATACTGATAAGTGTTAAAAAATAATTTTGCAGCGGCCAGTACGGATCGATTTTCAGGTTCAACACTTTTGACTAAGAAAATCGATATTCAGCCGTTTTTTTAGCAAGTTTCGCTGGGATCTTTCTAACTTGGACACCTTATCCCCTTTTTTCAAAAATTTTTTTATAAAAAATCGTCAATGTGGTGCAAGGTTTTCGTCATGTTACAATATTGAAATTTTCACGTGTCAATGGATTAATTACATGCACATGCCATGTCGAATCATCACTAATTCTACTCAGAAAAGAATTATGTAACATTTTGTAAAATTATCGTTCACGGAATATTGTTCAGTTGTACTTACCGTCTGAAGAAACGATCTATACCGCATACCTTGCCGAACGATATTTCACGGTACACGACGAACACACACAGGACCGCAAAAAGACGGAGGAGGAAGCAGAATGGCAGCAGGCGAAGGGGAAGAAATCGAAGAAGAAATCGCAATGCCAGCCACAAATGCAGAGGAAACGCCCGGCACGGCCGGATGCACTAATTATCCGCCCGGATAAGAAGGAGAAATACTCCGAAATCCTTAAGCGGATAAAGGAGGACGCGAATGCCGGGCAGTCCTCCCAGTGCATGGACAAAATTCGGAAGACGACCGCCGGGGATATGCTGATTATCCTCACCAAGGAGAATCCTCACCAAGCCACCAGTCTGAAAGAGGTTATAACTAAAATCCTCGGAGAGGAGGCAACGGGTGTCAGCGAGACGCCAGAGGAAGACATCGAAATAAAGGATCTTGATGATACCAAGAGCAAGGAGGATATCCTCGCCGCGCTGCGGAAAGCAGCTGGAGAGGAACACAAAATCCCGTCAGATTCCGTCAAGTCCCTGCGTAAGGCGTATGGAGGAACACAGACAGCTCCGGTAAGAGTGCCGGTGGAGGTGGCAAAGACGATCGTTGGGAAGGACAGCAAGATCAAAATCGTTTGGGTCAATTGCCAAATCAGACAAGAGGAGAGGCTTCTGAAGTGCATCAAGTGCTGGGATGTCGGGCACCTCGGCAACAAGTGCAAGAGTGATGTCGACCGCTCTAAACTCTGCATAAAGTGTGGAAAAGGCAACCATAATGTCGCGGAATGTCAGTCTGAAGCAAACTGCACCCTTTGCACCGAAAAGGGTCGCACGGATTGTGCCCATATCGCTGGCAGCACCAGATGCCCAACATACAAGGCGGCACTCCAGGCATTAAACAAGACTTGACGATGAGAGTACTGCAGCTCAACCTCAACCACTGCCAGGATGCGCACGACCTGCTTACGCAGGCTGTGCGGGAGTTGAAACTTGACCTTGTGATGATCTCGGAGCCGTACAGACATCTGAGCATGCAACCTTGGGAGACGGATAACACCGCCAAGGCCGTCATTTGGTCGTGCGGAAAGTACCCATTCCAAAGTGTCGCTAACAGTGCAGAAAACGGTTTTGTGAGAGCTAAGCTGGACGCAATTTATTTCTACAGCTGTTACGCTTCACCTAGCCGGACCATTGGCGAGTTCAGAGACTTCCTGGGCCGACTGACCGAGGACGCGAAACAGCACTTTCCCGTTGCAATCGCAGGGGATTTTAACGCCTGGGCAGTCGATTGGGGCAGCAAGGAGACCAACACGAGGGGACAAGTTCTACTGTAAGCCATGTCTTCTCTGGACGTAGTCTTGATGAACAGCGGCGGAAAATCAACGTTTACAAGAGGAGAGGCGAGTTCAATTGTGGACCTCACCTTCGTGAGCAGCCAGCTCGCAAGGGGAAACTATTCCTGGGAGGTGACGGATAACTACACCGCCAGCGACCATCGCGCGATCCTCTGGGAGGTATCCATAGACCAGAGAACCGGGCCAGGGCCCAAGAAGACCAATGCGGTAAGCTGGAAGGCAAGCGCTTTCGACTCCAGCACATTTCGAGAGGCACTAGATGATCGCCCAATCAGCGGTGGCAACGCTACGGAGATGGTGCAGGAAGTCACGAGGAGAGTCGCTGAAGCCTGTAACGCAACTATGCCTCGGAAGCGTAGGGCAAATAAGCTTCCATCGGTATACTGGTGGAACGACACCATTGCTAGCCTCCGCAAGGAGTGCATTAGAGCAAGGAGAGTATCACATCGTGGCAGAAAGCAGCCGAACTTCGAAGAGCGGGAGGCGAAGTACAAGGAGGCACGCCGGAAGCTCAACAAAGCCATCAAGTGCAGCAAGAGGAACTGCTGGGACGAACTCCTCGATGAGGTGGACGGAGACCCATGGGGCAAACCGTACAAGGTGGTGACGACGAGGCTAAAGAGCCAACCGATGCCATTGCCTACGTGCCCCGAGCTTCTGAAGAAGAGCGTCGCAGTGCTATTCCCACAAAAAGCGGGGCTTGACTTCTCCGTTAAGCAGTACGACATCCAGATGATCCCATCGGTTACCGTGTAGGAACTGTTGGAAGCCTGCGGCAGATTCGGCACCGCCAAGGCTCCAGGTCTGGACGGGATTCCTAACATTGCCCTGATAGCAGCCATCAACGCAACGCCAGGATTATTCCTGAGTGTATATGAGCCGTTCGCTTAAAGAATGACCTAAGTCACTTTGGGTCGTTTTTGGGATTTAGTTACCAGTGCGTAGGTATGAGTCCTAAAAGTATGTTTGCTGAGTTTCGTAACATTTCGGCCATTATTGACCTTTTTGTGATTGGTTGAAACAGCGCGTCTAGAGTATTGTCGTTGTTAGTCCTCACCGCGCGGCTGCGTCTCTAGTCTCGCGCTCTAGCTGTTGATGTGCGTTGTGGTACCCGCGCGGTACGTGATAATATCGTTTGCTCTCTTCTGTCACTAATAAGCTCGTGACAGAATTCGGAATTCGGAAACTTAAGATGGCGGATCCAATATGGCGGGCCAAAATTGCAAAAAGTCCTTTGACGGAAGTGAAAGTCGGTACTCAGGGGTTTCCAGGGTCGCTGATAACGAATCTGCACTCGCAATTTGGCAATTCAAGATGGCGGATCCGATATGGTGGACCGAAAATACAAAAAGTTGTCCAATGTCAGTGAAAGTTGGTACTCGGGGTACCTGATAACGAGTCAGTACTCAAAATTTGGAAATTGAAATAGTGGACGTAGAATGCAAAAAGTGGTTCGATAAAAGTAAAAGTTAGTACTTGGAGATTGATGTAGTCCCTGACTACGAATTCACGGTCAGACTTCGAGAATGCAAGATGGTGGATCTAACATGGCGACTTGCATGCGAAAAACAAAATGCTTATCTAGCGTAAGATCAGTACATAGATATTTCTGGAGCCATTGATTGTAAATTGCATGTAACACGGCCGATGCAGACCTGAGAAACCGTTTATTCAAGGTCAATTTTTCATACTAGAGTACGATATACAACCGTACTGCATATTGTAACGGTACGCTCTTGTCGATAATACGACTTTTCACGCTACGCGTGAATTCGCGCTTCGTTGGTAAACGGAGCAGGTGCAAAGACAAATAAACTCACGTGGTTTGTTAAATTTTTCGTATTTTTTTTCAATCTGTTTTTTTTTTAACTCCGTTTTACATTTTCTTTGGCGTTTGCCGAGCATTAATTACTGTATTTTCTTTGTGAATAATTTTCCCTATAAGGTTATGAATGAGAATTCGTTTTTAGGAGTGATGAGCCCAGTTGCGGGATTCCAAGGTCTCCCGAGAAATCCGTCACTGGCGCTCGGACTAAATTTGGACGATTTTTTAGGTAGAGCCCAGTTGCGGGATTCCAAGGTCTCCCGAGAAATCCGTCACTGGCGCTCAGAATAAATTTGGACGATTTTTAGGTAGAGCCCAGTTGCGGGATTCCAAGGTCTCCCGAAAAATCCGTCACTGGTGCTCGGAATAAATTTGGACGATTCTTAGGTAGAGCCCAGTTGCGGGATTCCAAGGTCTCCCGAGAAATCCGTCACTGGCGCTCGGAATAAATTTGGACGATTTTTTAGGTAGAGCCCAGTTGCGGGATTCCAAGGTCTCCCGAGAAATCCGTCACTGGCGCTCGGAATAAATTTGGACGATTTTTTAGGTAGAGCCCAGTTGCGGGATTCCAAGGTCTCCCGAGAAATCCGTCACTGGTGCTCGGAATAAGGATGGGATAATAGGAATCTTGCTTTTAATTTTTCTTTTAACTATGACTCTAAAATGTTGTCTGTCGTGTGGACGTCGGGCAGAGTGAGAGTCTGGTAGAGACTTCGTGGGTCTTTCCGAGAGAGAATAGAGACGACTGGTGAGAGCTCCGTTCTCTACTCCGGTCTCGGAGCGAAGTGCCTCTGTAGTGGCCGAAATCCCTCCTTTTATACCCGTCCAGGGCTATCCCAGAATCCTCTGCGCTTCGCCCCTCTTCGCCGTTTAAAGCCGGATTCTCATGGCGCGCCCGACCTCGCCCCCTCTCCATTGCTAAGCCGGATCCTCACGACGTGTTGATTCGGTGCGCTCGACTTCGTCGCCGAAGCGCGGTAGAAAGAAAGGGGGGGGGGGGGGGTCTTTGTGATATAGGATAGTAGGAAGCTACTTCACCGACAGAATCCTGAGATATGACACCGAAGACGCTTCCGTAGAGTACAAGGTCACGGGTGGAGTTCCCCAAGGCTCAGTACTCGGCCCTCTCCTGTGGAATGTCATGTATGACGGACTACTGAATTTGATGCTTCCGAGAGCTGTGAAACTCGTGGCTTTTGCGGATGACGTTGCTGTCGTCATAGTCGCCAAGCGCTTGGAGGATATCAACGCGCTCCTTGACGTGACCTCTAAGAGGATTCGTGAATGGATGGTCCCAATAGGACTAGGGTTAGCGGATCACAAGACGGAGGCCATTCTTATCTCGAGCAGAAATAAAGTAGAAACGATCACGCTACGAATGGGCGATCATGAAATCACTTCCCAGCCGTCTCTTCGGTACCTTGGAGTGATGACTGACGCCCGTCTCAACTTCGAGCAACAAGCGAAGCACGTTGGCACAAAGGCGTTGGGTGTCAGGACTGTCCTGTCCCGGCTCATGCCAAACGTTGGAGGCCCGGAGCACAAGAGGAGAGCCCTGCTGTCATCAGTAGTCACGTCAGTTCTCTTGTACAGTATACCCATCTGGGCTGACGCACTCCGGATGCAGAAAACACGACGGAAAGTGGCACCAGTCTACCGGCTGAGTGCTCTCAGAGTGGCTAGTGCATTCCGCACGTCGTCTGAGGATGCCGTTTGTGTTATCGCCGGGATGCTGCCCATCGAAGTACTCGCCAAAGAACGAAGATGCCTTTACCAGCAAAGAAAATCCACCGAGATGAGCAAAAAAGAAATGAGGACGGATGAGCGGACCAACAGTCTGCACTGATGGCAGTTGCTGTGGGACGTTTCGACCAAAGGGAGATGGACTCAGCGCTTGATCCCGCAAGTCGACACCTGGGTCAACCACTAGCACGGAGAGGTCAGCTACTACCTCACCAGATGCTCTCAGGACACGGGTGCTTCCGGGCTTATCTTCACAGATTCAACCATGAGGATTTCCCGGAGTGACCAGCCTGTGCAGGAGTCTCCGAAGACGTGGAGCATGTGTTCTTCGTATGCTTGTGCTTCAATGCGCCACGCGGCACGCTCGAGGCTGCAGTCGGAGGGAGGATTCAGCCTGAAATCCTGGTGGAAGCAATGCTTTTGTCAGAGTCATCATGGGAAGCAACCAGGGCCTTCGCCGCGGAAGTCCTCAAGGACCTACGCCAAGCCGAACACGAGAGATACAAAAAAAAGAGGAAGAAAAAGTACAAT
The DNA here is from genome assembly GCA_963564615.1 of Rhorus exstirpatorius. Classification (NCBI taxonomy): domain Eukaryota; kingdom Metazoa; phylum Arthropoda; class Insecta; order Hymenoptera; family Ichneumonidae; genus Rhorus; species Rhorus exstirpatorius. The sequence continues at coordinate 704,595 of OY751322.1, forward strand.
TGAAAGGTAGAAAGCAATGTCCCTGATTGTTCGAAGGAAGAGCTACGGCTGAGTCCTCCTCCCCGCGCTGTAATGCCTGACGGCGATCCCGCGGAGGGACAAGAGGCAGCTGACAGAGGAATGGTTTTAGTCGGTACCGGTTGCATATTCGCCGAGCCAATAATGCCTGGTCTCACCAACCACGGCGGTTCGTGGTCAATAACATCGTAAGACCGGACCAAGCCCGACACTGGACTCGGGGCAGCTTCACCCCGAGTTGCGTACGTAAACAGTATTTCCAAGCCTCTATAAAAAAAAAAATTAAAAAAAAACACACGCACGCACGCACACGAATATGCACTCACGCGCACGCAAACACACGTGCGCACGCGTCCACAGACACACGCACGCACACACACGGGTAATTTTGAAATTGTAAAGGGTAATTATTTAGTTTAAGCACACAGGCACGCACACGCGCGTACACACACACGCACACATACACGCTCACGCACGCGCACACGCATAGGCACTTACGCACTCACACACACGCGCGCACGCACACACAAACATACGCACGTACACACACGCACTCGGGTGCTTCTGAAATTGTAAAGGGCAACTATGTAGTTTGAGCACACACGCACGCACACGCACACACACGCTCGCGCATACACACACGCACACTCACGCATGCGCGCACATGCACATGCACGAACACACACGCATGCACACACACGCGTGCACGCGCACACACACACACGCACGCACACACACATACGGGTGCTCCTGAAATTGTAAAGGGTAATTATGTAGTTTGAGCACACACGCACGCACACGCACACACACATGCGCGCACACACACACGCGCACGCACACTTACGCACACACACACGCGCATGCACACGAACACACGCATCATCACTCACGCACTTACACACACGCGCGCACGCGCACACAAACACACGCACACACACACACACACGGGTGCTTCAGAAATTGTAAACAGGAACTATGTAGTTTGAGCACACATGCACGCACACGCACACACACGCTCGCGCATACACACACGCACACACACGCGTGCGCACACATGACCATGCACGCACACACACGCGCGTGCACACACGCACGCACACACATGCGTGCATGCGCACACACACACACGCACGCACACACACACACATACGGATGCTCCTGAAATTGTTAAGGGTAATTATGTAGTTTGAGCACACACGCACGCACACACACACGCGCATGCACACGAACAAACGCATCGGCACTCACGCACTTACACACACGCACGCACCCGCATACACACACGCGCGCACACATACACGCGCACGCACACACGCACACACACACACACACCCGCGCACGCACACACACGCACAAACACATACACGCACGTGCACACACGCATACGCACTCATGCACGCACACGCACGCGTACGTGCACACACACACGCACGCACGCACACACACACACATGGGTGCTTCTGAAATCGTAAAAGGTAATTATGTAGTTTTAGCACACACGCACACACACGCGCGTGCACACGCACACACGCATACGCACTTACGCACGCACACACACACGCACAGACGTGCACATACACGCACGCACGTGCACACACACACACGCATGCACACACACACATACACACACACACACACACACACACGCGCGCACACGCGCACACGCGCACACGCGCACACGCGCACACGCGCAAACGCGCAAACGCGCAAACGCGCACACGCACACACGCACACACGCACACACGCACACACGCACACACACACACACACACACACACGCACACACACACGCGCACACACACACACACACACACACACACACACGCACGCACGGAAACATACTCCTAAGACATAAGGAAAATTCGCACGCACGCACGCACGCACGCACGCACGCACGCACGCACACACACACGCACGCACACGCACGCACGCACGCACGCACGCACGCACGCACACACACACACACACACACACACACACACACACACACACACACACACACACACACACACACACACACACACACACACACACACACACACACACACACACACACACACACGCACGGAAACATATTCCTCCTAAGACATAAGGAAAATTCGTAAAAATTTCAGAAAAATTGCACGAGGCAGTACTCAGACATAACTTTTCCGGGCTTCCCCCGACTGATTATTGTTTTTAATGGGCTATGGAATGTAACTTTCCTATTAGGAAAAAAAAACATGAAAATTTAGTAAAGTCCTCGAACTACATAATTACCCTTATTTGTCACGTGATACCATACTTCTGATTACTAGCCATTTTAATACCGAAGTTTTGCAGTTTCAAATACAAAAGTATAGTAGAAGTGTAGTTTATTTGGCTTGCGAACTTTGTGGAAACAGAAAAACCCTACTGTCTTGAAAAATAAAGCTTCTGTAGTCATGATTCGGTAATTTATTAGCTCTGTTCTATGATGAAATGATTGACCATCAGCGGTCATGCCTAGGAAACACCTATAACGTCTGCTTCGATCAACCAATCTCTGTGATACTGGAAGCAGGGTAATAAATATATTATTATGAACACACATGTTATGCTTTTGAAGATATGAATATCCTTAGCTTATAACTCATCCAACGGATAACATTTTGCATTAGACTGAAGTTTGTTGCCAGTGTGGACGAATCCACGAATTATAGGGTCATTTTCGTTTGTATCAAACGAATACTATTCTAATTGTTCAATTTGATTTTATACACGTGTGGGTACTTTTAGAAATATGACTTTATAACTTTTTGTTACTTATTTTACACCAGATGAAACAATCGAAAATTACCATGAGGACGAGGATGAAGATGACAGCTCGGAATATCTCCCGATGAGTGACAGTGAATACGACACTGACGAAATACCAGACTCTGATGAACAGCTGGAGGAACCTGATCTGAACGAGAATGAAATACCAACCTCTTCTCACAATATAAGTGCCACTAACGAAAATAATACGTCACAAAATTCTTCTTTGAATTCATCTGTAAACCGTGCAAGTATTGGATGTGACGATGCCGATCTCCACGTCGATTCATCAAACGGTTCTAAAGGGGCTGGTAAATTTTATTATTACATTTACTGTTGTAAAAAGCAAACTAAATTTGCTCGACATCTGCTACGAGTCCATAGTGACGAAACTGATGTGAAAAAATTCCGTTACTTACCTGCAAAAAACCTTCAGCGACTTAAAATCATTACCATGCTTTGAAACAAAGGCACTTTATCACATAACAAAGATATCGCGATGAGTAATGGGAAGTTAATTGTTTCACGAAGACCTTAGGTAAGAATGCAAAAGGTTGGTAATGACTTCCTACCATGCTCTAAATGCAAAGGTTTTTATGCTAAAAGCAATATTCTTCATCATTATCACCGTTGTACAAATCCAAAGAGCGGCAATACTCGAACGATATTAATAGAGGGGAGAAGACTCGTTAAACGATATCACCCCGAAGCATCTTTCAAGATGAGCCACAAAATTTTGCATATACTGAGCGATGACACTGAAGGTCATATTGCTAGACACGATCCACTAATTTTATTATTTGGCAACAAATTATCTCGTAAATACCAGCATCCACATCAAGATAAAATGATAAGAAGTCATTTGAGGTTACTTGCTTGGTTTGTGGTTGCATTCGAAGATTAGGATTCAGAAATTACCGATTTAAAATCTCTGTACGACCTCAAATTTTATGATACCGTACTGAGAGCAGTGAACAAAGTGGCCAAATTCTTCGATAAAGACGGCACTTATGAAACTTCAGCTCCAGATGCAGCACTTGGAACACGCTTGAAGAAAATTCGAGCTTTCTGAAAAGTGACTGCATCAAACGACATGATGCTGAGAAGAAACCGCTGGCAGTAAACTTTTTAAGTATAGTTGAAGAAGATTACGGTTGCAGTGTCAATAAAACTGTTATAGAGACACAGTCCCAACAAAAAAGACAAAAAAAATATGATATCGCTCTGTTACAAGCGTATCTAAAAAGACAAAGAGAAATTTCTAGAGAGCTTTTAAAAGTAAAAGTAACCAGAGAAGCATGGACGTCGTTGGCGGAGGCAACACTCATCACAACTCAAGTTTTTAACCATCGTCGGGCTCTAGAAATCGAGAAAATTACCATTGAAGATTTTAAGAATTACGTTCGCTTGAATAAAGTGTAGCGAACCGCTACTCTTTTTGCGTTTACAACTGGCTGCATCGTCGGTTGCGCCATGCGAGAGGCCAGGGTTGTTGTTGGGCAGTGCGCATAACGCGCTGCTTGACAATATGCATTTTTATTTTTCATAATTTCGCGCTGCGAGTTTCCGAGAGGGCAGAAGAAAGAAGGAGCGCTGCTGGACATACGCCCTACGCGCATGATTCTCTGCGCACTCTATGTCCCCTACTTTCCGCCATCGATGGCCCATCGACCGGGGAGCACGCGGGAGCGATAATTTGGGGACACTCAGCAGCGAGGCTCGTTACAAAAAACGTTAGAGAGACAGCGTGTTGATTCTCGCCTGAGCCCTTCTAACACGGAATACGAAAGAGAGAGGATAAAAAGGACCACGCGCGCACAGCTAGACGAATAGCATTTTTTGGTTTATATCGAGACGTATAATTGGATAGACATTGTGAGAGCGCAATAAATTGGAGGTTCAGTTTTACAAGCGTGCGAATTACTCGAGAAGTATCGGTGGTAGAGGCGTGCAACGACCAACCAGGTAAGTCTGGAATGTTTCCTCCCTCCACCTTGCTTGTAATTTCACTGCTGGCATGCTTGATCGGCTTACGCTTTTTTTCGTCCCAATATCTCTCGCGTTAAAAGCCCGGTGGATGTAAAATCAAGACTTTGTGTCGGGAAATCTTTACGCCCGTGCATCTACGAGCTAGCGGGTAGATTTCACCACAAAAGATACAAACAAGGATTTATTCGAATCTTTATGTACTTCAGACAAGGAATACACCGAGCGATATGTTCAGTTTTTCATACGTGGATAGCTTGATAGAAGTCATTTTCGATGTAGAATTACTACACTGGAAATCGCTTAACTGTCCGCCGTTTAACTGTCCCCTCTCTGCCACATGGACTGTCACACTCATTCATCCCCCCCTCTGTTGCAAACCTGTCCTGACACAAGCTCGCGCCCCTCCCCTAAGCACAACCTTCGAGCGCTCTGCGACAGCGTGAGGGAAGACGGTTAAGTGTCCGATTTCCTACTATCCGCCATAACGCGGACAGTTAAGCAATTTCCAGTGTACAAGACTTCAATACCATATTGACAGAACGATCAAATGTTGGCGTAAACGATCAAAATGCATTCGTTTTCGGAATAAGCTCGGAAAAGATAGCTCACAAGCACCGGGATGCATGTAAGCTCATGAGCGAGTTTGCCAGTAAATGTGGAGCAGAAGATGCTGAAGCTTTGAGAGAGACAAAATTATGTAAGCACATGACTTCTAAATATGCCACTATGAACATATCAAAAAACACACTGAAAAATTTATGTGACCATCCCTGTTGAGAAGGGATAAGGTTAAGAGGCTGTAATTTTCAGCCAATGTTCTTTGTTTGGTGGAGATACGATAGACCAAGTGTCATCTGCAATCTCGTCGGGGGGCAATTTTAGTATGCTTATTCGGTTATGCTCTTTAGGAAATTCAGAAATTTTCATTTCTTCGAGAAATTCGTTGGATTGCTCTGACTTTCGTACATTTCCAGTTATCAAGGTGAAAAATGCGTTAACAAATATCCGTCATAATTTCGGAGTATCACTAAAGCGTACTCTATATGCCATTAAAAAGTAAGAACGCTATTCTGGCAAACGAGAGAATTTGTTTTCAATTAAACAATTATTTTATTAAAAGCAATTTTCCAATAATAGCTAGTATACGCAAAATCCAACAGCGTATCTATGCAACGTTTTTACTATATTGAGAAATATATTGTTAATATATTGAGAAATTGATTGCTAGAATAGCCGAATATTTTCATCTAAGCAAAAAATAAATATAATTTATCGTTTGCATCGAATGATCACTCAAGTACCCGAATTGACTGAGTGCTCGCGTCGAATAAGCGCTCGAGCGGACCGAGCGCTCGAGCGGACCGAGCGCTCGAAGGAGATGAGCGCTCGAGACAAATTACTGTTTCAATGAAATGAGCGCTTATATTACGCTCGAGCTTGCTCGAGCGACATCTTTTCAAGCTGAACGTGCGAGCGCTCGAGCATATAGCGCTCATGCACATCCCTAGTGCAGCTTCAGATAAACGAAAAGTCGTTTAAAAAATTTAGAATCTCCTTGCACGAGATGGGATTCGGGTTTTTTTGTTGGATAGTATGGTTTTGTTTAATAGCAAAATATTATCTATCCTGCTATTGCAACTGAATTAATCTCCAGCGATAATTTCGAGCGCTCACGTACTTGTATTGCTACAAGTGACGGGAATTAGAATCGAATCCCCTGCATTGCGCACTAAGGGAGATGAAATCAACATTTCCAACTGCACGATTCCGTTCTACCAAATATTTGTAGATTTACGATGCCCTTGTCATGTTTGATTTCATCTCGCTGCGGATTTCGCGAGCGTTCGTTGTTCACCGAAAAGAAAAAAGACGAAAGAACCTTCGACTTCTTCCACTGCTCAAGATGAAATCCGTCTTCTCGATAGCACGATTCATTTTTTTTTCAATATTCGACGACACGACATTCCATATTTAAGACTGATTTCATGTCCGCCTTTCATGAAGAATGAACGGTCAGTGGTGCAGCTGCAGATGAACGGAAAATCGTTTCAAAAATCTAGAATCTCCTGGCAGGAGATGGGATTCGTGTTTTTTGCTGGATAGTATGGTTTTGTTTAATATCAAAATATTATCGATCCTGCTATTGCAACTGAATTATTCTCCAGCGATAATTTCGAGCGCTCACGTACTTGTATAGCTACAAGTGACGGGAATTAGAATCGAATCCCCTGCATTGCGCACTGTGGGAGATGAAATCAACATTTCCAATTGCACGATTCCGTTCTACCAAATATTTGTAAATTTACGATGCCCTTGTCATGGATGATTTCATCTCCTTGCGATATTCGCGAGCGCTGGTTGTTCACCGAAAGGAAAAAAGACGAACGAACATTCTACTTATTTCACTGCTCGAGATGAAATCCATCTTCCTGATCGGACAGTTTAATTCTTTTCAATATTCGACGACACGACATTCCATATTTAAGACTGTTTTCATCTCCGCCTTTCATGGAGAATGAACGGTCTGTGGTGCAGCTGTAGATGAACGGAAAAGCGTTTCAAAAATCTAGAATCTCCTTGCAGGAGATGGGATTCGTGTTTTTTGTTGGATAGTATGGTTTTGTTTAAGAGCAAAATATTATAGATCCTGCTATTGCAACTGAATTTATCTCCAGCGATAATTTCAAGCGCTCACGTACTTGTAGTGCTACAAGTGACGGGAATTAGAATCGAATCCCCTGCATTGCACACTACGGGAGATGAAATCAACATTTCCAACTGCACGATTCCGTTCTACCAAATATTTGTAGATTTACGATGCCCTTGTCATGTTTGATTTCATCTCCCTGCGGATTTCGCGAGCGTTCGTTGTTCACCGAAAGGAAAAAAGACGAAAGAACCTTCGACTTTTTCCACTGCTCAAGATGAAATCCGTCTTCTCGATCGCACAATTCATTTTTTTTTCAATATTCGACGACACGACATTCCATATTTGAGACTGATATCATCTCCGCCTTTCATGGAGAATGAACGGTCTGTGGTGCAGCTGTAGATGAACGGAAAAGCGTTTCAAAAATCTAGAATCTCCTTGCAGGAGATGGGATTCGTGTTTTTTGTTGGATAGTATGGTTTTGTTTAGTAGCAAAATATTATCGATCCTGCTGTTGCAAATGAATTAATCTCCAGCGTGCGTGCGTGCGTGCGTGCGTGCGTGTAGTAAAGCACCGATTACCACTTCATATGCTGTAATTTGTATAATAATTCTTAGTGGCTCAGATTGTGTCTTCTTCAATATTTAGAAAAATGTGTGTAGTCGATGTACCTTCTGCGAATTTTGGACCACCGTATTAATTTTTCTTTCATCAATAGATTCTTCAATACACCATTGACGGGAGATTGGTATTGAATTTGTCGAAGATCGGTGAAAAGGATCAAATTTTATGAAATTTCGAGTGGATAGAAAAATGTTTTTACTCGTTATCACTTCTGCAAATTTTGAGACATCGTTTAAAATTTTTTTTTTTAAATCAATAAATTATCATTGACGGGTGGTTGATATTAAATTTAGCGGAAATCGATGCAAGGGTTCCGATTTTATGCAATTTAGAATTTTTCGAAAAATGTATGTGGCAACTGGAAACGACCCACATTTTCAGAAATGCAGCTAGCGATTTCTACGTAAATAAAATATATGGATATGTTATACATAATTGAAAAAAAATTGCAAAGTAAAACTTGTACATTCCTTCCACTTAATTTTCGGACTTTTACTAAGCTTCGACTATGAGGGAGCCAAAATAAATAAAAGCACTTGCTCATAGAGGGAGATTTGTGAAATTTCAAAAACAACAATGAAGCAATGTGCAAGTTCCAATTTAAAACTTTTTTTATACAGGGTGTCTAGCCGTCCTTGAAGTACTTGAAGTCCTTGAATTGTCCTTGGATTTTGATTGTCCTTGAAAAGTCCTTGAAATGTTCGTGATTTTTGGATAGGGTCTTGAATTTTTCTATGATTTAGTTATGTACTATAAATGAATATACTCGCATAATAGGTTTATTATATTTATTGTACGTATAGTGAGAGAGTGTTAACATGTCGGTTGCCCGGACGAGACCGCCGGCTAGTGTGGAGATATTAGATCTTCAGGTGTGTGTGTGTGTATGAGTTGGAGCGAGTGCATGTGTGTGTGTTCGTATGATGTGTATGCATACATTACATCTCTCCCCCCTTAGTGAGTGTTTAATTAGCGATATAAATTTTTTTTTTTTTTTTTTTTTTTTTTAGGTTTCCACTGTGAATTCTACAATCAGACAAAGTAAAAGCTCAGGCAAATATCGAGATATACAAGTTCTTTGACTCTTCAATTTTTATTTTGTATTTTACTTCTAAGTGGGTAACAATGTTCAATTTTTTTCTCGCTCGTTTCCTTGATCTTCACTGATGGCTTTGATCTAGCTGTTTCGTCTTTCTTCAGTGATGATTTCTGTTGATCTCTTTCGTCTTTTATCTTAATCAGTTGATTAATATGTCGTTTGTGTATAGATCCGGTTTCTTCTTCTTGGACCTCGTACGACAGTGGTCATGTTTTTCGCTTTATAATGGCGCGTGCCCATTTCGGCCTGTATTTGCTGTGATATAGTCTCATGCGAACTTTTTGGTTGATCTTCAATTCCCGCGTTCCGTTTGGCGTCTCCGTCGTTCGAGGTTTTTTTGTTTCAGTTTCCGGTTTTATCAAATCGAGTGGAATCCTTAATTTTCGATTCATCATTATTTCCGCCGGAGCGAGTCCCATCGTTTTCGATGGTGTTGTGTGTTGTTTCAAAAGAAATCTGCTTAGTTTTTCTTTCCAGTCGCCTTCGATTAAAATCTTCAGGTTCCTTTTTGTTGTTTGTACAGCCCTTTCGGCTAGTCCGTTTGCAGCTGGGTGATATGGTGCAACGAAAATTTGCTCGATTCCGTTTCTTTTTGTGAACTCCGCCATCTCCGCTGACTTGAAAGGGGTACCGTTGTCCGATACTATCGTGTCGGGTATTCCGAAGGTCGCGAACAGTCTTCTGAGTTCTTCGATCACCTTCTTTGAGACCGTCGATGAAACTCTGCTTACTTCAATCCATTTCGAAGTTGCGTCCACTGCGATTAGGAAATTTTGATTTCGGAAAGGTCCAGCGAAATCTATGCGTATTCGTGTCCACGGGTTTTCTGGTATTTCCCAATTTTCTACTGGTGCTCGTGGAGGATTGTTTCTGTTCTCCTGGCATCTGTCGCAATTACTGATCATGGCTTCGATATCCTCGTCGATTCCAGGCCACCATGTATAGAAGCGTGCATATGCCTTTGTTGCTACTATTCCGCTGTGATTCAAGTGCAGATAATTCAAAATTTCACGTTGAAGGTTTTTTGGTATGACTACTCTGTCGCCTCGTACGATGCAGCCTTCTTGAATAGACACCTCGTTTCTTTTTGCCCAAAATTTTTTTACGATCTTTGAGGTTTTCTTAGGCCATCCCTTAGTCATGTGATTTTTTATTTTCATCAACGTCTTGTCTTTTTCAGTTTCTTGTTTTATTTCTTCAGCCGAAATCGGATTCCGTGTAATACCTTCCAGCATCAGCACGTTGACGACCTCTTCATCCTCTGTTGCTTCTTCTGGAAGTGGGAATCTTGATAACATGTCCACGTTACCATGTTTCTTTCCTGGTCGGTGAATCAATTCGTATTCGTATGCTGATAGCGTTCTTTTGTATCTTTCTAATTTTGGAGAGAGTGTTTGTGACCTTTTGCTCTTTTGGTTGAAGATTCCTAGTAGGGGTTTGTGGTCAGTGATTAGCTTGAATTTTTTTCCTGCCAGGTATTGGTGAAAGTGTTCTGTTGCTTTGATAAGTGCCAAAGCCTCTCGTTCCAACTGCAAATAGTTTCGTTGTGTTTTATTGAGAGTCTTCGAGCTATATTCTATTGTTTTTTCCGAGTTGTCGGGCATTTCGTATGCCAAAACTGCTCCGATTCCGATTGGTGAGGCGTCAGCTAAGACAACTATCGGAAGTTTGTCATCATAATGAGTCAACACTTCTGATCCCATCAGTTTTTTCTTCAGTTCAGTGAAGGCTCGTTGCTCTGCGTCTCCCCATTCCCATTTTTTGTTATCGTCCAACAGCCCATGTAATGGTTCGGCAATTTTTGCTCGATTTTCTATGAATCTCGCGTAGAAATTTATCCCTCCCAGGAAAACTTGTAGATCCTTTTTTTCCTTCGGAAACGGGATTTGTTCTTTTGCCTTGAGTTTGTCTTTCATCAGGCTGATTCCTTTTTCCGAGATCGTGTGCCCTAGGAAATCCATAGTTTTCACGCCAAAAACTGATTTTTCGACGTTTATTTTCAGGTTTGCTTCGTGCAGTCTTTTGAGGACCTCCTTTACTCGCTCGTCGTGCTCTTCCTTGGATCGTCCTTGGATTTTTATGTTGTCGATGTATATTGTACTCCTTGGATCCCTTGAAGGATCTTATTCATGAAGTTTTGGAAGATTCTTGGAGCTGCAGTTAGTCCGTCGAGAAGTCGAGTAACCCTGAACAGCCCTATCGGCGTGCTTATTGTCAGGATTTCTGAAGTTCGATCGTCCACACGAAGTTGTTTGTATGAGTTCTGCAGGTCTATCTGGGAAAATATTTTTCCCCCGTTTAACGTTGCGAAAGATTCTGAGACGGTGGGTATAGGGTATTCCGAATCTTTTATTTCCGGATTCACCGTATCTTTGTAATCTCCTACCACTCTTATCTTTCCGTTAGATTTTCGCACGAAGTGCGCTGGAGTCACCCAATCAGATTGCATTACCGGTATGAGCATTCCTTGATTTATCATACTCTTCAGAGCCTCCGTGGTTATTTCTTGTAGTGCGTAGGGAACGCGTCTAGCCTTTATGAATTTCGGTCGGGCGTCTTCCTTCAGTAGGATGCTTATCGGAGTTCCGTGATGACCTTCTAACCTTGTCGAGGTTATTGAAGGAAATTCATCTATCATTTTTTTGTAGTCCGTTTCGATCTTCTCGATCCGCTGAATTCCCAATATTTTAATACCGAGATCCGCAAACCAGTTTCTTCCGAGTAAGTTCGGTCCTACAGTATCCTCCGTAACCGTAAGTGGGAGTTTTCCGTTGAATCCGCCGTATTTTACCGAAACGTCCGTTGAACCCATCACGTTTAATCGTTTTTTTCCGTAGGCGAAAAGCTTTACCTCCTTTGTCGACCAACGCGGCGGGCAATTTGGCCATATTTTTTTGAAAGTATCTCCATTTATTATCGATAAGTGAGACCCGTTGTCGATTTCAAAAGTACACGGTATAGAGTTGATTTCTACTGTCACGTTGTATTCGTCGTTTTTCTTCGTCGCGTTTGTTTTGTGTACAATCGCGTTCGAGTAACAATCGCTGTCCTCTTCTATCTCCGTGTCGTCATCCTCTACACGATGTGCCTTGGATGCCTTTGTTTTCGTAGATGTCCTCTGTTTACTTTTACAGGCTCGACTCAGATGCCCTATTTTGGAACACAAATCGCATTTTTCATTTTTGTAGAAACAATTTTCCGCGTTATGATTTTTATACCCGCATCGGTAACATCCCTTTTCGCGATTGCTCCTGTCTTCTTTCTTTTTTTCTTTCTTTATTATTTTGTTAACCGATTTCGATTCTCTTTGTTTGATTATTTTCTGTTGATCGAGTGTCGATTCTGCGCTGCGAGCTATTTCTAGAGCTTTGTCTAGTGTGAGTCCGTCGGGGTTTGTGTCGGTCACCATTTCTTCATGTCTTCGACATAAATATCTCTGCGATTCTTTGTTTCTTATGCCTGCTACAAATCTATCGCGAAGCATTATTTCCAACGGTAATTTGTGCGTCGGGCCTCCGAATTTGCAGTCTTGTGCCAGCTTTCTTAAATCGTGTACGAATTCTTGTAATGATTCGTCCTCAAGCTGGTCGCGCTTATGGAAATGAATTCTGCTTAGCAGCTCGTTTGTCGTTTTTCCGAAATGAGCCGTGCATTTTACTATTATTTCCTCGTATGACACCTCTTTCGGTGCGTTTGGCGAACATAACGATTTTATTGTAGGATATATTTTGGGACCTACCGCGGTAAGAAGAGTAGACCGTTTTATTGTTTTAGGTTTATTGTATTTATTGTACGTATAGTGAGAGAGTGTTAACATGTCGGTTGCCCGGACGAGACTGCCGGCTAGTGTGGAGATATTAGATCTTCAGGTGTGTGTGTGTATGAGTTGGAGCGAGTGCATGTGTGTGTGTTCGTATGATGTGTATACATACTAGGGTGATTCAAATAAAATCGATGTTTTTTTTTTCGTATAAATTTAATAGCTGTTTGTACTTGTCAAAAAAGTAACTCTCTCCAAATTTGAGCTCTTAAAAAAAATTTTTAGAGGTCGCGCAAGTGACTTTTTTATTTTTTTTTTCGATCGGAGCTAACAATCACGATTTAAAAATTTCTATTTTTCCGTTCTGCATAGAAGAATATCAGTACCTGATGAAACAGTGGTTGTCCCAAAATTTGGGCTCATAAAAAAAAAATTTAATGGCCGCGCAGGCGATATTGAACTTTTTCGTTTTTCAAATCAGGCTGAAAATCATGATATATGTAGATGTTTAGATTTTCCGGTGTCACGACAAGAGATATCACTACTTTATAAAAAGTGAGTTTCCCGAAATTTGGGTGCTAGAAAAAAGTTGCGGGGTTGAGCAAGTAATTTTTCTATTTTTATAATCAATTCTCGTTAAAATTCATGATATAGAAATGTCGATTATACGCTGTGGTAACAACAATTATTGGTACCCAATGGATTAGTTGTTCTATAACAATTTCGGTTCTTGTAGAAAATGTAACAACTGTCGCAGGCAAGTTTATAACATTTTTTTCTAAATTTTCATGACGATGTTTGTTAAAATCATGGTGAAACCGATTTTTAACGGAGAAAACAATAAAAAAATACGATAGGAAATATTTATTCCAATAAATATGGCACACATTTGTCGGAATATTATAATAAATTTTTAATTAATTAATTTTTTTTTTTAATTAATTCGCCGCTCGATATAGAACTACCTTAAATACTTAAATATATTGATTCTTTACTAGAATATGTAATCCTAACAACTTGGAATTCTAAAACACGTACGCAATCTATTATATCGCGTGTCAATAACGTATAAATAACGTATCAATAAAAATTTAAAAAATGTTGTTCAACGCGTTATTTTTTAAATTCTTAGGCAAATGAATACACTTACATCATTATAAATTACATGAAATGTAAGTTGTTAGTTGTTTTTTTTTAAATAAGTGCCAACATCCTTTGCTGCAGCAATGAAAAATCGAAATATCTGTGCTACAAATTTCAGCGAAAAATGAAAAAATAAATTTAAGTGACATGCACGGCCATTAAATTTTTTTTTTATGAGCCCAAATTTTGGGACAACCACTGCTTCATCAGGTACTGATATTTTTTTATGCAGAACGGAAAAATAGAAATTTTTAAATCGTGATTGTTAGCCCTGATCGAAAAAAAAAATAAAAAAGTCATTTGCGCGACCTCTAAAAAATTTTTTTAAGAGCTCAAATTTGGAGAGAGTTACTTTTTTGACAAGTACTAACAGCTATCAAATTTATACGAAAAAAAAAAAACATCGATTTTATTTGAATCACCCTAATACATACATTACAGATTTAATTTTTTTTACGTTCATTTCTATTTTTTATGTGAAAGCAGTTTCTTATAATTTTACTACGCATGTAGAAAGACAAGTTAAGGATGTTCCTCTGTTTTTTTGAGGGACGAGTCGTCCGAGCGGGGTCCCTATGCTTATACACAGGCAGGGCTCAGTGGTGCCAACGTCAAATCCTCACTCATCTCGACCAGTTAATTTATTTTCTCGAAATCAGAATTAGAACTTTGAGGTTTCGTTTCAATGCTATTCCATAGTAAGTGGCATTAATAACAACGTATAAAAATTATAGTAATATACTCCTGTAAGTTTTTAAAATATTAACGTTTATGTTGCAAAAAAAAATTAAAAATTCACGTTTTTCCAGCTTCAACTGCAAACGCTGTCCGAACTATTCAAGATGGAGAAAATTTCCCAATAAGAATTTTGTAGAGAATTAAGTCTTCTATAAAAAAGTCTGCGACGATATACATAAAAAGTCAATAGCGGATGAGTGAGAGGTGTCCGAAGTAGCGTGACGATGAAGTGTGATTTTTGTAAAATCGCAGAATAGTAGACCCATTAGATGTTAAATTACATATCACCACGTTAGCATTGAATTAAAAATGCATAAAAATTCATACGTTAACTGGGCACAACGAGAAAGCCATTACCGCCCAAAAAACTTTATTTATAACTAAATTCAAATAAAGCCACCTACTTGAAATGGTTTCTTTTAAATTATTTTTACAACTTTCGACGCCTCCCACGCCTCAATAATTAACTTTAGATATATGCCGTCGCGGATTTTTTTGTAGAGAATTTAGTTACCTATAAAATGATTTATGAGCAATTTTACTCTATTATGTATAGTTTGAGCAGCGTTTAGAGTTGAAGCACAAAAAGAGCCAAATTTTCATTGTTTCTATTTTTCCCTCGCCAAAATGTATAGAGGGATAATAACGCACATTTTATAAGTTATTATTTATGCCATATACTATGAAAAGAGGCGGACTTCCGTTTCCGGTGTGAATGGAGAGAGACGGGTGAGTGAAGCGTGAGTGAGAAAGTGCAGAAAAAGGCAGTAGCGAGGCGGAAAAAAAAAGGCGGAAAGTGGAGGAAAAGGTAGGTGAAGGGGTGATAAGTGCAGTGAAAGAGCAGGGAGGGAAAGGGAAGGAGGAGGGAGCAAAGGGCAGAGTAAAATAAAAAGCAGAAAAAGAGGAGGTTAGGAAGCGGCGTGATGAAGAGGGGCGTGGGGGGAAAGGGAATAGGCACGACGTGAGTCGGCAAGCGGATGCGATAGTAGCGGCATCGGGCGGCGAGAAGGGACCGCAGAAGGAAGGTAAGGAAGAGAGCAGAGAGAGAGAGAGGTGGTCGGCAGAGCCATCGGACGGAGGAGACAGGTAGCGACGAAGGGATCGGGTAAGGTGAAGGCAGAAAGGTAAGGTAAGGTAAGGTAAGCGAAGGGTAAGGTGACAGAGAAAAACAGATAGAGGTGTGAGCGGGACGATTTGAATCGGGAAGAGAGGAAAGGGTGAATAGACAGGGAAGGAAAAGAACAGAAAGAGAGGACCACGGAGGTGGAGGAGAGCAGGATGGAAGAGGGGGAACAAAGGACAGAGGAGGGGGGGGGGGAAAGTAGGAACGGCGTCGGGAAGGAGAGGTAGGAGGACGAGTGCGGAGAGGCTGGGAAGAGAGAGAAGCGTAAGCCTAGGAGGTATGACGGATATAAATGAGTTGTAGAAAAGAAAGAGGGAGCAATTAGAGTGCGAGGAAAAAGAGAAAGAGGAGGGAGAGAGGGCATTCTAGAAGAGCAGAAAGGTTTATAGATCACCGGAAGAGAAAGAGAAAGAGGCAAAAAAAGAAGAAAACATAGGAAACATAGAAAGGATGATAAAGGAGATGAGGGAGGAGGCTAGGAGAGACGTGCAGGAAATTAAGAAGCAGGGGAGAAAGATGAGAGAGGAATTGGAGAGAATCAGGGAGGAAGGAAGACAGACGGAGGAAAGGTGGAGGGAGGACCGGGAGGTCATAGGAAGAAAGTTAGGGGCAATAGAAAATAGGCTGGGGTTACTGGAGGGGTCGGAGGGAAGGATGGAGGAGTGGGAGGAAAGGATGGATGGGATTGAACGGGAGATAGAGAGGGTGAAAGGAAGGCCAGTGGGAGAGGAGAGTGTAACAGGGGAGGGGGAGGAAATAAGAAAACGGTTGGAGGATCTAGAACGAAAGTTTGAGAGAGCGGAGTGGGAAGAAAAGAAATGGAACATAATTATAAAAAGAGTAGACATAGAAGGAATAGCGATGGGGACGGCAATGAGGGTACTAGAGGGGATAGGGGTGGCGGGAAAAATAGAGAAGGCAAGAGAGATTGGAAGGAGAGGGAGGGATGGAAAGGAGGGGATGCTGGAGGTAAGAATGGAGAGTGGGGAGGCGAAGAAGGAGGTAATGAGGAAGAAGAGGGAGTTAAGAGGAAGGAAGGAGATAATAGAGGAGGATCTGACCTGGAAAGAGAGAAAAACGCAATGGCGGATTAGGGGGAGTGAAGAAGAGGAGAGGGCAAAGGGGAAGAGAGTAAAAGTTGGAAATGGGAGAATAGAGGTGAATGGAGAGGTATGGTAGTGGGATGAGCAAAGAGAGGGGTTAAGAGATGGCAGAGGAAGGGAAAGAGTAGTGGAAGACGAGAAGGAGGCAGGGAATAGAAAGGGAAAAAACTAGTAGGGGGGGGGGGGGGCACGGGGAAGGAAGAGAAAGGATAAGGAGAGGAAGGAAAAAGGGTAAAGATGGAAAATAGGATTCTGGAATGTGGCGGGGCTGATGAATAAAGACAAAGAGTTCTGGGAAGAGATAAAGCAGTGGGAAGTGATAGTCCTAATGGAAACCTGGATGGAGGAGAAAGGCTGGAACAGGATAAGAAGGAAGCTGCCGGCAGGATATGAATGGAAGAAGAATTGGGCGAAGAGAAAGAACAGGAAGGGCAGGGCGAGTGGAGGAATGTTGATTGGGGTGAGGAAAGAAATGATCGGGTCGGAGATCGAGGGGGAAAGAGAGGAGGAGGGATTGATGGTGCAGCGGATAAAGGCAGGAGAAGACGCATGGATAGTAGTAGCGATTTACGTAAACGGGGATATGGACATGAAATTAGAAAGTGTGAGGGAATGGATGGAAGGACAGAGGGTGGGGGAAAGGGTGATAGTAGGAGGTGACTGGAATGCGAGGACGGGGAAGGAGGGGGGCGAGTGGAGGGATTGATGGGAGAGGAGAGGGAGGGGGGTAGACGCTCAAAGGATAAGAAGATAAATAGTGAGGGAAGGAAGTTAACGCGGATGATAGAAGAGGTAGGATGGGAGATCTTCAATGGGAATATAGAGGGCGATGAAGAAGGAGAATACACGTACACGGGGGGAAGGGGGACACGGTCATAGACTATGTGGTGGGAGATGAGGACACGCGGGAGGGAATAGAGAGTATGGTCGTGGGGGACGCGGTGGAGTCGGACCACCACCCACTAATTGTGTAAATGAAGTCGGGAAAGGTGAGGAGGAGAGAGGAGAGAAGGAAGGAAAGAAAGATAGGGAGCGGAAAATGGTCGGACAAAATGAAGGAAGTGTACATGGCAAGGATAGGAGGGGTGGAGGTAAAGAAAGAAGGTATACAAGAATTGGTCCGGAAGACAGGGGAGGAAATAAAAGAGGTAATGAAGAAGAGTGAGGAAGAAGGGGGAAGGGAGAAGAGGCAGAGAAGGGAAGGATGGTGGGATGAGGAGAGTAGGGAAAAGAAGGATAAAGCCAGGAGGGAGTTGAGGCAGTGTAGAAAGGGAGCAGGTACGAGGGAGAAGTACAGAGAGGGGAAAAAGGAATATAGAGAGGTATGCGAAAGGAAAAAGCGTGAAGAACAAGAAAGACTAATAAGAGAAGTGGCGGAGGCCAGAACGGAAGATAAGGTATGGGAGATAGTGAACCGGGGGAGGAAAGGGGGAAAGAGAGTGGATGAGAGGATAACGAAGGAAGAGTGACAAGAGGGACAAGCTGAGAACGAGGGCAGGAAGAAGAGCGTGGAAATTTGAGGAGAAGCTGAGGAAGGGGGAGGGGAGTGAATTGGCGAGGGCGTGCTGGGAAGAGATAAGGGAGCGGAGAAGGGAAAGAGAGGGGGAGATATCGAGCTGGGAGAAGGGGAGGAAAGGGTTCGTAGAAAGGAGTGCAGGAGGGAGGGAACAAGAGGAAGAACAGGGAGACGGAGGATACGAGAAGATAGAAAAAGAGGATCGCAGAGGACAGGAAAGGGAGAGAAGAAAGAAAATTGTGAGATCAAAATATAACGGGTGGTATAGGGAGATAGGAACAGATGGGATACCGAAGTATCTGAAGAGGGGATGGAGCGAAGAAAGATGTAAGAGGATAGCAAGGTTCAGAATAGGGAATGAGATGAGAGAGGGTAGGTATTGGGAGAGGGAGGAGGATAAAGTGTGTAGAGTATGTGGGGGGGAAGAGGAGACGTGGGAGCACGTGTTAGAGAGGTGCAGAGGGGTCGAGGGGGACGAGCGGGGGATCGGGGAGAAGATTAGAGAGATTCTGGATAAAGGGGGAGGGGGGAGGAATGGATGAAGGAGCTGCAGAGGATCAGAGGGGAAGTAGGAATAGAAGAGGGGGAAAGGGAGAGAGAACAGGTGTGAAAGAAGGATTGGAGTGAAAGAAGGATTGGAGTGAAAGAAGGATTGGAGTGAAAGAGAGGAAACGGAAGTCGGCGCGAGGGGGGACAGGCGGTAGAATAAGAGTGGGTTAAGAGAACGGAAAGAGGAGAGCAAGTGGAGAGGAGAGGAGGGAGAGAAACGAGCGTGCGGGTAAAGCGAGCGAACGAGGCGGGAAAGCGAGCGAGGTGGGAGAGCGAGCGAGGCGTGCGAGGTGCGAGCGAGGTGAGCGAGACAAGCGAGCGGTGGATGAGAATGAGAATGGATGGATGAGAGAGAAGAGAGATGGAATGGGATATGTGAAAAGAATGTGATAGAGTGTAAAAGTATGTGAGGAGAAAGAAAGGATGTAAAAGATGTAAAAAGGAGATAACCTTTTAAAAAAATCTTGTAACCCGGTAGGGAGACAATAAATATATACATACAAACTATGAAAAGAGGCTAAAATAATTCCAGGATTTTATTCTAAAAAAAAAGTCCGATTCGACAAGTTGACTTCGGCAACATTGTCCCGTCTAAAATCGACAGCGAACGCCCGTTTTTTTTCAGCATTTTTAAACATATTACATTTAATTACTCAACGAAAATTCTCCTAATTAAGGTGAGCTTTCGCACACGCTTTTATTATATATGGATCTAGGTCATATAATTTTTAAAAGGTGCTGGCATTTCGAGTTCGTGAATTACAGAACGATTGGAACCTGTTTTTCGTGTACGCCCATAAGAACGCATGTTAAATAATGTTTTTTTAAACATTTAATATCTCGACAACGAGGCTCCTAATCTCATTGAATCTTTGCACACACGTTTTGGGGATAAACACTAACAGGCTGTAAAAATTTCAAGTCGATGACATTAAATCGATATAACAGAGGAACATCCTTAATGTCTTTGACTAGTCAGAAAGCGCGCGCTCGTCGGCTTCCCGCGAAACAGAAACGTGAGAGTACTTTACTCAAGTAAGTGCAAACGCGCGCTCAACGAGTCAAATCGGGTTTTACGAATTTGGGAACGTATTCCCGATTGGCTGTCATCGCTTCGCCTCATGGGCCGAACACCGGACATGTTAACGCGAATGTGTCGTCGAGATGTGGGTGCTCCATAAATTATCGCAACACCGGTTAACAACCTAACGAACCCTTTGCGTATCGTGAAACGAAGCTTGAGTACCATTCCATGTGACTAAAGAGCTTATTTAAGGGTCCTTGAAAAATCCTGTAAAGTCCTTGAAATGTCCTTGGATTTTGACTTGAAATTTTACTAGACACCCTGTTATATTTCTTCGTTGATAAAAATTGACTTGGCATGTAATTGCTAAACAAATAACGTACGGGATAACCATGTTTAAAGATTAGGTCAAATAGAATTGGTGCAGGGGTCCAGATTGTGCAGAATAGTTCATTTAAAAAAATAATGGTCATACTCGTATAGAAAGTTTGTGTTTGCTTCAGCTGTGGTGTATTTCTTAGAAGCATGATAAGATATCATGAAACTGTGATGTGTAGTATCAATTAACAATGAAGGTTAAATGCAGTAAAATAAACTGTATACGTTAGAAACTTGCACACTGCTTCCTAATTATTTTATCTCTTTCACGATGTTTCCTCTGTGAGGAGGCTAAAATTTACAATCCAACTTGCTCGTAGACAAAAATTCGTGACCGTGATAGAAGAATGCGGATAAATATTTGAATAATAATGAGACATTAGTGCACATTTTTTTATTTGCACGGCACTTTTTTCAGTCAGAGTTTTAAAGCGAACGGACGCGTGGCTCGTTTGAGTGAAGAGGAGTACGCTGAAGCTCTTAAAAGGTACAGTCTTCCTTAAAGCTATTGGTTTGCGGAATAGTAACAATATAATACATCTGTAAAGCGTCTGAAATGCGACGTATATATTTTTTAAATTTGATTTCAGCAGTGGTCAAAATGATCTCGAAAATTCGGTCATCGATTAATTTAGCAGGGTTGGAGAGGCCGAGAGATGCGGGAATCCTCCAAATTGTAACAAGGACCCTAGTACCTCCGGTACTTCAATGATCTATTCATATGCGGTACGACATACGTGACTAAAATTTCCTGATGGACGCTTAACGTATGCACCTCAACTCAGAAGTCGTATTAAATAATTGATAAATAACGATGTAAACGAGTTATTAATAATTTTGTCCTAAAAAATTGAAGAAATGTACATAAAAACGTTCTTTTCCACAAATGAAGTGAATTCGTTGATTTTTTGAATTGCATGTGAATTTTTTAAAATTCATTTTTATCAATTTTGTACGGAATTTAAAAGAAAAAGCATGAAAAATATCAAATTTTCTACACGCTTTACGAACAAAAGTTTCACATCAGACGTGAGAAGTTTTCGGGTTGTTGAAACAACAGTTTTATGGATAGAACCTTGAAAATAAACCAAAATGGGACTTACGAGAGTGAAAAAATTGTGAAAAAATTCACACTTATTTCAAAAAATGAAGGGATTAATATGAGCTGACAGACAAAAACGTTTTTTCTTGATTTAGTAAACAATCTTTCTGTTTAACAAATGTTTTAATAACTTTTCCGTATCATTGTTATTTGAAATCAACGTTATTAACATTGTAAATTATATGTTTAAAAAAATTTTATCGCAATGTACAACGCTCAAAATTCTAACTGAAACTTTCCTTTGGGTTAGAAAAATGCATGAAGTTTCCTGACGATGGAAAGCTACTGTGCTCGACAAAAAAAAAATAGATACTTGGATTGGTGACCACTCAGCCGTACTCTAGATGGCGCATCAAATCACTAAGCAATAGGTTATCTTTCCGGAGTGCGGGATTCCCTGTAAGATACAATAGTGTGGACCAGGGATGGGCACCATCGAATGAAAAAGTATTTAAATACATCATTAAAATACAAAATGCTTTTCCACTCGTCATTTATTTCGGGTACGAGTGACGAATGAATTTCCACTTGCCATTCGTTTCGCGTTCGAGTGACGAGTGGTTTTTCATTCTGTATTTAATTCGCGATCGAGTGACGAGTGGATTCCCACTCGTCATTTATTTCGGGTACGAGTGGCGAATGAATTTCCACTCGCCATTCGTTTCGCGTTCGAGTAACGAGTGGTTTTTCATTCTGTATTTACTTCGCGACCGAGTGACGAATGGATTCCCACTCGTTGTTTACATCCGAACTGAGTGGAGAGTGGGGGAACCATTCGAACGCCGTCTTCGGTTCGAGTGGAAAAACACTCGTTATTTGTTTACTTTCAGATCCGAATGAATTTCCACTCGACAAATTTTTCGAAAAAGATGGATTCTTGAATCAATAATTCCTTTAAATTAAAATGAATTTCCACTCGATATTCGGTTCAAATACGAGTGGAAATTTATTGACGTGATGCAGTGAGAATAAGATAGATAGATAGATAGATAGATACACAGACAGAGAGACAGAGAGAGATTCAGAGAGAATGGGAGAGAATGAGAGACATTGAGAGAGAATGAGAGAGATTGAGAGAGAATAAGAGAGAATGAGAGAGAATGAGAAAGAGTAAGAGAGATTGAGAGAGAATGAGAGAGATTGAGAGAGAATAAGAGAGAATGAGAGAGAATGAGAGAGATTAAGAGAGAATAAGAGAGATTGAGATAGAATAAGAGAGATTGAGAGAGATTGAGAGAGAATGAGAGAGATTAAGTGAGAATAAGAGAGATTGGGAGAGAATAAGAGAGATTGAGAGATAATGAGAGAGAATGAGAGAGATTGAGAGTGAATAAGAGAGATTGAGAGAGAATGAGAGAGATAAAGAGAGCATGAGAGAGAATGAGAGAGATTAGGAGTGAATAAGAGAGATTGAGAGAGAATGAGAGAGATAGAGAGAGAATGAGAGAGAATGAGAGAGATTGAGAGAGAATAAGAGAGATTGAGAGAGAATGAGAGAGATTGCGAGAGAATGAGAGAGATTGAGAGAGAATAAGAGAGATTGAGAGAGAATGAGAGATATTGCGAGAGATTGAGAGAGATTGAGAGTGAATGAGCGAGATTGAGAGAGAATAAAAGACATTGAGAGAGATTGAGAGAGAATGAGAGAGATTGAGAGAGAATAAGAGAGAATAATAGAGATTGAGAGAGATTGAGAGAGACTGGGAGAGATTGAGAGAGAATAAAAGAGATTGAGAGAGATTGAGAGAGAATAAGAGAGAATGAGAGAGAATAAAAGAGATTGAGAGAGAATGAGAGAGATTGCGAGAGAATGAGAGAGATTGAGAGAGAATGAGAGAGATTGAGAGAGAATGAGAGAGATTGAGAAAGAATAAAAGAGATTGAGAGAGATTGAGAGAGAATGAGAGAGATTGAGAGAGAATAAGAGAGAATGAGAGAGAATGAGAGGGATTGAGAGAGAATAAGAGAGAATGAGAGAGATTGAGAGAGAATAAGAGAGAATGAGAGAGAATGAGAGAGATTAAGAGAGAATAAGAGAGATTGAGAGAGAATAAGAGAGATTGAGAGAGATTGAGAGAGAATGAGAGAGATTAAGTGAGAATAAGAGAGATTGGGAGAGAATAAGAGAGATTGAGAGAGAATGAGAGAGAATGAGAGAGATTGAGAGTGAATAAGAGAGATTGAGAGAGAATGAGAGAGATAGAGAGAGAAGGAGAGAGAATGAGAAAGATTGAGAGAGAATAAGAGAGAATGAGAGAGATTGAGAGAGAATAAGAGAGATTGAGAGAGAATAAAGAGATTGAGAAAGATTGAGAGAGAATGAGAGAGATTGAGAGAGAATAAGAGAGAATGAGAGAGACTGAGAGAGAATAAGAGAGATTGAGAGAGATTGAGAGAGAATGAGAGAGATTGAGAGAGAATAAAAGAGATTGAGAGAGATTGAGAGAGAATGAGAGAGATTGAGAGAGAATAAGAGAGAATGAGAGATATTGAGAGAGAATAAGAGAGATTGAGAGAGATTGAGAGAGAATGAGAGAGAATGAGAGAGATTAAGAGAGATTGAGAGAGAATAAGAGAGAATAAGAGAGATTGAGAGAGAATGAGAGAGATTGAGAGAGAATAAAAGAGATTGAGAGAGAATGAGAGAGATTGAGAGAGAATAAAAGAAATTGAGAGAGATTGAGAGAGAATAAGAGAGAATGAGAGAGATTGAGAGAGAATAAGAGAGAATGAAAGAGAATGAGAGAGATTGAGAGAGAATAAGAGAGAATGAGAGAGATTGAGAGTGAATAAGAGAGATTGAGAGAGAATGAGAGAGATAGAGAGAGCATGAGAGAGAATGAGAGAGATTAGGAGTGAATAAGAGAGATTGAGAGAGAATGAGAGAGATAGAGAGAGAATGAGAGAGAATGAGAGAGATTGAGAGAGAATAAGAGAGATTGATTGATTGATTGATTGATTAGGTTTATTTATGCCCTGGTAAACCTTTGGGCAAATAACAATGGTTCAATAACAAACTAATAAAAAAATACAAAGGAAATAATACAAAGAAAAATTAAAACTAAAATGAAAATGGAAATGAAATAATACAAAGAAAAATTAAAAATAAAAATAAAAATAGGAAATAATAATAATAATAATAACAATAATAACAATAATAATACAAAGAATAATACATTGGTATACCTGATGCTAACTTAACATATTAATTTTCGAGATTATCACGAGCAAATAAGTGAGCGAAAAGACGCCTTTTTAGAATGCCCAAAGATGGTGACAATCTAATTTCATCGGGCAATGAGTGCCAAAAATATATAGCCGACAGAGAAAAAGAATTACGATAAGTAGTCGTGCGATGAGAGGGGATATGGAAGACCCTCGGAGTGAGATGACGCGTAGGGCGAAGCACTGGCCTAGGATTGGTGAAAAGATCACGTAAGTAAGCCGGAGAGTTACCCCGTAAGATATTAAAAATCATTATGCCCATAAAATAAAGCCTACGCGATCTCACTCGAAGCCAACCCAGCCGTCTCCTAAATGGCGAGATATGTTCGTCACGCCTCAGATTATAAATAAATCTAATTGCACAATTCATAAGTTGCTGAAGAATCGTATTTTGCTCGTAATTTGTAGAATCGTAATTTGCTTGATTGAGAGAGAATGAGAGAGATAGAGAGAGCATAAGAGAGAATGAGAGAGATTAGGAGTGAATAAGAGAGATTGAGAGAGAATGAGAGAGATAGAGAGAGAATGAGAGAGAATGAGAGAGATTGAGAGAGAATAAGAGAGATTGAGAGAGAATGAGAGATATTGCGAGAGATTGAGAGAGATTGAGAGTGAATGAGAGAGATTGAGAGAGAATAAAAGACATTGAGAGAGATTGAGAGAGAATGAGAGAGATTGAGAGAGAATAAGAGAGAATAATAGAGATTGAGAGAGATTGAGAGAGACTGGGAGAGATTGAGAGAGAATAAAAGAGATTGAGAGAGATTGAGAGAGAATAAGAGAGAATGAGAGAGAATAAGAGAGATTGAGAGAGAATGAGAGAGATTGCGAGAGAATGAGAGAGACTGAGAGAGAATGAGAGAGATTGAGAGAGAATAAAAGAGATTGAGAGAGATTGAGAGAGAATGAGAGAGATTGAGAGAGAATAAGAGAGAATGAGAGAGAATGAGAGAGATTGAGAGAGAATAAGAGAGAATGAGAGAGATTGAGAGAGAATAAGAGAGAATGAGAGAGAATGAGAGAGATTAAGAGAGAATAAGAGAGATTGAGAGAGAATAAGAGAGATTGAGAGAGATTGAGAGAGAATGAGAGAGATTAAGTGAGAATAAGAGAGATTGGGAGAGAATAAGAGAGATTGAGAGAGAATGAGAGAGAATGAGAGAGATTGAGAGTGAATAAGAGAGATTGAGAGAGAATGAGAGAGATAGAGAGAGAATGAGAGAGAATGAGAAAGATTGAGAGAGAATAAGAGAGAATGAGAGAGATTGAGAGAGAATAAGAGAGATTGAGAGAGAATAAAGAGATTGAGAAAGATTGAGAGAGAATGAGAGAGATTGAGAGACAATAAGAGAGAATGAGAGCGACTGAGAGAGAATAAGAGAGATTGAGAGAGATTGAGAGAGAATGAGAGAGATTGAGAGAGAATAAAAGAGATTGAGAGAGATTGAGAGAGAATGAGAGAGATTGAGAGAGAATAAAAGAGATTGAGAGAGATTGAGAGAGAATAAGAGAGAATGAGAGAGATTGAGAGAGAATAAGAGAGAATGAGAGAGAATGAGAGAGATTGCGAGAGAATGAGAGAGATTGAGAGAGATTGAGAGAGATTGAGAGAGAATGAGAGAGATTGAGAGAGATTGAGAGAGAATGAGAAAGATTAAGAGAGATTGAGAGAGAATAAGAGAGAATAAGAGAGATTGAGAGAGAATGAGAGAGATTGAGAGAGAATAAAAGAGATTGTGAGAGAATGAGAGAGATTGCGAGAGAATGAGAGAGATTGAGAGAGATTGAGAGAGATTGAGAGAGAATGAGAGAGATTGAGAGAGGATGAAAGAGAATGAGAGAGAATGAAAGAGAGAGAGAGAGAGAGAGATTAAGAGAGAAAGAGATTGAGGGAGAGAGAAAGCTTGAGAGAGAGAGAGAGTGAGATTGAGGGAGAGAGAGAGAGAGAGCTGTATTTTTTTTTATTGATTGATTTATTTAATTGAGCGCAATTTAGCCTTTGGCTACTGCATACAAGTACGCAAAAAATACATTTTTATTACCTAAAGCTAACATCGATCGACTCCCTTGTTTTTCAATACAATTTCTTCTGCCTTTACATATTCTTTCTCTACTTTTATTGTACCTCTTCGTCTTGTATTATATGTATGTCCTGCACCTACTAATTGCACTTCGCTACTCAAATACCTCGGTAACATTTCATTTTTGACTTTATATAAAAAAACACATACATTAAAATTTATCCTCTGTCTTATTTATAGGAAGTACACCGCATTCAACATATCATTTATTCTTGTGTACCGATCACAGCGTATAATTGCTCGCATTGCACGATGTTGCGTTTTCTGTAGTATATCCATCCAGTATTCGTTAATATTCAATAAAAGTGTACTACAGTAATCAAAATGCGGCGCCACCATGGTTTTGTATGTGGTTACTAATGTATTAATTGACACATATTTATTTATTCGATACACGAAGTTCAAATTTTTCGCCACTGTTTGACCACGAATGCGGCATATAGCTATCAAATTTAAAGTTGTCATCTATTATTATACCTGAGTCCTTTATTTCATCTACTTCTTTTATCTTTACATTTTTTATTTAAATTTAAGAGAGAGAGAGAGAGAATGAATGAATGAATGAATAAATAGTCGTTTATTTAGCATTCTCCGCTATTTCAGATATTGCGCTTTGCGCTACATGCTATGCTGTCACATAACATTTAACCTTTTACATGGTTCTTTTTACATTCGTGCAATTTTATATTTGGATTGGTATAATGTATATGTATTCACACTAGTTTTTAGTGATTTTACATTTGTATTCCTATTTGTATATTTATATATTTACATCTACTAACTTCATCTTTATTTTACTCTCTGCGCTCAATTATCCATTTCGCTACTTTTCTCTCAAATTCTCCTCTTAAATTCTCTTAGAAAAGAGAGAGAGAGAGTTTTTACTTATTATTAAATCGTTGTATTCGTTTTTTTATAAAATTCCGCTTACTACTATTAAACTATTGTTTACTCGAATACATTATTTCTAAACTTATTACCTATAGACAAAAATAGTAGTTATTTTCCGAATAATCGATTATAAAATTCAGTACGGTCCGTCTGAACATATTTAAAGGTCGTGTTAATATAGAGCCGTTCAGAGTGGAGTTGCCTATTTTTCGGTCGTTTTCAGGTATCTTATCAGGAATTTTTGTACAGAAAATGTGTGTATCTGACGCAATGAAACTGCGTGAATATGTTTATTGATATCATTACACAATGCAGGAAGTTTGTTGTCACACAATATTGAATCCTTCACTCCACATCTCTGAAAAAAAATCCAGGCATATTTGTTATCAGAAGACTCGTCTCAATCGTCCGGACTACGGGCAACGTTAAAATTTGTAAAATATCATTTGTGGAGAAATAATAAGTTTTACAAAAAAATGACAAACTTGAGTGTTTCCAAAATTGTGCCACTACTTTATAAAAGAAAAAGAAAAGAAATGATCAAAGTTGAGACGATAGAGAACAGTTGTCTGATTACAAATATGCCTGGATTTTTTATTCCGATCATTAGAACAGTTGCAATCGTGGTCCAAGTCGTAAAGCAGTAGTCGTACAGCGCAGCTTGCACCACTTTGAGGATTCATTATTGTTTGACAAAAAAATTCCTGCAGTATGTAATGATACCAATGAACATATTCGTGCAGTTTTATTGCGAGAGATACACAAATTATCTTTACAAAAATTCCTGATAATACACCTGAACAGTACCAAAAAATAGGCGACTCTACCTTTATATAATTGTTATTAGCTTCTTTATCCTCTATATTGTTATTTTGAGTGAAAGGTTGGGATAGCGCGATCGGATATTCATAGGATCCGCCACATAAGCCCAACAATGGATATCTCATTCTGAAATAAATATACATAAAAAATATATATTGTGTACACATACAGCCGATTTTAGTTCCTATTTTATTCTTCTACAATTTCTTATACCTTTTTGGCACGCACCCCTAAATGTTCTTGTTTTCTCCACATCTTTGAAAGAACTATTTCGTAGTTTGCCTCTGGTTGCATTTGGATCGAAGGGTTTGACTTTTGATTGTGATTGAAGTTGAATAGCCACACTTGCCTGATATACGAAAATGGAATCATTGCAACGTAATTCAGAGAAAGCTTTCTCACAATCACGACAAAAAATAACAGCCATTATGTTAATTTACTTACTTTGCATGACTGGTGTAAATATTTATATGAACATGGCATGTTCAAATAATAAACCTGTCAGTAGTTCATGATGTTCTAATTAGCTACAAATCGTTCAAGAATCATTAACAAGTTCAGGCTTAAATCTCGTCATCTGTCTTCAATCTCGAACATTTGAATGTCGTTTCGGGCCAGCTTCTACGAGATTATATGAGGTTACAATTCCTTCTTCCTCGTTTTTGCTTCAGATTCTCATATTTTCGCTACAACAGTCCAAGCGGATGTAACAATTATTCAGACCATTCATTTTACGTTTTTTTTTTTTTATATTGGAAAGATTCACATTTAGATTACCTCAACTCACGAATGTCGTACTTGTATTTCGGATTCCATTAACGAGTCAGTTAACTTCGATACAAGTGTTCCTTTCTCTTCAAAGGGAACCAAATAATTTGCAGTTGTCCTTGGTGAAGAAAGGAATGAAACCGGCGAGTGTTTTAAGGGCTGTGCCATTGAGAGTTATTATGTAAGGCATGGTTTCTAGTGGATGTTGCTTTACAGCTGAACAAGGAAGAGGGAGTTGTAGGCTGACGTAGGAGATGTTCAGTTAAAACAAGTTATGATTTCTGTGATTATGGAAAGGCTCTTGTTCGTTAAAATATACATTTAATTAATTGACGTTTCGGCCCTGATCGGGGTTCTCCCTGCTTATAGGCTAATTTAAACATTGACTTTAAATCGATTTACCCATTATAACCGAGTTGCTTAATTGTTGTATATAAATGGCACGTTTATTTGCAAAATCATATATTATTTTTATAAATATACACGCGGATATGCAATATAATGAGTGATGAAGTGTTGTGTACTACACGTTTGTTAATCGATTTTCATGAACTATTTGAAAGTGGCACCACGAGTAGAATGCATTCTTATTTTATGATCGCGAACAAAATTAGAATTTTATTTTTATGTTGTTACTTTAAATAATAATATTTCTGTTAAACAATTTTATTTTATCGTATAAATTGTAATTCACGAGATAACTCTCATGTTACACGGAGAGAATTCTATACTGATTTTCGAAAGAAGCTTCACCAATTTTTGGCATGGGGAATACCAAGGGAAAAACAGACTTCAATTCAGTTTTCTTTTCTTCGAGACCATACCAAACATTAACGTTATTATACGCAGAACAGACCTGAGTACCTTTCCTATTTTTGTCTTACTCACACAGCATGTGCCATCGCAGGCATGCGTGAAGGGTTGTAGTGGTGGGGAGAACAGACTTGGGATAGAGTGTGCTGAATGTTTGATTTCGCATGGTGGCGTTAAAGTCTTCCACTCTCTTATTATTATTTTATAGTACTAACGATTTGTAATGTTTTACCTTCTAAATTGGAATGGTTCGGAACTAAATATTGGACTTTCAAATTCTGCTTATTATAACGTTTTAGCCAGTTAAATATGTGTGTTGTGAAGATTATTTACAATGAAGAAGAACCGCATAACCGAATGTCTTTTTCCATAATATATCTTAGTCGTAATATATTTTACAAAATTATGCACTAGAAAATGGTATGGTCCCAATCTAAAATGTAACGCGTTCTCACCCAGTTAATTGCTTAGATGTACTCATTGTTGCGACAAATTGAGTCTGTTCCTTCGTTGGTATAAAAACATACTAGTTTTCGGTACAAAATTCTCCCCGTGTAGTATCTTCTTTGGTCTCAGATTCAAACTTTGATAAGCATACAGTTTCAATGGAAATACATTTTTCATAATTTTTCCCTCTCGTATCCACTTATTTATTATATACTTAAGCACTCTGAGTTCATAGGAAACAGATGTGGACGCGAGAGAAATTTCGATAATAATGCCTACGGCGGAACTAGTAAAAAATACTGAGAACGTACTGACGGTAGTAGACGTGCGGTCGGTATACGGCTCTGGCGATCTCCCAAGTTAAGCAGTATTGGCCGAGGCCACTACTTGGATGGGTGATCGCTTAGCCGTGCACTGGCTTAGCGCCGACTACCGAGTGGAACGCAGTTTTACTGAGCTTTCGATAGTAACATATCGGAAACTTAGTAAAAATAAGGCCGTCTGTACCGGCATGGGTTTCCTGCAGCTATCCCATGTCCACGGCGAATGCGATACAGTATAGCTAAAAAAAAAGCTGCGGATGCTACGGGGAAGTTAGATTAGCTTAGCGAAGTGCGGGCACATAGACTGATAGCGAGATGCGGGCACTGCGGAGTGATAGGAGTGATTGATATGGGAAGGGTTAATACGTAAAACCCAGCAAGGGTATACGTTGGAACGCAACAAAAAATATTGAGAATGTGTTTGACATTATCTTAGTGGCCTTGGCAAGAAAAAATATGCTTCTAGTATAATTTGAGCCTATAATACATCATCAATATAATCATTGTTTTATCAGGCTCAATCTTAATTCCATAAATCGGTATTGTGATAATACTATGCTGTGGAATAATGACATAGTATTGTTTACACATCCATTTATGTTATTAACACTGAAACTAATAAATGCTGAAAAGTTACCATTACTATCAGTACAGCGGTTAATATCAGTTAAGGAGGTTGGTCACCTAACGCATAATGATAAGAATTGGTTCAAATTTAATGAGGATACTCGCGAATAGGTATAACGACTCTGTGCAAAATTTCAAGTCATTCCTCTGCATAGTTTCCCTGTAATTAATTGTTGAAGTTGTACTCTTATACATGAGCGACCATAGCTAAATCGAGCTGAATCGTACATATCTCATGAAATACTTCATAACAACGTTAAAAATGATAATCATCACATCTTTGGCAAGAAGTTCGCAAAGAGCGAAATACTTCATGTACATAGTTATTAAGAAATTCTAAAAATACAACATCTTTTCGTTTTTTTACAATTTATGCTCGGGAACTTGTGACGCGGACCTCTCTATCGCACGCTGCCCGCCTGGCGACCCGCGCACAAGCGGGCATTCACCGATTTTCCCTTCCCGCACGGCGGTGACCATCCTCCTTAAGGCAATC
Source organism: Rhorus exstirpatorius (assembly GCA_963564615.1). Taxonomy (NCBI): domain Eukaryota; kingdom Metazoa; phylum Arthropoda; class Insecta; order Hymenoptera; family Ichneumonidae; genus Rhorus; species Rhorus exstirpatorius. Next base: position 736,683 of record OY751322.1, read on the forward strand.
GTCTCGTTGTTCCAAAATCCAACTTTTAAATATGGTTTTTTTTTGTATCGCTGCTTTAATTATGTCTTGACCCTCCAAAAGTTTCGTAAGGGTTGACCGACCGTAGCAGGCTGGAATCCAACTCTTTAAATATTATTACTTTTACGCGATTATCAACGGGAATAAAGACTAGTCGCAACTTTCCCCGTATTCTTCCCCACAACGAGACGATTACCTTAAACCCCATAAGATTGTAGCGAATTCGAAGCGAGTATTGCGCCTTTGTTTTGTGGCGGGGTGGCACTGGAATGCCTTCATAATTATTAAAATCCTTAGAGTTACGTATTTAGCTACCAACCACCATGGTATTGCATTTACTACGAAATCGAATGAAACGTACCCAACATTATTCGGAGATTTCCAAAAAATCGTGACCAGTCCATTGAACGCTTGTAAATCTAAAGATCGCGCCTTTGTTCGGTGGCGCAGTGGCAATAATTAAATGCCTTTACACGATTTGACCCTCGGAGATCAACTAGATTTTTTCTGAGAATTCTACATTGGCAACCTTAAGTAGGAAATAACCGATGTAATTTATTTTCATAACAGTAAATACATAAGAAAAAATACGAACGATTGACAAAATTGATAGTTTTTTTTTTAACTTTTCCGTATTATGCTGCTGAAGCTGATTTCTGAGGGTCAAATAAAGCCTTTCTTTCATGGCTGATGACACTATATAGTTTGTGCAAATTCTCTGAAGCCCAATTTTTTTCTGTGCTTTATAAATGCTGCTAATTATAACATGATCAATATTCTACATACTAGAGATTATCAGAGGACTTAAGAGAGTTTAACCAACCAAAACTTATAGGTTGCACTGGAAAGTGTGATCACTTGATACGATAATTCATTGATGCTATTCCAATATAAAATTATTGAAACTGTGAAGTTCTTATATAAGAAATAATTATGAACAAACTTTGCTATTAAGGACTAAGAAAGCTAAAAATAAATGTAAGAATTATTGCATCGAATCTATTCAATATATCATTCATAATTATTTTGTTTAGCTTCACAATAGAATAGAACCAATGCCGTACCTACACGTCAGTACGTGGCGAAAATGCGCCGTTCGTATTTATTTTCTCTTATTTCTTTAGTAGGGAGCAAACGACACTTGAATTGCACTTGGCAAGTGTCTTCCTCTCAAAATTTTCGTCGGTTAAGCGATTATACCGAGGTAAATTCATCATCGTTGCATACGAGAATAGTCTTTCGACTGGAGCCGATGACGGTAGTGGTGTGTTGTAGTAGACGAATAGATTTTTTAATCTTGGATACTGATCGATAATCGAAATATGTTCACTACATGGGTCAACCATGAATTTTCGCAATTCCAATTCGGTTTCAGAAGATTCAAGAGGCCCGCTCATTGAATCATCTTCCTCACCAAAATCGAAAAAGTCGTCGTGAAAACGAGATTCTTGACGATCGCATGATTGTTGCAACGAGGTAATATTTGAAAAATCTTTCACAGCTTTTAAAACAGCTGCATTCACGGTCGCCTGTGCGGTTTCAGACAAACATCTGAGCCACCGTGTTTTGAACGGAGGCATTAAAACTGCCGCGACAGCCGCGAATATCCTATTTCCTTCAACTTCGAAAAATTAATGGAAGCGGGTTTCAACGTTAACGATTAAACCGTTGACAATTGGCTGGCAATGTTCCAAACTATTGGACTTTTGAATCTGCTCCAACTTACGGCGTAAAGAGACAAGACTTGGCGAAAGATAACCGTAAAAACAGTTATTTTCACCCTGGAGCTTATCTATAGTTACCGATACAGGTCTCAAGCACGTCAGGTACTCAGCAATAAATTGAAAATCGCACTCTCTCAAGGGGTTCGTTATACCGAGAACCTGATTAGCTCGGCCAACTTTCTCCCGCAGATCATGAATTTGTTGCAGTGACGAAAACAGCGAATTCCATCGTACTGCTACGGGTCTCGAAAGAGACTGACCCAATATACCTGTCAATATCTCTCGTTGTTTAGGGGAACGAAGTACTTTCCACAAGCAATGACACCGTGACATCACTTGGTTGAAAGAAGTCGTTAAGCATTTGGACGCTTTCATAGATTTTAAAACATCCGTAGTGGCTATCAAATTCAGCGTATGGCTAGCACACCTGAAATGTCGTGGCAAACCGCTGAAAACACTCACGTACTCTTCGGAATCATCGGGCACGGAATATTTATTTTCAGCCAGCACGGCATCGTCGTCGTTGTCAGACAGTTCACTGTTAGAATCCGAATCGTCGGCCTCTGTTGATGCTGGCACTTCGATTTCATCTTAAGAAATAACGGAGTTTGCAATTATTATACGGACCCTCGGTAAATGAAAGAAATATTATTATGTGCGAACGTGTTACGTACCATCGATTCTAATGTCTGTCGAGATGTTAATTCCGAACTCTCGGAATGCTTTCGCAAAATTGCTTGCATTATCTGTGACAGTGGCAACAATTTTGCTTGGATCTAGACCGAATGAAATGTGGATTTGTTCCAACAATTCAGCTATTCGGTCGTGTGTATGTGAACCGGGGAATCTTCGGCAAGCAATAGCAGCGGAGTGCCTATCCCATTTGCGTGGATCAATCTAGAAAGATGTGAACTGTTTATTTCCGTGGTAAATTCTGATATTCCAAAACCATAATGTGCATCAAATCTTACCCAATGCACGGTCACGCCAAGAAACCGACGATTATTAGCTGTCCAGATATCAGCTGTCGTGCAAACGTACATCGCATTTTTTGCCAATGTATTGCGGATGTTTTCGACGTGCTTGTCAAATACTTGCCGCATTCGGCGTTCTAGAGTGCGACGCGACATATGTTTTAACGGTTGCTTTTTTGCTTCTAAACCCATGTCTGAGAAAAAAATAAAAAAATTATGACGTATTTTGTTGGAATCTGATGACAAAGCACGGGAATAAATGATTTAATTTCACTTACCGTCGAATATTTTTCGGAAGGACTGCATCTCAACGGTACAAAATGGCGCCATGCTTTGTAATACATAATCCGCAACGTTCGTTTCAAACGTCGACTGCGAAAATTTGCAGACAGCATTCTTGGTTCGCCCTCCGATTCCGCCTTCTTCAACCAATTTCGCGCGTTTTTGTCGTTTATATTCGGCGAAATCCGTTTCAAATATATCGGAATGTTTTCTCTGCAAAATCAGTAATAATGAACATTCGGCATAGCTCATACAATACTTCGTACTATTGTTCATAAATTTATATATATATTATATATATTTCAAAATTCTCATATACTGATTTTCGAACCTACTTAATACGCCATACACTGTGCTCAGCGTCCTTAAATGATATTTTTTAATGACCAAGCGCCACGACGCCACCGCGTCTCTTTATATACGCATGTATATTAGGGTGCCTCATTTTAAAACTTTTTTTAAGGAGCTACTCGAAAAATTTGTGACAAAAATTGAAAAAACAATTGTCGTAAAACCTGGAGAAGGTAGGAAAATATTTAGAGGTCGCTACCAATTATTCAAATATTTTTTATTCATTTTTATGTGTACACCTTACGGACTTATATCTGGACAGGCTGCGACCCTCACCCTCTTTTATTTTTTCAAATTTTGTTTCCTTATTGAGTAGACTCAAAGAAGAACTAGCGATTTTTTTTTGGATTTTATTCTCGAGTGGTTTGAACTTCGGGAATTTTTGAAAATCCTACATTTGAAGTGACCGGAAAAGGTTCACGCCTCTGTATCTCCGGTTCTGCTGGTCGTATTGAAAGAATAAAACATATAAAATTGATTCGGAATGAAACTTAGTTTTCGGCAAAAAATATATTGAGGATGATAATCTTTTTCTTTTCAACGGTGATCGCGTCGTCTAAATATCAAAAACCGAATTACCGTCGGGTACACCATCATTGATTTTTCTGAAAAAGTTCTCAAGAATTGTTCGTAAAAAAGCAAACATTTTCATGTACGACTGATCGTGGATCTGGATTCCTTCAATTTTTTTATTGATTTAAAAAAAGAAAAATTGAAACATACAATCTCTGATTTTTTCAATTTTTTTTCCTTATTTAGTAGACTCTAAGAAACACTTGTGATTTTTTTTGGATTTCATTCTCAAGTGGTTTTGGCACCACGGATTTTTGAAAATTCTAGATTAAATTTAGGATTATCCTATCCTAAATGTAGGATTTACAAAAATTCGCGGAGCCAAAATCACTTGGAAATGAAATTTAAAAAAAATCACAAGTGTTTCTTAGAGTCTACTAAATAAGGAAAAAAAATCGAAGGAATCCAAAATCCACGATCAGTTGTACATGAAAATGTTTGCTGTTTTACGAACAATTTTTGAGAACTTTTTCAGAAAAATCAATCATGGTATACCCGACGGTAATTTGGTTTTTGATGTTTAGACGACGAAATCACCGTTGAAAAAAAATATTATCATCCTCAATATATTTTTTGCCGAAAACTACGTCTCATTCCGAATCAATTGCATGTTTTATTCTTTCAATACGACCAACAGAACCGGAGATACAGGGGCGTGAACCTTTTCCGGTCATTTCAAATGTAGAATTTTCAAAAATTCTCGGAGTTCAAACCACTCGAGAATAAAATCCAAAAAAAAAATCGCCAGTTTTTCTTTGAGTCTACTCAATAAGGAAACAAAATTTGAACAAATAAAAGAGGATGAGGGTCGCAGCCTGTCCAGATATAAGTCCGTAAGGTGTACACATAAAAATGAATAAAAATATTTGAATAATTGGTAGCGACCTCTAAATATTTTCCTACCTCCTCCAGGTTTTACGACAATTGTTTTTTCAATTTTTGTCACAAATTTTTCGAGTAGCACCTTAAAAAAAAAGTTAAAATATGAGCCACCCTAACATACACCAATGGAAATGTATATCGGTGACATATATGCACAAAATATGTGTGAAATATATTCTATATTAGGTGACATATTCGACCCAAAAAGTTGTATAATTCATATATATTGTGCGTATATATGTGATAAATATATGGCACGTATATGGTTAATATACATGTATATAAAATAAATATATTTTCAATATGAATTCTTCATAGCTCCAGTGTAAATAACATGTATACGAAATGGAAAAAAGATATACGATGGCTATATGGCGCGTACATGATCCATGTACATTTTTACACAATGAATATATCCCAAACATGAATGATTTACGGTCCTGACATAAACTTAGATTATATTGGTTATTATGGATGGTAGGTGGACAGTTTCTATATGTTCAATAGATACGGTTATAAAGCCAATATATGTTAAATATAATTTCTTTATCGTTCCACTGTAAATGACATGCATACGAAATCCAGAATAATATGTACGATGGGTATATGGCACATACATGATCTATAAACATTTTTTATGGTAAATATATTCCATATAGATACTTGAAATTCTTGATGTAAATCTTACACATATGCAGTATACGGTGTGTATATAACAAATGCATGTATGATATGCATTTATTTACAGGACGTATATTTTAAATATAAATGTATGTACTTATTTTCTCTCATTCTCTCTCTTAATTTCTCTTGTTCCATCTGAATATCAATCATTCTTTCTTATTCTCACTCATTCTCCATTATTTCATCTCATTCTCTCTTATTATATCTTCATCTGCGTTATTCTCTCTCATTCTTTCTCATTCTCACTTATTTTCTCTTCTTTTCTCTTATTCTCTCTCTATTTCTCTTATTGCATCTCAATCTCTCCCATTTTCCGTTGTTCTATCTGGTTCCCTCTTTCTTTCTTATTCTCACTCTTCTAGTTCCTTATTTTCTTTTATTCTATCTCTATCCGTTTCATTCTCTCTCATTTTACCTTATTCCATCTCAAACACTCTCATTCTCACATATTTTTTTCTCATTCTGTCTTATTCTTACTTACAAGGAAGGTATCCCAGGTCGATCTATCCGATCTTGATCTAATTCATATTTGTTGTAGTACATCGAAAACTAAGCGACAAGTATTTTTTTTTAATCTGCCATTTTAAACACTTCAAGGGGGTGAAACCATCCTCCAAAGTAAGGCATTTCAAGGCGCGATTTCGCAGTTTCACCCACAAGAACATAATATTTTTTAACCAATCCAACTGGAAGAGTTTTCTCATAATGAGAAACGAAAAATGTAATTTTCTGGATTGGGGAAAAAAAAAATTAGGGGGCGAGCCACCCCTAAATATTATTACATTCGTGCCAAAAATGGTCAAATTTAAGTCTAACAATCTGAAAAAAATTTATATTGCGTATGATCACGAAAGAATATTGAATTTTTTTTGGATCTTCCCGAAAAAAAATATTGGCCGGGGTAACTGACTACCCCTGAATGCTGTATATCTTGCGTGCATGCGAAAAATGGCCACATTCGAGTCTAAAAATCTGAAACAAATGTATATTGCGCATACACGCAAGATAAACAGCGTTCAAGGGTAGTTACCCCGGCCAATATTTTTTTTCGGTAACATCCAAAAAAAAGTCAATATTCTTTCGTGTTCATACGCAATACACATTTTTTTCAGATTTTTAGACTTGAATTTGACCATTTTTCGCATACACGCAAGATCAACAGCGTTCAAGGGTAGTTACCCCGGCCAATATTATTTATTCGGGAAAACCCAAAAACACGTAAATTTTCTTGTGTGTTCATACATACGTACTATATATTTGTTTCAGATTTTTTTTACTTGAATTCGACCGTTTTTGGCATAAATGTAATATTATTTACGGGTGGCTCATCCCCTTATTTTTTTTTTCAATCGAGAAAATTACATTTTTCATTTCTCATTATGAGAAAACTTTTCCAGTTGGATTGGTTAAAAAATATTATGTTCTTGTGGGTGAAACTGCCAAATCGTCTCTTGACATGCCTCACTTTGGAGGGTGGTTTCACCCCCTTCAAGTGTTTAATGGCAGATAAAAAAAAAACACGTGTCGCTTAGTTTTCGAAGTACACTAGGACCTCGATTTAATGGCCAGTGGCGGGACCGGCTCCGCATCGCACCTTGTTAAATCGAGGTAGCGTATGCCTGCCCATGCTGTATCTGCGCATCGGCACTCCGTGCTACGGGCCTGATCGTGGAGACTTTAAGCGTCCCCCACCATCTGCCACCACGCGAAAAACCGATCGATAAATGCGACATGGTGGGGACTGTCTATTAAATCGAGGGCCATTAAATCGAGGTCCTAGTGTACTACAACATACATGAATTAGATCAAAATCAGAGAGATTGATCTGGGATACCTTCCTTGTCAGTCGCTCTCATTCTCTCTCATGTATCTCTATCTGTCTCATTCTCTCTCGTTTTCCCTTGCACTATCGCGATCTCTCTCATTCTCTCTTATCCTCACTCAGTCTCTTCGAATCTTTTTTATTCTATCTCTATCTGTCTCATTCTGTCCCATTTTCCCTCATTCTATCTCGATCTTTTTTATTGTCACTCGTTCTCTCTCTTTCTTGTTTATTCTTTTTGATTTGTCCTTATTTTATCCCTATCCCTCCTATTTCTCTTCGTGATTATTTTGTTGTTTTTCAAGAGAAATGAAAAAAAATCACTGAGGAAATAAACCTTACAATTAATTGTGGGTGTTTGAGGCTATATATATATATGTGGCATTCCATCCCAAGTGTATGAACCCGTGACCCTGACCCTCTTGGATTTGTTTCATTATTTTTTCTATGATTAGATTGAGTCCAAAGGGTACCTTCAAATTTTTTTAGATTTTTCCAAATAGCCGTTTTGGAAAAAAAATTTTTTTGCTAAAAAACACCTTTTTTAAAAAATGTGAAAAAATTCCTACAAATCCGTGATTATATGTAGAATATTTTAAGCAGTCACTCAGAGTGGCGAGATTTTTATGTCTCTGTACTTTACACACTTTTAACGTCGAAAAAATGCCCAAAATTAAAAAAAAAAACCTTTTTTTAAAAATACGCAAAAATTCCAAAAAATCTGTGATAATATGCAGAACATCGTAAGTAATCATCTAGAGTGGGGAGATTTTTTTCTCTGTGTTTTACACGCTTGTAACGTCGAAAAAATGGCGAAAATTAAAACAAAAAAAATTTTAAGTATGGAAAAATTCCCAAAAATCTGCGATAATATGTAGAACATTGTGAGCAATTACCCAGAATCGAGAGATTTTTTTTTCTCTGTGTTTTACACGCTTTTAACGTCAAAAAAATGCCGCAAATTCAAAAAAAGAAAAATACCTTTTTTCAAAAATATGAAAAAATTCCCAAAAATCAGTGATAATATGTAGAATATTCTAAGCAATCACCCGGAGTAGGAAGATTTTTTTTTTTGGAATTTTCGGAAATTTTTCGGCGTTAAAAGCGTGTAAAACACAGAGAAAAAAAAATCTCCCCACTTTGAGTGTTATGCTTAACATGTTCTACACATAATCACGGATTTTTGGAAATTTTTTTGTTTTGACGCGGCTATTTCGATAAATCTAAAAAAATTTGAAGGTACCCTTTAGACTCAATGTAATCATAGAAAAAAGTAATGAAACAAATCCGAGAGGGTCAGGGTCACGGGTTCATACACTTGGAAAAAAACCCCGAACGAAATATATTATATACATACCTTCAGGTGCTGAATAAAATTTGTAGACGAATGTATCGTTCCCTTTATTTTTGTAACAGGTGTGCACGTAGTACACGACCCTATAATCCGCCCGACCAATGACGAATTTTTTAAATCGACTTTAAAGTATTTGCCATCTAAGTGCGCTTTCTTATCGCATACTTCTTTAAGTCTATTAATTTCGTCGTCATTGGCGTCAACGATTGATTCGTGTAGTGAATCATTCGATGTTGAGGGCCTTGCAGAATCTACGGCACTCCGATTTTGCCATGATGATGCCCGTACATCACCCGGTAAACTTTCACTTTCCGATAAGAACGGTATGTTCCGAATCACGTTCGAATTTCCCCGTGATAAAAGGTTCGTGGCGGAGGGTACTAATCTCTCATTGATCGATAAAGATTGTTCACTATCGGATTCAGTATCACATTCGGATACTTGTTCGCCCATATTCACGTGATTTTTTATGCGCGCACAAATTCGAATATTTTTGAAATCAAATATTTAACATTCACCTTGTCACTTCTCAGGCGTATCTCACAGGACTGATGGAAAAATCAGGCAGCGGTGATAAATGAAAGAAAGGCCACAGTAAGACTGTTGACACTCTTTGTTTCCTTCATGAAATATATACAGAATTACACACACACACACACGTGCGCGCGCTTTCGCATCTATTTATTTCTAGGCATTATGTTTGTAAGATTTAAAATTCATATGGGTCAATCAGTGCCGAGATGACCAATGATTTTCCCTCACCATGTTTGATCTGTATAAAAAAATTCTCTGCTTTTTTCTTAACCATAAAATGGTCTGCTGAATTTTCTCATATTTTTTTGTTGTACCGTTGTTGATTTATGAATTTTCAAACCAACAATATGTCGACCGGTTTTTTAATTTCTCCAAAAATTCTTAAACATCTTATTTTCGATAATAAACATTCGACAACCGGTTCCAGTATGTTTATTATAAAAAAAACAAGATTTTTAAGAAGTTTTTCAAGATTTCAAAAAATATGAAAAGATTTCAACATTTAAAAATTCATAAATAAGAATTTGAGAATAAAATCCGAGATCGATCGAGACACTGTTTCAGAGATAGAACAATTGCAGAAATAATTTTGAAGCAGATAAAAAATGTGCGGGAAAATTCATTAGTCATGTTGGCGTGAAACGCCCCATGTGCACGATACATACGAAAAAAGGCACAAAAGAAAAATATTGTTATGAGTGATCGATAATCGATATATATATATCATGTATATACAAAAATAAAAAAAAAGCATTTGACGTATCTATGTACGTGTAGCATGCGTGTGTGTGTATTTTGTATGGCTAAGCCGAAGCCCGAAGCAAAGCGAAGAAACTCTCCGGGAAAAAGTGGGGGTTGTGGATCGCCGCTACAGCAGGAGAAAAGTATAACGTTCAGTCGCAAAACATACGTGGACAAAGCCGAATCGGAATCGAAGATGGAACCGAACAATGGAAACGTAAGCATTCTAGACTTGCCTTTTCGAGTAGACTTTTTTTTACAAATTCATAATGAATAGTATACCATAGTAATCTGTTGATTTTCACTCCAAAATAAGTTCCTCATTTTCGAGGAGCACATTTTCGGAGTAAAATTCTACAAATAGTCTTCTAATTATCCTGCAGAGTTATTATTAATAATAAAAAAATTGTTCCAGATGAATCAACCACAGCCACCGGGAACGGAAAATTTTTTACCCAGGGGACAGGGTGTCTATCAGCCGTGGATAATAAATTATCCACGGTATAATGGACCACCCGGCCCCTGGGTACAAATTAATACACCGACGTCTCACAATGGCGGACCAACGAATAATGGTGGAGGGGGACCGCCGCAGCACGATTCGGCGAGCTCGAGCAGGCCGGTGACACCGCCGGCCGAATCGGTCAACGAGACCCACCGAACCGACAACAAAGGTAGATACTCAAATTAAAAAAAAACATATACACTTCTGAAGTATATACAAATTATAATGACTCCGTAATACATATATTTTCTTTTACAGAGAAACAACGTCGAAAAAGAGGCGGGCGGTGGGCCAAGCAGCGCCGTCAGCGCGCAGCCGACCGGCAACAGGTTGCCATGTTTATCAGGGATTTGGCGCTCGGACAGCGACGGCGCGAATGAAAAATAAAAAAAATTAAAAAAATTCATAACATATACATCGTACACACTATACATATTACACATTACACATACATATTACACATTACATATTGATAATAATTATATACTAACAACGTTAAAAATAAAAAAATAAATTTTGAATATAAATCTGAATGGAATTTGCTGTCTCTCTCTCACTCTCTCTCTTAATCTCTCTCTCTCTCGCTCTCTCTCTCTTCCTCTCTCTTAATCTCTCCCGATTTCTCTCATTCTCTCTCATTCTCTCTCAATCTCTCTTATTCTCTCTTATTCTCTCTCAATCTCTCTCATTCTCTCTTATTCTCTCTCATTTTCTCTCATTCTCTCGCAATCTCTCTCATTCTCCCTCAATCTCTCTTATTCTCTCTTAATCTCTCTCATTCTCTCTTATTCTCTCTCAATCTCTCTCATTCTCTCTCATTCTCTCTTATTTTCTCTCAATCTCTCTCATTCTCTCTCAAGCTCTCTTATTCTCTCTCAATCTCTCTCAATCTCTCTTATTCTCTCTCAATCTCTCTTATTCTCTCTTAATCTCTCTCATTCTCTCTTATTCTCTCTCAATCTCTCTCATTCTCTCTCATTTTCTCTCAATCTCTCTCATTCTCTCTCAAGCTCTCTTATTCTCTCTCAATCTCTCTTATTCTCTTTTATTCTCTCTTTTTCTCTCTCATTCTCTCTTATTCTCTCTCAATCTCTCTCATTCTCTCTCAATCTCTCTCATTCTCTTTCAATCTCTCTCATTCTCTCTTATTCTCTCTCAATTGCTCTTATTGTCTCTTAATCTCTCTCATTCTCTCTCATTCTCTCTCAATCTCTCTAATTCTCTCTCATTTTCTCTCAATCTCTCTCATTCTCTCTCATTCTCTGTCAATCTCTCTTAATCTCTTCCAATTTCTCGCATTCTCTCTTATTCTCTCTCATTCTCTCTCAATCTCTCTCATTCTCTCTCAATCTCTCTCATTCTCTCTCATTCTCTGTCAATCTCTCTTAATCTCTCCCAATTTCTCGCATTCTCTCTTATTCTCTCTCATTCTCTCTCAATCTCTCTCATTCTCTCTCAATCTCTCTCATTCTCTCTCAATCTCTCTCACTCTCTCTGATTTTCTCTCATTCTCTCTCAATCTCTCTCATTCTCTCTCAATCTCTCTCATTCTCTCTCATTCTCTCTCATTCTCTCTCATTCTCTCTTATTCTCTCTCAATCTCTCTTATTCTCTCTTATTCTCCCTTAATCCCTCTTATTCTCTCTCATGCTCTCTCAATCTCTCTCAATCTCTCTTATTTTCTCTCAATCTCTCTCATTCTCTCTTATTCTCTCTCAATCTCTCTCATTCTCTCTCAATCTCTCTTATTCTCTCTTATTCTCTCTCAATCTCTCTCATTCTCTGTCAATCTCTCTCACTCTCTCTGATTCTCTCTCATTCTCTCTCATTCTCTCTCAATCTCTCTTATTCTCTCTTATTCTCCCTTAATCCCTCTTATTCTCTCTCATGCTCTCTCAATCTCTCTCAATCTCTCTTATTCTCTCTCAATCTCTCTCATTCTCTCTTATTCTCTCTCAATCTCTCTCATTCTCTCGTATTCTCCCTCAATCCCTCTTATTCTCTCTCATGTTCTCTCAATCTCTCTCAATCTCTCTTATTCTCTCTCGATCTCTCTCATTCTCTCTCATTCTCTCTTAATCTCTCTCATTCTCTCTCAATCTCTCTCATTCTCTCTCAATCTCTCGCATTCTCTCTCAATCTCTCTTATTCTCTCTCAATCTCTCTTATTCTCTCTTAATCTCTCTCATTCTCTCTCATTCTTTCTTATTCTCTCTCAATCTCTCTCATTCTCTCTCAATCTCTCTCTCTCTGTCTCTCTGTCTATGTATCTATCTATCTATCTATCTTCTTCTCACTGCATCACGTCAATAAATTTCCACTCGTATTTGAACCGAATATCGAGTGGAAATTCATTTTAATTTGAAGGAATTATTGATTCAAGAATCCATCTTTTTCGAAAAATTTGGCGAGTGGAAATTCATTCGGATCTGAAAGTAAACAAATAACGAGTGTTTTTCCACTCGAACCGAAGACGGCGTTCGAATGGTTCCCCCACTCTCCACTCAGTTCGGATGTAAACAACGAGTGGGAATCCATTCGTCACTCGGTCGCGAAGTAAATACAGAATGAAAAACCACTCGTTACTCGAACGCGAAACGAATGGCGAGTGGAAATTCATTCGCCACTCGTACCCGAAATAAATGACGAGTGGGAATCCACTCGTCACTCGAACGCGAAACGAATGGCGAGTGGAAATTCATTCGCCACTCTTACCCAAAGTAAATGACGAGTGGAAATCCACTCTTCACTTAAATTTACAATAAATGAGGAATGAAAAACCATTCGTCATTTTTTTTTTTTTTAAGTTAATTTCGCCCATCCGCACTGCGGACAGCTCTCTGGGGAACTCAAGGAATAGATTGGAGCGTTGAAAATCGGGTTCGGGACTGCTAAAGGGGAAGAACAGAGCGTTCGTAAAACACACACACACACACACACACACACACACACACACACACACACACAAACACATATGCGTTAACAAAAAATTAATGCATAATTCAAATTTTTAAATTTTAGTGAATTATAACTTATTTCATCTTTACATTTTGAAAAATACTAAATAGTTAATAGTGTAGGGTAGATTGTATAGAACGTGCCCTCCCGTTTTTACACATCAAGAATAACTCATAATGGAGATCTGAAACAAAGAAATCAAGCTCATTGTTGAGTGGTATAAGTTGTGTACCTTTGCTTAAGCAGTGAGCGTTTCATATTACGTCAATAATTTATTTTTAAGGAATAAAGTACCATAAATATGGTAAAATATAAAATTTAATCGGAAACCACCTGTTGAACAACTCCGAAAATGACCTACGCTTGATTGAGGTTACACTCGTTTCTTTCAAAAACATTCATCCTTTCAAAAACATTCATCCTTTGGACTTTGTAGACAGCACAACGGTTTTGTTATCGCCAGCAGTTGTGGACATGTCCGAGGAAGCTCAAATATTGATGCGTTTCTATTTTGCTCGTTCTGAATTTTTTTTCTTTATTTTGATTGTATAACGCATTATAAGAAAAGAGAATATTTGATTTTCTTCGGATGCATGAACGTTTTTTTTTCTTACCACCCAAAGTGCTATTCTCTTTGAAGAGTAATCTAACACAAGAAGATTTCAGAAGGCAAAACCGGAACAAAAATATAACTTGAAAAAGAAAAGCCACGTATTTATGCACTTAACAGTTATGTCCAACTTGTACAAAGATTGCAGTTTAAAAACGGTATATCTAAACGCGTACATCGGATTAGTACAGTAACATATTTGTTCATATTGAATCATCTGTAATCTCTTCCGTGTACAAATACCCTTGTAACGAATTTCATGGATTCACCATTGATGGACGTAAAGAAAATTGTATCTGTTGTAGAATACTCAGCTTCAGTAGATAAGCGTTGATCCATTCCAGGAGCCTAAGCTCACCGATAGTATATCCGAAACGAAGGAATTGCCAGTAATGCAAAAAAAAACAAACATAAATGCAGAGAAACCATGTAAATCTACTAATGGAAGCTAAAAAATGCACGTACCTGACAGCATACAGTAATAGCTGAACAAGTAAACTATGAACGTTTGAAAGCTTGTTTGTTATTATAAACAGTTAGCGTCCTCAACGATGAGAATATAATTTCACATTAATGAGAATAATAATGATAACAATAATAATAAGATGCCATAGGTGAATAGTCCGTTGCTGCGCTGGTGCTTCAGGTATTATGTTTAATGGACGAGCCTTCTGTAAGCACCATTGTTCTTATCGTGCGATGTTTTAATACTTTTTCCCCGGTTGCTCAAAAACATAGTTCAATCCTACGAGTGATTTTTGGTAATAGATACGAGTGATACGAGATATTTGGTAATAGATGTGCAAACATCATGCATAACGAAAATCCCAATCATCAATAAATTTTCCCCATTCATGACCACTTTTGAACGTTTTTATCAATGTAGTAGAAAAGGGGGTAATAGCGATAAGCGAGCATAAACGAGAACTAATTTGACAATTAATGTGTAATCAAGCACGGGAAGCAACTAATGGGAGGGCGTTCACCAGATATCTGATGATTGTATTTTCGAGATCCCGACCTTCCAAATGAAACCAAACAAAACAAGGGCATCGAAAGTAGACATATATTGAGTAGAAATGAATCATGCAATCGGAAATGTAGATTTCATCTCGCACAGTGGCAATGCAAGAGATTCGATCGTCATTTGAATCGCGTGTAGTTCTACAAGTAGGCGTTCATAATTCCCGCTCGAGGTGTAACCATTTACAGGAGCGGGCTTTACAATATTTAAACATCAGACACAACTCAACTTTTTGATACATAACACGAGCGTCCTGGTAGATTTTGGAAATGATTTTGCATTCACCTCAACCTGGGATCCTAACTGATCGTTTACCTTAAGCGCTGGAGATGAAATCAGTCTCAAAAATTGAATTTGATAGAGTCGCATATTTACACGCATTGAAAGCTTCGACCGGAAACGCGGATTTCATCTCGCGCAGTAAAAGTTGCAGAATGTCCTTTCGCCGTTTTTCTTGCGGTTAGTCATGGATGTTCGCTACTGCCGCAACAGATGAAATCAAACACGTCAAGGGCATCATAAATAGTTAAATATTGTGTAGAATGGAATCGTGCAGTCGGAAATGTTGATTTCATCGCGCAGAGTGGAAAAAGCAGGAGATTCGATCGTAATTTTGATTTTCAAAATGATGTTACCTTCATCTTCAGCTGCACTACTTGTCGATCGTTGGATAAAATCAGTCTGAAATATGCAATTTGATGTAGAGCAATATTTAAATGAATCGAAAGATTCGATCGGGGACGCGGATTTCATCTCGCGCAGTATAAATGCAGAATGTCCTTTCACCGTTTTCCTCGCGGTTAGTCATGGATGTTCGCTACTGCCGCAGCAGATGAAATCAAAGACGACAAAGGCATCATAAATAGTCAAATATTGTGTAGAATGGAATCGTGTAGTCGGACATGTTGATTTCATCTCGCACAGTGGGAAATGCAGAAGATTGGATCGGATTTTGATCAAGCGTCGCACTACAAATCGGCGTTCGTAACTCCCTCTGGAGATGAAACTATTGACACGAGCGAGAATCACAATATTGAAACATTGAACGGAACTCAACCTTCCGTTAAAAGAACACGAGGGGAAACGTCGATTTTCAAAATGATTTTGCCTTGATCTTCAGTTGCACTACTTTCCGATCGCTAGATGAAATATGCAATTGGATGTATAGTCCAGTCAAATTAGCATTTTAATTCGAAATAATTCCGGGATTCAATTTTTTTTTCCATGTGAAGGGGAGGGGGGCGGTCGGTTCGTAGTTAAAATCTCGATTCTTGGGGTAATCTCGCCCTTGCTTTCGCCGCCATCTTTGTGTAAAGGGTGGTTTTCTGTTTTTCAAATAACTCGCTTATTTACAACTTTAGAGTGAAAACGATGAAGACCGTAGTTGTAGGAATCAAAATTTCCCAATTATTAAGTTATTATCATTTTCATCCTAGTGTTGATATTTGCCGAATTGGGTCGCATAACGTGCGAACTGGGGTGAAAAACGGTTTATTTTTCAATTATCTCGCTTATTATTAACTGAAACGGAAAAATTCTAGGCGACAATCGGGTAGCGAATTTGATTTTCTACAACTTTTATTTCTATCGATTTCACCCTAGGATCGATATTTTAGGAGTTTTAATTTAAATACGAGTGAAAAAGTGATTTACTTCAACTATCTCGATTATTATCAACATGAACGGAAAAATGCTAGAAAACAATCACGCAGGGAATTTTATTCTCTACAACTTTAGTCCTTACTAATTTCACTCTAGGATCGATATTTCAGGACTTGAAATTTAAGTAGGGGTGGAAAAGTGGTTTTCTTCAATTATCCCGATCATTATCAGCTGCAACGGAAAAATGCTAAGAGACAATCACGTATGAACTTTTATTCTCTAGACCTTTGGTAATTTAAAGACGGGGTATAAATTTTTTTTATCCATTGTTGCTTATTATTTTATTGGAAGTCGCATACACGCATCAAAAAAAAGTTTTCTTCGATCAAAACTAAAAATAATAAAGTAACTGTACCAGGAACAGTTTTGTTCTTGATCCATAGTACAAGATATAATATCATTTTTTATTCGAATACCAAACTATTCTTAATGCAATACTTGTTTTCCTTAGGCTCCCACTAATTTTTATATCCCGTCTTGCAATTCAAAGTCCTGAAATATCGATCCTAGGGTAAAATTGGTAAGGACCAAGATTGTAAAGAATAAAATTCCCTATGTGACGATTTTTTAACATTTTTCCATTTAAGCTAATAATAACCGAGATAATTAGAAAAAACCCGTTTTTCACGCCTATTCGCACATTATGCGACCCAAGTCGGTAAATATCAACCCCAGGGTGAAAATAATAGAAACCTAACAGGTGGGGAATTGAATTCCCTGCAACTGTGGTTCCTACCATTTCCACTCTTAAGTAGAAAACAAGCGAGTTATTGGAGAAAAAAAACCTCCCTTTCAGTCAATATGGCGGCAAAAGCAACTGCGGAGATATCCCGAAAATCGAGATTTACACTACCCCCCCCCCCTTCGACATAGGAAAAAAAATTAAGTCCCGAAATAAATTCGATTTCAAGCCTTTTTTTCGTCTAATTTGACTGGACTAGCGTTGGAACATGAAAAAGTCGCTGCCTGATCATTATTTTCAGTGATAAAATAAAGTCTTCGACGAATCGGCTAATCGAACTTTGCTATTTGTTTTTTTCAAAAAATTTGGGCCCTTGTCCGTGGCCATAAAATTATCTGGTCATTGAAAATATCGAAACAAAATGCAACTGTGCGACTGGCTAAATCGGATGAATATCTGCTGAAACGAAGTCATAACCTAACGGTACGAAAAGTTTGTTTCTTAATAGTTCGAGACTTTCCTGAACAGGCCCACCCGTAAGAATGTCGCGAAACGAGTAATCGGGTGACTGGCTACATCAGATGCTTTTTTTCAGCTCTCCGCCTGTTTATTATCGTTAGTGCTAAAATAAAATGCTTCTGTCGAGAAAAAAATTGAAAAACACGAACACTTGGAATAGGCGTCATTATCATTAATCACTTAATTTTTCATCAATTTTTCTCAGCATTGCTAAAAAATTATTTTCTTTATTATCCATGTCATTTCTTTTTATTCTCATCAGCTGGACTATCGCGACAAACAAAACCAAATAATCCAACCAACACTACAAATCCCAACTCTTGCAGAAAGATTTTCGATTTGTGGAATGATTTTCCCTTCATCTCAAGCTGCACCAATGACCGTTCATTCTCCATGAAAGCCGGAGATGAAATCAGTCTCAAATATGGAGTGTCGTGTAGTCGAATATTGAAAAAACTTAAACTGACCGATCGAGAAGACGGATTTCATCTCGAGCAGTGAAAGAAGTCGAAGGTTCATTCGTCTTTTTTCCTTTCGGTGAACATAGAGCGGTCGCGAAATCCGCAGGGAGATGAAATCAATCATGACAGGTGCATCGTAAATCTACAAATATTTGGTAGAACGGAATCGTGCAATTGGAAATGTTGATTTCATCTCCCATAGTGCGCAATGGAGGGGATTCAATTATAATTCTTGTCACTTGTAGCGATACAAGTACACGAGCGCTCTTAATTATTGCTGGAGATTAAATCAGTCGCAATAGCAGGATCAGTAATATTTTTCCACTAAACGAAACCATACTATCCAACGAGCAACACGAATCTCATCTCCTGCAGGGAGATTTTCGATTTTTAAAACGATTTTCCGTTCACCTGCAGCTGCACCACTGACCTTTCATTCTCCCTGAAAGGCAGAGATAAAATCAGTCTCAAATATGGAATGTCGTGTCGTCGAATATTGAGAAAAATTGAACTGTCCGATAAGGAAGATGGATTTCATCTCGAGCAGTGAAAGAAGTAGAATGTTCTTTTGGCTTTTTTTCCTTTCGGTGAACAACGAGCGCTCGCGAAATCTGCAGGGAGATAAAACCAAACATGACAAAAGGGCATCGTAAATCTACAAATATTTGGTGGAACGGAATCGTGCAATTGGAAATGTTGATTTCATCTCCCACAGTGCGCAATGCAGGGGATTCGATTCTAACTCTCGTCACTCGTAGCGATACAAGTACACGAGCTCTCGAAATTATCGCTGGAGATTTTTGCAATAGCAGGATCGATAATATTTTGCTATTAAACAAAACCATACTATCCAACAAAAAACACGGATCCCATCTCGTGCAAGGAGATTCTAGATTTTTAAAACGATTTTCCGTTCATCCGAAGCTGCACCACTGACCGTTTATTCTCCATGAAAGGCGGACATGAAAACAGTCTCACAAGGGGAATATACGGTCGACGGATTTTTGTAATTTTTTATACTTATAGTACAGAAAGGTCCAGACCCAAATAACAAATCCCCAAAGCCATAGGGCTAGATATCCAGAAGTTTTCGAAAAAATGAATTTTGAAAAATTTAGAAAAATTACAAGTGAGACATATACGCCAAAGTTAAGATTGTCGATCACGAGGCTCGTGGCTCATGGAGTAGCGCGCCATTCTAGTACCCCGTAGATCGCTGGATCGATTCCCGCTAACGAACTTTTTTTTTCTCTAACGCTTTTAACGCCTATACCCACACCACTTACATGATAGTGTTTATAATGAATGAACTTTTTTGGACAAAAATAAAAAATGTAATGTAAGAAATCTGTTTATTTTATATTTTTCCTCAATTCTAACTAACTGACGGTACAAAAATAATCGTAACATATATGGTATATCTTGCGTATTGCGTATTGCGCCGTATATGAATGCGTCACCTTATTCATATTCTTCCTCTTCACGAAAACTACCTTTGATCCCTTGGTGGCAAGAGTTCTATTAAAGGTAGACGATATTGGCAGCCTGAAAAATATTCATAAAAAATAAACACAATATTAATTTCACAAAATTTCATACTTTAATTGATCATAAAGCATGAGAATTTTTATATACCTGTTTGGTCTGTATTAATTACGAAATCGCGGTCGAAATTGGGTATCAGGTGACGAGTTTGAATTCTGAAGTCTTCGGCGGCCGCCTTCGTATCTTCTGTCGTCGTGATTTCTCGTTCTGTTACGAATTTGGTAATTTTTCGTTGGGGTATTCTATGCGTTCTTATGAATTCCGCAACCCACGGCTCGGCGGCTTTAAAGTCGAAGTCTTTAAATTAACTTGCAGCAGCTGAAGCCCACTGTTGCAAGTTGCGGGTAGTGACTTGCTGGTGGTTTTTCCCGAGATTCTTTGAAGCGATCGTAGGTCGAAGAATCAACGACCGCATATTTATCAAACAGTGTTTCACCCTTCTTCGTGTGCTGTTCCCATATTGCCAAATCCTCGTAACGTTTTCAGCGATGGTATCCTTTGCTCTGCAGCCTTTTGAGGCTCCAACCTGGGTGAGCTTTGGTTATGTTAACAGCTTTTATTTTATAGTCCAGTGAAATGTATTCATTCGACCTTTTCGTTTTTTTTTTCTTCCGGTTCGTAATCATCGTCGTCAGAAGAGTCGTCACTTATTGGAATTTCTTGGTAAGAGTTTTCCTCGTCGATTTCATCAAACATAATCAATTCATTATCTGTTATAAACTTCTTCTCATATTGTGTTTTTATCGTAAACTCATAAATTTCTTCTGCCAGCAGCTTTGCTTCATTATAATTTGCCCTGAAGATTGTGCTGCCATGAGATTATTTCGCTCGAGGAGGTGCTGGTAATACAGAAAGGCATCTTTCATGCGTAATTTTGTAGATTCACTACACAGACTATCTTCTGCAACGTCTTCTTCTTCCTGTACCGTCGAAGGGCCCGACATATTTCGGTCGTAAACGATGTTATTCGCACTTCGTTGCACGGAAGCGATGGTGTTACCAATAACTCGATATATATTTTCGATAACAATCTTTTGCACTAATAATTATCCTCTCTCGATTTTTTAAAGTTCCTCAAATTACTTTTATTTCATTTACTCACGTTAAATACATTTTTCGTCACGGTCGATAAATCGTCTAACATCTTCGGGTAGTAATAGTTTGCTGTTTTTTTTTGTTTTATTTTTCTTTTGTTTTTATGTTCTTCGTCTTCTTTTCTTTCTTCCGTGTTGCAAGCGAAAAATGTATTTAACGTGAGTAAATGAAATAAAAGTAATTTGAGAAACTGCAAAAAATCGAGAGACGATAATTATTAGTGCAAAGGATTGTTATCGAGAATATACACCGAGTTATTGGTAACACCATCGCTTCCGTGCAACGTAGTGCGAATAACATCATTTACGACCGAAATATGTCGGGCCCTTCGACGGTACAAGAAGAAGAAGACGTTGCAGAAGATAGTCTGTGTAGTGAATCTACAAAATTACGCATGAAAGATGCCTTTCTGTATTACCAGCACCTCCTTGAGCGAAATAATCTCATGGCAGCACAATCTTCAGGGCAAATTAATGAGGAAGCAAAGCTGCTGGCAGAAGAAATTTATGAGTTTACGATAAAAACACAATATGAGAAGAAGTTTATAACGGATGATGAATTGATTATGTTTGATGAGATCGACGAGGAAAACGCTTACCAAGAAATTCCAATAAGTGACAACTTTTCTGACGACGATGATTACGAACCGGAAGAAAAAAAAACAAAAAGGTCGAATGAATACATTTCACTGGACTATAAAATAAAAGCTGTTAACATAGCCAAAGCTCACCCAGGTTGGAGCCTCAAAAGTCTGCAGAGCCAAGGGTGCCATCGCTTAAAACGTTACGAGGATTTGGCAATATGGGAACAGCACATCAAAAAGGGTGGAAAACTGTTTGATAAATATGCGGTCATTGATTCTTGGACCTACGATCGCTTCAAAGAAGCTCGGGAAAACCACCAGCGAGTCACTATCCGCAACTTGCAGCAGTGGGCTTTAGCTGCTGCAAGTCAATTTAAAGACTTCGACTTTAAAGCCGCCGAGCCGTGGGTTGCGAAATTCAAAAGAACGCATAGAATACGCCAACGAAAAATTACCAAATTCGTAACAGAACGAGAAATCGCAACGACAGAAGAAACGAAGGCGGCCGCCGAAGACTTCAGAATTCAAACTCGTCACCTGATACCCAATTTTGACCGCGATTTCGTAATTAATACAGACCAAACAGGTATTTAAAAAATCTCATGCTTTATGATCAATTAAAGTATGATCTTTTGTGAAATTAATATTGTGTTTTTTTTTTATGAATATTTTTCAGGCTGCCAATATCAGTCTACCTTTGATAGAACTCTTGCCACCAAGGGATCAAAGGTAGTTTTCGTGAAGAGGAAGAATATGAATAAGGTGACGCATTCATATACGGCGCAATACGCAGTCACTTTATCTGGCAAATTATTACCCCTCGTTTTCATATGCCTACAAGAGCCAACCGGTTCATTCGGGCCCAGGGTACAAAAAACGGTAGACGAGTATCTCGAAAAATATAAAAACCTCGTCGTCACCTCATCAAAGTCCGGAAAGTTGACAACGAAGCTCTACACGGATTTTTTAGTAGACGTATTAAAGCCGTACGTCAGAGAGAAAAAGTTTCTCCTACTTATTGATTCTTGGGGAGGACAGACAAATACCGCGATGTACGATGAAATTTTTAAAGACGAAGCTCGTCTGCCAACGTGCACTGTAAAGATTATCCCTTCAAAGTGCACCCCGTTGGTCCAGCCCTGTGATGTCTATTTTTTTCGGCAGGTTAAAAATCTCATAAAGCGTTTGCAGAACTGCGCCTACTTGATTGAACGGGAACGCGAAATTAACTCTAGAGAGGATTGCTTGAAAATTCATTCGATCGTACATCACCAGCTGTCCTCCCCAATATTTGGCAACATGATCCGGTACGTTTGGCACGCTAGTATAATCATTGACGATAAGGAAATTTTTATGAACGTGAACGAAGTTTGTTTTCCGATGGAGATTTTGAAAAAAAATGCAGTTGCAAAAATTCATCTTTTATACAGTGTGCAAGGTGCCGCAAAACGATTTGCTTTCCTTGCTTTTACGACGAATATCATCCGGGTTCCTGTGAAACTTTGGAACAAGAGTAAAAGGTTACACTATCGTAAGAAAAACTATAGTGAAATAAAAAAGAATGAACACCATATATGTTACGATTATTTTTGTACTGTCAGTTAGTTAGAATTAAGGAAAAATATAAAATAAACGGATTTCTTACATTAAACACTATCATGTAAGTAATGTGGGTATAGGCGTTAAAAGAGTTGGAGAAAAAAAAAGTTCGTCAGCGGGACCCGATCCAGCAATCTACGGGATACTAGAATGGCGCGCTACCCGCTGAGCCATGAGCCTCGTTGTCGAGTTTCTTAACTTTGGCTTATATGTCTCGCTTGTAATTTTTCTACATTTTTCAAAATTCATTTTTTCGAAAACTTCTGGATATCTAGCCCTATGGCTTTGGGGATTTGTTATTTGGGTCTGGACCTTTCTGTACTATAAGTATAAAAAATTACAAAAATCCGTCGACCGTATATTCCCCTTGTCAAATATGAAATTTCGTGTCGTCGAATATTGAAAACAATTGAACTGTCCGATCAGGAAGATGGATTTCATCTCGAGCAGTGAAATAAGTAGAATGTTCTTTCGTCTTTTTCTTTTCGGTGAACAACGACCGCTCGCGAATATCGCAAGGGAATAAAATCATACATGACAAGGGCATCGTAAATTTACAAATACTTAGTATAATGGAATCGTGCTATTGCAAATTTCGATTTCATCTCCAACAGTGCGCAATGCAGGGGATTCGATTCTAATTCCCGTCACTTGTAGCTGTACAAGTACGTGAGCGCTCGAAATTATCGCTGGAGATTAATTCAGTTGCAATAGCAGGATCGATAATATTTTGCTATTAAACAAAACTATACTATCCAACCAAAAACACAAATCACATCTCCTGCAAGGAGATTCTAGATTTTTGAAACGATTTTCCATTCATCTGAAGCTGCACCACTGACCGTTTATTCTCCACGAAAGGCGGAAATGAAATAAGTCTCAAATATGGAATGTCGTGTCGTCGAATATTAAAAAAAAAAATGAATTGTGCGATCGAGAAGACGGATTTCATCTTGAGCAGTGGATGAAGTCGAAAGTTCTTTCGTCTTTTTTCTTTTCGGTGAACAACGAACGCTTGCGAAATCCGCAGGAAGATGAAATCAAACATGACAAGGGCATCGTAAATCTACAAATATTTGGTAGAACCGAATCTTGCAATTGGAAATGTTGATTTTATCTCCCACAGTGCGCATCGCAGGGGATTCGATCATAATTCGCGTCACTTGTAGCGATACAAGTACACGAGCTCTCGAAATTATCGCTGGAGTTTAATTCAGTTGCAATAGCAGGATCGATAATATTTTGCTATTAAACAAAACCATACTATCCAACAAAAAACACGAATCCCATCTCGTGCAAGAAGATTCTAGATTTTTAAAACGATTTTCCGTTCATCTACAGCTGCACCACTGACCGTTCATTCTCCATGAAAGGCGGAGATGAAATCAGTCTCAAATATGGAATGTCGTGTCGTCGAATATTGAGAAAAATTGAACTATCCGATCAGGAAGATGGATTTCATCTCGAGCAGTGAAAGAATTCAAAGGTTCTTACGTCTTTCTTCCTTTCGGTGAACAACGAAAGCTCTCGAAATCCGCAGGGAGATGAAATCAAACATAACAAGGGCATCGTAAATCTATAAATATTTGGTAGAACGGAATCGTGCAATTGGAAATGTTGATTTCATCTCCCACAGTGCGCAATGTAGGGGATCCGATTCTAATTCCCGTCACTTGTAGCAATACAAGTACGTGAGCGCTCGAAATTATCGCTGGAGATTAATTCAGTTGCAATAGCAGGATCGATAATATTTTGCTATTAAACAAAACCATACTATCCAACAAAAAACACGGATTCCATCTCGTGCAAGGAGATTGTAGATTTTTGAAACGATTTTCCGTTTATCTGCAGCTGCACCACTGACCGTTCAATCTCCATGAAACCCGGAGATGAAATCAGTCTCAAATATGGAATGTCAAATATTGAAAAGAATTGAACTGTCCGATCAGGAAGATGGATTTCATCTCGAGCAGTGAAATGAGTAGAATGTTCTTTCGTCTTTTTTCCTTTCGGTGAACAACGAGCGCTCGCGAATATCGCAAGGAGATAAAATCAAACATGATAAGGGCATTGTAAATTTACAAATACTCAGTATAATGGAATCGTGCTATTGCAAATTTCGATTTCATCTCTAACAGTGCGCAATGCAGGGGATTCAACAGTCGAATATTGTAAAAATTCGAAAGATTTGATGGGAAGGGCGTAATTTATCTCGCGCAGTGAAAGCTGTTGGATGTTCCCTTGTCTTTCTTTCGTGCGAACAGCCACGAATGCTCATTGATACAGCTAGGAGATCAAATCAAACACGACACGGGTATCGTAATTTTAAAGTTATCGAGTAGAACGGAGTTTTGCACTTGGAAATGCCGATTTCATCTTCCATAGTGAGAAATGTAGGGAAATTGATCGTAATTTGCGTCACTTGTAGTGATGCAACTACATGAGCGCTCGTTATTCCTTCTGGAGAAAACACAAGTAGTAAGAGCAGGATCGATAATATCGAAGCATTTAACAGAACTGAACCTTTCAATAAACAACACGATTCCCATCTCTTGCAGGGGGATTGTAGATTTTTGAAACGATTTTTTCTTAATCTTAAGCTTTACTACCAGTCGATCGTTCACCGTTTACGCTGTAGATGAAATGCGTCTAGATTATGGAATCGAAAAAAATTTCATTCCTCGACATTCTCTTCATGCGTAACTTTACACAATAAAAAAACCGTCGACGAATTAAGTGACAACTTTATTCAAAATTTGAAATGGCTTGTCCCCGTGGTTATAGGATTTTTTCAAACTTTTATTTTTCCTCACGACTTGGATGTATAGAAAGATAAAATATTATTCTATTTGATCGTAGCGTCACCTTTTACCTTCTGGCAGCTTGCTAGCCGGACGCTCACAAATACCTTTTCTTATTCAGGCTTTCCCTATAAAAGTCTCCACTCGAAGACGATGAGAAATAATTTTTTTACCAAAGTATGGGAAAATAATTTTTCTATTCGGCTGTACCATAACCAACTTTTACCGACCCTGGTTGCTCGAAATCATCCGTCAAAACATACAGCATACGTATTGCTGTAGTGGAATCATCTCAACATTCTCGTAGATTTATAATTATTCTCAAAAATTGGAGTGGGTCACAATTTTCCCGTACATGGTGAGAATTACAAAGAATAAACTTTCTCGAAATCTATCGACATCTCTGGCAGTACGGAAATTGTTCGAGTGGTCGATTCTCTCATCAACCAATAGCCTTATAATTTGACAGTTTTATTGTCGGTATCATGGTTATTAGCTTAATAGATTCCTGGCGATGCATCTTTATATTAATGAGAATATCAAAATGCCATTTTATTAAATTAATAACAATTTTTATTCTTATGATGCACAAAGTACGGTTAATTATTTCACACTTTTTTTGATGCACAAATTCATAATAAATTAAAGTTTTGTCAAAAAAATTTCCCGTCAACATTTGGTAAAAAATTTTCAACGTTTGTTTTCATACTCAAAAAAATTTTTCGTTTCATTTGTTTTATCATTGCAGTTTTCATTTTTCCGTCGCGAGCTCTTTCAATTAAAGACATTTTTGGAGCAATGAATGTTTATCTGCGTTCTAACAATACTTGTGAAATTATCATGAATTTTTGAATATTATTTAAAATAGAGGCTTTTTCGAATCTTTTTGCTTTATTTCTTGACAAACGTGTTTATTCAACACCAACGACAATAATCTAGGGATGGAACATGAAAAAGTCGCAAAAAGTGCAAGCCACAATTTTTTAATTTTTTTTTTTTACTCTCAGCTCCATGCCGATCATTATTGTCAGTGCTGAAGCAAAGGCTCCGACGATCTGGCTAATTGACTTTGCCAATTCGTTTTTTTCAAAACAATTTCAGCCGTTCCTGGCCAGATATCCCCTTGAAAATATCAGGACAAAATGTAACCGTGCGACTGGCTAAACCGGATGCAAATCTTCTGAACCGGAATCATAACCCGCCTCTGCAATGAGTTTTTTTTTTTCTAATAATTCGAGACTATCCTGGACAGATTTACCCTTTAGAATTTCGCGAAAAAATGTTTTCGGCGACTGCCTAGAGAAGATGCAATTTTTTTTCAGTTCTCCGCTTTTTTATTATTTTCGGTCGTAAAATAAAAAGATTTTGTCGAAAAAAAATTTTTAAATAACAACATTTAAAAAGCCACCATCATAAATAATTACTAAATTTTTTTATCAATTTTTTCTCGTCATTGCGAAAAAAAATTTTTCCTGCTGATTCTCGTCATTTGTTTTTATTCTCATAAGCCAGGCCATCGCGACAAGCACTAACATTGCCGCACGCCTAGCGTTTATTTGTTTCGCTCTCGCGCGTCCGTGTAGTGTTCAACGGTGTGGGTTTACGAGCGTTTTGTTTCACGAACCCCGCTACTACCAACGTCGTCTCCTCAACTGTCTCAAGCCTTTCAAATTTCTCTTCGATCGAGCGCTGATTGGTCGACGTTGGTCGACGCTGGTTGACGTTAAATCGCTAATAACTCCACCAAATTTGATTTTACAAAATTTTCGAAAAGGACTTTTCTGCTCCGTTTTCGACGCTCTACCCGACTGTCATAATATGATCAGTACGTTAGTATACACCCTGTCTATGGGTGTATGAGTCCTTCTCAACAGGGATGGTCACATAAATTTTCCAGTGTGTTTTTTGATATGTTCATAGTGGCATATTTAGAAGTCATGTGCTTACATAATTTTGTCTCTCTCAAAGCTTCAGCATCTTCTGCTCCACATTTACTGGCAAACTCGCTCATGAGCTTACATGCATCCCGGTGCTTGTGAGCTATCTTTTCCGAGCTTATTCCGAATACGAATGCATTTTGATCGTTTACGCCAACATTTGATCGTTCTGTCAATATGGTATTGAAGTCTTGTACACTGGAAATTGCTTAACTGTCCGCGTTATGGCGGATAGTAGGAAATCGGACACTTAACCGTCTTCCCTCACGCGGTCGCAGAGCGCTCGAAGGCTGTGCTTAGGGGAGGGGCGCGAGCTTGTGTCAGGACAGGTTCGCAACAGAGTGGCGGGGGGGGGGGGGGGGGTAATGAGTGTGACAGTCCATGTGGCAGAGAGGGGACAGTTAAACGGCGGACAGTTAAGCGATTTCCAGTGTAGTCATTCTACATCGAAAATGACTTCTATCAAGCTTTCCACGTATGAAAAAACGAACATATCGCTCTGTGTATTCCTTGTCTGAAGTACATAAAGATTCGAATAAATCCTTGTTTGTATCTTTATTCAAGCGAACGGAATTCTTAAAATCTTCAATGGTAATTCTCTCGATTTCTACAGCCCGACGATGGTTAAAAACTTGAGTTGTGATGAGTGTTGCCTCCGCCAACGACGTCCATGCTTCTCTGGTTACTTTTACTTTCAAAAGCTCTCTAGAAATTTCTCTTGGTCTTTTTAAAGACAAAGACCCTCGATTTTTCTCATCTCGGCCAAGAAAAGCGCGGCTTTCCCTTTAACACGTTATTCGAGATAAAATCGGCATTGGCCAGGTTATTGCCCTGTTTTGAGCCTAACCTTGCGGAAAATTGCTCAGGATGGGCGGAGAGTGCATAATTTGGTAACAATGGCAAATTGAAATAAAATCTCGCGAACAAAACTCTTTAATTTTCGCGATACATATCGAACAAGACTACTAAATTGTAACTCGGCAAAATCGGACAAATAAAACCCATAATGTAAAGGGAGAAAAATGGTGTAATAACATTAAATAATTTCTGTTAAAACAGGAACTAGACTTTTACTGGCGTGGGAGAAAATAAACTACCGGGCCATCCTCAAGATCAACCTCGTGAGGCTTATCCGCGCAAACTGCAAGGACAAACGAAATTATCACGAGTCACGAGGACTAAAATGACCACTGCTACAATGACAGCTATTTTTAACTAGAAGAGGTCCATGGTCAATGGACAGGACAACTTTTATAAAAGAAAACCCAACACAAAATTTATTCTACCATGACTCGATTGAGTTTAGTCATTCGAAGAAATGTTAAATTGCTCAAAAATGAATTTAACCCCGGATGAAACATAGAAATTATACCGAAAATGGAGATTAAATTATAAGCACAGAAAAAACACGATTGATTTATTATTTCCCGGAATAAACGTGACTTCCTCAAATGAATTTAACTCGCACATAAGTCACTAAATTTACGGGATTAGCACTCCTTAGAAGGAAACAAATTCACAAAAAAATATAGTCCTACAGTAGATCGAAATACTACGGACTCCTCCGGAAAGAGTCACTTGGAAACATCAAAACATTTGGAATGGACCAAAAATAATTCTAAAGGGTCTGGAAATACACTGAAATAAGAATCGGATTTGGACAAAACAGAAAAAATTAAATTCACAAAATAATTTTTATTAGACATTGGATTTAACACAAAATTTACTTTTCGTGACATCTGAATCTAACATAACGTTCCGAAAGACCGAGATTGATGCAAATATAAATTTCCAGAAAACTGAATTCAATTCGACATGACTTATTCACGAAACTGAATTTATAAATTTCCAAAAACTAAATTTAATACAAAATGAGGGTGAAAGCCTGAATTCTTCGATGGTTTCAGCGGAGACGAATAACTGGTAGCACTCGTTGAAATAAACGGACGGTGTAATATGGGCACCGGGGCTTAGGCAAGACGAAAAACGAAAAGAGTTCTCAACACTGCGAGTTTTCCGTAGATTGGATTTTTATTCGCAACAAAATTGCACGCTTTTATGAGGCAAATAAGAAAAATTATAATTGAGATTCTCAAACGCAACGGAAACTTGAAGATAAGATAAGGTTCGATTGTAAAATAAGTTTAAGAGGAAAGATATTGAATTGATAGACAGCGATTCTGCTCCTCGAAATTTTTTCCCGACTCTGACATACCGCGGGCTCATTACCCGATTTTATATAGGGTCTCGCATGATGAGTTAGCTTCGGCGGTGGGGAGATACGCCCTTAGCCGCCTAAAACGCTCCAGGCCCCTCCACCGCCTCCACCTCGCATTCCCAATGACCGCCACGAATCTATATAATTGAAAATTCATACTTCTAATTAATACAAATTTATCCTTAATATTAAACATTGACTCCTGTATTCCTTTATAATAATTATTCCGTTATTCAATAATCCGTAAAGCGATATTTTTTCCCCCGTACATACGCCCTTTTTCATCAAGACGTTCATTCTGTCTCTCTCATACTTGTGTTACGTCCCGCGACTTTCGGGACTTTTTCATCGATTTGAGATTGCTTTTATCGAGCAATTTTTCAATAAAAATTAAATATGTGGAAAGGGACCTGGTCACCCGAGAGGAAACTTTTTCTTCTCTCTTAACCACCAGGAAGCAACGAATTTAGCCGTCAGCGCAAGAAATGGTCTCGAGTGATCATAAATTATTGAGAGGCGACGCCATGGCGGAGCCGATATCGTCACTTCTCATAACAAAATGTCCATCGCCGGGCGTGACGAAAAACATCCGTCGATGTTGAAGAAATTTTGGTTAAGAGCATCGGATTACTCGAAGTGGTGGGCCTTTGTGCACGACGAAAGGCGATGCGTACGCGACGTCGACATAAGGCGCAACACAAAAACGGTACGGTCGTAAACACCCTGTGGAGTCTTACTCGTTGTGCGCAAAAGAGAAGAAAGAGAGAGAGAGTGGGAATGGAGAGAGAAAGAATACATCTTAAATCTAAGGGACCTGGTAATCCTTTTCTTCCCTTTTCCTCGAGTGAAGGATTTTACAAATTAAGATCCCGAAAGTACGCAAGCAAATGACTATAATGAAGTAAAATCAAGTATGAGTATGGGTACCTGGGTCAGGTCATCAGTATTGGGCAGGTGTCGGTAGATTATAGGTTATTGCACTTTAGTACTAGATTTTAATTTTTTTTCTTTCTCTTACTGAGTCGAGATCTCCATGAAAAGAAATTGGTCAGAGAAAAGAATTTTCTTCTTTGCATTTTTTGTCGTCTCGTTTTTTCCCTCCCTAAATTTATGAGGGGTTCGAGCCTTGCTACGATTTTTTTGGAAACAACGTCTTGAGGAAATCAATGGATGGGCTGTATGGAGTGCTGCACGTGGCCAGTAGATTACCAATGGCCGAGACAAGGGATTTCGATACAAGAAAGACTTCGGAGGACCACCCAACCGTCAACGAAAAATTAAATAAACTTTTAAGAACATGCCCGGTCCGCTATCGGCCGGATGTGTATATCGTCTCCAATTCAGGGAACTGAATGTTTATGCTGCACGAAGAGAACGCCGAGTCTATAGCTAAAGAAACAGAGCAAGCAGCGCTTTGTCCCAAGTCCTGGGATTCAGAAGGCGTATGTCCCATCGACAGACGAATCCAAGCTCTCGCCTACGAAGGAGGGGCGACACGAAAATTCGGCATCGAATCCAACAAAGACCCCAAAAGCGTAGCAAGCGCATTATTTAATTAACGTTTTTCGTTTATTCAAAAATGACCAAATTCAAAGATTTCAGGAGATATCGTAATGCATGGGTAAAGGTTTATGTGGAAATGAAAACTGTGAACGAATCCTTTTCCTATAATAATTACGAATTAGATGAATGAATGTATGTGTGACAGTTGCGTGAGCACGGAAATAGATCTTTCCTGTAACGACAAGTAAAAGAAATAATAAAGCCAGAATCATAAAATTACACAAGATCCGGAGTATATAGATAGAATTTTCAATTGTTATAACAAATGTAGAATCTGAATAACTGGTTAATAATTATGAGAATTTTGAGTAGTTTGGATACGCTAAAATAATTTCCTTTCGTATAATTATTGGAAATAATTAATTATAATCCAAAAGAAATAGCATGACATACACCATTGCATCCGAACCTCCGCATGGTAAATAATTATAAAGAAATAGGAATGAATAGAATGAGAGGAAAGATCGAACGAAATCCAGAGCGAGAAAGATACAGAGAAACAGAGGAGAAGTTGTCACCGAATGAGAGTACGAATGAGAAGAGACGAATGGAAATGTATGTGTATGTATGTGTGTGTGTGTTTGACATCGAGAGCCTATGACCGGTCAGCTCGTGGCCGATAGGATAAGTCCAACCCAAGTATGGAGGGATGAGAAGGAGAGAGTGACCAGAATGAAGAGGAGGGGTTGTCTCCTCCGCTGTGTGGAACTTCGAAAACAAGGCATGGAATGAGTGAGAAAGAAAATACGAAATATGTAAGTATGAGAGAGACAGAGTGAGCGTCTTTATGAAGAGACGGCGTATGTACGAGAAATTCGTTTTCTGATTATTAGGTAATAATGGAATAATTATTATACAGAAATGCAGGAGTGAATATTATATTATAAGGATAAATTCGTGTTAATCATAAGTATACATTTTCGATTATATAGATTCCAGGGGACCATCGAGGATGCGAGGTGGAGGCGGCGGAGGAGCCTGTAGCGTCTAAGGCGTTTAAGGGCGTACCTCCCCACCGCCGAAACTAAGCTATCCTAGAGGACCCTATATAAGACCGGGTAATGAGCCCGTGGTGAGACAGAAAATCCGGAGAAATTCTTACGCGAAATCGCTGTCCGTCGGGTCAGATTATTATTTCGTTTAGCCTCATTTTTCATTTTTTAGAATTTTCCTGTTGTCTCCAGAATACCGTTTGTAGAGTATTAAGACCATAGACTTGTTTTATCTTTTGTTTTCCTTTCAAATAAAATTATTGAATCAGTGGAGATTTATAGTATTGAACTTTTTCTTTTTCACCGGTTATTTTTCGTTCCATTTTTCCACGGTTTTCTTTCATTTTCGTCGCTAAATACCGCTATCAGCTACGTCGGATTATTCCAATTTGCATCCATCTGTTTGTCATCATATTCGCCTCTCGTTGTCATCGGTGCATCATTTCGTCTGCTATTACCATTGTCTGTGTCAATCATCACCGTCGATTTACCTTTGTACCTGTTTCGATCATCAAAGTAGTAAGTATTTTAAAATGTTTTCTCGCATGTGTCAGTATCTATTCGTTCGTGTTGCGCGGTGTCTCCGACCCCGGTCGACACCCCAAGACGGCTCGAGGCCCGTAACCGAAACTACCGGGTTACTCACCGTTGAAGGTCTATGAAATATTTTCGTCGTTGTATTCCCTTTTCGCGTTATTTTTGTCGTTTTAGATTCAGATTTTTGGTGTTAAATTCAGTTTTATGGAAGTTCAGATTTTTGTGTTAAATTCAGTTTTGCGAAAAGGTTATGTCGATTTAACTTTAGTTTTGTGAAAAGTGTCTGACCAAAATTATTTTGCCAATTTTATTTTTCTCACGTTTAAATTCAATTCTTCGTCTAATTTATTTCGCATCCTTTAAAATTATTTTTATTTTTGTTTGTGCAATTCGATTATTTCAATGTTCCGAGTAAATCATTCCGAAAAACCTGTTCGTGTTTCAATCGATTGTAGGATTATTTTTCGTGTGAATTTATTTTCTCCTAGAAAGTGCTCATGTTCGTAAATTCAGTGAAATATGTGCGAGTTAAATTCATGTGAGTCACTCATGTTTTGTTCCGGAAAATAATGGATCAAGAGTGTTTTTTTTGTGTTTATCATTTGATATTCATTTCCAATATAAATTTATGCATTATTCGTGGTTAAATTCATTTTCAAGTAATTTCGGATTTCTTTGAGTGATTAAATTCAATCGAGTCGTGGTTGAGTAAACTCTGTGTTGTTTCTTTGTGTGAGTTGTCCTGTCAAATGACCATGGACCTTTTCCAATTAAAAATAGCTATCGTTGTAGTAGCGGTCATTTTAATACTCGCGATAATTTCGTTTGTCCTTGTAGTTTGCGCGGATAAACCCCAGGAGGCTTATCTTGAGGATGGCCCCGTAGTTCATTTTCTTCCGCGTCAGTGACAGTTTAGTTCCCGTTTTATTCAGAATTTATTTAATGCGATCATACAATTTTTGTCCCTTTATATTACGAGTTTTTTTGTCTGATTTTGCCGAATTACAATTTATTAGTTTTTTCCGATGTATCTCGCGAAAATTAAAGAGTTTTGTTCGTGAGATTTTATTTAAATTTGCCATTGTTACCAAATTATGCACTCTTCGCCCATCCTGAGCAATTTTCCGCAAGGTTAGGCTCAAAACAGGGCAATAACGTGGCCAATTCCGATTTTATCTCGAATAACGTGTTAAAGGGAAAGCCGCGCTTTTCTTGGCCGAGATGAGAAAAATCGAGGGTCAAGACGTAACATTTGCATATGCTGTATCTACTCTCTCGCTCACTCTGTCCCTCGTTTCGGAGGTACCACGTAGCATAGGAGTTACCCCTCTTCGGCTTCTCCTACAGGCCACGCGCTGGCCCACCGTAGGCTCTCGTTGACACACACACATTCCATTCGTCTTTTCGTTCGTGCTGTCGTTCGGTGACGACTTCTCCTCTATTTATTCGTATCTCTCTTGCTCCGCATTGCCTTCGATTTATTTTCTCATTCAATTAATTTCCATTTCTTTTTAATTTAATGCCATGCCGAGCCTGTAAGGCGATGGTAAATGCAAGGCTATTTATTGCAGATTAAAATTATTCCACTGACGGTGAAATAGTTCTGAAACGATTTTAATTTCATTAAGTGACCCGATTTTTCCAATAATTGTGAAAAATTAACATAGTCATTCTATAATTATTGATCTACTTGAAATACACAATGCGAAACCATTTTGAAACAATTTAAAATTATTCATTGATGGATATTAATTTTTATCACCCGGTTATCTTGATTCCACGGTAACGCTTGGATTCTGATCGCTTTCATAATTGACGTTGCTTGTTTGTTATAACATTGAAAACTTCATTCCTGTACTCCAGATCCTGTGTGATTTCCCTAATCATTCTTTATAATTTCTACTGCAGGAATAACCTATTTCATAACCGCGCATTTATCATGCATACATTAGCTCACCATTCTTAATCATTACAGGAAAAGGATTCTTTCTCTATTACATCGTTTATGCCTAATCCTTGTTAAATGCACTATTAAATCTCTATGAATCTTTGAATTTGGTCTTTGTAAAATTATTATTCATTGTTAATTCAATAATGCGCTTGCTACGCCTTTGGGGTCCTTGTTGGATGCGATGTCGAATTTGCGGCGTCATTTATCGATGAGACATATGTCTCTTGAACCTCGTGATTCTTATTGAAAGGTAATTGCCTTCCACGCTCTCTCTCTCTCTTTCTAAACATGCAGTTCCGATTATTCGGAAGACGTTATTCGTAACCAGGCGACAGCAGCCCTGGTATAACCACATGTTTCCGAATGTTTATTTAATTCGCATTAGCGACGTGATGATTGGGTGTCCTGTCGAAGTCTTTTCTTCATCGAGTCCCCTTGACTCGACCACTGCGTCAATTTGTTGATCACGTGCAGAACTCATGTCGATCATCCATGATAATCATCCGATGACCTTTTCGTTGTAGCAAGGCTAAAATCGCCCATAAATTAAGAGCAAGGAAAAAGAAACAGCACTAATCTCAACGAAAAAAAGAAATCTCCTCTCTTTGACATCTCGACTCATGGAAATCTCAACCTATTCTAAATAATATAATTGAATACTTAGATGCAATAAACTACATACTATTCACCGCTACCTCTGCCATCACCGATGACCTGACCCAGGCATCCATGCTCATTCTTGATTTTACATTATTACATTCGTTTACTCACGTACTTTCGGGAATTCAGTTCATAAAGTATTCATTCGGGGATAAAGAAAAAGAGGATCACCGGTCACTCAGCTATAGATGAGGCATACTCTCTCTCTCTCTCTCTCTCTCTCTCTCTCTCTCTCTCTCTCTCTTTCTCTCTCTATGCACGAAGGCCCCATCATCTTCGCGTAAATTCTATGCTATAGCCAAAGATTTCTCTGACATCGGCGGTTGTTTATATTCATGCCCGATGATGGACGTCTCGTAATGAGGACGTTTGATATCGATGCCACCATGGCGTCACCTCTCAATAGCTTATGCTCACTTGAGACGTACTCGTGCAGATAGCTCGATGAATGACAACTCGAACTTTTCGTGTTGCAAGGAGGAAAAAATAAAACGTTCTTCTAGTGTGACCGGGTCCCTTTCCTTGTATTTAATTCTATTGAAAATCGCCAGATATAAGCAATCTCAAATCGATGCAAAAGTCCCGAAAGTCGTGGGACGTAACAGCACGTTACGAATGTTTTCTTATCAGATTGTATGGGGTATTTTCGTAACTAGTGCAAATAGTACAGATAACTCATTAGCTTGAATTAAATATCTCTTTTAAATCTATTTATATATGTTTTCTACTTAAAAATTAATTTATCTTAATCTGGTGGCATATATGCAGGTGGTAAACGAATTGATCTATATAATTGTGAAAATTAAGCACTTTATTGTTGTTTCGCACTTTATATCTGAATGTCATTATATTAAAAAAAAAAACATACTACATTATAAAAGTTAAAAAAAAAATTTTTTAATTCTATTGCAGCAGCATGTACGCTTGACGAGTCAAAAAATGTATATATTCCATTTTTCCCCAATGGTTATTTTCCGATAAAATACAAGGCTACCATGTGCTGCAAAATACGAAATGAAATATGAAAATGATCAACTTATTTAAATAAGTTGATTATTTTCATATCTTTTTTCGTAATTTTAATTGGTATTTTATTTTGGAATTTTAATTGGTTCCAGATAGGAACAGATATACGGTTTACCAAGGGTTGTTCTATTGCTTACACGTTTCAACCATATATAAAGTAGTGGACAAAAGTATG
The DNA here is from genome assembly GCA_963564615.1 of Rhorus exstirpatorius. Classification (NCBI taxonomy): domain Eukaryota; kingdom Metazoa; phylum Arthropoda; class Insecta; order Hymenoptera; family Ichneumonidae; genus Rhorus; species Rhorus exstirpatorius. The sequence goes on from OY751322.1 coordinate 773,725, forward strand.
GGCACACATATGAAAGGTTTTTATAATAAAATGCCTAGCCAAAATTAGTTCTTATAACAACTGTGAGTAGTCGTGTTCAATTACTGTTAAATTGAAGTGAAATAATGATTAGACAATCGGTTCTGCAGAGTGCGATATCATACCCACTGACGTTGTCGAAACCGCTGCAGAATCTTCGATACATACTCATTTGGATGCAGAAATGGAAAGTAGCTTGCAGGAGAATACTCCGAACCCTTATGAATGTGTGGGCGATGAAATTCGTATACGGGCATTTCAAAATATAAAAGAATATGACGATCGTGCCAATACTTGTTGTATATTATCATTACAATTCAATGTAATGATAATATAACAAAAGTTTTCCCGGACGATTCCTCCAGCGATGATTGAACAGATACTGACGATGATGATTATTATGGCGATAACAATGATAGTGAGCCCAGTTCCACGCCATCGTACGAAGCGTTTGCAAAGCAACCCACCGGAAATTTTAATACTGATACCCTTCAGGGCCGTCGTATAATGTTTCCGGCTGCGCAACTCACAGTATCAGATGTGCTGCTCATGGCGACCGCTTATTCTGTTGGAAAAGAATTGACCCGTATTGCTCAAGATGATCTTATAGAGTTTGCAAAAGTTTTGGCTGGTCCAGAATTTGATTCGTGGGACGCCAGTGACTATATGCGGTCCAAATATTTTGATCCACCTCGTGATAAAATTACAATGCACTACTATTGCCAAACATGCTGTAAGCCTTTGGTCAAACGGAACTTGGACGAAAAATGTGTAAGTACTTCCATGGAATGCCTTTCATGCAAAAAATTACATACGCTGTCGCCGGAATCACAAAACTATTTCACGATGATTGATGTCAAATATCAAATGCAATTGCTGTTGAACGAGCCCAGCATTCAAAATGAATTACTTGAGGTTTTAAAAGAGAAACAACAATCCGGAGTTATACGAGACATTTTCGATTCTAAATTGTACAACAATATACAGACTGAAGTACCATTGTCCTTGACTCACAACATCAACACTGACGGAGCCCCACTTTACAAGAGTTCGAAACGAAGCTTTTGGCCACTGCAGCTATATTTGAACGAACTGTTTCCAAAAATCGATTCAGACACATCATTCCGGCCAGACTTTGGTTGGCCGAGAAAGAGCCAAAGTCAGATTTCATGAATTTATACATGTCTGCATTCTGTGAACAAGCTATCGGATTAATGGAAGAGGGTGTCAACGTAATCACCGCAAAAACAGGTTTAACGATGAATTTTCAATTTTTCTGCCATGTCATTTGTTTGGACTCGGTGGCTCGCCCGATCTTGCAGAATCGGTTACAATTCAACGGCTACTTCGGGTGCAGCTGATGCTAAATTCGTGGACAGCATGATGGTAGCTGCATGAGTTATCCAATAACTGCGGACAATCCAGAATCAAGAAGCCATTTAACGCACATTCAAGACGCGATAAACGCTGGAGAACTCGGAAAACCTGTTAGAAGCGTGAAGGGTTCCTCTGATATATTTTTTCTATTACCGTGGTTCGATTTTGTGTTGGAATTTCCACTGGATTATATGCATAGCATTCTACTTGGCGTGATACGCCAGTTGTGGAATATCTGGACAACGCCCGGAACGACATATTTTTTGACCGCTTCCGATCGAGTGTTGATCAATAAACGTTTACTGTCCATAAAACCGCCGCATCAAATTCACAGGCTTCCAAGAAGCATGAAAGAAGTGGCGAAACGAAAGGCATCGGAGTGGAATTCTTGGGTATTGTTCTGGAGTACATTATACTTGGAAGAAATTTTGGACAAAGAATGTTATGAATCTTATCTCCTACTCGTCTGAAGTGTTCATATCTTGTTAACTAGTGAAATAACAGAAGTAGACCTTCGAAAATGTAAATACAACTTACTTCAATTTGTAGGGGAATCCCAAATTCCGTATGGAAATAGTGCCATGACATTTAACTTACATAGCTTACTGCACTGGGTGGTGCCACTCAGATACAGCGGACCTTTATGGGCCACGTCAGCTTTTCCCTTCGAAAATGCAATTTTTTATTTCAAGCAAAAAGTAAATGCCCCGAAAGGTGTTGCTCAACAAATCGCTGTAAAATGGTTACAATGAACTTTAATTCAGTTGATAATTGCTGAAGCTCTGAATGCTCCAATTGTCGTAGCCTATTGTAAGAGCTTATTCAAAAGAAATTTACTGAGATACAGTGAAAAGGCTAGTGATGGCGTGACGTTGATTGGGACAGGAAAAAAAGCAATAATGTCGAGAAATTTATCCATCAATCTGTTAATGACGGGCCTGTATTTATTTACAACCGATGCATTTATAAGAAACGTGTATTCCATAGCACTGAATATAATCAGCTGAAAAGAACCGACGATACAGTTGTTTTATTGGTATCGAAAAAAATAACGCGTATACATCATATCGTCTCAATGAATGATACGTGTTACATATATGGGTATGAGGTTTTAACCACGGCGCAATCTTTTGGGAGTGGAGTACAAATCCCGCACATCATGGAAGTAAGAAATGATGTCGGACCGATAATTTTTACTCCTATTGCCAGCATTGAGGCGAAGGTTATATACATAGATACCGGAGAGAAATAGTTCGTCGGATTTTTCCCCGACACAGTCGAGATTCAATAATATTTATGAGTATGACAGTTATTACACATATTATAACGTCATGTAACGCTGTCATTCTATCGATCAATATGCGTGTAAATAAAATTTGTCACAAGGTTCCAACGTAGGTATACCAACATTTGTGTTTAACCTGTATTTGCGGTGATAAAGCTGAAAATTCAAAAATTGTATTATCGCTTCACTGCACAACCGCGGTTAAACAGGAAAAAAATGCGGATGACAAAAGATGTTTTCTTGGTTTTTTTCGTTGCCTTAATACATCTGCTTCTCCCCAATGGCTTACTACTTAATACTCACACTTATTCTGATTGTCCGATACTTTATTCCAACGATAAAGGGTATGGGGAGAGAAGGACGAGTTTTGAGTTACCTATGGAAGGCCGTTGCCGGCTGGGAATGCGATCGCCCAGCCGTTACGGATTGCCCGATCGCTGTTATCGTAGGTTTAGTTACGTTTACGTATGGAAGGCCGTTGCCGGTTGGGATTGCGATCACCCAGCCGTCGCGGATTGCCCGATCGCTGCTATCTTAGATTTAGTTGTAGTCGTCCCGGATCTTCCCCATACTTGAAGAATACCCCTTGGAGGACCATCCTCAAAGTAAAAAGTACCCCCACGCCATAACACCTGGGCATTTTTCCGTTATCGATTATTAAGGAATATTTTCGTTCGAACTCGTGTTACCGTTCGAATTTCATCGTTTCGTGTCTGTGTTAGGGCTTTATGTGTGTGCGTGAGGTACGGAGAAGAGTGGGCTTGTAATCATATTACGCCTGCGCGTAATCGTCCCCTCTTTTCGCGTTACCTCTTCGATCAAGCTATCGATCCGATATTCGCTTTCTTGCGGCGCGACTCTCGACCCGAGCGGTTCACCACTCGGGGAGTTCCCGACATGCTCTCTCTGCGACGTTTCTGCTCTCGTTTTGGTAATGTTACGCTACTGTTTATTCTCGAGCTATCGTTTTGATACCGTTTGTTACCGAAATATCGTATGGCGTTCTCGTTTTCTGATATCGTTTGTTAACGAGCTATCGTTTCGACGTTCACGTTTTGCTATCGTTTGTTACCGAGCTAACGTTACGACGTTCACGTTTCGTTACCGTTTGTTACCAAGCTATCGTTTCGACGTTCACGTTTCGTTATCGTTTGTTACCGAGCTATCTTTTGGTTCTCGTTTTGCCGCTATCGTTTGTTCTCGCCTAATTTTGATCTGGCGTTACCGTTCCGTTACCGTGCTCCATTCCCGTTATCGACGTTATCTTTAAGAATTGTCGAATGTCTTTTCAGCGTTACCGAATGTATTTTTTTTGCTACCGACGTTCTCGCCGTTCTTAAATTTGTTTTATTCGTTATCGCTCCCGTTATCGTGCTATCGTTCCGTTTGATTCGTTATCGAGATCTCGTTTTGTTTTTTTTATACGTTATCGAAATTTGGGTCATGATCTTGGTATGTAATTTAAGCTATCGAATCATAAATAAATTAGCCTGAACCAAGGCCCCCTACGTTATTTTTCGTGTTGAGTTCATTTATTTCAGGTTACGTTTTTGAAGGCACTCGAGAGTTAGCCAGCTGTCCACGCCCTCTCTGCACAACCTACACACTGAGCGAATCGGGTATACCGTCACCGATCTCGCCATCAAACACGCCGGCGTCCCTTTTCCGTGTTTCGTTTACGTTTTCTAAAGTTCCGATTAAGTTTCGCGGGTTTGTTAATTCCCGCCGTTCAATTAAAAAGATTACCTGGCGCTGAACGGCTCTCCCGGCGTCGAGGATGGTGAGATGGGCCAAAGGTGACGCGAATCGCGAGATTCCCGTCACAGAACGTACAACTAATGAACTTATATCGAAACATTCAGCCCTTTCCTCAAAAATCAATCAACCTTGAAAAAATGGATAGTTTGTTACCGTTCGTCAGTATTTTACATTACCTAAACATGGATAGAGACGTGAGTAGTGTTACAAGGAGAGTTCTAACTCAAGATCCCTACCCCGACATTTACCGACATTTTTTAGCTCAGACATGAACCACTTAGCCGAGACACAAACCCGGGGGGGCTATCTCGATGAGCCGGAATGCACGGAGCCGATCGGGGGGGGGGAGGTCTCTAACAACTGGAGGGCACCTAATCTCTTATGGGTCGAGACATTGGGAGGGGGTGGGTGGGAGGGGGGGGGGCTAGCTTTGAGGGTGGTATTGGAATGCCGCTATCTCTGGCAGCGGTGGTGCGCCTAATTTTTCATGGCGGCATTTGATTGCTGATTATCAGTTAGACTGGCGTCTCTGCAGGGGGGGGGGGGGGCTAGTTTTGAGGGTGGTATTAGAATGCCGCTATTTCTGACAGCTGCAGTGCTGCTTGTCTTTCATGCTGGCATTGGAATATTGTTATCTCTAACAAGTAAATAGCGGGCCGGAGCGTTAGACCTTTCAACCACACACGACGCTACCCTCCCGAGCCAGTGCGTCTGTTTGTCGCAACCTTATCGTTGGTCATAAATCATTTCTGTTTGTGTGCTAAGGACCAGACCGCAGTCTGGGAAAGGCCAAACATAAAATCTTAGAGGCGCCTATGATCCGGCCGGTCCTCGGCACGTGAAGGAAAAACATCGAAATGCCCCTAGCAGGTGCTAGCAATATAAATTCTGACCGAATTTATATACGCGTTTCCCTATCACTGACTGGTGCGTGAGCAGATGTAGCGCAGGGTGCTGCGGCAGATCTTTTTTCAAACTGCGATGAAATTGGGACGAAGAGGATATTGAAAATATGGAAAAGCACGTTCGATTCGATACTCGAGCTCAAATTCATGTGATGTATGCATGGGATTATGCGTACAGAGCCGCTCGCCGAGGCCGGTGGGAAGAAGTTGCACGTGATCGTGAGCGATTTAGATTAAGAATTGAAAAATGCGGCAAACTGATTGAATCTGTATTGACGGAGAAAAAAATTTAACGGGAAATGGTATACTGATATGCGCCTTCGACGTGTCTCGACCTGTTTCGAGCCCTCCCATTACCTTCGAGAGCGGATGATGCCATCTTGCATGTCTGAACACGCTTGAGCCTGCACAGTGTTTACATATTTTGACAAACCGCCGGAAAATGAGGCTTTGATTTTCATGGAATGCCGCTATGACACGCTTAGTCGCGTTCTTGCTATCAACATGGACGGATATCTTGCGTAATATTTACAATGGCATTGGAATGTCGTCTAGCAGTTAGACTGTTGCGTCAAATCTTGTGGCCACGCAACGCTACCCCTGGAACCCTATGTTTATTCTACGACGACCCGAACGAAGATTTACACGTGCAACTGATATACTTGCTGATGCTGATGGCCCGTAGAATGGCGGGAAGGAGTGGGAGTATATATTGCTGGCTCCAATCATTTAGTCCTATATTAACATTTGGGCAGTCTTTCCTTCTTCTCGGGTTATTTTTTCTCCTAATATGGATACTCACAAGTGTAAGAAGCTCATTTCCATTATGGAAAACGCTTATTTAATTTCACAAAAAAGATCATCACCAGCAATAGCACTAAGGTGGATTAGGGAGGGGGAAAAAAACGTGAAACTATTGACGAAAATTTCTCGGCGCGAATGTCCCTCAGTGCATGAGAAAATGCGCATTCAAGCGACAATTGCGTCGGTATTATCGGTGATAGAAAAATTGAAGAAAAGAGGAGCTGGTTCTGAAGCAGCTGATAAAGTGCGATGGAAGGATATGGAGACGGCGTTTAAAAAAAGAATCCAAACGGGCATAGTCATCAACCTTCAACATAAAGATCTCGATGCTTTTCTCGATGATTCTAAACCCTTGATCCTCACCAAATTGGAAGCTGCATCCCAGCGTTATGGCAATTTAAAGGTTAACGTAATATTAGCGTGCAAGTTTCAACTTAAAAAAATAGGTGAAACTGCGTTGGAGGATAAATTTTTTAACACGCGGAATGAGGCAATTCTTCCCTCTACGAACATCGACATGTGGTTCCAGGAGCATGTAAAAGATCAGTTGTTGAAAAAAATTGAGGAATTTCATGGGAAAGAGTCTGGTTGGTCACTGCACGAAGTATCCAACCTAACTGTGAATTTTAATAAATACGTGCCACTCCGGGGAGGCACATACGTTAGTGTTCCGAAAGATATTCAACGAAAGCGTGCTGTAGTCAACATAGAGAGCAATGACGAATTTTGCTTTTTATGGGCAGTCACTGCTGCACTTTCTCCGCCAGTTCTAAAATGCAATCGAGCAAGCTCTTACAGACATTTCAGTGAAGTTTTACAGTACAAAGGTTTGGATTTTCCAATGACTGTAAAAAAAGTGCCAACCTTTGAAAAAATGAATAACCTTAAAATTAACATTTACGGTGTTGATAATCAGAGGAAAAACAGTATAATAGTGCCGATATATATCAGTAAACAAACATCTCCTAAATCAACAATTCACCTTCTCATGCTCGAGAGTGACAGGCATGATTGTGATGAAGATGATCTTGCGAGTCCTATCCATCACTTTGCATGGATAAAAAACATTTCGCGCTTAGTGAGCTCGCAGATTTCTAACCATAATGGTAAAAAATGGTTGTGTGACAGATGTCTCTGTCACTTTCAAAGCGAAATCGTGCTGCAGAAGCATATCCTCGACTGCACGAACCAGTGCAGAGTGTATTTTCCCGAGGGTGACGCGAAATTCATGAGGTTTAGAAACTATAAGCATAAAGAGAATGTTCCGTTCGTGATATATGCTGATCTCGAATGTCTCCTGGAGCCGATTGCGCCTGCGGAGGAGACGAATACTATGGGCTACCAAAAGCATGTGCCTCACTCCATCGCCTACTACTTCCACTGCTCGTACGATGATACCATTTCGGAATTTAAATCTCATCGAGGTTTGGATTGTATTGGATGGTTCATGGAGGAATTGAAGAATATCGCGAGCTTGGTGAATACCCGGTTGACGAACATCATACCAATGGAGCATCTCAGCGATGATCAGCAAAGCGCATTTAAATCTGTAACCATTTGTCATATTTGTGAGAAGCCTTTCGAAAATAACGAGTTGAGAGTTCGAGATCATTGCCATTTTACAGGGAAGTATCGCGGGCCCGCACACACTGGATGTAATTTAAATTATAAAAACTCTTACGCGGTGCCGGTTATTTTTCATAATTTATCGGGATATGACGCTCATTTTCTGATTAAAGCATTAGCCGTAGCATTCGAAGGTGCGGTTTATCTTCTGCCAATTAATAAGGAGAAATATATTTCATTCACAAAAAAAGTCCAGGGCACGTTTGTAGAGTTCAGGTTTTTAGATTCATACAGATTTATGGCGTGTAGCATTGAAAAATTAGCATCGTACTTGGAAAGCGATGAAAAACAAATAACTCGTAAGCATTGTAATAATGCAACGGAATTCAAGCTTCTGTCTAGAAAGGGGGTTTACCCATATGATTATACCGATTGTTGGATGAAACTTGACGAGACTGAGCTACCATCCAAAGAGCAGTTTTATTCTAGGCTAAATAATGAGGAAATTTCCGAAGATTCATACGCTCACGCCATGAATGTCTGGAAAACTTTCAAAATATCAACGTTAGGAGAATATTCAGATTTATATCTCAAAATCGATGTTCTCCTTTTAGCTGACATTTTCGAAAATTTCCGACGCAGCTGTCTATCGACATATAATTTAGATCCGTTGCACTATTATACAGCTCCTGGACTCGCTTTCGATGCGATGCTTAAGTTAACAGGTATTGAACTCGAACTCATCACTGACGTTGATATGCTATTGTTTATTGAAAAAGGTATCAGAGGAGGTCTTGCTCAATGCTCAAATCGCTATGCAAAAGCAAATAATCGATACATGGGGGAGGATTTTTACCCATCAAAAGTTGAATCATATTGAATGTATTTCGACGTAAACAATCTTTACGGTGCAGCTATGGTTCAGGCATTGCCATATGCTGGATTCGAGTGGGTGGAAAACTTTGATAAATTGGATATTGACAATATCCCTGACGATTCTCATACAGGGTACATATTCGAGGTAGATTTAGAATATCCCAAGGAGCTCTACGAATTTCATAAAGACTTGCCACTTTGTCCTCAGCATTACAGACCACCCACCTCCAAAAATTCAAAATTAATGACAACGCTATTAGAAAAAGAAAAATATATAATTCAATATCGAAACTTGCAGCAGTGTCTCAACTTGGGCTTTAAATTAAAGAAAATTCATAGAGTTTTAAAATTCCAACAGAAACCATGGATGAAGCCATACATTGATTTAAATACTGGATTGAGACAAAAAGCTACCAATGCGTTTCATAAAAACTTGTATAAACTACTCAATAATGCAGTTTTCGGGAAAACAATGGAGAATGTGAGAAAGCATCGAGAAGTGAAGCTTGTTACTGAGTGGGGTGGTCGGTATGGAGCTCGAGCTCTAATCGCTAGGGCTACTTTCCACAGCTGCACTGTATTTGACGATGATATGGTCATCATCGAGCTCAACAGAGCAAAGGTGAAATTTAATAAGCCATTGTATGCAGGGTTTTCAATCCTTGACTTATCAAAAATTTACATCTACGATTTCCATTATGAGTATATGAAAAAACAGTTTGGGCAAAAAGCTCAATTAATGTACACCGACACTGATAGTCTTATATATAATATTACAGTGCCTAATATATATGATGTCATGAAGCTCGACATAAACAAATTTGATACCTCCGATTATCCTCTTGACAATCCTTATGGGATGCCTTTAGCGAATAAAAATGTGTTAGGGTTAATGAAGGATGAGAATAATGGACAGATCATGGAAGAATTCGTGGGCCTGCGCGCCAAACTATACGCTTACAAGGTTCGAGATGATGACGTAGAAAAAAAGCGTGCTAAAGGTATTCGAGGATCTACGTTAAAAAGAATCAGATTCGATGATTATAAACATTGTCTTTTCCGGCATGAGAATCTTGTTGAAACACAAAATTTAATTCAGTCGAAGAAGCATGTAGTGCAAACTGTAAGACAAAGAAAAGTCGCTTTAAGCTGGAATGATGATAAAAGAGTTCTCTCCGCTCATACGACTGATACTCTACCTTGGGGTTATGAGCGCAACACGAAAGAATGTTTGTAGTTTAAAAAATAAATAAATAAAATTAAAAATGCGATAAGCTGGCGTGGTAAACTATGATTGGCATGAAAACTGTGAATACATTGTGTATGAATTAATAAAATTGATACGCTGGAGGAAAAAATATATTTAAAAAAAAGATATATTGAAACCGACTTTTTCTTAATTAATATCCTGTCCAACAAAATAGTTCTGTGAGAGATGGGATAGAAGGTGGCGATTGAAAAGATCAATAATGTTAATTTGTTAAAATATTTTATTATACATCAGATTTCTTTATCCAACTATTGTGGGCATTGTCGAAACCCAACCATTTTACAAACATTTTATTCCCACGCGTTTTCAATACTCGTTCAATCAGATAAATATCGGGATTTTCAACTCTGAGTAGCTCTTGCTCATAAAAAACACCGGCGATGGGTTCATCTTGATAGTCCTTCAGACTGAACGTCACAGGGTTCGTATTTTTCACTTGATGTATTGTAAATATTTCCGTTGTCCAGTTTGGAGTATAACCCTTGGCAAATATATTTTTGAATTTGCTTATCCTCACTTTGTCACCATATCGGAATTTCGTCGACCTTTTTTTCAAGGGTTCTCGAGTCGTAAAAACGTGTTGTAACAGCTGCTTCTCATTCTCCGAGTTCACGTCTTTCGGCTTCATTTTAATTGTGCGATGTACACTATTGTTATATTCGGAAATCAAATTTTTGAGAATATCGGTCCACTTGTAGCTTCCACGAAGACTAAATTGCATCCACATTTTATTTTTCAAGGTACGATTAAAACGCTCGCAAATTGATGCTTTCAAATTACTGTATGTCGAGTACATATGAATATTATACTTTTTCATGAGAGTTTGAAAATCGGCATTATAAAACTCTTTGCCTTGATCAACATGTAGGTTCTCTGGTATGCGTCCCTTTGCAAGTATAGATCTCATGGCGGTCGTTGTGTCTTAAGCGTTCTTGCTCCTCATTAGCACGGCCCAGGCAAACTTGGAGAAGACATCGATGACGGTTAGGAGAAATTTATGATTGCCGTTTTGCCGCGCGTAAGCCGACATGTCAACAAGGTCCGCTTGCCAAGTCTCATCCAAGCCTCGTATATCCACATGCCGACGAGGATAGTTTCTGCGTGCGGGCTTATGTAGTTCCTGCACCAGCGCTCGCTTCTTCTCGTTCATTTTTTCTCAAGGATGTTTAATCGAGCGTCAATCTGGGAAAACATGCTAAGCATGGACACTCGCAGGTTTTTCGTACCAGCATTCGGAGTTTTGAGAATTTCTTTTATCTTGGCTGTAAGATCTTCAGTTATTTGCGCACTAATTCTCTCTATTTTATTCCGTAAGTCGGTATTTAACGTGTCGCATTTATCTTTTATTTCCTCATGTAAGTTCTTAGTTACGTGTCGGGCTTTAGCATTCAGCACCTTTAAGCTGATAGCGTCGTCGTCCTCTTCGGGAATTCCAACGTTGCAGAGTCGCTTGTTCTCCAAATCGTAATGTCCGTCTTTTGTAATCTTGAATCCAATGCCCGGAGGACCGCGATTAAGCGCACTTTTATTATCCAGCTGCCGTCCAAACACGTCGACACTCATTTCGTGAATGCGCGAAATTGCGATGATGAATGTATTAATAAATGATTTGAGCCTCACGCAATTCTTCGATAATCGATATGATTTCATTCGAGTGAGATAAGTTTCCGGCTGCTTGAGATGCGAGGAGTAAACGTAGGCGGTCCACTAGTTCATTGAGATCGTCCCAATAAATATAATCGAATCTCGCGTCTTTTCTAGCCACTTTATACTTTGGCATACCTTTACCCGTGTGCGTATCAACTATTTTCGCGATATAAGTCTTGAATTTCAAATTTTTATCCGTCCGAATTGCTTCATCTGCTTTATAATATTTCTTATGGGCATTCGTGGCAATTACAATGTTCTCATAATTTTTCAAATCGTTGGATGCCAGATCCTCAACGCGAGGCACTTTTTTGAACAACAGTTTCGCTAATCCAACAGTTTTTGGATAATTTTTATCTCGGACACGAATATGCTGAGAATCAAAAAAGATTGGAGAATCTCCAATCATTAAATTATTGTTAGCGAGATTTCGTACACCGTATGAGACATCCATGGTTGATTTTCTATTTGTCTGCCGCAATACTACATACTCATTTATTAATTCATCAACATTCACAGCTGTATCCTCCTCCTGCTCTCCCTCTTCATCACCGTACGCAGACTGGAAAGACAAATCTTCCAACATTAGATCATCTTTAACTTCATGGTTGCCATCCTCAATATGTTCTTCTTCTCTTTCTTCTTCAACACGATCTTTGACTTCCTCCTTAAGTTCCTGTTTCATCTCTGGCGTCTCGTTTTTCCGCATCACCAATTTTTCTAATGGCGTGACTATTGGCTTAAAGACATTTTGCATTGTTCAGCATTGTCTTTGCCGATTTTTATCATCCGATGTTTTCGTCGGATTGCATCGCTCGCTTTGACAATTGACGCAATACGTCTTTTTTCTCCTCCAAAAGTTTATTCATGTTGCCACCCTCGAGTCAGAGATGATACTGTCTCCAATGCACGTTTACTTATGACTGAGAAAAGAATCGAACCCTCGTCTATATCTACCCTCATTCATTTGACTATCCTTGTCGATCGTGATGAATCCATACTTGTCGCAATTCCAGCATTCTGAGCACATATTTTTAAACTGTGTATATGACATATCAGTATTCACATGATCATTATACACATGTTTGAGGTTCATCTTATCTTGCTTAAATAGAACCACAAAATTCGTATTGTCACGCACGAGATGTTTAGGAATACGAGCATAGGTCTGGCAAAGATAGAAACAGTCGACGTTTTTGTGTCGTCCCATGGCGAAAAAGGCTCTAATATTGTCCTGTTTTTCACATGCCACGTCATCGAAGATAAATATTGAGTTGGGGTGTGCATCGCTTGGTGTCACCACTTGTTCGTGCTCATTGAATGGGAAATATTGAACACCGCTCACGGGCTCGAGTAATCGTGCGAGCAATGTATATTTTGGCTGATTGAGGGATTTAGAATAAAGGTAAACGTTCTCGAATCTCAGACCATTAGGATGCGTTATGAGGGAGAGTAAAGCGTTCGTTTTACCGCAGTTCGAGGGGCCACAGAATACTGCCCAAATGCTATTAGGCAACAAATCGCCATGACGTTTTTCGCGTGGTTCACCTCCCCGCATAAATTCATCGAAATTCATTACAGGCAGTTCATCCGTCCCCATCCTGAGCACGACTAATGGGGGGAAAAAATATAAATAGGGTTTTATAGGGATTATTTACCAGTCGAGCAGTCGTCCCCGATATGATCGGTCGTGCTTTGGTCAATAGTCTGATTGACAAGCTCCCTGTCGAGTTGCATCTACCTGGGTATCAGTATTGCGGACCTGGTACAAAGTTATCTAAACGTCTTGCACGAGGCAATCGAGGTATTAATCCATTGGATGCAGCCTGCAAGCAGCACGATATTGCATATTCAAAAGACACTAGCCTCGAAGCGAGAACTTTGGCCGATAAAGTACTGGCTGAGCAGGCTTGGAAACGAGTATACGCCAAAGACGCAGGTATTGCCGAGAGAGCAAGTGCTTGGGGCGTGGCAAACATCATGAAGGCCAAAACTAAACTAGGCATGGGGCATTGCGTGAAAAAAACAAAATTAGGCATGGGACAGAATAAAATCGTTGATGAGAAAAGCCGTGGCCGAAAGGGTGCTCGGAAAGGTAGCAAGAAGGCTAAAAGTAAATTGCGCATTCTACCAGCGCCTCGTAAAATTGGGGGGTTTTTGCCGCTCCTCCTGCCGATATTTGCCGGTCTGAGTGCTGCAGGAGCACTGTCAGGTGGCGCTGCTTCTATCGCTAAGGCTGTAAATGCGGCTGAAGCTGCTAAGCGGGAATTGGATGAGAGTAAGAGACATAATAAGATGATGGAAGCTGCTGCTTTGGGTAAAGGTCTGCATCTAAAACCGTATAAGAGGGGGACGGGTCTTGGTTCAAAAAAAGGAAAGTCACGCTGCCTCCCCAAGCCTTAACTGATGCTGATCTGCTCAAATATGCGAAAATCATGGAAATTCCACACTTTCGCGGAGTTTTTATGAGAAATAAATTGCCGAAAAGTGGACCGGCAAAATGCGAATCAGCAATTATTAATTTAGATGAGGATATGGGACCTGGTACACACTGGGTTGCATACAAAAAGAGGGGGAAGAATGTCATGTACTTTGATAGTTTCGGCAATCTTCAGCCTCCAGTCGAGTTGATGAAATATTTTGGTGTTGGTAGCGTGAATTATAATTATAAGGGATATCAGAAGTATGGTACAGTCGAATGTGGGCACTTATGCCTAAAGTTTCTCTGCCAGCAATTGAGCGGCAAAGAAAAATATTCTCTATATAAACGTGCATAATGATGAATATAGAATCAGTTGACTATGTGCCATCGTCATGGATGATAGTTTTACACTAACTATTTCCGGGACGTCATCTACACTTGAAGCTCAATATTTTCCCCCCATCGAACTTTTACCCCACAAAAATTACACTTTAGGGCTCATTGAATTACTAACCTTCAATTCTATTCCTAATATAGCCGATGGTAATAATAAAATTTATGTGGGAGACAAGGTATTGACCATACCGACGGGTAGCTATGAAATAGATGATATTGAGAAGTACGTGCAGGCAGAGTTGCCGAATATTTCTATTAAGATTAAACCCAATAACAATACTCTACGTAGTGAAATCGAGTGTAATCGCGATATAAATTTTAAGCCTAATGATTCTATCGGCTCTCTCTTGGGTTTCACACTGCGTATTCTTGTAGCCAATAAAAGGCATACATCTGATCTCCCAGTAGCCATTCTGAAAGTGAACGCCTTGCGTATAGAGTGTAGCATTACCGCCGGTGCCTATATTAATGAGCGAAAAGCTCATACGATTCACGAGTTTTTCCCGTTCGTACCATCCGGATATAAAATCATTGAAGTTCCATCGCACGTCATTTATCTGCCAATCACGAGCAAGACAATAGATAACATCCAGCTTCGGATAGTAGACCAAGACGGAGATTTAGTAAATTTTCGCGGCGAAGTCATAACCATACGATTGCATATAAAATCATGGGTATAGTCTTCAATAAAACCCATAATACCAAGTCATCATGGATGAGCGTGACCAGTCGCCGATCGACACTCAAAGTGCTAACACCTCAGAACGTAATACTTCTAAAGAATTTGGGTCTGACAGTGCGCGGAAAAAGCGCATAAGGTATTATTTATTCTGTGCCCTCTGCATCTGCTGTGCAAAATGGAGGAGGAAATAGGAAATATACAAAGTCCCATCGTCTTCAATGAATCTATAATACACTGCGAGATTCATGCTCATAAGCCGTATGCATCGTCAACTTTCAATAACAGCGATGAGATACGTATTTCCATCCAACATCAGGATCTATGTCTTCTACCAAGCAAAAGTTTTATACATATATGCGGAAAACTGACTAAAGCCGATGGTGCAGCGCTTGCCCCCACAAGCCTCGTCAATAATGCTATTTGCTTTTTGTTTGAAGAAGTACGATATGAGCTCAACGCTATTGAAATTGATCGAAACAAAAATGTAGGTCTTACGAGTCTAATAAAGGGATATTCATCTCTGAGTCCCGGTAAGAGATCTATGCTCGAGAACACGGGCTGGCTTGATGTTGAAGAAACGATGCAAATCATAGATGCAGCGGGCAACTTTGACGTATGCATACCGCTAAGTATGCTGCTCGGTTTTGCCGAAGATTATCGAAAAATTGTCGTAAATGCCAAGCATGAGCTGATTCTATCGAGATCGAAGACTGATGATAATGCTATTGTGCAGACGGTTGACGAGGAGTTCAAACTTGTATTGCAAAAAGTAGAATAGCTTGTACCATACGTGACAGTCTCCGATCAGCGTAAAATACAACTTTTAAAGTTTATCGGCAGAGATGCGCCAATCTCCATAAGCTATCGTACGTGGGAACTGTATGAATATCCGCTGCTCCCCGCAACCTCGAAGCATGTTTGGACCGTCAAGACTTCTACTCAGCTGGAAAAACCGCGATATGTCATTCTCGCTTTCCAGACTGATCGGAAAAATAAGAAAAAGAAGAACGCGAGTAACTTCGATCATTGTAATCTCGCCGATGTTAAACTATATTTGAATTCGCAATGCTATCCATACGGAAATTTGAACCTAAACATAGAGCAAAACCAGTACGCCCTACTATACGAGATGTATGCAAACTTTCAGAATACTTATTACAACAGGGAAGCGGAGCCGTGGCTAAAAAAATCCGAGTTTCTAAAGTATGCCCCTCTAGTCGTCATCGACTGTTCGAAGCAGAACGATTCTCTCAAGTCAGGCCCCGTTGACATTCGTCTTGGATTTGAAGCAAGAAATAATATTCCTGCCAATACATCCGCGTATTGCTTGATTCTACACGATCGTATTGTTGAGTACAATCCAATAAGTGGCGGGGTAAAAAAATTAGTATAAAACCTTCAACGATGAACCGACTCTCTTCAATCAGCACCATGGACTTTATCGTCGATATTCAAGGCTTCAGGAGACCCATAAACGAATTTGTGCTCAAAGAAATAGCAATTGTGGAAATCTCTGACAACACCGAGCCCCTGACGTTTTTCTTCAAACCTCCAACGCCATGGAACTCTCTACCAGCGAAGTACAAAACGATGAATTCATAGCTGAAACGAAATTTTCATGGAATACGATGGAATTCAGGCGACACGCCGTACGAAGCTGCTGGAACAACAATTCGAGCTATCTTGAAACAAGCCCGAACCATCTACGTGAAGGGATTAGAGAAGAGGACGTGGTTAGCGCAATTCACGGATTCGTCGGCACATATTGTCGATATGGAAACTCTCGATTGTCCATCATTGCAGAAATTATCGAAAATATCAAACAACAGAGGATGTTCTCGTCATCCCCACGACTCAAAATATAATTGTGCCAACGCAAACGTGAAATCATTAAGGAGCTGGTACATAAAGCATTGTGTAAACGCAGGATTTTTGAAATAAATAAAAACATTTTATCGAAAAATATATGTGTGTTTTTTATTGAAATAAACCATAGGAAATTGTTTTACATATTTAGTTTCACTCCAACTTATACATTTCGCACCACACGTCATCTATAATTTTTTTTTTACTTCTTCAACCATGCGCACTTATGGATTCAAACACTTTTTTCAGTGCCACCATCGTTCGCGTAGAGTCACGACCCCATAGTAGGCGCGATGGCTTGATGGTTTGATGGCGTCAGATGCGTTTGAATTCTACGCTGTTATATTTCCCACCGAAGTAGTTCATGTAGAGTTGATTTGTATACGCGGCGTCAATCATCTCTTTGAATATTTCTTTGTTCTCGTCGAACGCTTTCACGAATCTTGCAGGTAGGAATACAGAGGAATCGTTGGTGATATCCGCCACGATCCTCCTCCCGAATTTCGTTTCAACTATTCTCAGGTCGGAGATCGGATGATCTGCCTGAACGGAGAGTTCAGCCAATTTTTTTGTTGGCAAAAATTCCACCATTTTTCCCACCTTGTTGATACTTGTGAAATCCATTTCGACTTATTGATGTATTCTACAATGTATTTATAATGAAGCTCAGATCAGACCTCGTACGTATAAGATTTTTTACTTCTTCGATATTTTTTAAAAGCAAGAGCAATCGTTCTTTTAGCTCACGTCGCCTGTCTTGCATGTCAACTGGTGCAGTTCAGACGTGCATCTTGATATTATATAGGCCCTCCAAATTCCCGACCCCCACCAACTCTCAATTCCAGGACCCAATAGGATTTTCCACACTTTCCTCCGCCCACGCTTTGCGGCGACACATTTGACAATTCCGTACAGAGGGTGCAGGGCCATCGATATGAGTCATGATGTGGGGCGTGTTCCAATGTTCCATACAAGGCAGATATGACATAATTTCAC
Source organism: Rhorus exstirpatorius (assembly GCA_963564615.1). Classification (NCBI taxonomy): domain Eukaryota; kingdom Metazoa; phylum Arthropoda; class Insecta; order Hymenoptera; family Ichneumonidae; genus Rhorus; species Rhorus exstirpatorius. The sequence goes on from OY751322.1 coordinate 791,593, forward strand.
TGTCGGCACGAAGATTTTCGGGTAAACGATCATACAGCATGTGAATTGATCGACTAAAGAATTTTAAAAGCACAGGCTTCGTTATATTCTTAAGATCACCCCTTGATAATTCCCACGGATATTTGGCTCCGAGAACGCCATCAGAATATCCGTCCATGTTGATAGCAAGAACGCGACTAAGCGTGTCATAGCGGCATTCCATGAAAATCAAAGCCTCATTTTGCGGCGGTTTGTCAAAATATGTAAACACTGTGCAGGCTCAAGCGTGTTCAGACATGCAAGATGGCATCATCCGCTCTCGAAGGTAATGGGAGGGCTCGAAACAGGTCGAGACACGTCGAAGGCGCATATCAGTATACCATTTTCCGTTAAATTTTTTTCTCCGTCAATACAGATTCAATCAGTTTGCCGCATTTTTCAATTCTTAATCTAAATCGCTCACGATCACGTGCAACTTCTTCCCACCGGCCTCGGCGAGCGGCTCTGTACGCATAATCCCATGCATACATCACATGAATTTGAGCTCGAGTATCGAATCGAACGTGCTTTTCCATATTTTCAATATCCTCTTCATCCCAATTTCATCGCAGTTTGAAAAAAGATCTGCCGCAGCACCCTGCGCTACATCTGCTCACGCACCAGTCAGTGATAGGGAAACGCTTATATAAATTCGGTCAGAATTTATATTGCTAGCACCTGCTAGGGGCATTTCGATGTTTTTCCTTCACGTGCCGAGGACCGGCCGGATCATAGGCGCCTCTAAGATTTTATGTTTGGCCTTTTCCAGACTGCGGTCTGGTCCTTAGCACACAAACAGAAATGATTTATGACCAACGATAAGGTTGCGACAAACAGACGCACTGGCTCGGGAGGGTAGCGTCGTGTGTAGTTGAAAGGTCTAACGCTCCGGCCCGCTATTTACTTGTTAGAGATAACAATATTCCAATGCCAGCATGAAAGACAAGCTGCACTGCAGCTGTCAGAAATAGCGGCATTCTAATACCACCCTCAAAACTAGCCCCCCCCCCCCCCCCTGCAGAGACGCCAGTCTAACTGATAATCAGCAATCAAATGCCGCCATGAAAAATTAGGCGCACCACCGCTGCCAGAGATAGCGGCATTCCAATACCACCCTTAAAGCTAGCCCCCCCCCCTCCCACCCACCCCCTCCCAATGTCTCGACCCATAAGAGATTAGGTGCCCTCCAGTTGTTAGAGACCTCCCCCCCCCCGATCGGCTCCGTGCATTCCGGCTCATCGAGATAGCCCCCCCCCGGGTTTGTGTCTCGGCTAAGTGGTTCATGTCTGAGCTAAAAAATGTCGGTAAATGTCGGGGTAGGGATCTTGGGTTAGAACTCTCCTTGTAACACTACTGACGTGTTAATGTCTTGGGACAAGTACATTTCCCAAGTGATGTACCGACCTCTTGCGAGAGACTAGAAATCTTCTGCTTGCGCTAACTCATTTCTATTTGAAACCAGATATTTACATATGTGAATCTATCTTTGTAGAAATTCAATCACCATTATCGTTTCAATATCTCAAAAAATACAGGAAACACAGTGGGATATTAACTCTTAAGGTGATGTAGGACAATTCTGTCATTTCTTGTTTTCATGCATATCAATCTCTCCTCTTTCTCTCTCACTATTCTTCATCTGATGAGAATAACAAGCGAGTTCCGTCAATTACATACGAGTGTTCACTTCTGACGCGAGTACCGTGTGTACACGCACCCGGTTTTTTTTTTTGGACTCATGCGCTCACAATTGTTCTCATTTCCAAGATTCTTATTATTACGCGATATTTTATGATCTTGGGTTAGATATATAGATTTGTTCTTGCAAAAACTTAGTGGTTCAAGTATACAGGCTCGATTTTGTCAGGGTGTTTCTTATACCTGCGCCGGTTCTCTCGGTGTTGCATTCGATGCTTATGCTCATTTTCATTGCTTATGAATGGCAACACAAGGATAGGACGCGCATTTTTGTACAAATTGTGTATATTAATGATTTCTATACGCGTGTTTACGCGCATCAGAAATTTGTAAGATTTCATTTTTTTTTTAAAGTCGCAAGAAACCGAGGCGGAAATTCATGGTCAATAATATACTTTAAATTCATGGTCAATAATATAATATGAGTTTAAGAGCAGTCAGTAGGGAACAATTGATCGTCAAATGAGAAAATGGCTATCAGAGGTGATTGACGTCGCCTAATTGATTGAGGTTCGGTGACAGAACTTAAATGCGAGTGCTTGGGTCCGGTACGGTTTTTTTCTTCTTAGTATTCAGAAGTTTTATTTTTATATAATCAACATACTTACTATCAACATAGAAAATCGATCGTAACTCTAAAAAATGGTGGCACAGAATATTCTGGCATTTCCTTGATCTTACTGTGGTGAATTGCTTATCATATATCAAGCACGTGGTGAAAAATGTTGGACCTCGAAGAATTTCAGATTATCTTTGGTAAAGGAATTGGTCGGACATAAACTGAAAACTCCCAAGGGGAGGAAACGTCAGTCCACGACCGTTGGGGCTAAAAAACCACAGGTATCTAAGGAGAAAAGACGCTCCGAGTCGCCTCATATGCCGGTGTATATCAACACACGGAGACGATGTGCTCTTTGCAGCACAAAAGTAAATTGTGCCCGAACCTCGTGGATCTGTAGCTGTTGTGGATGTACCCTTATGTTTATCATACGCTAAAAATTGTTTTCAGGCATACCACGTATAGAAATGAACTGAATGAGGATGGAGAAGGTTTGAGCAAGAAACATGAAACAAAGGAATCAATCTAAAAAATACACAAAAACTGAGAAAAAAACTACAAAAAAAACATAAAATGAACAAAAAAACAAAAAAATAATAAAAAAATATTTAAAAAACAGAAAAACGAAAAAAAAAACAAAAAAATATAAAAAGAACAAAAAAATGGAGACAACAACCGCCACGTCCTCGTTCGTGTCTCTGGTTTTGCCTCAGTGCGGAACTTTGTGCAGAAGATTGTCATTTCTATTGGACCCCCGAGTCGCGACCAATTCTTATTCTTGAATGCATGACTGATGCTGCAAATGTGACGTGCAGGACGTTATTGCACGACTAACAAAGTAAATCCTTTGTGCGAAACACAAGGGTTTATATTTAATTTTGTTTAGGATAAGTTCTCCGACAACGTCCCATACGGGCCCGTTCCTTTAGATAGTTGGAAGAGGAAATTATGGTCAGGATAAATTAATCGTAAGTAACTTCTTTACCATCAAGAGTCCAATATTTATTTAATTAACAGAATTTAGAAAAGTCCCAAATATAAGGTTCCAAGAATACAAGTTAATAGTTCATAATTTAAAAGGACTTGAACGAATACCTGAATCGCAAGACAACAAACTCTCACAATCATACATACAAACACACACACTACTCACTCAGTTATCGGCGCAGCTGACAATATAGGCTGCCGACCTTTATGCTACCTCACTAGCTCGCTCTCCCGTGGTATACCGATGTTCGCTCTCTCCTTTCGGTACAGGCTCGGTCGTTGGCATACGCGGCAACCACAGCAGTTCTTCGCGCTCACTTTACACACCTTACACTATGTTCTCGATTGCTTGACAGCTCTTGGACTCACTCGTCCAGTAAACACTTAAAACTACACGACAGAATGTTCGTGGCAGAGGTTGATTGTAATTTCTTAAACTAACGCAAATCGACTTATAAACACGACGCGCGCAACTCGGGGGCCTCTTTGCGAACCCGGTCGACTTACAACGGTGACTTTATGTAGGGATCGGGGAACTACCGTCCAAGAATTATTGCCGCTATGTGAAGCGTTTATGCGGAGTTACTCCAGAACCAAGCTTTACGCTATCGTGTGCATTCGGAGACTAATTTGACCCAGCTCGCTCAATTGGCGTTCTGTCAATCGCCAGGTGAAAGAGCGGGGGCAAATTTTGTCAATTCAACAATCCTGCACGCGCGAGCATCGACTCGCGCTCTCAGGACGTTGCACCGGCATTCCAACTGTGCTATGTGGAAATATTGCAATTATAAGATATAAGCAATTTTAGAGACAGCTTCGGCTAATCCCCAACGGTCATCGCCCCGTGTTGCCAAGCCGCCAAAATGGTTACTAGGAAACACGGCACCTGACACAAAACCAAATAAAGTTCAAAAATTCGGTCGAAAGTGCTCAGAAAATGGTTATGAAACACAAAGTTCACAAAAAAAGAGGTCACAAAAGGATGAAACGATTTTTGCATGTTGAATTCCCATTTTATGAGTGCAGATTTGTAATGAGCGACCCCAAAAACCCCTGAGTACCAACTTTTGGTTTCATTGAACGGTTTTGCATTTTTGGTCCGCCATATTGGAACCGCCATTTTGAATTTCCGGATTTTGATTGAAGATTTGTAATTAGCGACCCTGAAAACCCCCGGATACCAAATTTCGCTTTCATCAAACGATTTTTGCATTCTTAGTCCGCCATCTTGGATCCGCCATCTTGAATTTTGAAATTTTGAGGGTGGAATCGTAATCAACGACCCCGAAAACCCCCGAGTACTAAGTTTCAAGCCGATTGGACTAAAAAAAAATGCGTGACACAAAGGGTTAATCGTACCTATTACAACAGCCTTTCTACATGTGCCTGAAGTTCCGAACGTTCATTTGAACGAAAACTCAGGCACATGTTAAGTCACAGTTGAGAACCACTAGAAATAAAGATGAAAGTATCTAAAAATAAATTTATAACAATACTTCGTATTATAGGTCTGTAAATGACTCTAAAAAATACCTGTTAAATCGAAACATGATTTTTGCAAGCAGAATAGAGTCTTCACCCTTTTCAGACGCAACCCTAAACACACCCCCAAGATACTAACATTAAAACCGTTGTTATACCCCGCTGATTTGTGGGTCTTCATGAAACTCATAAATTCACATTAAATTAAAAGATTAAATTTCTAAATATCCGTCGCTCCCCCGCGATCGGAAACCCACCCCTGAGCAACCCTTAAGAATAGGTTATTTTTCATTGCGTAGTAGGATGCGAAAACCCCCCAAGTTTCAACCTGTAAATTCATATTACTGTATAAAATAATATTGTGACTGATTTTCTCCCGTATAACTTGATCGCGAACCTACCCCTGAACAACCCTTGATAATAATTTTTTTTCTTTACAATTTGCGACACAGAAACCCCTCCAGTTTGAACTCATATATTCTCTCTACAATATAAAATAGTTTACTGAATAATGTCCACCCCTTTAACTTGATCGCGAACCCACCCCTGAACAACCCTTAATAATCGTTTCGTTTCGTTACGTCTTGGGATACAAAAACCCCTCTTGTTTCAACTCGTCAATTTACTTTACAATATTAACTATTTTTCTGACTGGTGACCACCCCTATAACTTGATCGCAAACCCATCCCTGGGCAACCCTTAACAATAATTTATTTTTCTTGCTTATTGACATATAGAAACCCTTCCAGTTTAAACTTCTACATATACTTTACCGAATAAACGATTTGTCTGCCTACTGCCCACCCCTTCAACCTGATCGCGAACCGACCCCTGAACAACCCTTGATATTAACTTTTTTTCTTTACTTTTTGGGATACAGAAACCCTTCCAGTTTCAACTCATATATTCACTCTACAATATAAAATAGTTTTCTGAATAATGTCCGCCCCTTGAACTTGATCGTGAATCCACCCCTGAACAACCCTTAATAATCGTTTCGTTTCGTTACGTCTTGGGATACAAAGACCCCTCTTGTTTCAACTCGTAAATTTACTTTACAATATAAACTATTTTTCTAAGTAGTGACCACCCCTATAACTCGATCGTAAACCCACCCCTGGGCAACCCTTAACAATCATATATTTTTCTTGCTTATTGGGATATAGAAACCCTCCCAGTTTAGACTTCTACATATATTTTACCGAATAAACGATTTTTCTGCCTACTGCCCACCCCTTTAACCTCATCGCAACGCTACCCTTAAACAACCCTTGATAATAACTTTTTTTCTGTACGTTTTGGGATACAGAAACCCCTCCAGTTTCAACTTTTATATTCCCTCTACAATAGAAAATAGTTTTCTGAATAGTGTCCGCCCCTTTAACTTTATCGCGAACCCACCCCTGAACAACCCTTAATAATTGTTCCGTTTCGTTACGTCTTGGGATACAAAAACCCCTCTTGTTTCAACTCGTAAATTTACTTTACAATATAAACTATTTTTCTAAGTAGTGACCACCCCTATAACTTGATCGCAAACCCACCCCTGGGCAACCCTTAACAATCATATATTTTTCTTGCTTATTGGGATATAGAAACCCTCCCAGTTTAGACTTCTACATATATTTTACCGAATAAACGATTTTTCTGCCTACTGCCCACCCCTTTAACCTCATCGCAACGCTACCCTTAAACAACCCTTGATAATAACTTTTTTTCTGTACGTTTTGGGATACAGAAACCCTTCCAGTTTCAACGTATATATTCACTCTACAATAGAAAATAGTTTTCTGAATAGTGTCCGCCCCTTTAACTTTATCGCGAACCCACCCCTGAACAACCCTTAATAATCGTTTCGTTTCGTTACGTCTTGGGATACAAAAACCCCTCTTGTTTCAACTCGTAAATTTACTTTACAATATTAACTATTTTTCTGACAGTGACCACCCCTATAACTTGATCGCAAACCCATCCCTGGGCAACCCTTAACAATAATTTATTTTTCTTGCTTATTGACATATAGAAACCCTTCCAGTTTAAACTTCTACATATACTTTACCGAATAAACGATTCGTCTGCCTACTGCCCACCCCTTCAACCTGATCGCGAACCTACCCCTGAACAACCCTTGATATTAACTTTTTTTCTTTACTTTTTGGGATACAGAAACCCTTCCAGTTTCAACTCATATATTCACGCTACAATATAAAATAGTTTTCTGAATAATGTCCGCCCCTTGAACTTGATCGTGAACCCACCCCGAACAACCCTTAATAATCGTTTCGTTTCGTTACGTCTTGGGATACAAAAACCCCTCTTGTTTCAACTCGTAAATTTACTTTACAATATAAACTATTTTTCTAAGTAGTGACCACCCCTATAACTTGATCGTAAACCCACCCCTGGGCAACCCTTAACAATTATATATTTTTCTTGCTTATTGGGATATAGAAACCCTTCCAGTTTAAACTTCTACATATATTTTACCGAATAAACGATTTTTCTGCCTACTGCCCACCCCTTTAACCTCATCGCAACGCTACCCTTAAACAACCCCTTGATAATAACTTTTTTTCTGTACGTTTTGCGATACAGAAACCCTTCCAGTTTCAACTTATATATTCACTCTACAATAGAAAATAGTTTTCTGAATAGTGTCCGCCCCTTTAACTTTATCGCAAACCCACCCCTGAACAACCCTTGAAAATCATTTCGTTTCGGTATGTCTTGGGATACAAAAACCCCTCTTGATTCAACTTGTAAATTTACTGTACAATATTAACTCTTTTTCTGACTAGTGACCACCCCTATAACTTGATCGCAAACCTACCCCTGGGCAACCCTTAACAATCATTTATTTTCCTTACTTATTGGGATACAGAAACCCTTCCAGTTCAAACTTCTACATATACTTTACTGAATAAACCTTTTTTCTGCCTACTGCCCACCCCTTTAACCTCATCGCAAAGCTACCCCTGAACAACCCTTGATAATAACTTTTTTTCTTTACGTTTTGGGGTACAGAAACCCCTCCAGTTTCAATTTATATATTCACTCTACAATAGAAAAAAGTTTTCTGAATAGTGTCCGCCCCTTTAACTTGATCGCGAACCCACCCCTGAACAACCCTTAATAATCGTTTCGTTTCGTTACGTCTTGGGATACAAAAACCCCTCTTGTTTCAACTCGTAAATGTACTTTACAATATAAACTATTTTTCTAAGTAGTGACCACCCCTATAACTTGATCGCAAACCCACCCCTGGGCAACCCTTAACAATCATATATTTTTCGTGCTTATTGGGATATAGAAACCCTTCCAGTTTAAACTTCTACATATACTTTACCGAATAAACGATTTTTCTGCCTACTGCCCACCCCTTTAACCTCATCGCAAAGCTACCCGTAAACAACCCTTGATAATAACTTTTTTTATTTACGTTTTGGGGTACAGAAACCCTTCCAGTTTCAACTTATATATTTACTCTACAATATAAAATAGTTTTCTGAATAATGTCCGCCCCTCGAACTTAATCGCGAACCCACCCCTGAACAACCCTTAATAATCGTTTCGTTCCGTTACGTCTTGGGATACAAAAACCCCTCTTGTTTCAACTTGTAAATTTACTTCACAATATAAACTATTTTTCTGAGTAGTGACCACCCTTATAACTTGATCGCAAACCCACCCCTGAACAATCCCTAAAAATCATTTCTTTTCATTGCGTCATGGGATACAGAAACTCCTCCAGTTTGAAATTATAAATTCACTTTACAATATAAACTATGTTTCTGTCTAGTATCCACCCCTATAACTTATTTAAAACCCATCCGGGCCACCCCTAACAATAGTTTATTTTCCTCACTTATTGAGACACAGAAACCCCTCCAGTTTAAACTAATACATTTGCTTTACCATATAAACGATTTTTCTACCGACTGCCCACCCCTTTAACCAGATCGTGAACCCACCCCTGAACAACCCTTAATATGAATTTATTTTCTTTACGTCTTGGGATACAGAAACCCTTCCAGTTGCATCTTGTCTATTTACTTTATAATATGAACTTTTTTTCTGACTCGTGTCCACCCCAATAATTTAATCGCAAACCCACCCCTGGGCAACCCTTGATAATGATTTTTTTGCCTTTGGATACAGAAGCCCCTCCAGTTAAAACTTGTAAATTTTCTTTACAATATTAAGTATCTTTCCGATTAATTTTTACCCCATGATCGTGCACCCCCCCCCCCCCCCCCTTGCAGCCCTGAAGGTAACTGTTTTCAAAATGTTTGAAAAAATAGCAAACTCTTTCTTCCTTATCCCGTAAATTCGGTGTGCATTATAAAATAATTTTCTCAAAAATATCCACCACTTCACGGTGATGAGTAACTTACTCCTGTGGTAACCCTTCATGCACAAACTTTTTTTCGCGTTTAACTATCCGTAATTTCACCTTCTCATCAAAAGTAGTTTTCTGACAGAACATTTCTATTATCTCATTATAAGGAATGGGCTATAAATCAAAAGCCAAAGAATTTTTCAACATTCGTATATTTCGTGAAACATTTCAAATGAATAAAAAATAACCGATTACAACTGCAAGTCTGTAAATTCAAAGCACAAACAACTGTTCGAAACGAAATTAACATTTTGAAGTATTATAAACATCGGATCTACTATTACATCTGATTACTATTAATATTGCATTATAAAAATCGGACTTAAGCGTTAGTATCCGCCAGACATAATTATATAACACCGAATATTTTTAAATAATAAATGGATGTCATTCTTATGTTCTGTCTTTCCAGCTCAGTATAAGATAAATATTTTTTAACTCAATCAACATTCTATATACAACGATATGTAAATAAAAAAATTATTGATTTTATGCTCTTTCAACGATGTTTGTATTAAACGATATTTACTTTTTTTTTTGGTAGTTTCTACACAAGTGACATATGTGGTGATATAAATTTGAATATTTTACAATTATTTTATCTTGAATTTTTGGTTTCTTCTTCCGAATACCAGTGTAAAATTCTTTTTCTTCTTCTTCGGTGTCGAAGTTATCATTTACAACGCAGCCTTCATGGAGCCATCTCTTACATTTCGAGCATATAATTTTGGAAGTTCTTTTTATTTCTTTTAAGCAGTGAATACAAGAGTTTTTAATATTAGCAGATTTTTTCAATAAAGTCTCTGCTGCTTGTTGTCTATATTCTTTCGAATTCAATTCAGTTCCAAAGTCAATATTCAGTCCAATGCATTTTATATAATGCATTATATATACCCCGCAATTTGTAACGTCGTTCAGATCTTAAAACGAGCGATTCTTTTCCATTGTCTTGAAGCTCCATTTACAATTTTTTAACAAATATACGGTTGAGTTTTTTTCACAATCATTTAAATAGGAAAGAAAAACTCTTTTTATCCCTTCTTCATCGCTGGTTTTTTCGTATGGATCAAGTAATATTAATGATTGCGTTGGAATATCAACGACGAGAAGTCTCCAGTGCCCCGAGTACGTATATGGTATCAAAAGTGTATCCGATAACTTGGCTGTAATTTTATGGAATTCGCGTTTAATACGACTTTTATTATCAGCAAAGTTTCCTAAAATCGTATTATTCACATCAGTAGGGAAATAAGTTATATCTCGACACCAATCATCCATATGTGTGGGCGTGTAAGCATCGATGATTTGTCCGTCGATCCAACGATTATAGAACGCAAGAGATGCGTATTGCTGAGGCGTCAGGCATACTTCGGCAATCACGATTGGTTTATTTTTGTTTGTCGCGTAGAAACTCATTTTTACATATCCTGATTGTGAACACATGTAATAGAGTGTTGAATCAATGATGCCGTTAGGTACAACTTGCAACTGTTCAGGATAAATATTTTGATTCATCGAGGATGATGTCGTAACTGGTCGTTTTATTATATGAGTAATATCTTCATCGGAATTATCTGACGAAGATATTTGAAATAAGTACTTTTGACTATCCTCAATTCGATCAGTGCCAGTTTTTGTGCCGTTATAACGCTGCTTCCTATTGACGATTTTTCTTTTTTGTTGTTTTGTCCGGGATGAATTTTTAATATTTTCAATGCTTTCATTTCCCACATCAGCTACACCTATCATATTAATACCTGGCATGTACGCACTTCTCGGTTTTCTAGATCGTTGTCCCGCAAGGTCTTTCCGTTTTCGTGCCCACTTTTCAGTTTTAAACGGGTCAGCAGCCGGTTCGGCATATATTGGATAGTCCCTCATCACTACTCTTCCTTTAGTTGGGACTCCGATGAGTTGAATCTCTTCTTTGACCAAACTTGCGGTAGACTCTTTTAATGCACGAACAGCATCACCGAGAGTTACATTTTTTTTCCCTTCCAGTATACGATTCTTATAGTCATTCATCCGGGACTCGGCATGGGCATTCGACAGTCTCGATAACGATGGATCTACAAGCTCGAACATCATTGCACTCCATAATGGACAGTACGGCATACAAGATTTTAATATATATTCACCATATTTCTCACAATAATAAACGTTTGTAATTTTTTTAATGCCTTTATTTTTATCTTCAGTAATGTCTTTTTCGTCTCGATAAATTTTCCAGAAACGTTCAAAAAATGGTGAATTGGAATAAATGGCTGTGCTGGTACCGTACTGCTGGCTGTAAGAAATCATAGTCCTGTTCGACTTCTGTTCCATCCTCGTATTGGTCGGCTGCGTCAGAAATTTCTTCAGCAGATTGTTTTTTACTTTGGAATTTATAATTCATTAATGTTATTATTTTTTTGGATTCAGTCTCTTCTTTAGTTAATATTACAGACAGTATGGTTTGCCAAGCTTCTTCCATTTCTTCTAATGTTCTGCTTAAAATTAAGTGTGCCATGCATTTCAAATGAAATTTTTTAGTTCCCATTAACTCCGGAAAATTTTTCTTTATTGTCAGTGAGACTCTGTGCATTATGTGCGCACAGCAGCTAAATATAAATGTTAAATTTTTTGGTCGTTTATGGAGTGTGATAAATTCATAGCAAATTTCCAAATATCTATTCATGTCCATTTGATTCCATTCCATTAAAACGCTATTCATAAATACCCAGCTCCAATCCATTACAATGGCATTAGCGAATGGCCATCTATTGTTTAGATTATCTTGAACAAATTTTTTGCACATTTTCAGCCATATGCAGATCGATGTTGTATCATGCTCACTTGTGAACATTTCAAATATGGGGATTGTGGATTTGGTTGCTCGGTAAACGATGGAGTAAAAAAATATTTTTTTACTTTTGTAAAATTCAGGGATTCGAACGTTTGCTCCTGTTGCGTCGATATGTACCTAAAATAGTTGGACGTGTAGAGTCTACAACATTCAACTGGTCCACAGATGTTAAATGAATACGGAGTGGTAAAGAAATTTGCTGCACATAGTTAATTGTGAGTTTACTCTCATTCACGAACAATTGACATAAATCTCCAAGGTCCCGTGATTGTAATATCTGTCGTTTTTCGCATCGGTATTCCGATGCTATTTTATGTAAGACAGGTAGGCTTACAAGATCCTCCCTATGACCATCCATTGATAACGTTGCATCGCAATTTAAAATCAATTTATCTTGGTGGGTCCGGGCTGAACAGTACTTTAATAATTTCTTTAGTTCCTTTCGTTTATTACCTCTGGCTTGGCGGAATGGAATTTCTGTAGGGTCATAGTGTCGAAACGGCAGAGTGCTGTCACCAGATACATGTAATTCTATGAATTGATAATCCATTTCATAAAAATCAAATCTAAAACGAGCTCCGTGGCTTGGAACTAAACAATTCGCGTAACCTACAAAACTTACATTGTTCACTCTTATACCTCCATAAAAGCCCAAGGGGCAGGAACAATCTAAATCTTGCCGCATATACTTATCAATCACCTCACGAAGCAAATGGTCGTCCATGTATCTCTCTTGGGTCGCAACGTTTTGCGTTAAAAATTGCACTTTCCCAAGAAAATATTTATATTTGTTTTCTCGTTTCCTTTTTGGTTTTTTTGGGGTTTTTTGTTGTTTTCTTTGATCACGATCATTTTCTCCGCAGTCAAAATCTATTTCGCTGTTTGAATTTTGTTTTTTATTATCGGATAAAATAAAAGTATTGCAATTCTTTTGAGAGTCTTCTTCCGAGAGCGTTGATTCGTTATCAGTTTTTTCAATTATTCGACGAGAACGTTTTGTGTTTTTTTGTTCTTTTTGTTTATCATGATCATTTTCGTTGCAGTCAAAATCTGTATCGCTATTTGAATTTTGATTTTTATTGTCGGAGAAAATAAAAGCATTGCAATTCTCTCGAGAGTCTTCTTCGGAGAGCGTCGATTCGTTATCAGTATTTTCAATTATTCGAGGAGAAAGTTTTGTGTTTTTTTGTTCTTTTTTTTTATCACGATCATTTTCGTTGCGTTCAAAATCTGTATCGCCGTTTGAATTTTTATTTTTATTGTCGGAGAAAATGAAATTATTGCAATTCTTTGGAGAGTCTTTTTCGGAGAGCGTTGATTTTTTATCAGTTTTTTTATTCATCCGCGGAGAACGTTTTGGGGTATTTTGTTGTTTTGTTATTTGATTACGATCATTTTTTTCGCAGTCAAAATTTGTATCGCTGTTTGAATTTTGATTATTATTGTCGGATAAAATAAAAGTGTTGCAATTCTTTGGTGAGTCTTCTTCGGAGAGCGTTGAGTCTTGGGTTGTTTTGTTTATTCGAGGAGAACGTTGTGATACGGTTTTTTTTTTTATAGACTCACGTTTAGCTGCACAGGAGCTGGAGCCGCTTGCCTTCTCATCGGAGCGTGCGTCATGGATCATATTATTATCAATAATATTGGAGCAGTAGGTTTATCGCGTTAGAGACTCGAGAAATCGAAGAGTGGGAGAGCGCCACGCGATTAGTATAGTCGAACTCATGCAATAGAGCCTCGGGGCTCGTCGTTATTCTTCGGATTCTTTCGGGTATCGGCGTCTCGCGAAGCGTCGCTCTACCGGCGTCTCTCGTACACGCTTACTTTATCGTCGATCGCAGTACTGCGCACATGCTGTAAGGAGTTTAATTGAAATATATTGAAAATTGTGTTAAAATAAATGTGAAATTTATTATCACTGTTCGCCCAATCCTTTCCTCACAAATTAAGCCTCGCGATTATTAATCAAAAGGTCTAATAAATAACATATTTTTTACAGCTAGAACTCGGACTACTTATTCTTTGGTGACTGGGGTTTTCTTTTTTCTTATTTACTGGACGTAACAACTCAAAATGCCCATTTCTTCGATCTCCACTGAACCTAATGCTTATTCCATCGTTACAGTCTTCGTGAGTTGTTTCATCTACCGTTAATGTTGTTATAAATGACAAGCTTTCTTTACCTGCGTCGGTTTCTCGTTGAAACAGAGTAATGGGTATTTTGTGAATCATTGACAATACAGCGGCTTCAAAATCGGTGCCCATCTTCCCTGATTGTCCTATGTAATTTGTATAGTGGTTTGCACTTTCGTATATTATTTCAACCGATGTTGCTATGAGTCGATGTACAAGTTCGTCCCAGTTCTTTTTAACGTAGTCAACTACTTGCTTACGGATTAATAGGTGCTGATCTTCAGAACCGTCCATATATTGCGCAACACTACGAAACAGACAATCTCCCATTCCTGCGTTGGCAATGACTTCGTAAGCCATATAATTACCATAGAAAACAATGGGAATTGCTGCAATCGTTTTTTCACGGTAAAATTCGGACGTCAAACCTAACGATTTCGGTCGGTCTTCGACATTACTTATCTTTCGATGTTGATGAAAATAATGTTCTTCATTCCCACATAATTCGGGTTCTCGCTGAGATTTTCCAGTGAAATCATTTTTCGACGAACGCCGTACTTGGAGAATCGCAGTCACCTTCTCCCGCAAATCTTTTTTTCTCGATTCTCTCCGTAAATATTCTCGGAACTTTTTGTCTGAAGATCGTTTCCATTTTTTTGCCACCTGTCGTATAAAAAGAAGGACATAATTGTTTTAAAGAAATCACCTGGTCTAATAAACAATTTTTTTATGGATAATATTTTGGTAAAAAGTTACCCAAGATATTTCATAAATAATTCTCATTCGTATCATTTAGTTTTTTACATAACTTTTGGTAAGAATATTTTCTGTTTCCAATTTTTCAAACTTTATATCACAAATAAGTGGTGCTTGACTATAATAATTATTATTACTTCTATTATTTATGAGTTCGCGTGACACAATAATCATCGATATAACGAAAAACATTGATTTATATCCATACTGTTTATTTTTAGAAATTTATTTACAATATTTATTTCCACACAATAATAAAAATCATTAATCGTGTCGTATTTTCAATAATTTAGTTTAATAGAATGCTCCTTGCGACGGTCAGTTACGTCACATAATGAAGACAAAAGAAAGATAACTGTCTTCTTTTGTCTTCTTTTATTGTTTTTTTCTCCGAGTATAAAAAATGACAAAGTGGAAAATAAAAGTGTATTAATAAATGTAAATGAGTAAATAGATGAATAAAAAAATATTTAAAAAACACAAAAGAAAGACCGTTCTTTTTCTTTTGTCATTTTTATTTGGCTAAATTCTAAACGATTTAGTTTTATTTATTTTGTACGATTTTATGAAAAATTAATGAACACATGGGAGAGGAAAAAAACAATCATATTGATATTTTTTGGTTTACTTTTTAAAATGAACCAAACGAAATACATAAAAGTAATTTTCTTAGGGAAAAAAATAAATAAACTATAGCTTCAATTTTGAAAAATTCATATTCGCAATGAAAGAAAAAAATTACACACCTTTGCACAAAGGGATCCTTCACAAACTTTTGAAAACGTCACTTCTTCTAAGGACTCAATGTTTGCAGTGATTATTTCCGCTAAACTGTCGTTTTTTGTATTACACGTCATTATAATGACTAGTCTGTGATCACCGTATTACACAAATTGATAATAATCAACAATAGTGACAATAAAACGTAACAGGAATACAAATAAAATAACAAATTAAAAATCAAAGAATAGATTGACAAAAATCGTCTGAAGAATATGCAAATATGCGAAAATATGCGTAAAGAAACGCTGAGCAAATAAAAAGGACACTGCGGAAAACGGACTGCGCGTAAACGTGGTGACTGTTTTGTCGAATGTCCTTTTTTTTTTGGTTGGCGTTTCCTTTCGCATATCGTCGCAAAAAAAAAAAGACGAAAGAATAATAACTGTCTATCTTTTGTCAT
This sequence comes from Rhorus exstirpatorius, assembly GCA_963564615.1. Taxonomy (NCBI): domain Eukaryota; kingdom Metazoa; phylum Arthropoda; class Insecta; order Hymenoptera; family Ichneumonidae; genus Rhorus; species Rhorus exstirpatorius. Next base: position 807,654 of record OY751322.1, read on the forward strand.
TTTTTGTTATTTTTTTATTTTAATACTTTCTATTCTCCTTTTTTATTATTTGCTTATTTATTGATTTATTTATTTATATTTATTTATATACTTTTATATTCTCTTTTATTATTTTTTAAACTCGCCAAAAAAAATAATGAAAGAAGACAAAAAAGACAGTTATCTTCCTTTTGTCTTTATTATGTGACGTAATTGACCGTTGCAAGGGGCATTCTATAAAACAAAATTATTAAAAATACGACGCACATAATGATTTTCATTACTGAGCGGAAAGAAGTATTGTAAATAAATTCCTAAAAAGAAACAGTATGGATATAAATCGATGTTTTTTGTTGTATCGATGATTATTGTGTCACGCAAACTTATAAATAAGAGAAGTAATAATAATTATTATAGTCGAGCACCACTTATTTGTGATATAAAGTTTGAAACATTGAAAAGAGAAAATATTCCTACCAAACGTTACGTAAAAAACTAAATGATAAGAATGAGAATTATTTATGAAATATCATGGGAAACTTTTTACCAAAATATTATACATAAAAAAATTCTTTATTAGACAAGGTAATTTCGTTAAAATAATTATATTCTTCTTTTTATAAGATAGGTGGCAAAAAATGGAAACAACTTTCAAAAAAAAAATTCCGACAATATTTACGGAGCGAATGAAGAAAAAAAATATTTGCGGGAGGAAGTGATTGCGATTCTCCAAATACGGCGTTCGTCGACAAATGATTTCACTGAAAAATCTCGGCGAGAACCCAAATTATGTAGGAATGAAGAACATTATTTTCATCAACATGGAAAGATAAGTAATGTCGAGGACCGACCGAAATCTTCACGTTTGACATCCGAATTTGACTATGAAAAAACAATTCCAGCAAATCCCATGATTGTATATGGTAATTATATGGCTTACGAGGTCATTGCCAACGCGGGAATGGGAGATTGCCTGTTTCGTAGTGTTGCGCAATATATATCAGGTTCTGAACATCAGCACCCCTATTAATCCGTGAGCAAGTAGTTGACTACGTTAAAAACAACTGAGATGAATGTGTACATCGGCTCAGAGCAACATCGGTTGGAATAATATATGACAGTGCAAACCACTATACAAATTGCATGGGAAAATCAGGGAAGATGGGCACCGATTTTGAAGCCGCTGTATTGTCAATAATTCACAAAATACCTATTACTCTGTTTCAACGAGAAACCAACGCAGGTAAAAAAAGCTTGTCACTTACAGCAACATTAACGGTAGATGAAACAACTCATGAAGACTGTAACGATGCAATAAGCATTAGGTTTCGTGGAGCTCGAAGAAACGGGAATTTTGAGTTATTACGTCCAGTAATAAATAAGAAAAAAGCTAACCCCAGGTGCCAAAGAAGAAGTAGTCCGAGTTCCAGCTGTGAAAAATATGTTGATGATGATAATATTATCCATGATGCAAGCTCCGATGAGAAGGCGAGCGACTCCAGCTCTTGTGCAGCTACACGTAAGCCTATAAAAAAAACCGTATCACAACGTTCTCCTCGAATGAATGGAACAACTAAAGACTCAACGTTCTCCGAAGAAGACTCTCCAGAGAATTGCAATACATTCTTTTTATCCGATAATAAAAATCGAAATTCAAACAGCGATACAGATTTTGACTGCGAAGAAAATGATTGTGATAAAAAAAATAAGAAAAAACCCCAAAACGTTCTCCTCGAATAAATGAAAAAACTGATAACGAATCAACGCTCTCTGAAGAAGACTCTCGAAAGAATTGCAATACTTTTATTTTATCCTATAATGAAAATCAAAATTCAAACAGGGATACAGATTTTGACTACGGAGAAAATGATCGTGATCAAAGAAAACAACAAAAAACCCCAAAAAAACCAAAAAAGAAACGAGAAAACAAGTATAAATATTTTCTTCAAAAATGCAATTTTTAACGCAAAACGTTGAGACCCAAGATGGATACATGGACGACCATTTGTTTCATGAGGTGATTAATAAGTATATGCGGCAAGACTTGAATTGTTCCTGCCCCTTGGGCTTTTATGGAGTTATAAGCGTGAACAATGTAAGTTTTGTAGGTTACGCGAATTGTTTAGTTCCAAGCCACGGAGCTCGTTTTACATTTGATTTTTATGAAATTGATGATCAATTCATAGAATTACATGTTTCTAGTGACAGCAATCTGCCGTTTCGACACTATGGCCCTACAGAAATTTAAATCCACCAAGCCAGAGGTAGTAAACGAAAGGAGCTAAAGAAATTATTAAAGTACTGTTCAGCCCGGACCCACCAAGATAAATTGATTTTAAACTGCGATGCAACGTTATCAATGGATGGTCATAGGGAGGATCTTGTAAGCCTACCTGTCTTACATAAAATAGCATCGGAATACCGATGCGAAAAACGACAGATATTACAGTCACGGGACCTTGGAGATTAATATCAATTGTTCTTGAATGAGAGTAAACTCAAATTTAACTATGTGCAGCAAATTTCTTTACCACTACGTATTCATTTAACATCTGTGGACCAGTTGAATGTTGTAGACTCTACACGTCCAACTATTTTACATATCGACGCAACAGGAGCAAACGTTCGAATACCTGAATTTTACAAAAGTAAAAAAATATTTTTTTACTCCATCGTTTACCGAGCAACCAAATCCACAATCCCCATTAGGGTGTGTCGAAAATGAAATTTTTTTTCTTCGATTCTACCATTCAAAACTTAAGGTTTTGACATTAAAGAGGCCTCGTTCAAGGAGGGCGCTTTAGTTTAACGTTTAGAGGTCTCTCACCAAGGATTTCGGTTTCCCATCTGATTAACACGTAAAAAAAAATGTGTTTTGTTCAAAATGATGTCAGGCACCCAAAAAATTGGTGATGTCTGTGCTTCTTGGCTTATTTGAAAGCATGCCTCATTCCCTAAAGGATGATATTTCGTTTTTCGACTTACCTTGTTCCAATTATTTCTACACCACATTACAACCACTATAGTCACTTTTTCAAGTTTACAAAATTTCCAAGGTGTCAATGAGTTCAAAATGAATTACTACACGTATGGATTGTTGGTTATTTATGTTCTAATGGACAATTAATACTTGTAGAAATTTATTTTAGACTGATTGATACCTTGGAGGCTTTGTAAACTTGGGAAAGTGACTATAGTGATCGAAAAGTAGCGTAAAGAAAATTGGAACAAGAGAAGTCGAAAAACGACCCATTATCATTTAGGGGATGAGATATGCTATCAAATAAGCCAAGAAACACAGACATCGCTAATTTTTTGGTTGCCTGACATCATTTTGAACAAAAAATAATATTTTTTACCTGTTAATTAGATGGGAAACCTAAATCCTCGTTGAGCAACCTCTAAACTTCAAGCTACAGCGCCCTCCTTGGACGAGGATCTCTTTAATGTCAAAACCTAAAATTGTAAGTGATAGGAGCGAAGAAAAAAAAGTTCATTTTCGACACACCCTAATCCGCATATTTTAAATGTTCACAAGTGAGCATGATACAATATCGATCTGCTTATGGTTGAAAGTGTGCAAAAAATTTGTTCAAGATAATCTAAACAATAGATGGCCATTCGCTAATACCATCGTAATAGATTGGAGCTGGGTATTTATGAATAGCTGTTTAATGGAATGGAATCAAATGGACATGAAAAGATATTTAGAAATTTGCTATGAATTTATCACACTCCATAAACGACCAAAAAAATTTAACATTTATATTTAGCTGCTGTGCGCACATAATGCACAGAGTCTCACTGACAATTAAGAAAAATTTTCCTGAGCTAATGAGAACCAAAAAATTTTATTGAAAATGCATGGCACACTTAATTTCAAGACATTGATAAATTATACATTCCAAAGACAAATACGGCTGAAGAAATTTTGACGCAGCCGACCAATATGAGGATGGAACAGAATTAGAACAGGACTATGATTTCTTACAGCATTACGGTATGGGGAAGCCATTTATTCTAATTCACCATTTTTTGAACGTTTTTGGAAATTTATGGAGATGAAAACAATATTGCTGAAAATAAAAATAATGAAATTCAAAAAATTACAAACTTTTATTATTGTGAGAAATGTGGTGAATATATATTCGAATCATTTATGCCGCACTGTCCATAATGGAACGCAATGATGTTTGAGCTTGTAGATCCATCGTTAATCGCATACTGGAAGGGGAAAAAAATGTAAAAAATGCAATCGCATAATGAAAGGGAAAAAAAATGTAAAAAGAATCGCATATTGGAAGGGAAAAAAAAATTAACTCTCGGCGATGCTGTTCGTGCATTAAAAGAGTCTACCGCAAGTTTGGTTTTGGAACAGATTCAACTCGTCGGAGTCTCAACGAAAGGAATAGTAGTGATGAGGGACTATCCAATATATGCTGGACCGGCTGCCGACCCGTTTAAAACTGAAAAGTGGGCACGAAAACGGAAAGACCTTGCGGAACAACGATCGAGAAAACCGAGAAGTGCGTACTACATGCCAGGTATTAATATGATAGGTGTAGCTGATGTGGGAAATGGAAGCATTGAAAATATTAAAAATTCATCCCGGACAAAACAACAAAAAAGAAAAAGTGTTAATAGGAAGCAGCGTTATAGCGGCACAAAAACTGGTACTGATCGAATTGAGGATAGTCAAAAGTACTCATTTCAAATATCTTCGTCAGATAATTCCGATGAAGATATTACTGATATAATAAAAGTACCAGCTACGACATCATCCTCGATGAATCAAAATATTAATCCTGAACAGTTGCAAGTTTTACCTAACGGCATCATTGATTCAACATCTATTACATGTGTTCACAATCAGGATATGTAAAAATGAGTTTCTACGCAACAAACAAAAGTAAACCAATCGTGATTGCCGAAGTATGCCTGACGCCTCAGCAATACGCATCCCTTGCAATCTATAATCTTTGGATCGACGGACAATTAATCGACGCTTACACGCCCACACATATGGATGATTGGTGTCGAGATGTAAGTTATTTCCTTACTGATTTGAATAATACGATGTTAGGAAATTTTGCTGATAATAAAAATCCCATTAAACGCGAATTCCATAAATTTACAGCCAAGTTATCGGATACACTTTTGATGCCATATAAGTACTCGGGGCACTGGAGACTTCTCGTTGTTGATATTCCAACGCAATCATTGATATTACTCGACCCATACGAAAAAACCACCGACGTAGAAAGGATAACAAGAGTTTTTCTTTCCTATTTAAATGAGTGTGAAAAAAACTCAACCGTATATCAGTTAAAAAATTCTAAATGGAGCTTCACGACGATGGAACGGAATCCCCCGTTTCAAGATCTAAACGATGTTATAAATTGCGGGGTCTATATAATGCATTACATAAAGTGCATTGGACTAAATATTGACATTGGAACTGAATTAAATCCGAAAGAATATAGACAACAAGTAGCAGAGACATTATTGGAAAAATCTGATAATATTCAAAACTCTTGTATTCACTGTTCAACTTCAAAAATCGTATGCTCCAAATGTAAGAGATGGCTATATGAAGGTTGCATTGTAGATGATAACTTCGACACCGAAGAAGAAAAAAAAAAATTTTTACACTAGTATTCGGAAGAAGAAGCCAAAAATGCAAGATAAATCATATGTAAAATATTCATATCACCACAACATACGTCACTTAAGTAGAAACTATACCTTAAAAAAAAATGAAACATCGTTTAATACAAAAATTATTGAACGAGCATAAAATCAATAATTTTTTTAATGACATATCGTTGTAGGTACATAGAATGTTGTCTGAGTTGAAGAAATACTTACCTTATGCTGAGCTGTAAAGACAGAACATTAGAAGTATGTCTATTTATCACATATTTATTATATATTTATTATAAATACATTATCAAAAAAAATACTAGTGCTGAAGTCCGATTTTTATAACACTAGAATACTGCAATACCAATGAGTAAATTCCGATGTTTATAATACTTTAAAATGTTAAGTTCGCATTGAACAGTTGTTTGTGCTTTGATTTACAGACTTGCAGTTGTACATCATTGATTATTATTTATTTATTTAAAACGGTTCACGAAATATACGGATGTTGAAAGATTTTTTTGATTTTGATTTATAGTTCGTTCCTTATAATAGGATACTAGTAGAAATGTTCTGTCAGAAAGATACTTTCATTAGAAGGTGAAATTACGTATATTCAAACCCTAAAAAAGGTTTGAATGTGGTTGCACAGGAGTAAGTTACCCATCACCGTGAAGGTGTGGATATTTTTCAGAAAATAATTTAATATTACACGCCGCATATACGGGATAAATAAAAAAGAGTTTGCCATATTCTCAGACATTTTGGAAGAGTTTACCTTAAGGGCTGCGCGGGGGTGGATTCGCGATCGAGGAGTAAACATTAATCCGAAAGATATTTTATATTGTAAAGTAAATTTACAAGTTATAACTGGAGGGAATTCTGTATCCGAAGGCCCAAAAAAAATTATTAATAAGAGTTTATACTGTTATGTATATAAAAATAGTGTATATTGTTAAGTAAAGTTAAAAGTTAGAAATAGAGGGGTTTCTGAATCCCAAGACGTAAAGAAAATAAATGATTATTAAGGGTTGTTCAGGGGTGGATTCGTGATCAGGTTAAAGAGGTGGACACTAGGCAGAAAAATCGTTAATATTGAAAATTACATGTAGAAGTTCAAACTGGAAGGGTTTCTGTATCCCAAAAAGTAATAAATAGGAATCAGAATTAAGGGTTGTTCAGGGGTGATTTCGCGGATAAGTTAAAGGGACACACACTAGTCAGAAAACTATTCTATATTGAGGAGTCAATATACAAGATGAAACTGGAGGGGTCTCTGTATCCCAAGACGTAAAGAATAGAAATAATTATGAAGGGTTGCCTAGGGGCGGGGATCCGATCGAATTATAGGGGCAGGCACTACTCATAAAAATAGTTTCTATTGTAAAGTAAATTTACAAGTTGGAACTTGTGGGGTTTCTGTATCCCAAAACGTAAAGAAACGACATTATTATTCAGGGTTGTTCAGGGGTTAGTTTACGATCAAGTTAATGAGGTGCTCACCACTTAGAAAAATAGTTTATATTGTAAAGTAAATTTGCAAGTTGAAACAAGAGGGGTTTTTGTATCTCAAGACGTAACGAAACGAAACGATTATTAAGGGTTGTTCAGGGGTGGGTTCGCGATCAAGTTCAAGGGGCGGACATTATTCAGAAAACTATTTTATATCGTAGAGTAAATATATAAGTTGAAACTGGAGGGGTTTCTGTATCCTAAAACGTGTTACGTCCTGACCCTCGATTTTTCCCATCTCGGCCAAGAAAAGCGCGGCTTTTCCTTTAACACGTTATTCGAGATAAAATCGGAATTGGCCAGGTTATTGCCCTGTTTCGAGCCTAACCTTGCGGAAAATTGCTCAGGATGGGCGGAGAGTGCATAATTTGGTAACAATGGCAAATTAAAGTAAAATCTCACGAACGAAACTCTTTAATTTTCGCGAGATACATCGGAAAAGACTAATAAATTGTAATTCGGCAAAATCGGACAAATAAACTGGTTATATAAAGGGACAAAAATTGTATGATCACATTAAATAAATTCTGATAAAAACGGGACTAAACTTTCACTGACGCGGGAGAAAATTAACTACAGGGCCATCCTCAAGATAAGCCTCCTGGGGTTTATCCGCGCAAACTACGAGGACAAACGAAATTATCGCGAGTATTAAAATGACCGCTACTACAACGATAGCTACCTTTAATTGGAAAAGGTCCATGGTCGATTGACAACCCTCACAAAAACAAAAATCAACACAGAATTTACTCAACCACGACTCGATTAAATTTTAATTACTCAAAGAAATTCAAAAATCTCCAAAAATGAATTTAACCACGGATGATGCATAAAATTTATATTAGAAATGAATATCAAGTGATAAACACAAAAAAAAAAACACTATTGATCCATTATTTTCCAGAACAAAACGTGAATGACTCAAATGAATTTAACTCGCAGATATTTCACTGAATTTACAAATATGAGCACTTCCTAGGGGAAAATAAATTCACACGAAAAATAATCCTACAATCGATTGAAACACGTACAGGTTTTTCGGAGCGATTTACTCGAAACATTGAAATAATCGAATTGCACAAACAAAAAAAAAAATAAAAAAATAATGTTTAAACGACGCGAAATAAATTGGACAAAGAATTGAACTTAAGCATGAGGAAGATAAAATTGAGAAAATAATTTTAATCGAACACTTTTCGCAAAACTGAAGTTAAATTGACATGACTTTTCACAAAATTGAATTTAACACAAAAATCTGAATTTCCATAAAACTGAATTTAACACCAAAAATCTGAATCTAAAACAAAACGGATAACGCGAAAAGGGAAAACAACAACGAAAATATTTCATAGACCTTCAACGGTGAGTAACCCGGTAATTTCGGTTACGGGACTCGAGCCGTCATGGGGTGTCGACCGGGGTCGGAGACACCGCGCAACACGAACGAAAATATACTGATACATGCGAGAAAACATTTTACAATACTTACTACTTCGATGATTATGAGAACAAAGCGAGGTGTAAGGCCGGCAAAAATTGAATGATGACGACGATGAAAACGATTTACGAGGTTGAACGTAATGGTGAATTTGTGGCAGGGCAAACAGTGTCCAACAAAACAAAATGTTCACACGAGAAAAAAAATATATTTTGCTCTTTAAAACACAAGGTCCACACGAAAAGAAAATGAAAAGTCTGTTCACAACAAAATAGGAATAAAAATATTGTCCGCAAAAATAAAATGGTTCGTAAAAATAAAATTGTTCGCAAAAATAAAATGTCTCACAAAAATAAAATTGTTCGCAAAAATAAAATTGTTCGCAAAAATAAAGTTGTTCGGTATTGAAATCGGTTGAATAAAATAAAATAAAATAAACTTCAGATACTGTGTCAAAAATGATGAAAATTATATAAAGAAAAATAATTGACGCGACGAACAGCGATTCTGCTTAAAAATTTCTCCGGACTTTCTGAACGTTCTGACATAACGCGACTTCAAACTAAGATCTACTCTGGCCTCCGACTGCCAGCGATTCGTTACTTAAAATTTTCTTCTGACTCTGACGAACAATCCGCCTACTTAAGATTTCTCCCGATTCTAACGAACATCCGCGGGCTCATTACCCGGTCTTATATAGGGTCCTCTAGGATGGCTTCGTTTCGGCGGTGGGGAGGTACGCCCTTAGATGCCTTAGACGCTCCAGGCTCCTCCGCCGCCTCCACCTCGCATCCCCGATGATCCCCTGGAATCTATATAATCGAAAATTTATACTTATGTAACGTCCTGGGTCGAAATACCCACCTAAATTTGAAAATTTTCATATACGTTCTTTTAATACTTAAATTGCAAGAAAACATGAACGACCAGAGGTGATCCCCATTGCCGGAGTTCACCGCCTAACGCACAAAAACTTTAATCTTTTACGAACGAGGCTCGTCACGGGGGAAGGCGCGTGAGTGACGAACCGGCGTATGTCGCACGTTATCACCAAGCTCCCGCAGATGCGGGAAGTTAGTGAAAATCAACGCCTTGCTGGCTCGCACACGATAGCCGCGCTTATCGCCTAGGGACGAGCCTCAACATAAACAACAAGCTTCTTCGTGAGTATCGATATCCCTGCACTGGCAGTAGTCAGAAATCAGTCTGGACAATGTCGATTACACGAAGCTGACATGAAAATCGCCAGCCATAATAACTGGAAATCCGTCTGGCGATTGTCGTCAGCAGGATGTCGAGGTGTGAGAGAAACTCTTCCCTCACGCGCCGACATCTCCCACCTTATGCGACAATAGAATAAGGGCCTATATAATGACCAGCAAGAAGTCCGTCAGGCAGTCTATAAGTCAGTCAGTGAGGAGTAGAGAGTAATCAACAGTTAAGAGTCAGAGTACTCAGTCAGTCGAACAGGTTAACAAAGAACCATCGGAAAAACCGGCGGGTCTACCTCGGGGACCCGACCGCGTGTAAAGCAGCTTAAAACTTAAAAATTGTAAAAATTGTGAAAACTTCTTGTCCGATTTCCCCAACGGGGTTGGTCAAGGACTATTTTAATAAACGCCGAAATTTACTTGTTGAAATTAAAAAGTGATTCGACAAGCTCATTTAAATAACCCGCTACGCCTACATCCGCTCATCCAACGAGGATAGATTCGGCCGGTAAATACGGGAAGGTAATTGATAAAACGTACGAACATACTTCAAGCTGTTCAGTTTCGATTGGGACACCCACCAAAACTCACGTGTTCCCAACGCCTCTTCCCAACTACAGTTCTGTGCGCCAGACGCACGTTCTCTAGTAGTTTCCTCTCATACTCTTTAACTACAGTGCTGTGCGCTAGATGCACGCGCTTACGTAGTTACTTTTCTACCTCTCTCTCTCTCTGACTACAGCATAGTGCGCTAGATGCACATGCTCAGGTAGTTACTTTTCTACCTCTCTCTCTGACTACAGCATAGTGCGCTAGATGCACATGCTCAGGTAGTTACTTTTCTACCTCTCTCTCTGACTACAGCATAGTGCGCTAGATGCACATGCTCACGTAGTTACTTTTCTAACTCTCTCTAACTACAGCATAGTGCGCTAGATGCACATGCTCACGTAGTTACTTTTCTAACTCTCTCTCTAACTACAGCACTGTGCGCTAGATGCACGTGCCTGAGTAGTTACTTTTCTCACTCTCTCTAACTACAGCATAGTGCGCTAGATGCACATGCTCACGTAGTTACTTATTCCTCTCTCCGGGTACAGCCCTGTGCGCCAGACGCACGCTCTGTACTCTAACCAGCCAACCACAACTCCGTGCGCTAGACGTACGCACTGTGGTGGAGGTTTCAACCCTATCGTGTGGGAGTCCCACCCGAAAATAGGACACACTCGAAGGATAACTTTTTCATTCAGACTTTTACGAGCAAACGCCGAAGCGGTAAATACGAAAATAATAACGACTCGCTCCAGGGAAGAATTGTTTAATGTACGAGCACAGCAACAACAATTCGAGCGACACCTCAACCGACAACGTCGTCTTCATCAACTAAACACCCGCTACGCCCAAACAAAAATCACCTAACAAAAACCATGGTAAAACACCACGTTTTACCAAAGGAAGCAAGAAAAATCTACGTTTCACGTAAGTAGCGTCACACGATCACCGCACTCTTGCCTCTATCCCCGACCGGCGCATTCCGGTCCCAACAAGAGGCACCCTTATATATATATATATACCCTATCGTTCTCACCCAGGACGTAACACTTATGATTAACACGAATTCATCCTTATGATATAATATTCACTCCTGCATTCCTTTATAATAATTATTTCATTATTACCTAATAATCAGAAAACGAATTTTCTCATACATACGCCGTCTTTTCATGAAGACGCTCACTCTGTCTCTCTCATACTTACATATTTCGTATTTACTTTCTCACTCACTCTATGCCTCGTTTTGGAGGTTCCACACAGTGGAGGAGTAAACCCCTCTTCTTCATTCTGGTCACTCTCTCCTTCTCATCCCTCCATGCTTGCATTTGACTTCTCCTACGGGCCACGCGTTGACCCGTCATAGGCTCTCGATGTCACACACACATACATACACATCCATTCGTCTTTTCCCATTCGTACTCTCGTTCGGTGACAACTTCTCCTCTGTTTCTCTGTATCTTTCTCGCTCTGGATTTCGTTTGATCTTTCATCTCATTCTATTCATTCCTATTTCTTTATAATTATTTACCATGCGGAGGTTCGGATGCAATGGTGTATGTCATGCTCTTTCTTTTGGATTATAATTAATTCTTTCCAATAATTATACGAAAGGAAATTATTTTAGCGTATCCAAACTACTCAAAATTCTCATAATTATTAACCAGTTATTCAGATTCTACATTTGTTACAACAATTGAAATTTTATTTATATACTCCGGATCTTGTGCAATTTTATGATTCCGGCTTTATCATTTCTCTTACTTGTCATTACAGGAAAGATCTATCTTCATGGTCACGCAACTATCACACATACATTCATTCATCAAACTCGTAATTATTATAGGAAAAGGATTCGTTCACAATTTTCATTTCCACATAAACCTTTACCCATGCATTACGAAATCTCCTGAAATCTTTGAATTTGGTCGTTGTTAATTAGAAAGGAAAACGTAAATTAAATAATGCACTTGCTACGCTTTTGGGGTCTTTGTTGGATGCGATGCCGAATTTTGGTGTCGCCCCTCCTTCATAGGCGAGAGCTTGGATTCGTATGTTGATGGGACATACGCCTTCTGAATCCCAAGACTTGGGACAAAGCGCTGCTTGCTCTCTTTCTTTGGCTATAGACTCGGCGTTCTCTTCGTGCAGCATAAACATTCAGTGCTCATTAAATTGGAGCCCAATAACAGTCCAAGCATAAACAGATATTCTCAAAAGTTTGTTTAATTTTGGTCGTCGATGATTGGGTGTTTCGCCGAAATCTTTCTTCCATCGAGTCTCCTCGACTCGACCAATGCGTTAATTTATCGATCACGCGCAGAGCTCATGTAGACCACCCATGAAAATTATCCGATGACTTTTTCCAGACGCTGTTCCCAAAAAGTCGTAACAAGGCTAAAACCTCCCATAATTTCGGAGCAAGAAAAAAAGAAAAACAACAAAGATTCAAAGAAAAATTCACATCTCTTCGACCAATTTCGATTCATGGAAATCCCGACCTAGTTTAAAATAAAATTGAACATTTAAATGCAATTATCTATAATCTAACGCCACCTTTACCATCACCGATGACCTGACCCAGGTACCCATGCTCATTCTTGATTTTACATTTTTACATCCGTTCACTCACGTACTTTCGGGAATTCAGTTCATAAAGTCTTTATTCGGGGATAAGGAAAAAGAGGATCACCGGTCACTTAGCTTTAGATGAGGCATACACGCTCTGTCTCTCCTGCTTTCCTTCTCACACACACCCAAAGAGACCGCCTGTGGTTCTCACGAAGGCAAAGACTTTGCACTCAGCCTGTATTAGTGTCCCATGCACATTGCTTTTCGTTGTGCACAAAGGCCCACCACTTCTGAGTAATCTGATGCCATGGCCAAAGATTTCTTCAGCATCGACGGATGTTTTTCTTCACGCCCGACGATAGACGTTTTGTTATAAAGAGTTGCGATATCGACGCCGCCATGGCGTCACCTCTCGATAATTTATGCTCACTTAAGACCATATTCGTGTCGACGGCTTGATTTGAAGACAGCCCGAACTATCCGAGTTCTCCAGAGGAAAAAAAAACGTTTCTCTCGTATGACCGGGTCCCTTTTCTCGTATTGAATTTTATTGAGAATTACAAGATATAAGTAATCTCAAATCGATGCAAAAGTCCCGAAAGTCGCGGGACGTAACAAACGTAACGAAAAAAAGTTATTATCAAGGGTTGTTTAGGGGTAGCTTTGCGATGAGGTTAAAGGGGTGGGCAGTAGGCAGAAAAATCGTTTATTCGGTAAAGTATATGTAGAAGTTTAGACTGGAAGGGTTTCTGTATCCCAATAAGTAAGGAAAATAAATGATTGTTAAGGGTTGCCCAGGGGTGGGTTGGCAATCAAGTTATAGGGGTGGTCACTACTCAGAAAAATAGTTTATATTGTAAAGTACATTTACAAGTTGAAACAAGAGGGGTTTTTGTATCCCAAGACGTAAATAAAAAAAGTTATTATCAAGGGTTGTTTAGGGGTAGCTTTGCGATGAGGTTAAAGGGGTGGGCAGTACGCAGAAAAATCGTTTATTCGGTAAAGTATATGTAGAAGTTTAGACTGGAAGGGTTTCTGTATCCCAATAAGTAAGGAAAATAAATGATTGTTAAGGGTTGCCCAGGGGTGGGTTGGCGATCAAGTTATAGGGGTGGTCACTACTCAGAAAAATAGTTTATATTGTAAAGTACATTTACAAGTTGAAACAAGAGGGGTTTTTGTATCCCAAGACGTAACGAAACGAAACGATTATTAAGGGTTGTTCAGGGGTGGGTTCGCGATCAAGTTAAAGGGGCGGACACTATTCAGAAAACTATTTTCTATTGTAGAGTGAATATATAAATTGAAACTGGAGGGGTTTCTGTATCCCAAAACGTAAAGAAAAAAAATTATTATCAAGGGTTGTTTAGGGGTAGCTTTGCGATGAGGTTAAAGGGGTGGGCAGTAAGCAGAAAAATCGTTTATTCGGTAAAGTATATGTAGAAGTTTAAACTGGAAGGGTTTCTATATGTCAATAAGCAAGAAAAATAAATTATTGTTAAGGGTTGCCCAGGGATAGGTTTGCGATCAAGTTATAGGGGTGGTCACGAGTCAGAAAAATAGTTAATATTGTAAAGTAAATTTACGAGTTGAAACAAGAGGGGTTTTTGTATCCCAAGACATAACGAAACGAAACGATTATTAAGGGTTGTTCAGGGGTGGGTTCGCGATCAAGTTAAAGGGGCGGACATTATTCAGAAAACTATTTTATATTGTAGAGAGAATATATGAGTTGAAACCGCAGGGGTTTCTGTGTCGCAAATTGTAAAGAAAAAAAACTATTATTAAGGGTTGTTCAGGGGTAGGTTCGCGATCAAGTTATACGGGAGAAAATCAGTCACAATATTATTTCATACAGTAATATGAATTTACAGGTTGAAACTTGGGGGGTTTTCGCATCCTACTACGCAATGAAAAATAACCTATTCTTTAGGGTTGCTCAGGGGTGGGTTTCCGATCGCGGGGGAGCGACGGATATTTAGAAATTTAATCTTTTCATTTAATGTGAATTTATGAGTTTCATGAAGACCCACAAATCAGCGGGGTATAACAACGGTTTTAATGTTAGTATCTCGGGGGTGTGTTTAGGGTTGCGTCTGAAAAGGGTGAAGACTCTATTCTGCTTGCAAAAATCATGTTTCGATTTAACAGGAATTTTTTAGAGTCATTTACAGACCTATAATACGAAGTATTGTTATAAATTTATTTTTAGATACTTTCATCTTCATTTCTAGTGGTTCTCAACTGTGACTTATCATGTGCCTGAGTTTTCGTTCAAATGAACGTTCGGATCTTCAGGCACATCTTTCTACTCCCTATTGCCCAGTTGCCACTGGATTAGAATTTTGCTTACCCTTAAGGAGTCCTCGCTTCTCAAGGTTCTCCTTCCCTTTTAGTGGCCCGCTTTTTATAACGCCTATGAAGAAGGGTCACGTTATCCCCAGGTCATCCTCGGCCAATGGGAAATATCTCTGCTACCTGGTCTGAGGCATCCTCGAAAAAAACTAATAAAATCTAATAAATAATAAATATCGGAAAATCCTCCTATCCTAACAGATACGCTGTGTCCTCGGGCCTGTGTCGAACTCTTGATTTGTCCGCTTGAAACAACGAGACGAGTCGATCTACAAAATAAAAGAATAACAATCAAATAAAATCAATTAAGGAATTCGCGTTCAAGATAACATCCAGGTTAAAACGTATAAATCTCGATAGAACGAATTCCAGAAACGTTTCAATATATATGAGTTTTATGGAATGTGACGTGACATTTTGCGCCCCGTCACATGCGTGAACTGTGTGCGGTCAGGAGGTCGGATTTACGACCTTGGGACGGCGCACGTTCGACTCTTACGCCAAGGTAAAATAAGATCGGTTACCTTATGGTCGGGAATTGGTCACCATTTTAGTTTTTTGTCATTGTTTTGTACGGAGTCAGGTCATTTGTTTTAATATAGTATAATTGTTCATGTTAGTAAAGGATCTCCGTATAACCTTCAGTAAAATATAGAATTTGTCATTTATAAAAGATTTTAGTTTGTTTCATTCCGTAAAGATTATGTTTTGGAATTCAGTCTAGTATTTAGTCGCTCACGTGATGATTACCTGAAGTTCGGAAAATAATGGCTACCTAGCGTCCATTAAGGCTCACGGTTATCTGAAATTTGGCTGGTTATCTATTTTTGGGTGTTGTCGGGAGGCTGATCACCTCGCCGATTCAGGTTATTTTTGGTAAGTATGTTTGACTCGGAGTTTTGCCGATTAATGCAGGTGGGTCGCATAACATCTGCGCCCGCGGGTACTGGATGCCAGGGAGCGAGCTGGAAAATGGGCCGAAATATTACTGTGTAACCCTCCTCCCACGACTTCCCAGCCTGGCGCTGGACCAGCCTGTTGTTATTGCGGGTATCGCGGACCGGATCATCTCCAGCGCCTCTTTATGTTGGGGTTTATGGGACTGGCGAAGATGGGTGAGGTGACTGTGTTTCTGGGGCCCACGTGGACAGTGTCGGTGGCCACCACCATCCACGGGCAGGACCCTGACCCCATCTTAGTCAGTAACCGGATCCCCGGGGAAGATACCCCCGAGGTAACGTAATTACTGCCGGCAGAGCAAAGAGGGTTTTTCAGATTTGAGCCAAATAGTTCGGTTAAACCGTTTGAATTACGCGCCCTTATCACGTCCTCGGCCAAGTCGCCAAGGCTCTCGGACGCGAGGGACTACGTGTAATATGTGAACCATTCGCCCGAAGACGAACAGCCCTTGCTTCCTCGCCCATAAAGGCACACGCAACTTAATATCCAGCTTGTCAGAGCAAATACGCACTACCGTAAGCTTGTGTCTAAAGGCCAGTGAGGTGCCGGCCCACTGGCACATTCGTTTGTGCATAGTTTAGCCATTCATTTTTCGCAATGTAATTCGTCATTTCCAGGAATGTTTCCAGGGAACACGTCGCGGACGGATATGCACCCCGTGGCCGAAGCCACAGGCACAGCCGCAGTGTCATACGTATATTTCAACGCCTATTAGACTCCCTCTGGGACGATTGAACGTCCTCTAAATGCAACAGCCGGAGGACCGCAAGCGGCTGCCCCCGGCTACTCTGCAGGCAGCGGATCGATTACCCATATCAGGCAAGCCTGGTACACGATCTTGCACTTTGGGTTCGTTAATCCCAGACACACGAGACGGGCGGGCAGTGTATCGTATGTTAAAGGAGAGAGATCCCGTTCGATCTCCCTCTGCAACTATACTGCCACGCCGCATCTGGGTCCAGGAAAAACGGCCATGCGCGAGGTCCAGAGACCCTGGCATAGTCAGTTCGATCGCAGTTCGACATTGAAGCAGTTGAAAAACTGTTCAAATAGCAAAATGCGACTCCCGACACAGTCGGAGCTCGCACACAAGCCCAATCGTCGGAGAGGCTATAGTCTCGCTTCACGACGTGATACCATTCTTGTAGAACCTTGGCCTGCGTGCATATTTGTCCGGGTATGGCCGAGACCATAACCGGAATTCTCTCACCACAAGGGTTTGCACACTCGCGACGCGCGAGGGACTACAGCGAAGTGGGAGAGGAGCGGAACGTCCAATTAGCGTAGAGGAACATCAAGTGGCAGCGTTGACGCTAGGAGAGACAACTAGCATCGAGATACTTGGTGAGGCCCAGCTCCATATTTATTGTACAGGCGATAAACTCATTCACTCGTGTTAGCCGTGTGGCTTCTTCTCTTTTATTTGGTTTGGTTTGGTTTATCGTGTGTCGATTTTGGTAATTCTGTAGTATACGAGTGGGTGTGTGCCCGCGAATGAGATTATCGCCTCATTATCAAGTCACTATTTTGGTCCATTCCTATTATTCTTTTGTATTATTCTTTTGTATTATCTTTTCGTATTATCGTATCGTTCAGGCATTTATTCCGTCTTGTATTTTTCGTGATTATTTTGGCTCTCGTGAATTATTCCGGCAATTTCATATCATTCATTTACACGTGATTATCGCATCACATATTTTGTTGAGTGTCGTTAAAAATTTGCCTCGTGTGCGATTAAATATCTGGTTCTCTCGTGGCGGTCTTGAGCTTCGAATATCGTACCCGGTTATCTTTTGGCTATCTTTGAGATCTGGTGATCTCGGTTATCTTGTGGCTATCTTTGAGATCTGGTGACCTCGGTTATCTTTTGGCTATCGTCGAGATCTTGTATCTCGGTTATCTTGGTTACCTTTGGCTACCTGTGAGATCCTGTATCTCGGTTATCTACGGTTATCTTTGGTTATCTGTGTGATCTGTGGAGATCAGAGAGTTTACGGTTATCTGGAGTTGGTACAATATTCGCGCGTCAGATTAAGCTTACGTTATTTGACCTAATTCCTGAATTCGAGAATTCGGAATTTCTGTAACTCACGGCGACGTAAAAAGCTCATAAATTACGCCTTAATTTTTCTGTGAATTCTGGTTATATTTCATTGTGTTTTCTCGAGCCTAGTATAGTAAGCAAGCCTGTAGTTTCTTGTGGGACATACGCGTGAATTTCGTTTTGTAATAGCCATTTCATTCCGTTATCGTTAAGTCGCGTTGAAAGAGACGCGTTATCGTTGAATTTATTGTAATATTGTAAGTTAGGTTATCATAAATTGGCGTGTCCGTCGCATTTAGTTATGTCAGTAAGGTGACCTTTTTAAATCGCCTACAGTTTGAGTATTTCGTATCTTTAGCTCACGGGAGCTCGTATTCAGTTTGTTGAATTTGTAAATCTAAGTTTGAGCACGGTTTAATTGTACAGTGCCGAACCCACTGTACATCCCCGTCACAGTAAGTGCGGGTGATCACCGGGATCGATTAAAAATAAATTAGTTTCCCGAAGCACCGCGTCGTTCTTTTTCGTGCCCGCTTATTGTTAAAAAGTGACAAATTCGCATGATAATTATTGGTAATCATCAGGCAGCAACTGGAGAGAAGTACTTGGAAATTTGGCCGCCAGAGGTCAGGGTGACATTTGTGAGTTCCCAATAGTCACATTATTCCTTATGCCTATTGTTTACCAAATAATACAATATGATAATTTCTTAATTAGGAACATCTTGGTACAAAGACAAAATCACTGTATGCGTTTTTCGTTACGCTATCAAGAATATTTCAACTATATTTGATATTATACTAGTTGAAAGTTACTCAACGCCTGTTGAAACTGAAGTCAGAGTCCCGTGTTCTTGAACGGAATAGTCTTACTTGAGAAGTTAACTCTTTTATATAAAAAAGTTAACTATTTAAATGAGTCTAATCCGTTCAAGACCTTTTATATAAAAGAGTTGAACATTCAAATGAGACTAGACCTTTCAAGACCATGGAAAACTTTGACTTTAGTTGCAACAAGCGTTGAGTAACTTTCAACTCGTTAATATCAAATATAGTGTTACGTCCCGCGACTTTCGGGACTTTTGCATCGATTTGAGATTACTTATATCTTGTAATTCGCAATAAAATTCAATACGAGGAAAGGGACCCGGTCATACGAGAGAAACGTTTTTTTTTTCTTTGGAGAACTCGGATAGTTCGGGCTGTCTTCGTCGACACGAATATGGTCTCAAGTGAGCATAAATTATCGAGAGGCGACGCCATGGCGGCGTCGATATCGCAGCTCTTTATAACAAAACGTCCATCGTCGGGCGTGAAGAAAAACATCCGTCGATGCTGAAGAAATCTTTGGCCATGGCATCAGATTACTCAGAAGTGGTGGGCCTTTGTGCACAACGAAAAGCAATGTGCATGGGACACTAATACAGGCTGAGTGCAAAGTCTTTGCCTTCGTGAGAACCACAGGCGGTCTCTTTGGGTGTGTGTGAGAAGGAAAGCAGGAGAGACAGAGCGTGTATGGCTCATCTAAAGCTAAGTGACCGGTGATCCTCTTTTTCCTTATCCCCGAATGAAGACTTTATGAACTAAATTCCCGAAAGTACGTGAGTGAACGGATGTAAAAATGTAAAATCAGGAATGAGCATGGGTACCTGGGTCAGGTCATCGGTGATGGTAAAAATGGCGTTAGATTATAGATTATTGCATTTAAATGTTCAGTTTTATTTTAAACTAGGTCGGGATTTCCATGAATCGAAATTGGTCGAAGAGAAGAGAATTCTTCTTTGAATCTTTGTTGTTTTTCTTTTTTCTTGCTCCGAAATGATGGGAAGTTTTAGCCTTGTTACGACTTTTTGGGAACGGCGTCTGGAATAAGTCATCGGATAATTCTCATGGGTGGTCTACATGAGCTCTGCACATGATCGATAAATTAACGCAGTGGTCGAGTCGAGGAGACTCGATGGAAGAAAGATTTCGACGAAGCACCCAATCATCGACGACCAAAATTAAAACACTTTTGAGAATATCTGTTTATGCTTGGACTGTTATTGGACTCCAATTTAATGAGCACTGAATGTTTATGCTGCACGAAGAGAACGCCGAGTCTATAGCCAAAGAAAGAGAGCAAGCAGCGCTTTGTCCCAAGTCCTGGGATTCGGAAGGCGTATGTCCCATCAACATACGAATCCAAGCTCTCGCCTATGAAGGAGGGGCGACACCAAAATTCGGCATCGAATCCAACAAAGACCCCAAAAGCGTAGCAAGCGCATTATTTAATTAACGTTTTTCTTTTAATTAAAAATGACCAAATTCAAAGATTTCAGGAGATTTCGTAATGCATGGATAAAGGTTTATGTGGAAATGAAAATTGTGAACGAATCCTTTTTCCTAAAATAATTTTCTTTCGTATAATTATTGGAAATAACTAATTCCAATCCAAAAGAAATAGCATGACATACACCATTGCATCCGAACCTCCGCATGGTAAATGATAAAAAAGAAATAGGAATGAATGGAATGAGAGAAAAGATCGAACGAAATCCAGAGCGAGAAAGATACAGAGAAACAGAGGAGAAGTTGTCACCGAACGAGAGTACGAATGAGAAAAGACGAATGGAAATGTACGTGTATGTATGTGTGTGTGTGTGTGTGTGACATCGAGAGCCTATGACGGGTCAACGCGTGGCCCATAGGAGAAGTCAAATGCAAGCATGGAGGGATGAGAAGGAGAGAGTGACCAGAATGAAGAAGAGGGGTTTACTCCTCCGCTGTGTGGAACCTCCAAAACGAGGGATAGAGTGAGTGAGAAAGTAAATACGAAATATGTAAGTATGAGAGAGACAGAGTGAGCGTCTTCATGAAAAGACGGCGTATGTGCGAGAAATTCGTTTTCTGATCATTAGGTAATAATGAAATAATTATTATAAAGGAATGTAGGAGTGAATATTATATTATAAGGATGAATTCGTGTTAATCATAAGTATAAATTTTCGATTATATAGATTCTAGGGGATCATTGGGGATGCGAGGTGGAGGCGGCGGAGGAACCTGGAGCGTCTAAGGCGTCTAAGGGCGTACCTCCCCACCGCCGAAACTCAGCTATCCTAGAGGACCCTATATAAGACCGGGTAATGAGCCCGCGGTATGTTCGTCAGAGTCAGAAGAAAATTTTAAGTAACGAATCGCTGGCAGTCGGAGGCCAGAGGAGATCTTAGTTTTAAGTCGCGGTATGTCAGAACGTTCAGAAAGTCCGGAGAAATTTTTAAGCAGAATCGCTGTTCGTCGCATCAATTATTTTTCTTTGTATACTTTTCATCATTTTTGACACAGTATCTCAAGTTTATTTTATTTTATTTTATTCAACCGATTTCAATACCGAACAACTTTATTTTTGCGAACAATTTTATTTTTGCGGACAATATTTTATTTTTGTGAACCATTTTATTTTTTCGAACAATCTTATTTTTGTGAACCATTTTATTTTTGCGGACAATATTTTATTTTTGTGAACCATTTTATTTTTGCGAACAATCTTATTTTTGTGTTTTCTTTCCTATTTTGTTGTGAACAGACATTTTATTTTCCTTTCGCTGGACCTTGTGTTTTAAAGAGCAAAATATATATTTTTTTTTTCTCGTGTGAACATTTTGTTTTGTTGGACACTGTTTGCCTGCCACAAATTCACCATTACGTTCAACCTCGTGGTAAATCGTTTTCATCGTCGTCATCGTCCCATTTTTGCCGGCCTTATACCTCACTTTGTTTCCATAATCATCGAAGTAGTAAGTATCTCAAAATGTTTTCTCGCATGTGTCAGTATATCTTTGTTCGTGTTGCGCGGTGTCTCCGACCCCGGTCGACACCCCAAGACGGCTCGAGGCCCGTAACCGAAACTACCGGGTTACTCACCGTTGAAGGTCTATGAAATATTTTCGTCGTTGTTTTCCCTTTTCGCGTTATTTTTGTCGTTTTAGATTCAGATTTTTGTGTTAAATGCAGTTTTATGGAAGTTCAGATTTTTGTGTTAAATTCAGTTTTGCGAAAAGGTTATGTCGATTTAACTTCAGTTTTGTGAAAAGTGTCTGACCAAAATTATTTTGCCAATTTTATTTTTCTCACGTTTAAATTCAATTCTTCGTCTAATTTATTTCGCGTCCTTTAAAATTATTTTTATTTTTGTTTGTGCAATTCGATTATTTCAATGTTCCGAGTAAATCATTCCGAAAAACCTGTCCGTGTTTCGATCAATTGTAGGATTATTTTTCGTGTGAATTTATTTTCTCCTAGGAAGTGCTCATGTTCGTAAATTCAGTGAAAAATGTGCGAGTTAAATTCATTTTGAGTCATTCATGTTTTGTTCCGGAAAATAATGGATCAATAGTGTTTTTTTTGTGGTTATCATTTGATATTCATTTCCAATATAAATTTATGCATTATCCGTGGTTAAATTCCTTTTCAAGTAATTTCGAATTTCTTTGAGTGATAAAATTCAATCGAGTCGTGGTTGAGTAAATTCTGTGTTGTTTCTTTGCGTGAGCTGTCCTGTCGAATGACCATGGACCTTTTTCAGCTAAAAATAGCTATCGTTGTAGTAGCGGTCATTTTAATACTCGCGATAATTACGGTTGTCCTTGTAGTTTGCGCGGATAAACCCCAGGAGGCTTATCTTGAGGATGGCCCTTTAGTTTATTTTCCTCCGCGTCAGTGACAGTTTAGTTCCCGTTTTATTCAGAATTTATTTAATGCGTTCATACAGTTTTTGTCCCTTTATATTACGAGTTCATTTGTCTGATTTTGCCGAATTACAATTTATTAGTTTTTTCCGATGTATCTCGCGAAAATTAAAGAGTTTTGTTCGTGAGATTTTATTTTAATTTGCCATTGTTACCAAATTATGCACTCTCCGCCCATCCTGAGCAATTTTCCGCAAGGTTAGGCTCAAAACAGGGCAATAACCTGGCCAATTCCGATTTTATCTCGAATAACGTGTTAAAGGGAAAGCCGCGCTTTTTTTGGCCGAGGTGAGAAAAATCGAGGGTCAGGACGTAACAATAGTTTAGACTCGAAATCTTTGGTACTGTAATTATAGTCATATGTAAAAACCCGTTATTTGGTGGCAGCTTCACCTTCGTCGCGGAATGTAACCGCCACGACCAGTTTGTTTATATCACTTGCCATTTGTGCTATAAGGCTATCTATACTCTTGAGATCAAGCAGAGTCCCATCGTTCATGTCTCCGATACGCCGCGATACGTCAATTCTCGATTTGCGAAAAGAACGGACTCTTTCGGCACGCGTTGTTGGTGTATCGATCTCAGAAGCAGAATTCTCTTTTTCGTCGCCCTCCAAGACGTATTCTACACTCTAAAATTTCCTTTTCATTATATTTTCTTCTTTTGCTGATGACTTTTGTCCCGATTGTTTCTTCGATTTGTTCTGAAATTGTGGAAAATTTAGAATTAGTTCCATAATCAACTCATTGCGTATACAAGTGCAAATTTATATAACGGAATAATTAGAAATTTGCATATCACTGCCTCTCAGCTCTATGTTGTTTACAAAGCTTTCTCTATGAGTAAGAGTAATAGTAAGAGTTGACCTTAACCTTTTGCCTTCTTCATGAAGGGTTCTTTATTAATAAGGGTAAGAACGCACTTTGCGAATTTATTATTAGCAGGATTTCATTTTTTTCAAGAACTTTAGTATTAATTACTCCAATTTCAACTGTTATGAGAAATAATTGACATATTCAGGAAGTATTAGCTCAAATAATTCATGTCAGAACTTATAGCAATTTTCAAAAAATTTAAATTTATGTACGTTTGCAGCTTTTCACGGACCAATACTCTAGCTGTATAACAAATTTCAACTAAAGCGTCTCAGGTTTGCAGGTGTAAAAGCGTTTAGACATTTTTAAAACAATTCAAAACTCATAAAATCGCGACGGGATCATGAAAATGCCTCTATAGGGAACAAACCTTGTTTTTCAAACCGTATTCGTCAATACCCTCATCTTCGTCAAACGAACTCTTGCCCATTAAAAGAAGAAGTCGCATATCGAGGTCACCCATCGACAAGTGCGAGCCAGGTCCACCCCCAGTGGCTGTTTGGCTACGACGAACCAGCGAAAACTTTTTTTTCGTATTCGATTTATAATCAACGAGTGACTGAAACAGAAAAAAGCATCGCATTCGATTGTTGGAATGCCATTTTGCCTGGCAATACGATTATCAAGATTCACGAACAGATCTACAGCCGCCCGATGAGCTACCTATGACAGTAGACACCAGTGGTAAGTATGGGAATAACAAACACATCGCTAACACATACATTTTTATTTTTCTTCCTCATAGAAAATACATAGTTATCGAAAATATGCATGGTTATCGAAAATTATTCTCTCTCATTCTCTCTCATTCTCTCTTATTCTCTCCCATTCTCTTTCAATCTCGCTCAATCTCGCTCACTCTCTCCCATTCTCTCTCAATCTTGTGACAATATTTAAAATCACCGCCCAACGTCATTTAGGCTAGTCCTATATCGACGAAAGAAAATTAGAGGGTCAGCCCCCACCTGTATCGCGCGGCGCAAATTTGATTAAATTTATAAGGCCCAGCGCAACGAAAATTGATTATAGGCAGGTACTCTCTCCGTGACCACTGAGCGGGTCACACGTCGATATTGGTCTCTTTGTAAGGCGTTATTGTGTGTCGCCGGGCCGTGAATTTAGATAATTTTGTATTAAAATATATTAAACGATTTCGAGTATTTATATAGCGCTTTGTGTTGTCACTAATTATTTCATTAATTTCGTCGATCATTAATCGTCTATTTGATTAGTACGAGTAGGAGAGCCAGTCAACGAGAATTCGGTAAGTGACTTATATTCGCTCGTTGCTGTTCTCTCTCCCTCTTAACTTTTGAGGGTCACCAAAACCGAATCCCCTCTGACTTTGAGTTTCATCAGCCGCATACGGAATTTCTATTAATCTATCATCGTTGTCGAACGTAAAATCGACTGGCGCCCAAAGCTTTGTTCTTAGTATCAAAATAATTTCATCTAAGCCCCTTGAGCCCCGGCAGCTCTTGACACAAGCCGCGCCGGGTGAAACCTTTATATCGTCAAAAAAAGGTTTTGTCTCAATCTCTCTCATTCTCTCTTATTCTCTCTCTATCTCTCTCATTCTCTCTTATTCTCTCTCAATCTCTCTCAATCTCTCTCATTCTCTCTCATTCTCTCTCTATCTCTCTCATTCTCTCTCAATCTCTCTTATTCTCTCTCAATCTCTCTTATTCTCTCTCATTCTCTCTTATTCTCTCTCAATCTCTCTCATTCTCTTTCAATCTCTCTCATCTATAATATGGGAGTGCCTCAATCTCTCTCAATCTCTCTCAATCTCTCAATCTCTCAATCTCTCTCATCAACTAATATGGGAGTGCCTCAGGGCTCCGTCCTTGGTCCGCTTTTATTTTAAATCTTTGTCAATGATATAGCATTAAATCTTCAGCACACTAAGCATCTTGTTTATGCCGATGATGTCCAAATATATCTCTCCTGCCTGCCAACGGAGCTCCCAGAGGGACTTAATAGGATGGCAGAAGACGTTACGGCCATTGCACAATTTGCACGCGATAATGGGCTAAAGCTAAACCTATCAAAATCGTATGTTATGGTGGCAGGAACCGGCACATACCTCAATCGTATTGATTTTTCTACCTTAACCCCGATTGAAGCTGGCGAAACGCCTCTACAATTCACTAGTGAGGTGCGAAATCTGGGTATACACATGACCTCAAACCTCACGTGGAACAAGCATGTTCTCCACCTCTCACAGCGTGTTAACTTCGTACTTTTCAGGTTGAAGCACAATATGAACGCACTATCTCAAGATCTTCGTGCAATGCTAATAAAGTCTCTCGTCTTGCCAATTATCGATTACAGTTGCTTAGTATATAACGATCTTACAGCAGAGCAAAACCTTGTTATTGAGAGATTGGTAAACAAGTGCATTAGATTCATTTTCAAGCTGAGACGTGATGAACACATCACCCCTTTTCGGCGCAGGTTGACATGGCTGACTGTGTCTCAACGTCGGCGTTATTTCCTCGGTATCATGCTTTTTAATATTCTTCACGGTAAAGCCCCATCGTACATTGATGCACTTTTCCTGCGTAGTCTACCACCAACTCGTCCTTCCAGGCTTTCCACTCCGCCGGTGTTCGACATCCCAACATGTAGGACCGCGATGCTACAGCACTCTTTCGCAGTTTCGGGCATGTATTTTTGGCAATCCCTCCCATCGAACATTACATCGATACAGTCGCTTGCAGCTTTCAAGCTTAGTTTGAGAAACTACCTATTTGAACAAGATACCTGAGCGCCTGCATGCCTTTACCTAAGCTATTTCTATAAGTTACTTTACATGTATCTCTATCTCTTTATATATCCCTATATTTATACGCAACATATCTCAGAAAGGATCCATACATAAAAATGGTAATAATCCGTAGTTTTCGGATTGTATAGTTAGTAATCTTTATATATTTATATATATTTATTTATAATGTTTTTATAACAAAAAATTTTCAAATATGTATATGCTACTTGCCTACGGCCTCGCCAGGGCATTAATAAAATTCATTCATTCATTCATTCATTCATTCATTCATCTCTCATTCTCTCTCAATCTCTCTCATCTCTCTCTCAATCTCTCTCTCTCATCGATTGAGTGAGGCGGGTGTGTTGGCTGTTGCTCCTTATTTTCTTTGTGCTTTAGTGGATCATAGGTATCGAACGGACATCATATTGTCTTTCTTCGTTCTCTCGCATCGTTCCGCTGCCTCGGAGTAATTCGGTAGGTGTTTCTTTTTCTCATTCTCTAATTCTCTTTATTTCTACTCTTGCTCTGCTTCCTTAACCTCTCTTTCTCGACGTTTCTTTTCTCGCTGTCGCTGTCTCGCTCTGTAGACAAGCAAGTGTATCGATTATCTATTATCGACTCCTACTCGTGTTTTCGATTATCGATCTTCAGTGAACCGGGCAGTCTCCGGGCTGCGTTCAGCGCTCTCTTGGGCGCCTGGTGGGGGTTGGGATGTCGTCGTCGCCGCACACGCCGAGCGGCGCGGCACTCTCACTGTCGTTCGGGGCTCCTCGGCTCCCGCTGGCTCTCGGCTCACCGGCTGTCACACGTGTTTTGCCTCTGTCATCTGCTGAAACCAAAACAATCCGCGCTAGGCTGTTTTCAATAGACGCCGATATTGCGAAATTTATCCACGTTTCCAAAGACTCGATAGACAGGAAAGCGGCATTGCAAGAATCTTTTCAGTATTATCAGACGGCTTTCAATACTGTATTTGCGGCTTACTCTACTCTTGCTGGCGAAGTGTTGGCTGTGACCGATGTACACAGGCAATAAATCTGGTGCGTAACGAAATAACGCGTACTTGTGTATCGACGATTAGGGAAACTTTCCAGTCCTCATTAGACACCAATGTTCTCCCGAAAATTACTGAAGCCTGTTCTGGAGGTATAAAGGATGCTGTTTCGAATTCTTTAAATTCTTTAAAGCCTGCGTTTCCTGCTTCATATGCTAATGTAGCTTCGAATGGCTCGAGTACCAAAGCGAGCAAGGTACATATCTCACGAGGTCCAACTGTCTCGATCGATAAATCGACGAGTTTTTTCGTCACGCCATGCGAAAGGACAGCGTCGAAATATTCTTCCTTTCAGCTGACGAAGGAAGCTTTTATTAAGAGCGTCGATCCTGCGGAAGTAGGCATGAAGGTTGATCGTCTTACCAGGGCTAAAAATAACGGCGTTCGCATCGATGCCAAAGAAGCTGGTCTCGATAAAATCCGATCTTTACCGGTCCTAAAAGAACTTGGTCTTGAGGTTACTGAAGTTTCTAAGCTTAATCCTCGTCTTATTGTACATGGAGTGCCAGCTGATCTCTCCGCGGAAGAAATTCAGGCGGATATTATCAATCTGAATCTGACAGATGTAACCGATCCTGCTGTTAAAGTCGTGTATATGTCGAAGGTCAATCGCAATTTCCGTGCATGTGTCATCGAAGTCACTGCTGACATCAGGGCCTGCCTGAAAAGTAGGCAGAAGATCTATCTGCGCTATACCTCTTGCCGTTTTGATGATCATGTCAGAGTGCTTCAATGCTTCAAATGTCTGGGTTTCGGCCACTTAGCGAAAGATTGTATAAACAGCGCACGCTGTGCCCATTGCTCGGGGGATCACGAGTCCGTGAAGTGCAACCATCATCTGAGAGATCCTGTATGCCATAACTGCAAAACCATCTACACGGATGCCGACTACAACCATAGCGCGCTTGATGGCAAAAACTGTCCTGTTCTCGCCAAGAGAATTGCTGACAAGGCACGTAACACTGATTATGGCTAACGAATCGGACAACAATATGCAAAGCTGCTTGCAAATATGCCATGTGAATTGTCAATCACTGAAATATCATTGGGATGAATTTCGGCACTTCTTCCACGAAAATTTCTATCATATTATCTGTATGTCGGAGACATGGTTAACGCCACAAATATCGGATAGTCTGGTGAGCTTAGACGATTATTGTCTACTGCGCTATGATAGAATTCGACGTGGAGGGGGGGGGGGGGGGGTGTCGGCTTGTATGTGCATACTTCTTTGCGAGCTCGTGTGCTTGGGGATTCTGGTGGGACTTATTGTGGAAAGCCTGAATATTTGATAGTTGAGATTACTATACCAAAACGCGGGAAGTTTCTGTTATGCGTGGTTTACAGACCTCCACATACTGGGTTTCTATCTGAATTCTAAGACTTATTCCTCCAATTTAGCATTCTCTATCAACACTCTGCCATTCTGGGTGATTTCAATTCTGATCTTAACTCTGTGACACATGACAGTAGACATCTCCGTAATTTCATTGATATGTCCAACTTATACCTTGTGCCTTATGGGCCGACTCATCATGTACGAGACGCGTCCACGTTGCTTGATTTATGTATCATCGATGATGCCGATAAATTGATCGACTATGGTCAACACGGCATTTCTTTTCTTTCGGCTCACGACCTAATATACATCAAGTATAATATAACGGTAGACAAGCTACCCGAGCGCGTATTTACTTGTCGCGATTTTTGTAATTTCGACTCTACGATTTTTCTCACTCAGCTGCTTCGCATGAATTGGGATGCGTTTTACTATGCTGACAACATTGACGATAAGGTGGCATTACTGATGAATTACCTTGTTGCTTGCCTGGATATACATGCTCCGCAGATTAGTGTCAGATCTAAAAGAACTCCTGCTCCTTGGTTGACAGCTGACATTAAGAGGCATATGAGTGTACGAGACAGGGCTCGTAGAGAGTGGCGCAGGCGCTGCACTGCAGATGCTCATAATAGATTCAAGCGTCTGAGGAACTCAGTTCAGGTTATGGTCAGGGCAGCAAAATCAGCGTATTACATTCGAATTTTTTCCCTGCATGCTAAGTCAAGTTCCACCTGGAAAGAACTATCCAAATTAGGACTCATAAAGTCACGAGGCAATACGAAGCCCCTTGCCATGTCGGTTGGGAGCCTCAATCAACACTTCGCGGCTGCTGGCGATGATGGGACCTACAGCGTTCCGGAGAGGTATTACTTAGGTGAATGCGAATTTAGTGATGACAAGTTCTACTTTCATAATCTTAGCCTCGATAAGCTGAATGAAGTTCTTAGGCATTCTGTATCGTCGGCTGTGGCTGTTGACGGTCTTTCCATCGCTCAGATAAAGCTTGCACTACCGGCTATTAGACCTATGATCCATCACCTTTTCTCGTTCTCGTTGATCACCGGTGTCTTCCCGTCTGCTTGGAAGTACGCGCAAGTATGTCCCTTACCGAAAGTGAAAACACCATCCAGCCTGAGCGATTATCGACCGATTTTCATCCTTTGCGGTCTTTCGAAATGCCTTGAGAGGATTGTCGCTGATCAAATGAGGGCATATCTTGTAGAACATGACCTTTTGGACCCACGTCAATCTGCCTACCGTGGGGGCCACAGTACAAAGACTGCACTTCTCAGAATACTCGAGGACATTCGTCAAGCGGGAGACACACGTAATGTAACTATTCTTGTGTTATTCGATTTCTCGAAAGCGTTTGATCGTGTGCGTCATGCCGACCTCATCGAAAAACTTCGGACTATGCACTTTTCGCAGTCAACCTTGCATTGGCTCTGCACATATTTAACAGGGCGTTTGCAATCCACACGTGACCTTCGAACTAACATGCAATCGAGCTGGCTCGGTATTTCGAATGGCGTTCCCCAAGGCTCTGTCTTGGGGCCTCTTTTGTATATTTTGTACCTGCATGGTTTTGACCGGCAACTTAGGCACTGCTGCTACAATTTCTATGCGGATGACCTGCAGATATATTACCATTGAAAACCTGATAACCTTGTGGAGGGTATTCGAGCTGTAAATGAGGATGTAGAGGCTATCTGGACGTGGGCCACGAATCTTGGCCTTCGTCTCAACTCCGACAAAACTAAGGCTATGGTTGTCGGCACCCGTAGATTCATCGCGAACATTAACCTTGACGCTATTCCCCCTGTCGTTGTCGGTAATGTTAATATTCCGTATTCAACGGAGGTATCGTGTCTGGGTGTTACCTTATCATGTCGTCATACCTTATCATGTCGTAATACCTTATCATGGTCGTCAAATACGTCTAGGGTTGCGAAGAAAATAAATAGCATTCTCTACCAGCTCAGGCTCTGTCGGAGTTTGTTGCCGAACCAGCTTCGTGTTAAACTGATCTCTACGCTTGTCTTCCCACACATCGATTATTGCTGCTTGGCTTTCTTAGACATCACTAATGAACAAGATCTTATTCTCAGTCGCTCTTTAAATGCAGGTATTCGTTTTGCGTTGGACATTAGGCGGGATGCCCATATTACCGAGTATTATCACCAACTGAAATGGCTGAAGACCAAAGAGAGAAGACTTTACTTCCTGGGCTGTCTTATATATCGAATTCTGGCTACTAAGATTCCAATGTTTCTGTTCGAGAGGGTAGCTGTGAGTGATGCAGATCGGGAGAGGAACACACGGAGACCGAAGGATTGGTTACAACCCCCACGCTGCAGGACTGAGCTTTATAAGTGCTCATTCACCGGCGCAGCTCCGGCTCTCTGGAATGGCCTACCGTCTGCTGTGAGGCAAGCTGCCTCGATCGAAGTTTTCAAGACGCGCCTTTATGCTCATTTATTGTTGAATACGTAGATTACACCATTCGTAATTCAGATGTTATATTTATATTACATGTTATATTTATATTTTGTTCATGAACTATGAAACCTGTATCATTTTTATTTTTATTTTTTAACGTGTTCTGTTCTTCTGGTTCATCTGGTGGGTGGATCGAGTAGCTTACCATGGTGATCGGTAGATCGGACATGCGTCTAGTCTCTAGTGTAATTTGTTCAAGTATCTAGTCGTTGCACTCTACTTTCCTCTACTATAGCTTCTTTAATTCTTATAATTATTATAATTTATAGAAACACTTATTGAATTACTCATGTTTTATTTATTTGATGGATATTCATGTTTATGTGTTACTACTATGTATTGTGCCTAGCGCTTATAGGGGACGCGTCCCGGAGCGCATAATAAATATCGCTTTCTCTCTCTCTCTCTCTCTCTCTCTCATCCTCTCTCAATCTCTCTCATTCTCTCTCAATCTCTCTCACTCTCTCTGATTCTCTCTCATTCTCTCTCAATTAATCTCATTCTCTCTCAATCTCTCTCAATCTCTCTCATTCTCTCTTATTCTCTCTCAATGTCTCTTATTCTCTCTCAATCTCTCTCATTCTCTCTCAATCTCTCTCAATCTCTCTTATTCTCTCTTATTCTCTCTTATTCTCTCTCAATCTCTCTCATTCCTTCTCAATCTCTCTTATTCTCTCTTAATCTCTCTCATTCTCTCTCAATCTCTCTCTGTCTCTCTGTCTATGTATCTATCTATCTATCTATCTTATTCTCACTGCATCACGTCAATAAATTTCCACTCGTATTTGAACCGAATATGGAGTGGAAATTCATTTTAATTTAAAGGAATTATCGATTCAAGAATCCATCTTTTTCGATAAATTTGTCGAGTGGAAATTCATTCAGATCTGAAAGTAAACAAATAACGAGTGTTTTTCCACTCGAACCGAAGACGGCGTTCGAATGGTTCCCCCACTCTCCACTCAGTTTGGATGTAAACAACGAGTGGGAATGCATTCGTCACTCGGTCGCGAAGTAAATACAGAATGAAAAACCACTCGTTACTCGAACGCGAAACGAATGGCGAGTGGAAATTCATTCGCCACTCGTTACCGAAATAAATGACGAGTGGAAATCCACTCTTCACTTAAATTTACAATAAATGAGGAATGAAAAACCATTCGTCATTTTTTTTTTTAAGTTAATTTCGCCCATCCCTGTTTAAAAGTCGAAGAAGCCGGTCCTTCAGGTCATAGAAAGATTTCTCAATTTATTATTTTCATGACAAGGATGCATGGTTAAAAAAAGGACAGAGTTTTGGGGGTATTTTTGAGCCTGTCGCCAGCGAAGAGGACGCCTCAAGTCGAATGGGTCACTTTGAAGAGGACTATCTGGGATTAGGGGACTATTTCCAGAATCGGAGTAAAATATAATTTTCCTATGCTCGGGTAAAAATATTATTTCTCTTCATTTTCTTACTGGTTACTTTTGTAGGTGAAGCATTGACAAGAAACGTTGAATAACGATTCGGAATGGGGAATGACTGGTCCTTAAGGTGATAGGATATTTTAAAAATTATTTTATTCATGACATGCATGCAGGCATATGTTCAAAGAAATTGGTCAGAGTTTTGAAGGTATTTTTGAGCATCTGGCCAGCGAAAAGGGTGCTGCGAGTTGAATAGGTCATTTTATTTAAAAAAAGCCTGAGATCACGGGACAATTTCCAG
This sequence comes from Rhorus exstirpatorius, assembly GCA_963564615.1. Taxonomy (NCBI): domain Eukaryota; kingdom Metazoa; phylum Arthropoda; class Insecta; order Hymenoptera; family Ichneumonidae; genus Rhorus; species Rhorus exstirpatorius. The sequence continues at coordinate 840,899 of OY751322.1, forward strand.
AAGGCTGGGCAGAAACAATTTTCCCGTAATTGGGAAAAAATATTATCTCTCTGAGTCATCTTTAACTGGAAACATGCATGAAAAGCCTCGATAAGAACGTGGAGTGATTATTGAAAAATTCTTCATTGTCAGTCCCTGAGGTCATACGATAGGTTTCAAGTCATTATTTTCATGACGCCGATGCATGGATTGGTATAGAAAATTAGACCGAGTTTTAACGGTATTTTCAGCATCTTGCTAGCGATCAGTATGCCGCAAGTATAATGGGTCACTTGGAAGATAATTATTTAAGATTAAAGGACGGGTTGTAGAATAGGAGTGAAAAATAATTAGCCAATACTTGGGCAAAATTCTCGTTTCTCGACATTCTCTTCATGTAAATTTCGCGTAAATTTTCACAACAATGAAAACTTCGACGAATTAAGTGAAAAGTTGATTCAAAATCCGAAATGGCTTGTCCTTGTCCTTACAGGATTTTTTCAAAGTTTCCTTTTTCCTCACGACTTGGATGCATAGATCGTGGCGGGAGTTTTCAGCTTCAGGCTAACGAAAATTATTACAAAGGTGATGTAGGTAATTTTGAATAATATCGATGGACTAATACCAAAGGGGCGTATCGGTTATGTATAAGCATAGCTTATACGCCTCTATGGAATTTAACCATCGATATTATCCGAGATGAGTACCAAATTTCGATAATGAGAGTGAAAATTAATTTTCTCATACTTGGGTAACCCAACGAATTCGAATGTTATTTAATCAGTATGCACCCGAGTCATGACGGAAAATATAACATTAAAACAATCATACCGGGCATATTCGTGGAAACGGGCCAGCTCGGCGCCTGGTAGATAGGCAACCGGAGATACTATTTCGTTCGTGAGTTTGTAACACTGACTGACGCGGAAAAATGACCGATGACCCAACCCGAAACTTTCTAAATAAAATAACATAACCTCATTATTAGGAAATGTTGAAAAGTGTTGGAAATGCAATTTTTAAAATCAAATAACTTTCATGAAGATGAATTGACAGTGAAATTTATTTAAAATAATTATTGATAAATATCATAATTTATTGATTTATTGAGGTCTCATTCTTGAGTCTCGATGCTTGGAATCCTCGCCTCAAGTTTCAACTCAAGACGGAGCCTTCGGTCTCCGTCTGGAGTCTCGATGCTTGGAATCCTGGCCTTAAGTTTCAAAAAATAAAAAGTCGCCAAAAGTTTGGGTTCTGATGGCGATAGAGATCCTCGCCTCAAGATTCAACGTATAGCCATCGGTCTCCGTCTCGAGTCACAATGCAAGACAGAGCCGAAGGCTCTCGGCTGAAACTTGAGACGAGGATTGGAATCCTCGCCAAAAGTTTGGGTTCTGGCGATAGAGATCCTTGCCTCAAGATTCAACGTATAGCCATCGGTCTCCGTCTCGAGTCACAATGCAAGACAGAGACCGAAGGCTCTCGGCTGAAACTTGAGACGAGGATTGGAATCCTCGCCAAAAGTTTGGGTTCTGGCGATGAGATCCTCGCCTCAAGATTAAACGTATAGCCATTGGTCTCTGTCTCGAGTCACAATGCAAGACAGAGCCGAAGGCTCTCGGCTGAAACTTGAGACGAGGATTGGAATTCTCGCCTCGCCTCATTCGTACTCAAGACGGAGCCTTCGGTCTCTGTCTGGAGTCTCGATGCTTGGAATCCTCGCCTCAAGTTTCAGCCGAGAGCCTTCGATCTCTGTCTTGCATTGTGACTCGAGACGGAGACCGATGGCTATACGTTGAATCTTGAGGCGAGGATCTCTATCGCCAGAACCCAAACTTTTTGCGACTTTTTATTTTTTGAAATTAAGGCGAGGATTCCAAGCATCGAGACTCCAGACGGAGACCGACGGCTCCGTCTTGAGTTGAAACTTGAGGCGAGGATTCCAAGCATCGAGACACAAGAATGAGACCTCAATAAATCAATAAATTATGATATTTATCAATAATTATTTTAAATAAATTTCACTGTCAATTCATCTTCATGAAAATTATTTAATTTTAAAACTTGCATTTCCAACACTTTTCGACGTTTCCTAATAATGAGGTTATGTTATTTTATTTAGAAAGTTTCGGGTTGGGTCATCGGTCATTTTTCCGCGTCAGTCAGTGTTACAAACTCACGAACGAAATAGTATCTCCGGTTGCCTATCTACCAGGCGCCGAGCTGGCCCGTTTCCACGAATATGCCCGGTATAACCACAACGACAAGTTATTCCGGATTTTGAATCAACTTTCTATTTACCTCGCCGAAGGATTCTTTGTTGTCAAAATTGACGCTCGGAGACAAAGCCGAGAAACAAGAATATTACCCAAGTATGGGAAAATTTTTTTTTATCCTACGGTTTTGGAAATCGTCCACTAATCTCAAATGATTTTCTTCCAAGTGACCTGTTAGACTCGCAGCGTACTTTTCACTAGCCAGGAACTCAAAAATACCTTCAAAAGTGAGTCCAACTTTTTTAAATCTATCTATGCATCCGAGTCGTAAAAATAGTAACTTGAAAAACCATTCTATTACCTTAAGAAGTGGCAATTTAGAATTTTTAATCATTGTTCCTTTTTGCTTATCAAGGATTTCTTTATAAAAGTATCCAGGTGAAGATGATGTCACGATACAATAATTTTTCCCAAGTATAGGAAAATTGTATTCTACTCCGATTCTGCGAATGGTCCCCTAATCTCATTATATATTTTTTTAATGTGACCTATTCGACTTGCGGTATCCTTTCCGTTAGCAGCATTCTCGTAAATACCGTTAAAACCCTGTGCAATTTTTTGAGCATACGTTCCTGAAAGAAATAACTTGAAAAAATATTTTCTTACCTTAAGGACCGGCCATTTCGAATTTTCAACCATTACTCGTCTTTTTTTATTGGGGCTTTCCCTATAAAAGTTTCCAGGTGATGACGTCGTCGAGAAATATTAATATTACCCGAATATGGGAAAATAATTTTTTACTACGAACCAGGAAAACGTCCCTTCATCCAAGATTTTTTTCAAAATGACCTATTCAACTAGTAGCATACTGCTAGCTAACCTGATGCTCAACAATACATATAAAATTCAGTACAATTTATTTGAACCGTCCCGTCCGTGCATGTAATGAAAAAAATAATGAAAAAAAATTCAAGAACCATGAGGACCAGCAATTCCAGATTTCCAATAATTATTCAACTTTTCTTAGTAATGTTTTCCCTATAAAAGTATCCAAGTGAATACGATGTAGAGGAATGCTAATTTTAGCCAAGTATATATATAAAATAAAAATAATTTTTTATTTCGGTTCGGGACTTCTTCCATTAATCTCAGTTAAATTTTTCCAAAGTGATCTATTCGACTTGCGACGTAGTACTCTTCGCTAGCCGGATGCCTAAAATACTTTCAAAACATAATCCAATTTTTTCTTACCCACCCATATATCGATGCAATGAAAATAAAGACTTAAGAAACCATCTTATGAGCTTAAGGTCCGGCCATTTCGAATTTTCAATCAATATTACATTTTACTTGTCAAGTATTTCCCTATAAAAGTTTCCGGTTGAAGATGATGAGAAATGATAATTTTACCCAAGTATGGCAAAATTATTTTTTACTCGACTGTGTCATGACCAACTTTATCCAGTCCTGTTTGCTAGAAATCATTCAACGATTCATCAAAATCATCCGCGATGCTCCAGTGGGATCATCTGAACATTCCTGTAGATTTATAATTATTCTCAAAAGTTGGAGTGGGGGACTTACAAATGTGAGAATTACAAATAATAAAATTTCTCGGAATCTGTTGACCTCTCTGGCAGTACAGAAATTTGACTTTCAAATTGATCGATCCTTTTATCGACCAATCGCTTCATAATTTGACAGTTTTGCTGTCGGTATCATGGCTATTAGTAAAGATTTCTGGATATGCATCTTCATTCTAACGAAAATATCGAATTGTCATTGTATTCATTAATCACAATTATTATTATTATACTGAAAGCACGGAAAATTATTGAACTTTTTTTTTGACTCACAAATTTTTAATGAAGTAACGTTTTGTCAAAAAAATGCCCAGTCAGAATTTAATACATAAATTTCAACGTTTATTTTTATACTCATAAAAGTTTATCGTTTCATTATTTTGTTAATTGCAGTTTCCATTTTTATGTCACGAGCTTTTTCAATTAAACACATTTTTTGAGCAATGGATCTTCATGTGCATTCTAACAGTGATTCCCAATACTTACCAAATTATTATTAAATTTCGAGAATTTTTTAGAATAGCGGCTTTTCCGAATGATCGTGTTATTTATCTTGAAAGAAAGTGTTCATTTCAGCACCGTGAACAATCATCTGGCGATGGAACACGAAAAAGTCACAAAAAAGTGGAAACCTTCATTTTTTATTTTTCTATTTTCAGCTACCTGCCTGATCATTACTGTCAGTGCTGAAATAAAGGCTTCGACGATTCGGCTAATTCACTTTCGCAATTCGTTTTTTTTTTTTTTTTTAAACAATTTTAGCCCTTTCTGGCTGGATATTCCCCTTAAAAATATCAAGACAAAGTGGTACCGTGCGACTCACTAATCCGGATGCAAATATTCTAAACCAGAATCATAACACTTCTCTACGATAAGTTTTTTTTTAAAATAATTCGAGACTTCCCTGGACAGATACGCCCGTAAGAATGTTGGGAAAAAATATAATCGGGTGACTGCCTAGATTAGGTGCAATTTTTTTTCGGGTCTCATCCTGTTTATTATTTTTGAAGCTCAAATAAAGGCTTCTGCCGAGAAAAACATTTAAAAAATACGAAAGTTTGGAAAAACCGCCGTTATGAATCATTGGCAAGTTTTTTCATCTATTTTTACTGATCGTTGCTAAAAAATTATTTTCCTTTTTATTTACGACATTTATTTTTATTCTCATCAGCTGGGCCATCGCGACAGACAAACGTTGCCGCACACCTAGCGTTCATTTGTTTCGCTCTCGCGCGTTCGTGTGGCGTTCAACGGTGTGGGCTTACGAGCATTATTTCACGAGCTCCGCTTTTACCGCTCTCATCCCCACCCCTATCTTGACTCTTTTAAATTCCCCGTCGATCGAGCGTTCATTAATCGACGCAAATCGCTAATAAGTCCACCAATTTTGAGCGCACCAAATTTTCGAAAAGGACGTTTCTTCTCGGTTTAAGACGCTCTATCCAGCAAGAATAATATGCTCCATACGTTAGTATACACCTAGAACATTCAAAGGAACCGTTGACCAAAGGATTGGTAACCGCCATCTCCGATACTTTCAGAGTTACAGGCTTTATCAGACTTTTCTTTCAGTTTTTTTCTGTTCCGCATAACCATCCCGCTTCCAAGGCTGATGCTAACTCGAATTGCGATAATTTAATGAGAAATTTTTCAATCTTCAATGAAGGGTTCCGTTGAAGGAAACTTCTCATATATATACTCATGCGTCAAGCATGCCTCACAAATTAGAAAAAAAATTATCTGAAATTTTAACCAATATGAGAAATTAAAAAAAAAAAACTCATCAATGGAAGTATAAAATAAAAATCATTAAAATATTTCATTCATGACAAAGCTTTTCTTCTATATCAATTTAACATTTTCCGATCACCAGTAATTGTTTTGAATATTTCTTTTTCTCATTTAGTCGAAAATTAACAGTTCATTTTTATTTTGAACTCTCTCAATTAAAGTTTTGATATTCTTATTTTTTTTTATATTTTAATTTTACGGAACGCCATTCATTCTTCAAACATTATTGATTGCGCATATATCTCGGCTGTCAAAAATATCCGCTTCTGCCGACTGAGCGAAACGCGAAACCTCAAAATTAAACTTGACGATTATCTGTCATTTGTCTCGCTTTCGCTGATTCGATAAGCGCATCGACTACGTCAGCGCAACAAACGGCTAAATTTTTTATCTCCGCGAGTTCGCGACCACTGCTGTGAACATAGTCACCTGGTCAGAGCCGTAAATGGGGGGCCAAGACCTGTCAAAATAGTAGGTCCAGGCATCGATGGCTAGCAGACAAATCGACCTACACAAATGTGACCTACACAAATTCGAGCTATTTAGAATGATTCCGTTGTTCCACCATTTAAGCAAAAGCCACTCACATACCCGTTAGGTTTGAAATTCATGTCGCTATTGAATAATTTTATAGAGAAAAAAAAATGGTTAAATTTCTCAAACAGATGATAAGAGAGCATAACTTTGTAATATTATTTATTTGTCACATTATATCGTGTCATAATCTAGTACGCGCCCATTAAGCTTTATGACTATTGAAATAAATTCTTAAGGTGATGGTACTTCGATTGTAATCACAAGTCATACATCGAAATGATTCCAGGTTAAATCGATAATTAAATATCACGTTTTTATTGAGGTTTACCCAAGTATCGCATGGTCAAATTAATGTAGGTGTACGAAAATTCATTTTATAATTATGAATGTGATAATCCTAGTCGTCATATATTATATAATATACGTTTCGAGGTGTACGAGGTAAGTAAAATCGCGTAGTCAAATTAATGTAGGTGTACGAAAATTCATTTCATAATTAGGAATGTGATAATCCTAGACGTCATATATTATATAATATGCGTTTTGAGGTGTACGAGGTAAGTAAAAACTCAAGAATACTAAATAAAAATATAAATATGAATTTTTCGATAATAATAATTATCACTTTTTTTTCTCGATTTTTTCGATTTTTACGATTTTCTCAAAATTTCAGTGTTTTTCCCCCTTGACTGGCTAAGTCGTAGAAAAAAGTTGATCGGCTAATATAAACCGGCCAAAAGAGAGATGAGGATAGCAATAAAATGAAAATTACCCTTTGTGGATCCAAATCTGATATGTATAAATATTTAGCCGAATTACGGTTTTGATACAAAAATTTTAACGTGTTTGCATTTTTCAGGGAGTAAGCAACCTCGTTGTGATCAAATTATTCTCCCAGCGGTAAAAAATAGTATTTTCCACCGCTGGGAATATAATTTCGGTGAAACAAGGCTGCTTATACTTTGTGAAATTCAAAATGTGATAATATTTTCATATCAGAACCGTGATTCGATAAAATAATTTAGCAGCTCACGGCCAAACTAGATTCAATTTTTTTTCTGTATTGAATCCAATGTAATTCATTGATTTAAAAATTCGAATTCATAAAGGGTAATTAACCGTTAATTTTCAATTTGTATTCTCAGCTTTTTTAGCCGGTTAATATTAGCTGAAAACCTTTTTTTGTTCGATCTAGCCTGGTTAACGATATTAACAATGTCAATCAGCTGACTTTCACTTAATTTACCAATTTAACTAACTTGGCTGGTTTGATCGGATAAATCGTACAGCACTGCAAATAAGCGCATGGTAAATACCTCCCAAATCAACGTCTTCCACCGCCTCGACTCGATATGCTGCCGCAGGAACGACTTCCTCGGGTGTGCCGTCGTTATTGGTCACGGGAGAATCGGCGGGTTCAGCACCGTCTACTTCCGGAGCCACATCGGCAGGCTCACCCACGATATCGTCTACGTGAACTCAGAAAAGAATATCAATCGAACGGAAGCAGTACAAACTCACTTAAGGATGTATCGGACGTACCTTCCCAACTAAGTGACTTTTGTCGACAATATTGCATACTTTATGATAAGATAAAAATCGGAAAAAATTCAACCACAATGAAGACGATACGAATATAAATTTTGAATAATAGTAATGCCAAAATTTTATCAATAAATTGTTTAACAAATTTTTAGGGAAATTTTTTTTTTTACATGTGAAATGAATTCGTTGATTTTTCTGACTACACATGAATTTTTTAAAAATTTTCTTATCATTTTTAAATTTCGGATTTCTAAAATTTTTCAATTTTGAAAAATGAAGGAAAAATGGTCAATTTTAGATATGTTTTCGTAAAAACGTTGTACATTACAATTAAGAAGTTTCCAGGGCAATAAACGAATAGTTTCGTAAATACAACTGTTGGGAAAATCGCATTCAAATTCTCCCGCGCTAAACAACTACGGCAGCACCTCTCGAGCAACTCGTCTCGCGCGCTCTCTCGCGGGTTTTTCCGGCAAGACACCGGAGAGAGTTCCGGCTTTCAATCACTCTTTACTAATCATTGATCGTGATTTCACGGGTTTTGATAAAGTTATCCGGCGATTCTCACGTAATCAAATTCGTAATCCGGTAATCCTCGAAGTGAGCGTTTCCAATCGGTCATTCTCGCTTACGGTATAAACTCGTCTCCGATCAACGTCTCGTATCTCATCGGTATTTTCATTCGGATAAATCTCTGGACAGGGTAATTCTCGGTTTCGTCTCGCGACCAGAGACGATCTCGTGAGACGCAAACGGCCGGCCTCGTGGCGTTGCCATCTTGAATCAACAGGCGTCTCTCTCGCGATCGGGAATATTTTACACGTTATCTCGGGCAGGTCAGCTTACTAATTCTCCGCGTGTAGACATTATTCTATTTTTCAATAAAGTTAATTTGTTTTATAGTCGGTGTTCTCAAGAATTCATTTTCGGTGTTCCTCTCCTCGATCCCCCCTCCCACCACCAGATATCTCACCGGAGTTTTAACAACAACCTTTACAAATTTCCGAAAACTGAAATTTCAAAACGATAAGAAAATTAAAAAAAAATCATGTGTAGTCAGAAAAATCAAAGAATTCATTTCACGTGTAAAAAAAAAATTTCCCTAAAAATTTGTTAAACAATGTGCTGTTTAACCAATTTATTCATAACTTTTTGGCATTATTATTATTTGAAATTAATCTTCTTATCGTCTTTATTGTCGTTGAATTTTTTCCGATTTTTATCTTATCATGAAGTATGCAATATTGTCGACGAAAGTCACTTTTGGTTGGGAAGGTACGTCCGATACATCCTTAATCACGGTAAGAACCGTTTGAGAACAAAAATATTACCGTTCTGCGGCTGGTTTTCCGGCTCTGCGACGAGTTGTTGTTCCCGTGCCGTACCTGGCGGAACACGGTCACCTCGTGGTCGCCCGCGTGTCCTACGGCTCTCCCGAGCCTGAACTTGACCAGGGTCAGGCTGATCTGTAACAATCATGTGCCGCAATTATTGATGCGAGTTCATATTTCGAGCCTCTATTTAGCTCATTTCCGATAGTCCAGTTAAATTAAGATTTGATACGGAAAAAACTGTAAGTAGCGATTTTCCTTCGCGAATCGTTGAGGGGGGTCATTAGCAGTCTACATTTCGATTTTTGCGAATCGCATCCACCGGCTTCGGTCGCCATCTTAAATTTAAGGGTGAATTTTTATTTATTGAATAACTCGTTTATTTTCAGTTTCACACGAAATATGGTCATTACCAAAGTTCTTTGGAATTAAATTTCCTACAATTTTGGTTCTTATCATTTTTCTCCTAGTATTGATATTTTTCGATTAAGACCCGAAAGAGGGGGTGAAATTTAATTAAGGAACAAACTCGTTTATTATTGATTTTTTCGTATAAAAAAAAAAACGAAATTGTTGAAAATTAAATTTGTTACACTTTGGCATTTACCTCTTTTCCCTGGGATCGACATTTTATTATTTAGACCCGAAAAAAGGTGGAGGTGAACGTAAATATTGTATTATCTTGTTTACTGTTGATTTTTTTGTATAAACGATAATGAAATTGTTGAAAATTAAATTTGCCAGAACTTTGGTTGGTAAGGGCCGAATATATTTAGGAATTTTGTTTCCTACGAGTTTCAAAAATATCGATCCAAGAGAAAAAAAAGTTAAGCACCAAAGTTGTAGGAAATTCAATTTTCAACAATTTCGTTTATTATATTTTATGCGAAAAAAAATCAATAATAGACGAGATAATACAATATTTAGGTTCAACCCCACCTCTTTTCGGGTCTAAATAAAAAAAACATCGATCCTAGGGAAAAAACAATAAAGACCAACTTTGTAGCAAATTTAATTTCCAACAAAATTGTTCCTTATCGTTTATATGTTAAAATCAATAATAAATGAGTTAATGCAATCACTAAATTTCACTCCCTCCTTCGGGTCTTAATCGAAAAATATCAATCCTAGGGAAAAAATGACGAGTACCGAAGTTGTAGGAAATTTAATTCCAAACAACTTTGATCCTGATCATTTTTCGTGTGAAATTGAAATAAACGAGTTATTCAATAAATAAAAATTTACCCTTGAATTCAAGATGGCAGGTGAAGCCAGCGGGTGCAATTCCTGAAAATCGAACTGAAGACTGCCAGTCATCCCCCTCGACGGTTCGCGAAGGAAAATCGCTACTTACAGTTTTTTCCGTGTCATCCCCTTTTTTGGTCTAATTTGACTGGGCTACGAGGAGATATGAGCCTTAGGATTCGAAAAAGATATTCTGAGCCCTGGTACTCCGTTTACCTTGCTCCGCGTTGTCGAGGCCAATATTCCTCATCATCAGGGCAGCATCGACGAGCTGCTCTTCGTCATCACCTGTAACACACGTATGCATCCGTTGAATAACCAATATGGTGGCTCTGCATTGAGATAAATAATATCAGGAACTGCAGAATCACGAACCGTCCATCTCAATTGCGCGCTCCACAACCCCGCGATCACTTTATGCGAAGCGGCCGCACTTCCGGAGGAATTCTTCCAATGTCAATCTGCAAGTCACGCGCAAACACATAGAAAAAACGAATGCAAACAATTGTAATCAGATAACGGAGTAATCTGCTTATGTTTCAATGATCATACCTGTCGGTTCTCAGGCTAGTCTGGGCCTCGTGAATGCGCCCGTCGCGCGAAATGTTCGCCGCCGTACGGTTGCGCCTGATGCTTGTAGCATTTTCCGCTCGTTCCAGTTCCATTATCTGGATCTTTATTTGCTCCGACAGAAGCTCTGAAAGCGCAAGGTCACAGGCTAGACTTACAACATTCAATGTCACTAGTTCTCTGTAGGGGTCCCTGCGTTAAGGTAAAATATCCCCCAATTTGAAACACTTTGCATAAAAATTATTTGGTTTTTGTGATGTTCTTATGAATTTATTACTATATCAAAGTATTTCTGAATAGCAGGAAATTGATGAAAATTAAAAAGAATTGAAATTCTTGATTCACGAAAATATAAAAACGAAGGGAAAAATTTCTCGTTCTGCAGTCAGTCAACTGTTATCTAAAATCTTCGTTTTCTGCATTAAGATCTCCGAAGATATAGTAGATTTGAATTGGGAGGGTTATGCACTTTACAGAAATTTATATTCTTTTCTCTCGAAGATTAAAAAAAAATCAGTCTCCCAGTATGATGGAATTTTTTTTCGTCAATATCGTTCCGAAACGATCAGTACTCAATGCTCTTTCACTGTCAATATTCTACTCAGAGTCATCAGCAACTGAATCCATGGAATTGTGGAAACTTTATACATTCGGAAATTCAATCCACCATAAATATTCGAAATAAACGTTGTATAAAAAGCAAAAATATCAGTTTCCTATTGTCGCATATGTGGAGCCTAAGAAAGATATAACTTGGCAACGAAATTAAGAAAAATCGATGTGGCTTATCCGACATAAAGTTCCATGTATTTATGAACCCATTAAGTATGTATCGGACGTACCTTCCCAACCAAAAGTGACTTTCGTCGACCATATTGCATATTTCATGATAAGATGAAAATCGGAAAAAATTCAAACACAATAAAGACGATAAGAAGATTACTTTTTAATAATAATAATGCCCGAAAGTTATCAACAAATTGTATGAACAAAACATTGTTTAACAAATTTTTAGGGAATGTTTTTTTTGTCATGTGAAACGAATTCGTTGATTTTCCGGACAACTCAGGAATTTTTTAAAAGATTTCTTATCATTTTGAAATTTCCGTTTTCAGAAATTTGTAAAGGTTGTATTTACGAAACTATTCGTGAAATGCCCTGGAAACTTCTTAATTGTAATATACAACGTTTTTACGAAAACATATCCAAAATTCAACATTTTTCTTTCATTTTTCAAAATTAAAAAATTTTCGAAAACCGAAATTTTGTGATGGGCGAACGGGTTAAATGAAGTTTAAATGGAGTTAGACTTGAAATATTTTAGACTGATCGTTTATTGGCACGTTGGTATATTCGGGAGTGCACGTCCGAACTGATTGACTGTTAATGATGAACTACAGTGTTAATGAGGTGAAGGAAGGAGGGGACTTAATGAGAGTGGAGGGGATGTCGTCAAGACAGAGGAGCAAGGCCCGTGGGACCAAGGGCAAACTTGAGCTAAGGTGCTGACGGTTGTGAGATTGACCGGAAAGGAGTATTAGGTTTAGCTGATATGTAAGGTTTAAGCGTGAGTGGACTGGTAGCGAGAGTGCAGTTGATGAGCTGGCGTGGGAAAGGATAAGAGTTTTTTAGGCTATCGGACGGGGCCGTTACACTCCCCCTCTTACAAAAAGATGCTCCGCATCGTGATATACAATAATTCGTTTTACAACAATATTTTAGTGTTCTGATTTTATATAATGAAAAATTGATTCTATATAATGAAATGAGAAAGAACGTGTTTGTTATATTTTCGTAAATGGTTTTGTTTGTGTGTATGTATTTTGTGTTTCTTCTGTCTGATGGCTTCAGGCTGTTGGTTTGACTATTATGTCGCGTGGATTTTTGCTTTCTTGTCCATTGGCTTGTATCGAATCTGTGGGTATGCTTGTCTGTTTCGAGTATGAATTCTCTTGAATTTTTCCTAAGTGCTGAGATCTGAAACTGACTGAGTTTATTAGCTTTTGTGTTAGTGGTGAGTAGTTTGTTATATTGGAAGGGTATGGTCTGTAAGGTATCCGCAAAAGTAATCATATGTATTGCGCAGAAATATTTGACTATAAGATTTCATGATTCCTTTGTGCTTTTGTTTCCTTCAGGTTTAAAATTTGTCTGTTTAGTTGGCTATGATATATCCGATTTTTCGATTGTCGTTACTTTTCGTTTATTTGATTGATGATTATCCTGAAACAGTCTAAATTCTGATTAGCTTTAAGGTTAGTAGAAGGAAAGGTGTGTTAGGCTGGATTTGGACGGTTTGATTCTGTTGGTCCTTGTGACGACTGAGCGATACATCCTGTTTACATGGTTAATGTTTATGATTTATTTGTTATTTTGATTTCATGAAATATCTGTAGCTATCTTTTATTAAAAAAATGTGTATGCGTATCAATTAAAATAATAGTGCTTTTTTTTTTTTTAATTATATGTATATTCGTTACCACTTTTTCGTTTTAGGTTGACATCACGGTTTTAACTGTAAAATGCCTGAATTTTCTATTGTTTTGATTTGTGTTTCGTGGTTATCGCAGATGATGAATAGGCTTTCGATCTTAGGTGGTACGTATAGGTGTCATTTAAAAACAAAATCTTCGAAGTTTTCACCTTGTATTGTATTGATTGTTTAATGAACGCAAATCGCAAGGCTGGTATAATTAATAGTGTGTTGAATCTAACAGTGGAATTTTTATGATATAAATTTATAACATAATAAATGCTGGTATAATTAATAGTGTGCTAAATCTAACAGTATAATTCTTGTAACATAAATTATATTTTTTTGTTGTGAAAACTGTTAATTTCGTCAAAGTCGCTATATCAAATATGTGTTTTGTATCTAATGGTGTTGAAAATTCTGTGCTTGATGATGATTTCGTGATAGCTTCTGCGCTGCGTAAGATTGTTTTCGCTGGCGGTAACAATTGTGGGTGTATTTGTCTGGAGTTTACAAAAAGGATTGCATTGTTTAGTGTTTCTGTGCCGATTTCTAATTCCATAAGGGCTTCTTCGATTTCTGTCATAAAGGGTATGGTTCTTTGTTTGTGTCGTGTAATTTCTGCGTCGTCTCGAAGTTCGAGACGACGCTTGATGATGATTTCGTGATAGCTGCTGCGCTGCGTAAGATTGTTTTCGCTGGCGGTAACAATTGTGGGTGTATTTGTCTGGAGTTTACAATAAGGATTGCATTCTTTAGTGTTTCTGTGCCGATTTCTAATTCCATAAGGGCTTCTCCGATTTCTGTCATGAAGGGTATGGTTCTTTGTTTGTGTCGTGTAACTTCTGCGTCGTCTCGAAGTTCGAGCAGGGCGAGGTTGATGTTTCACATTTCCTTGTTTATTGTTTTTGCTAAAGATTTAGCTTGTTTGCGTGTTGTGTCAAAACCTGCTTTTAAAATGTATGTAGTTATTGACTATTTCCGTTAATTCTAGTGAGTTTGTTGCGAGTGTTCCTATTTGTGTACTTATTCTAGTTGTGTCATCGATGTCATTGCTCTAATCCTTATTTATTAATGTTTCCGATGAAATAGAGTAATGTGTGTCTTTTTTGTTGTTGTTAGTGTTTCTTTGCGAAGGTATCTTGGAGTTTCGTCGCTGCTGATGTTCTTCGCTTCTGTACGACTCGTGTACCGACGTTGTTGGTTGAATTTTGTTTTGTATGTGTTGTTTTTCATGGTACCTCATGTCGATGTTGAGCTCTCGGGGTCGCTGTCGGTTGGAAATGGCATTTCCAGATATATGGGACTTTCCTGTGTTTTTTTTTGTTCAAATGGTGCATTTTTTTGTGGTCTTCTCGGTCCACGTTTGTCAACTAGTGGTGGTAATGAGGAAAATGGTTTTTTTCCCCAAGGTCTGCCAGGTTTGCGTTTTATAACCGCCGTCGATAGTTGAGATAGAGGTCTTTTCCGTGATCTGCCTGGTCCGCGTTTAGTGATTGGTGATAGCGCTGGGACCGCTTGTATTTCTGGTGGAGATCGGAAGGTTGGTTCGATGTCCTCATAACTGGCCTGTTTCGACGTACTTGGTTTAAATTCCCATGAAGAAGTTGGACGTGTGGAGTACGATGTTGTAGGTTCCGATTGGAGTTGTTTTTCCACATGAGTTGGTAATGTCCGTTCCTCTTCTTCTTGCAGGTTCCGAGATGATGATGGTGACCTGAAGTTGGGTTGCGCGTCCGGTTTTTTCGCGCATTTTCCGTCGCTTTTGGCCGATGTTGGTGACCTAAAGTTTGGGACAACCTCCAGTTCCGCAGACTTTTCCTCTTTCGTTGCCGTTTCATTTTCCATTTCGTTTGCCATTTCGTTACATGTGTCATTGTTTCTCACGACTCCGGGTCCACCGTGAGTATTGTGAGTAGCAATGCTATCGTTGCATGTGGCTCTGGGTCTTCCAAAGCGATCACTAGCGTCGATTAAGATCCGGGGTGGCGGCTCGGGGCTCGCATCTTTTACTTTTTGCTGCGTTGAGCTTTTTATTTCTTCTTTTTGTTGCTTCGTTGAGTTTTTTATATTTTCTTCTTTTTGCTGTGTTGAGCTTTTTATATTTTCGTGTTGCTGCGTTGAGCTTTTTATATTTTCTTGTTGCTGCGTGGAGCTTTTTATATTTTCTTGTTGCTGCGTTGAGCTTTTCATTTCTTCTTTGTCTGTATTTTCGCATAATTTCGTTGTATCCTCTCGTTTCCTAGTTAGTTTGCTTGGTTCGTTGCCGTTTCTTTGTTTACCGTATCATTTTCCAATTTGTTTTCCTGTGGGTTGTCCTTCGAAATTTGCCGTGTCGGTTCCTGTTCAGTTTTTAGGAGTTCGATTTGTTCTTCTTCAGACATTGACGAATCGTAGTTGTTGTCGTCGATTTTTGGATTTACTTTGGGTCGTGCACTCCCTCCGTTTTGTTCTTGATTGTCTGATGTCATTTTTTATCTGAGTCTGTGTCGATGTCTTCTGATTCTTTAATTTGTCCTGGTAGTAATATTATCTCGTTGGGTGCTGGGTTGTCAGAGGACTGCTCCGATGATGATGATCGGTTACGTTTCTGTGATTCTTTCGATATTTTGGATTTTTTTGTTTTGGTTTCTGATTCCTCCGATGATTGTTCTCGAGGTCTGATTAAAAGAATTTTGGCTGAATTTTGTGATAACGTATTTCGTACTTCGAGATTTTTGTCATCTATTCCCTACTCCCCCCAGCAGTCCCATGAAATATTCTTTCCACTCTTCCTTCGTTATCCTCTCATCCACTCTCTTTCCCCCTTTTCATCCCCTATTCACTATCTCCCATACTTTGCTCTCCACCCTAGCCTCCGCCACCTCTCTTATTAGCCTCTCTTGCTCCTCTCGCTTTTTTCTCTCACACATCTTCCAATACTCCTTTTTCCCTTCTCTGTAGTTCTCCCTCGTACCTTCTCCCTTTCTCCATTTCCTCAGTCCCCTCCTGACTCCCTCTTTCTTCTCCCTGCTCTCCTCATCCCACCATCCTTCCCTTTGCTGCCTCCCCTCCCTTCCCCCTTCCTCCTCACTCTTCTTCATCACCTTTTTCATTTCCTCCCCTATCTTATCTACCATTTCCTGTATTCCCTCTCCCTTCAATTCTACCTCTTCCATCCTTGCTGATTACTCCTCTTTCATTTTATCTGACCATTTTCCACTCCCTATCTTTCTTTCCTGCCTCTTCTCCTCTCTTCTCCTCGCCTTTCCCGTCTTCACCGTCACTATCAATGGATGATGATCCGACTCCACTGCGTCTCCCACTACCATACTCTATATTCCCTCTCTCGTATCTTCATCTCCTATCACATAATCTATCACCGTCTCACCCCTTCCCCCTGTGTACGTATATTCTCCCTCTTCATCTCCCTTTATATTCTCATTAAAAATCTCCCATCCTACTTCTTCTATCATCTTCGTCAGCCTCCTTCCCTCCCCATTTACCTTTTTGTCCTTCGAGCGCCTTCCCCCCTCCCACTCCTCTCTTGCTAGTCCCTCCACTCTTCCCCCTTCCTCACCCGTCCTCGCATTCCAATCTCCTCCTACTATCACCCTCTCCCCCACCCTCTGCACTTCCATCCATCCCCTCACGTTTTCTACTTTCTTTTCCATATCTCCGTTTACATAAACTGCTATCACAATCCAAATCTCCTCTCCTGCCTTTATCTTTTGTGCCATCAATCCCTCTTCTTCTCTCCCCCCCTCGATCTCCCCCCCACTCATTTCTTCTCTCATCCCTATCACCATTCCCCCACTCGCCCTACCCTTCCTGTTCTTCTTCTTCGCCCATTGCGTCTTTCATTCATACCCTGTCGGCAGCCTTCTTCTTACCCCACGCCATCCTTTCTCTTCCACCCATGTTTCCATTAACACTATCACCTCCCACTGACTTATCTCCTTCCAAAATTTTTGTCTTTGTTCGACAGCCCCGCTACATTCCAGAATCCCATCTTCCATTTTTTCTCCCTTCCCCCCCTCTTGTCACCCTTTCTCCTTCCTCCTCGTGCCTCCCCTATTTGTTTTTTCCCTTCGCATTTCCTGTCTCTTTCTCCCTTTCCCTCCCTCTTTCCCTTCCCCTTCCGTCTCTTAGCACCTCTCTTTGTTCATCCCACCACCATACCTCTCCATTAACCTCTATCCTCCCGTTAGTAACTCTCACCCTCTTCCCCTTGCCTCTCTCTTCCTCTCCTATCCTCCTCAACCGCCATTGTATACTTCTCTCCTTCCATGTTAAATCCTCCTCTATTCTCTCCTTCCTTCCTTTTAGCTCCCTCTTATTCCTCATCACCTCCCTCTTTGCCTCCACGCTCTCCATTTTGACCTCCAGCATTCCCTCCTTTCTGTTCCCCCCTCTTCTTCCGATCTCCCTAGCCTCTGCGATTTTTCCCTTCACCCCTATCCCCTCTATTATTCTTACTGCCGTCCCCGTCGCTGACCCTTCTACCTCCACTCCTTTTATAATTACATAACTTCTCTTTTCCTCCCTTTCTGTCATCTCTATCTTATGTTCCAGCTCCTTCACGCGTCTCCTCATCTCCTATCCTTCCCCTGCCCTATTCTCACCTACTGTTTGCTCTCCTACCCTCCTTTCTATCTCCCTTTCCATCCTTTCTATCCTTTCCTCCCAATCCTCCACTCTTCCCTCTCGCCCCTCCATCAACCCCACCCTTTTCTCTATTGCGCCTATCCTTCTCCCCAAGACCTCCCGATCCTCCCTCCACCTTTCCTCCGCCTGTCTCCATTCCTCCCTGATTTCTTGATTTTCCTCTCTAATTTTTTCTAATTCCTCTCTCATCTCTCTCCCCTGCTCCTTAATCTCCTGTGCGTCTCTTCTCGCTTCCTCCCTCATCTCTTTTATCATCCTCTCTATAGCTTCCCCTCTCTCCTCCTTCTCTTTTTCTTCCGGTGATCTATACACCTTTCTACTCTTCTGAAATATCCACTCTTCCTCTTCCTTCTCTTTTTACGCCCCCTCTAATTGCTCCCTTTTCCTTTTCCACAACACATTTATTTCCACCAATCTTCCTAGACTCGTGCTTCTCTCTCTCCCCAGCCTCTCCGCATTTGTCTTCCTACCTCTCTGACTCGTCCCCTCCCCTCCATTCTCTCCCTCTTCCATCACTTGTTCTTATCCACACCTCCGTGCTCTTTTTTTTCCTATTGTTCTTTCCTTTTCTCGTCTATTCGCTTTTCGCCCCGTTTCCCTATTCAAACTTTCCCGCCTGTCTCTTTCTACCTGTCGCCTCTTTCCCTCTGGTCTGCTTTCCTCCTCGCTACCTCTTTTCGTCGTCCGATGTCTCTACCGTCCCACTCTCTTTCACCGCCCTCTTCCTTACCGTCCTCCTGTTCTCTCTTTCCCCCGTCCGATGCCGCCGCTGTCGCGCTCGTTTTCCGACTCACGTCGTGCCTACCCACCTTCTTGCCCCTCGCCTCTTTCCCACGCCTTTTCCTAACCTCCTTTTCTTGTCTTTTTCTCTCTGCCCCTTACTTTTTTCTCAATCCTTTTTCCTCTCTTCCTCCCCCTGCCCTTATCACTCCTTCACCTACCTTGCCAGTAGTGTAACAAGGAGAGTTCTAACCCAAGATCCCTACTACCGACATTTACCGACATTTTTAGCTCAGACACGAACCACTTAGCCGAGACACAAACCCGGTGCGGGGGGAGGGGGGTATCTCGATGAGCCGGAATGCATTTAGCCCATACACCGGGGGGGGGGGGGGGGGGGTTATCTCTAACAACCGGAGTGCACCTAATCTTCTGCAGTTCGGGGGGGGGGGGGGGCTTCTTTGGAGGGTGGCATTGGAATGCCGCTATCTCTAACAGGTAAATAGTGGACTAGAGCGTTAGATTTTTTAGCTGCCCACGACGCTACTCTCTGCAGGACTGCCCTTGTAAATTTGGGGGAGGGGGATATGCTTGTCGAGACACGTTAATCTCAGTGTAGCATTTTCGCCGTACCTTTTAAGATAGCATTGGAATGTTGTCATTCTATCGACAGAGTGCACTTTACGTAATCCTTACAATGGCATTGGAATGTCGCCTAGCAGTTAGACTGCTGCGTCTAGTCTTCTGTCACGCCCTCATTGCTCATCATAAATGATTTCTGGTCGCGTACTAGGTGTTCGACCGCAGTCTGGAAAAGGCCGAACATGAGGTCATAGAATCTTAAAGGCGCCTATGATATTGTCTCGCTGGTCCTCGGCACCTGAAGGAAAAGCATCGAAATGCCCCTAACAGGTATTCTACTGACCGCATTTATATAAACGTTTCCCTATCACTGACTGGTGCGTGAGCAGATGTAGTGCAGGGTGCTGTGGCAGATTTTTTTTCAAACCGCGGTGAAATTAGGATGAAGAGGAGATTGAAAATATGGAAAAGCACGTTCGATTCGATACTCGAGCTCAAATTTATGTGATGTATGCATGGGATTATGCGTACAGAGCCGCTCGCCGAGGCTGGTGGGAAGAAGTTGCACGTGATCGTGAGCGATTTAGATTAAGAATTGAAAAATGCGGCAAACTGATTGAATCTGTATTGACGGTATACTCATATGCGCCATCGACGTGTTTCGACCTGTTTCGAGCCCTCCCATTACCTTCGAGAGCGGATGATGCCATATTGCATGTCTGAACACGCTTGAGCCTGCACAGTGGTGGATATACGTGCAAAGTGCCGACTATGACGCCAGATATTTTGACAAGCCGTCGGAAAATGAGGCTTCAACGTTCATGGAATGCCGCTATGACACGCTCAGTCACTTTCTTGCTATCAGCATGGATGGAGAAAGAAAAGCGTTCATGTATCCCTAACGGAATATTCTTCTGACCGCCGCAACGCTACTCTCTGGAACCCTATGTTTAATCTTTGTCGTCCTCGACCCAAGCTCGTGCGACTGATATACCTGCCGTGGGAAGTACAACAGCGTAGAATTCAAACGCATCTGACGCCATCAAACCATCAATCCATCGCGCCTACTATGGGCTCGTGACTCTACGCGAACGATGGTTGCAATGAAAAAAGTGTTTGAATCCATAAGTGTACATTGTTGAATAAGTAAAAAACATTATAGATGACTTGTGGCGGGAAATGTATGAGTGGGATTGAAACCGAATATGTAAAACAATTTCCTATGGTTTATTTCATTAAAAAAACACACATATATTTTTCGATAAAATGTTTTTATTTATTTCAAAAATCCTGCGTTTACACAATGCCTTATGTACCAGCTCCTTAAAGATTTCACGTTTGCGTTGGCACAATTATATTTTGAGTCATGGGGATGATGAGAACAACCTTTATTGTTTGATATTTTCTGCAATGATGGACAATCGAGAGTTTCCATATCGACAATATGCGCCGACGAATCCGTGAATTGCGCTAACCATATCCTCTTCTCCAATCCCTTCACGTAGATGGTTCTAGCTTTTTTCAAGATAGCTCGAATTATTGTTCCGGTGGCATCATATGGTGTATAGCCTGCATTCCATCGTATTCCATGAAAATTTCGTTCGAGCCATGAATTCATCGTTTTGTACTTCGCTGGTAGAGAGTTACATAGCGTTGGAGATTCTAAGATAGCGAGGCTGAATGCAATCTATCGACAGGAAAAGGTGTTTTCCCGTATGACTATGTCAATAGTTGGGATCGAGGGGCTATATACTTGGATTTTGGGTTGAAAATTCATTTCCTGCCTTGAAAATAGTTTTCGTTATGAACGAAAATTATATTTTGAAAAAAGGCCAAGAGGTGAGCTCGATGTTTAACAGAGAGCTACAGCAGAGAGCACAAGCATACTTATTGAGCTCTCTTCTTTGTGCGAGTATTCACTAATTCTGTTTGTCTCTCTCTCTCTCTCTCTCTCTCTCTGTATCCATATCTTTTTCCGTGCTCGAGAGTCTTTCTATAGGAACAATAGTGGGTATTTTAAATATTTTTCGATATATATCGAGTATGCAGGAATAGTACTGCGAGTAATTGCGATTTCTCGAGATGTGTGAAGTGCATCAGCAACATGTCCCGTCTTTGCTCAATGCTGCAAGCCTCTTCTCCTTATTTTTCGCTTAATGTGTGCTTATCTCTATCAAACCTCGTGTCTCTGAATACACATAACTGCCTTCATTTACGAAGGTTCGAACGCTGCTACTTCTTCTCACACACATTTTTTTTTTGTTTTTCACGGGGCATGATATTAAATGTTACTATTTTCTCTTTGAAAAAATAAAAGCAACCGGGAATCGTTTGTTGATCGTTCGTGTCGTAATAATTTGCCCGGAAAAACATTTTTCGAAGAAAAAGATTTTGATTATAAATTAAATTGAATTGATTGGAGACTGGTGACGTTCGTTCGTACCGTTCACTCACACGTTTTTTTCATTCGTAAAATTTGGGTGGTATGGTGCGAGAGCTCTCATCGCTCGAGCTACCGTTCATAGCTGCACCATATTCGACAACGATATGGTTATAATAGAATTGACTAAAGCTAAAGTAAAATTCAACAAACCGATATATGCTGGATTTTCAATTCTCGACCTGTCTAAAATCTATTTATACCGTTTCCATTATGACTATATGAAGATTACATTCGGCGAGCAAGCAAAATTATTGTACACAGATACGGACAGCCTAATCTATCACGTAACTACTCCAAATATCTACGAATCCATGAGACGTGACATACACCAATTTGATACATCCGATTACCCGACAAATAATCCCTATGGAATGCCTCTTGCGAATAAAAAAGTGTTGGGTCTTATGAAAGATGAAAATAATGGTAAAATTATGACCGAGTTTATAGGGCTTAGGGCAAAGTTATACTCGTATAAAGTACAAGGTAATGAGCTTGAAAATGAACGTGCAAAGGGCGTCAGAGGAGCGACTTTAAAAACCATCACGTTCGATGACTATAAAAAGTGTTTATTTCATTGTAAAACCCTGATTAGGACCCAGCACATGATACGCAGTTCAACATGTCGTAGAGACGGTTAGGCAAAATAAAATAGTATTAAGCTAGCAGGATGACAAACGAATTCTGTGCCCAAAGTCTACTGATACTGTACTATGGGGTTACGATGTGACGAGTGAAGATATGTACATGGAAGCATAAATCTTCGAGCAGTGAGAGTCGGCGAAACCTCTCAACGTTTCACGAGATTTGGGTTGTGAATGGTATAAAAACTGTGCATACATTGTACATCAAATAATAAAATTGATACGCTGGAGGAAAAAATCTATTAAAAAAATATATATATTGAAACCGACTTTTTCTTAATTAATATCCTGTCCAACAAAATAATCCTGTGAGAGATGGGATAGAAGGTGGCGATTGAAAAGATCAATAATGTTCATTTGTTCAAATTTTTTATTACACATCAGATTTCCTTATCCAACTATTGTGGGCATTGTCGAAACCCAACCATTTTACCAACATTTTATCCCCACAAGTTTTCAATATTCGTTCAATCAGATAAATATCGGGGATTTCAACTCTAAGTAGCTCTTGCTCATAAAAACCACCGGCGATGGGTTTTTCAAAGACTTCCAAAGACTTCTGAAGACTATCAACTGCGTATTATGAGGAATTCTTCGAAGACTTCCAGAGACTCCCAGAGCCTCCAAAATACTTCCAAAGACTTCCGAAGAATTCCAAAAACTTCCACAGACTTCTAAAAACTTTCAAAGATTTCCAAAGGCTTCCGAAGACTTCCGAAGAATTCCAAAAACTTCCACAGACTTCTAAAAACTTTCAAAGATTTCCAAAGGCTTCCGAAGACTTCCGAAGACTTCCAAAAACTTTCAAAGACTTTCAAAGACTTCTAAAGACTATCGATTGCGTATTATGAGGAATTCTTCGAAGACTTCCACAGACTCCCAGAGCCTCCAAAAGACTTACAGAGACTTCCGATGAATTCCAAGGACTTCCACAGACTTCTGAAGACTTTTAAAGAATTCCAAGGACTTCCACAGAATCCTGATGGCTTTTAAAGACTTCCGAAATGCCTTCGTGCTCACCCAAGGGGGGCATCATGATATTCTTTTAGCAATTTTTCTCGGCCTTCTTTGCTTGGGCAGGTGGCGCCTATGCTGAAGCCTTCTTCATTCCTCTCGTGGCTGCTTGCGCATCGGTGCTTGTCTGGGAAATGCCAAAGCGTAATCTCGGGGGGAGGGGGGGGGATAGCGCGTTGGCATTTCCCAGACAAGCACCGATGCGCAAGCAGCCACGAGAGGAATGAAGAAGGCTTCAGCATAGGCGCCGCCTGCCCGAGCAAAGAAGGCCGAGAAAAGTTGCTAAAAGAATATCATGATGCCCCCCTTAGGTGGGCACGAAGTCCTTGGAATTCTTTAAAAGTCTTCAGAAGTCTGTGGAAGTCCTTGGAATTCGTCGGAAGTCTCTGTAAGTCTTTTGGAGGCTCTGGGAGTCTATGGAAGTCTTCGAAGAATTCCTCATAATACGCAATTGATAGTCTTTAGATGTTTTTGAAAATCATTGGAAGTTTTTGGAAGTCTTCGGAAGTCTTCGGAAGCCTTTGGAAATCTTTGAAAGTTTTTAGAAGTCTGTGGAAGTTTTTGGAATTCTTGGAATTCTTTTGGAACAGGAATGAAGAAGGCTTCAGCATAGGCGCCACCTGCCCAAGCAAAGAAGGCCGATAAAAATTGCTAAAAGAATATCATGATGCCCCCCTTGGGTGAGCACGAAGGCATTTCGGAAGTCTTTAAAAGTCATCAGGATTCTGTGGAAGTCCTTGGAATTCTTTAAAAGTCTTCAGAAGTCTGTGGAAGTCCTTGGAATTCATCGGAAGTCTCTGTAAGTCTTTTGGAGGCTCTGGGAGTCTGTGGAAGTCTTCGAAGAATTCCTCATAATACGCAATCGATAGTCTTTAGAAGTCTTTGAAAGTCTTTGAAAGTTTTTGGAAGTCTTCGGAAGTCTTTGGAAGTTTTGAAAAGTCTTCAGAAGTCTGTGGAAGTCCTTGGAATTCTTCGGAAGTCTCTGGTAGTCTTTTGGAGGCTCTGGGAGTCTCTGTAAGTCTTCGAAGAATTCCTTATAATACGCAATTGATAGTCTTCAGAAGTTTTTGAAAATCTTTGGAAGTTTTTGGAAGTCTTCGGAAGTCTTCGGAAGCCTTTGGAAATCTTTGAAAGTTTTTAGAAGTCTGTGGAAGTTTTTGGAATTCTTCGGAAGTCTTTGGAAGTCTTTGGAAGTTTTTGGAAGTCTTCGGAAGTCTTCGGAAGCCTTTGGAAATCTTTGAAAGTTTTTAGAAGTCTGTGGAAGTTTTTGGAATTCTTCGGAAGTCTTTGGAAGTCTTTGGAAGTTTTTGGAAGTCTTCGGAAGTCTTCGGAAGCCTTTGGAAATCTTTGAAAGTTTTTAGAAGTCTGTGGAAGTTTTTGGAATTCTTCGGAAGTCTTTGGAAGTATTTTGGAGGCTCTGGGAGTCTCTGGAAGTCTTCGAAGAATTCCTCATAATACGCAGTTGATAGTCTTCAGAAGTCTTTGGAAGTCTTTGAAAAACCCATCGCCGGTGGTTTTTATGAGCAAGAGCTACTTAGAGTTGAAATCCCCGATATTTATCTGATTGAACGAATATTGAAAACTTGTGGGGATAAAATGTTGGTAAAATGGTTGGGTTTCGACAATGCCCACAATAGTTGGATAAGGAAATCTGAAATAAATTGAATAAAATAAATTTCATTTTTCCAATTAATTTTTTATTTTATTAAATTACAAATAATCTATATTTATTTCCTCGTCGTCATCGGCGAATCCTGCAACTTGCTCCCTTGGAGCTAAATTAGCGAAAGCGCACGACTCATAACCTGTAACATTTTAATGATATATTCTAATATGCATGTTAAAATCTGTGTGTGTGTGTATGTGTGTGTATGTGTGCGCGTGCACGCGTTTTATTTCTTTACCTGAATCTTCGGATAGGTCGCTGTCCGAAAAGAGTGAGTTCATACTCGAATCGCTATCTTCGTATTGTCTAGGGGGTGATGGCGGTTGCGGCGCGTAGTAACCGCGTGGTCTAGGCTCAGCATGGATCCACTCTATTTGGGCCTCAGGGCTGGGGGATCGGGGTGGCGGTGGTCGAGCGGGTGGTGAAGGCGGAGCTCTCGATGGCGAGGACGACGAAGATCTCGATGGAGACGCTGGTGGTGATCGGTATATTGTAATAGCTGAGGACGATGACGATGATGACGATAGCGATGATAATGACAGCGAGCGCCGGTTTAACCCGGACGGTCCAGCTATTGCCCCATCCGGCTGTACTAAATCATCCTGATCTGAAGATTCTTCGTCGGAATCAGCGAGAAGCTTTCGTTTTGCTGAATAGATAAATATATATTTCATTGCAGTGGGTACTTTATGTTTTCTAGAGAGACAGATTGAGGGAGAATGAGAGAGATTGAGAAAGAATGAGAGAGAATGAGAGAGAAAGGGTGGGAGGGAGAAGAGCCAGGTACGCTGCTAAGCTTTCCAACTACAGCTAGGCATAATGAAGAAAGCGAGAGAGAGATAGAGAGTCAGGTGGTCAAGTAAAGTGCTGACAGATGGCTAGGCAGGAGATAGATAATTTCTATTACTTACCATGCTCATCGAATATCGGTAGTAGCTCGCCTTCCTCGCCCCAGTTGAACATCCTGATGACGCGAACTGCAGTGTTCAGGATGTCAGGATGATCCATTAAGCCGCGATCAAACGCTCGACGAAACGTCCTCCGTCGCGTTGCCGATAAAATAGTCCGTAATTTTCTTAAAATAGCTTGACGAGGCAAGAGTTTGAGCTCGGAAAAACACACTTCACGCCAAATTCGTTGTAATAGAGAGCACTTATTAAATAAAAACACAAACAGCATAAAGACGTCTGAGGATAATGGTACTATTTTCATCGATGTGTGTTCAGCTACGCGAGAAAAATTATACTGAGAAGATTCTCCCTTGAAAATGACCTGCATGTCTTAAAAGAGAGGAAGAGCGAAGGGCATTTTAGTGCTACGGTAAATATGCTGATAGTTGCACCCAAATTTTGTGAAACGTTGAGAGGTTTTGCCGACTCTTACTGCTCGAAGATTTATGCTTCCATGTACATGTGTTCGCTCGTCACATCGTAGCCCCATGGTACAGTATCAGCAGACTTTGGGCACAGAATTCTTTTGTCATCCTGCCAGCTTAATACTATTTTTTTTTGCCTAACCGTCTCTACAATATGTTTTGAGCTGCGTATCATGTGCTGGGTCCTAATCAGGGTTTTACAATGAAATAGACACTCTTTATAGTCATCGAACGTGATGGTTTTTAAAGTCGCTCCTCTGACGCCCTTTGCACGTTTATTTTCAAGCTCATTACCTTGTACTTTATACGAGTATAACTTTGCCCTAAGCCCTATAAACTCGGTCATAATTTTACCATTATTTTCATCTTTCATAAGACCCAACACTTTTTTATTCGCAAGAGGCATTCCATAGGGATTATTTGTCGGGTAATCAGATGTATCAAATTGGTGTATGTCACGTCTCATGGATTCGTAGATATTTGGAGTAGTTACGTGATAGATTAGGCTGTCCGTATCTGTGTATAATAATTTGGCTTGTTCGCCGAATGTAATCTTCATATAGTCATAATGGTGTTACGTCCCGCGACTTTCGGGACTTTTGCATCGATTTGAGATTACTTATATCTTGTAATTCTCAATCAAATTCAATACGAGGAAAGGGACCCGGTCATACGAGAGAAACGTTTTTTTCTTTGGAGAACTCAGATAGTTCGGGCTGTCTTCCTCGACATGAATATGGTCTTAAGTGAGCATAAATTATCGAGAGGTGACGCCATGGCGGCGTCGATATCGCAACTCTCTATAACAAAACTTCCATCGTCGGGCGTGAAGAAAAACATCCGTTGATACTGAAGAAATCTTTGGCCATGGCATCAGATTACTCAGAAGTGGTGGGCCTTTGTGCACAACGAAAAGCAATGTGCATGGGACACTAATACAGGCTGAGTGCAAAGTCTTTGCCTTCGTGAGAACCACAGGCGGTCTCTTTGGGTGTGTGTGAGAAGGAAAGCAGGAGAGACAGAGCGTGTATGCCTCATCTAAAGCTAAGTGACCGGTGATCCTCTTTTTCCTTATCCCCGAATGAAGACTTTATGAACTAAATTCCCGAAAGTACGTGAGTGAACGGATGTAAAAATGTAAAATCAAGAATGAGCACGGGTACCTGGGTCAGGTCATTGGTGATGGTAAAGGTGGCGTTAGATTATAGATAATTGCATTTAAATGTTCAATTTTATTTTAAACTAGGTCGGGATTTCCATGAATCGAAATTGGTCGAAGAGAAGAGAATTCTTCTTTGAATCTTTGTTGTTTTTCTTTTTTTTCTTGCTCCGAAATTATGGGAGGTTTTAGCCTTGTTACGACTTTTTGGGAACAGCGTCTGGAAAAAGTCATCGGATAATTCTCATGGGTGGTCTACATGAGCTCTGCACGTGATCGATAAATTAACGCATTGGTCGAGTCGAGGAGACTCGATGGAAGAAAGATTTCGGCGAAACACCCAATCATCGACGACCAAAATTAAACAAACTTTTGAGAATATCTATTTATGCTTGGACTGTTATTGGACTCCAATTTAATGAGCACTGAATGTTTATGCTGCACGAAGAGAACGCCGAGTCTATAGCCAAAGAAAGAGAGCAAGCAGCGCTTTGTCCCAAGTCCTGGGATTCGGAAGGCGTATGTCCCATCAACATACGAATCCAAGCTCTCGCCTATGAAGGAGGGGCGACACCAAAATTCGGCATCGAGTCCAACAAAGACCCCAAAAGCGTAGCAAGCGCATTATTTAATTAACGTTTTCCTTTTTAATTAACAACGACCAAATTCAAAGATTTCAGGAGATTTCGTAATGCATGGGTAAAGGTTTATGTGGAAATGAAAATTGTGAACGAATCCTTTTCCTATAATAATTACGAGTTTGATGAATGAATGTATGTGTGATAGTTGCGTGACCATGAAGATAGATCTTTCCTGTAATGACAAGTAAGAGAAATGATAAAGCCGGAATCATAAAATCGCACAAGATCCGGAGTATATAAATAAAATTTCAATTGTTGTAACAAATGTAGAATCTGAATAACTGGTTAATAATTATGAGAATTTTGAGTAGTTTGGATACGCTAAAATAATTTCCTTTCGTATAATTATTGGAAAGAATTAATTATAATCCAAAAGAAATAGCATGACATACACCATTGCATCCGAACCTCCGCATGGTAAATAATTATAAAGAAATAGGAATGAATAGAATGAGAGGAAAGATCGAACGAAATCCAGAGCGAGAAAGATACAGAGAAACAGAGGAGAAGTTGTCACCGAACGAGAGTACGAATGAGAAAAGACGAATGGATGTGTATGTATGGGTGTGTGACATCGAGAGCCTATGACGGTTCAACGCGTGGCCCGTAGGAGAAGTCAAATGCAAGCATGGAGGGATGAGAAGGAGAGAGTGACCAGAATGAAGAAGAGGGGTTTACTCCTCCACTGTGTGGTACCTCCAAAACCAAGGCATAGAGTGAGTGAGAAAATAAATACGAAATATGTAAGTATGAGAGAGACAGAATGAGCGTCTTCATGAAAAGACGGCGTATGTATGAGAAAATTCGTTTTCTAATTATTAGGTAATAATGAAATAATTATTATACGGAAATGCAAGAGTGAAATTATATTATAAGGGTAAATTTGTGCTAATACATTTTCGATTATATAGATTCCGGGGGATCATCGAGGATGCGAGGTGGAGGCGGCGGAGGAGCCTGCAGCGTCTAAGGCGTTTAAGGGCGTACCTCCCCACCGCCGAAACTAAGCCATCCTAGAGGACCCTATATAAGACCGGGTAATGAGCCCGCGGTATGTTCGTTAGAATCGGGAGAAATCTTAAGTAGGCGGATTGTTCGTCAGAGTCGGAAGAAAATTTTAAGTAACGAATCGCTGGCAGTCGGAGGCCAGAGTAGATCTTAGTTTAAAGTCGCGGTATGTCAGAATGTCAGAAAAACCGGAGAAATTCTTACGCGAAATCGCTGTCCGTCGGGTCTGATTATTATCATTTAGCCTCATTTTCATCTTTTAGATTTTTTTTCTCTTGTCTCCGGAATCCCGTTTGTATAGTATCAGGACCATAGACTTGTTTTGTGTTTTGTTTTTCTTCCAAATAAAATTATTGGATCAGTGGAGATTTATATTATTGAACTTTTCTTTTTCACCGCTTATTTTTCGTTCCATTTTTCCACGGTTTTCTTTCATCTTCGTCGCGAAATACCACCACCAGCTACGTCGGATTATTCCAATTGGCATCCATCTATTTGTCGTCATATTCGTCTCTCATTGTCATCGGTGCATCATTTCGTCTGCTATTACCATTGTCTGTGTCAATCATCACCGTCGATTTACCTTTTGTACCCGTTTCAATCATCAAAGTAGTAAGTATTGTAAAATGTTTTCTCGCATGTGTCAGTATATTTTCGTTCGTGTTGCGCGGTGTCTCCGACCCCGGTCGACACCCCATGACGGCTCGAGTCCCGTAACCGAAACTACCGGGTTACTCACCGTTGAAGGTCTTTGAAATGTTTTCTGTCGTTGTTTTCCCTTTTCGCGTTATTTTGTCGTTTTAGATTCAGATTTTTTGTGTTTTATGGAAATTCAGATTCTTGTGTTAAATTCAGTTTTATGGAGTTCAGATCCTTGTGTTAAATTCAGTTTTATGGAGATTCAGATTTTTTTGTGTTTTCTGGAAATTCAGATTTTTGTGTTAAATTCAGTTTTGTGAAGAGTTATGTCAATTTAACTTCAGTTTTGCGAAAAGTGTCTGACCAAAATTATTTTCTCAATTCTATCGTCCTCATGCTTAAGTTCAATTCTTTGTCCAATTTATTTCGCGTCGTTTAAAATTATTTTTATTTTTGTTTGTGCAGTTCGATTATTTCAATGTTCCGAGTAAAGCGCTCCGAAAAACCTGTTCGTGTTTCAATCGATTGTAGGATTATTTTTCGTGTGAATTTATTTTCTCCTAGGAAGTGCTCATGTTCGTAAATTCAGTGAAATATGCGCGAGTTAAATTCATTTCAGTAATTCATGTTTAGTTTCCGGAAAATAGTGGATCAATAGTGTTTTTTTTTGTGTTTATCATTTGATATTCATTTCCAATATAAATTTATGCATTATCCGTGGTTAAATTCTTTTTCGGAGATTTTTGAATTTCTTTTGAGTGATTAAAATTCAATCGAGTCATGGTTGAGTAAATTCTGTGTTGATTTTTGTTTTTGTGTGAGTTGTCCTGTCGAATGACCATGGACCTTTTCCAATTAAAAATAGCTATCGTTGTAGTGGCGGTCATTTTAATACTCGCGATAATTTCGTTTGTCCTTGTAGTTTGCGCAGATAAACCCCAGGAGGCTTATCTTGAGGATGGCCCTGTAGTTTATTTTCTTCCGCGTCCAGTGACAGTTTAGTTCCCGTTTTATTCAGAATTTATTTAATCCAATCATGCAATTTTTGTCCCTTTATATTACAAGTTTATTTGTCCGATTTTGCCGAATTACAATTTATTAGTCTTTTCCGATGTATCTCGCAAAAATTAAAGAGTTTTGTTCGTGAGATTTTATTTTAATTTGCCATTGTTTACCAAATTATGCACTCTCCGCCCATCCTGAGCAATTTTCCGCAAGGTTAGGCTCGAAACAGGGCAATAACCTGGCCAATGCCGATTTTATCTCGAATAACGTGTTAAAGGGAAAGCCGCGCTTTTCTTGGCCGAGATGAGAAAAATCGAGGGTCAGGACGTAACAATGGAAACGGTATAAATAGATTTTAGACAGGTCAAGAATTGAAAATCCAGCATATATCGGTTTGTTGAATTTTACTTTAGCTTTAGTCAATTCTATTATAACCATATCGTCGTCGAATATGGTGCAGCTATGAAAGGCAGCTCGAGCGATGAAAGCTCTTGCACCATATCGCCCATGCCAGCGTGTAACGAGCTTTACTTCACGGTGATTACATACATTTTCCATCGTTTTCCCAAACACCGCGTTATTCATTAGTTTGTAAAAGTTTTTCTCGAAATCGTTATTGGACTGCTTTCTCAAATTCGTATTGAGATCAATGTATTTTTTCAACCAAGGGGATTGTTTGAATTTTAGTACCCGATGAATCTTTGCTAATTTTAGACCCAATCTCAAAGACTCCTGTAAATTACGGTAGTGAATAATGTAATTTTCCTTCGGTAGCAATGTCGTCATCAATTTTGAATTTTTAGATTTCGGGGCTCGATAGTGTTCTGGACATAGCGGCAAGTCTTTGTGACATTTGTGGAGCTCATTGGGATATTCTAAATCAACTTCGAGTATATACCCGATCGGCGAATCTTCGGGAATATTTTCAATATTTTCAATAAAATTTTATTGTCGAAATCTCTGAAAACGCCGAACCCCTGACGTTTTTCTTCAAACCTCCAACCCCATGGAACTCTCTACCAGCGAAGTACAAAACGATGAATTCATGGCTGGAACGAAATTTTCATGGAATACGATGGAATTCAGGCGACACGCCGTACGAAGCTGCTGGAACAACAATTCGAGCTATCTTGAAACAAGCCCGAACCATCTACGTGAAGGGATTAGAGAAGAGGACGTGGTTAGCGCAATTCACGGATTCGTCGGCACATATTGTCGATATGGAAACTCTCGATTGTCCATCATTGCAGAAATTATCGAAAATATCAAACAACAGAGGATGTTCTCATCATCCCCATGACTCAAAATATAATTGTGTCAACGCGAACGTGAAATCTTTAAGGAGCTGGTACATTAGGCATTGTGTAAACGCAGGATTTTTGAAATAAATAAAAACATTTTATCGAAAAATATGTGTGTTTTTTATTGAAATAAACCATAGGAAATTGTATTACATATTTGGTTTCACTCCAACTTATACATTTCGCACCACACGTCATGTATAATGTTTTTTTTTACTTTTTCAACCATGCGCACTTATGGATTCAAACACTTTTTTCAGTGCCACCATCGTTCGCGTAGAGTCACGACCCCATAGTAGGCGCGATGGATTGATGGTTTGATGACGTCAGATGCGTTTGAATTCTACGCTGTTACATTTCCCACCGAAGTAGTTCATGTAGAGTTGATTTGTATGCGCAGCGTCAATCATCTCTTTGAATATTTCTTTGTTCTCGTCGAACGCTTTCACGAATCTTGCAGGTAGGAATACGGAGAAATCGTTGGTGATATCCGCCACGATCCTCCTCCCGAATTTCGTTTCGACTATTCTCAGGTCGGAGATCGGATGATCTGTCTGAACGGAGAGTTCAGCCAATTTTTTTGTTGGCAAAAATTCCGCCATTATTCCCACCTTGTTGATACTTGCGAAATCCATTTCGACTTATTGATGTATTTTTTAATCTGTTTGTGATGAATCCCAGATCCTCTCTCCGAAGTATAAGATTTTTCACTTCTTCAATATTTTTCAGAAGCAGGAGCAATCGTTCTTTCAGCTCACGTTGCTTGTCTTGCATGTAAACGGTTGCAGTTCAGGCGTGCATCTTGATATTATATAGGCCCTCCAAATTCCCGACCCCCACCAACTCTCAATTCTAGGACCCAATAGGATTTTCCACACTTTCCTCCGCCCACACTTTGCTGCGACACATTTGACAATTCCGTACAGAGGGTGCAGGGCCATCGATATGAGTCATGATGTGGGGCGTATTCCAATGTTCCATACAAGGCAGATATGACATAATTTCGGCGTCTGCACGAAGATTTCCGGGTAAACGATCATAAAACATATGAATTGATCGACTAAAATATTTTAAAATCATAGGCTTCGTTATATTTTTAAGATCACCCCTTGATAATTCCCACGGATATTTGGCTCCGAGAACGCCATCAGAATATCCGTCCATGTTGATAGCAAGAATGCGACTAAGCGTGTCATAGCGGCATTCCATGAAAATCAAAGCCTCATTTTCCGGCGGTTTGTCACAATATGTAAACACTGTGCAGGCTCAAGCGTGTTCAGACATGCAAGATGGCATCATCCGCTCTCGAAGGTATTGGGAGGGCTCGAAACAGGTCGAAACACGTCGAAGGCGCATATCAGTATACCATTTTCCGTTAAATTTTTTTCTCCGTCAATACAGATTCAATCAGTTTGCCGCATTTTTCAATTCTTAATCTAAATCGCTCACGATCACGTGCAACTTCTTCCCACCGGCCTCGGCGAGCGGCTCTGTACGCATAATCCCATGCATACATCATGTGAATTTGAGTTCGAGTATCGAATCGAACGTGCTTTTCCATATTTTCAATCTCCTCTTCATCCCAATTTCATCGCGGTTTGAAAAAAGATCTACCGCAGCACCCTGCGCTACATTTACTCACGCACCAGTCAGTGCGATAGGAAAACGCTTATATAAATGCGGTCAGAAGAATACCTGTTAGGGATATTTTCCTTCGGGTGCCGAGGACCAGCCGGATCATAGGCGCCTCTAAGATTTTATGACCTCATGTTTGGTCTTTTCCAGACTGCGGTCTAACCCTTGGCACACGACCAGATATGATTTATGACCAGCGGTAAGGTTGCGACAAACAGACGCACTGGCCCAGGAGGGTAGCATCGTGTGTGGTTGAAAGGTCTAACGCTCTAGTCCGCTATTTACTTGTTAGAGATAATAACATTCCAATGCCAAGACAAGCTGCACTGCAGCTGTCAGAAATAGCGGCATTCTAATACCACCCTCAAAACTAGCCCCCCCCCCTGCAGAGACGCCAGTTTAACTGATAATCAGCAATCAAATGCCGCCATGAAAAATTAGGCGCACCACCGCTGCCAGAGATAGCGGCATTCCAATACCACCCTCAAAGCTAGCCCGCCTCCCCCTTCCACCCACCCCCTCCCAATGTCTCGACCCATAAGAGATTAGGTGCCCTCCAGTTGTTAGAGACCCCCCCCCCCCCTCCGATCGGCTCCGTGCATTCCGGCTCATCGAGATAGCCCCCCCCCCGGGTTTGTGTCTCGGCTAAGTGGTTCTTGTCTGAGCTAAAAAATGTCGGTAAATGTCGGGGTAGGGATCTTGGGTTAGAACTCTCCTTGTAACACTACTGATGGAGCGCCACAACAATTTAAAAACTACGAAAACCTTATCAACCTTTATTATCATTATTATCAACCTTTATTATCTTTATTCAAAGAAGACTTTAAAATAAATGCCGAATGGCATTTTTTCGCGAGCTACCATGGTAAAGGACCTCGCGATGGCGTTAGAGGTACGATAAAAAGAGCAGCAGCACGAGCTAGTCTTCAGCTGCCATTTAATGAACAAATTTAAACCTTTAAAGAGTTATACGAATGGGCTATAAAACGAACTAATTTACTGAACATCGAAGTTAAGTTTTCAACAATTGAAGATTATAAAAAAACAATCGACGCTCTTAATATTCGATATGCAAAGGCTAAAACTATAACAGGCATTTAAAAATTCCATTGTGTTATTCCAAACACAGATGGATCTCTAACGATGAGAGTGACTTCTGGCTCAAACAAGAATTACTCATGTAAAATATTTAAACGACAACAAAAGTGAAACAAAAATATTTAAAAACAAAAATTTTGTTCTTAATACAGACTTATCATTGTCATGATTTCCGATTACCTCCATTTGTAATTTTTTATTGATATTTTATTTTATAAGACATTAAAAATCATACCATATTATCATATCATATGAAGTTCTTTTATAAAAAAAAAAAATTTGGATAATTTTAAAAAATTCTGAAAAAATAGAAAGAATCGTTTTCCCACGACGCGACCAGGCTTAAAATTTGTTAAATAAGAACTAGTTTTTTTGAGAATTTTCAAAAAAAAATCGAAGGATATAAACAATATTCAAAATCAGATTTTAATCTATGAATCGAAAAAAACAAGCAAACAATTTCGTTCCAATTTTTTGCGTCAAATGTTTTAAAAATTCATTGAAAAACACACAATTTGAAAAAAAAACATCCATATTTATGCATTTTTGAAAAAGTTATGAGCATTCAAAAAAAAACATACGAAATTTTGAAAAATTCATGTCTTGTGAACGGCTGGATAAAAAAATTCGAATAAAATCATGGAGCTCTTTTTCATAGAGTACAAGAAGATAAAAAAATTAAGACCAAATAAAAATGTCAATTTCGATAGTAGGTTGAGTTGGCATAGAATGCCCCATATACTATAATTATAATATATACAATATATATATTATAATATAATATTATATTATAACGTAGGCATTTCGGAATTTATATTATGAAAAAACCGATATTTAAGGTTAAAAATGGTTGGGATGGTCGGGATATATAAATACGATGATTGCGAAGATTGCGCGTCACATGTCAGGCGGCGGTGCGCGGGAGAGGGGTAGGCGCGCGGAAGCATGCCAGCGCCACGCAGTACGAACTAAATACGGCGATCATAGCGGAGACACAGGTTTGCTATAGAATCCATTGGAGTGCCAGGGACCTGGTTCATTCGACAAAAGCGAATATGTGTGGCAGCTGAAATATCGAAAATATTTGACAGGTCGCGGTCAAGTTTAATTTTGAGGTTTCGCGCTGCGTTTATTCGGCAGAAGCTTATATATGTGACAGCTGGGATATATCCGTAATCCATAATATTTAAATCACGAATGTTGAATTGTGAAATTAGAACGTTGAAAAACATGGGAATATATTTCCTTTATTTAGAAAAGTTGATGATAGAAATGAGTCGTTAAAAGAAAAGGTTAATAAAGGATTTGAAATTTATTGAATAAATCTTTAATTTTTTGAAACGACCTTTTCAACCCGTAGCACATTTTTCGCTAGTCAGATGCTCGAAATTACTTTTAAATCTCAGGCCAACTTTTTCCCCATACTTGGGAAAAATATTTTTTCCCAAGCTCCATATTATGGGAAAATTATATTTTATTCTAAATTTTGAAATCTTCAGCGAATCACATTTTGAAACGACCTTTTCAACTCGTAGCATACTATTTAATAGCCAGATGCTCAAAAATACTTTTAAATCTCAGGACAATTTTTTTCCCATACTTGGGAGTTTTTCCCATACTTGCGATAAATGTTTTTTCCCGAACATGGGAAAATTATGTTATATTCCAAATTTGGAAATCGGTCCTGAATCATTTTTTGAAACGAACTTTTCAACTCGTAGCATACTGTTTGCTAGCCAGATGCTCGAAAATACCTGTAAATTTCTGGCAAATTTTTTTCCACCTGTCCTTGCATGCGTGTAATATAAAGAATAATACAAACAGTCCTATCGCCATAAGTTCGAGTCATTCCGGATTTCGAACATTTATTCAACTTTCCTTATCTATGCTTTGCCCCAAAAATTTCCCGTTGATGATTATAATGAAAATTCATAACTTTACCCAAGTATGGAGTATGGGACAATTATATTTGACTCCCAATCTGGAAATCGTCCCCAAATCATTTTTTTTTCAAATGACCGTCTCAACTCGTTGCATTCTCTTCGCTAGCCAGAAACTTGAAAGTATCTTCGAAACTCAGGACAGTTTTTTTTTCTACCTGTCCATGCACGCAAGTTATGGAAAATCTAATTTCAAGAAATGCTATTAATATAAGGTCGAGTCATTCCAGATTTCGAATAGTTATTACACTCGTATTATAATTGCTTCGCCTATAAATTTGATCCGTCGATTTTGACGAGGAAAACAATATTTTTTCACAAGTGTGAAAAAGATTTCGCAAGTACGGGATAAATTTTCTCCCATGTATGGGAAAATTATATTTTACTCCAAATTTGAAAATCGTCCCCGAATTATAATTTTAAACGACCTTTTCAATCGTAGCTTACTTTTTGCTGGCCAGATGCTCGGAAATACTTTTAAATCTCGGGCCAATTTTTTTCCCATACTTGGGAAAAATATTTTTTCCCAACTATGGGAAAATTATATTTTAATGGAAATTTGTAAATCGTCACCGAATCATTTTTTGAAACAACCTTTTCAACTCGGAGCATACTTTTAATTCTCGGGCCAATTTTTTTCCCTTGCCTGGGAAATTTTTTTTTTTCCCAAGTATAGGTAACATTACCAAACCCAGGTAACAATTTAATCTTTTGACATAAATGTGACGTCTATAATGTGATGATCCTAATACGTTCATCTGTGAACGTAATCGTTACGTAATAAAGATGGAACTAACGTCTCTGAAACGTAACCTCCATGTAACGATAACTTGTCACAGCCATGTAAGCTTGTTACGTAAAGTATATGCTATGGTGTCACTGGGATAATGCTGTCCATAGAAATTATGTAAGCGATACGGAACCATTTGTACGTAACGTGTATGGAGCAGTGCAACATATACTTAACGTAACGTGTATGGAGCAGTGTAACATATACGTAACGTGTATGGAGCAGTGTAACATATATGTAACGTGTATGGAGCAGTGTAACATATACGTAACGTGTATGGAGCAGTGTAACATATACGTAACGTGTATGGAGCAGTGTAACATAACGTGTACGGAGCAGTGTAATATAACGTGTATGGAGCAGTGCAACATAACGTGTATGGAGCAGTGTAACATAAGGTGTATGGAGCAGTGTGATATATACTTTACATAATATTTGCGGATTGAAGTGTGACGTGTAACTAACATAACGTATGCATGCTGTAACCGTAATCCATCGTATCCATGTTGCAGCGTAACTATTCTTGTGCCTTCCTCAAATATGACAGCACGGAAGCATAATTATCGAAATTATCACTTACAATAAAACTTATTCTTGTCGAGATTTTCGGTTTCTTAAATTTTTCGTTATTTTTATACAAATTCACTCCTTTGACCGAGTCATAATAGTTAAGCTGACGACTCTGGGCTTTAATAAAAAAGATATCAACTTACCTAATATACGTATAATTTGAAATGGGTATTGAAATCATAAATAAAACACACGACACGTGAGCATAATGCTGTATGCTTCACTTATAGGAACTTGCGGGCAGCAGGATTATGTTCGAGGTTATGTTTACATGCTGTCACTTTTAACCCTTTGTGGTCACATCTCTATAGAATAACTTATTGATCACACACGGGTAAAATTTACCCTGCCAAGTTTCAAATGTGAAAACTATCAGTCCGATCGGGATCGAAAAAATACTAAAAAATGAATAATCTAAAACATGTGCCAAAAGTTGGTATGTCAAAATTCAAATCACAAGGTGTTGAAAAAAGTCGTAAATAGGTATTTTGATTTAAAAAAAATGCTGAATCGTGGAAAAAACAATACTACAGAATTTCACAATTTATTTTGTTTTAACGAAAAAATGATGAATCGTATAAAAAAAACAATTCTCTTCTATTGATATACTCTCAACACTATTTGATAGCTGTTTAATCAGTATTTCGTATTAATTAGACGATTTTTATTTTTCGACAAAAAATGATGAATTGTGAAAAAAAAACATAATATTGATTTGACAAATTTTCGTTTTTGATAAAAAAAATGCTATATCGTGGGAAAAAACACAATTCTCTTTCATTCATATACTCTAAACACTATTTAATAGCTGTTCAATCAGTATTTCTTTCGAAATACACTAACATAACCTCTTGATCGGGGAGCGATACGGGGAAAAAAACACAATATTAATTTGACGACTTTTCGTTTTTGATAAAAAAAAATGTTATATCGTGGAAAAAAACACAATTTTCTTTTATTCATGCTCTAAACACTATTTAATAGCTGTTTAATCAGTATTTATTTCGAAATACACTAACGTAACCTCTTGATCGGGGAACGATACCACTATATATGAAGGCGCACATATAAGTATATAATTCTTTTTTTTTCACCATTTCTGCCCCAAAAAGAGAAAACGGAACGAAATTATTCTAATAACACATTGAACGATAAAAATATTTATATAAGGATATAAATTTTTTCAAGATACACCGGTATTCACGTCACTTCAGCCTTTCAGCCTGGTGTCAGAATTTGATGAAACCAACTTCAATAGTAGTCGATAGCGCAATAGGTAGCGTCCCGGGTTAGTAAGCAAACATTAGGTAGGAAACTTGTAGGTAGGCGGTTCGAATCCCGGCTCAAGCAGAAATTGTGTAACTGGTAAACATCGAAATATAAGTTTTTTTTTCTTGTTATATTTTTTTTCTCTTTTGACCCTCCATACTCCCAAAATTTGATCAACTCTCGGAGAAAATTGGAGGCTTAAAAAAGGTTTTAAGGAGGGCTGAAATTTCGACTCGGGGTACCTGAAACATCCTAGCGACATGGAGGCCATGTAATTCCGATTTCGGAGTGATGCATGATTGCTACGTATCCTCAATGTAACATTGTGACTTCTCTGTTCTGTAAAATTTATGCATCAGCAACGTAACTGGCATGCAGCCATTCAACGCGATTGTTACGTAACTGTAGCTTCATATGTGGCGGACATTTTAGAGTGTCTGGACTGCCACATTCACGTTACATACGACATACCTGTTACATTTAAGGAACCGAGTGTAACATAATTGAAATGTATTTGTTACGAAACTGTGTTGCCTGGGAAGGATGGCAAAAATTTTCCAAATATGTGAAATTTTTCCCATACTTGGAAAACTTTCCTAAGTATGGGAAAATTACATTTTACTCTAAAATTTCCTACTTGAGAAAAATATTTTGTCCCACGTATTCGAAAAATTTCCGAAGTATGGGAAAATTATATTTTACTGCAAACTTGGAAATTGTCCCCGAATCATTTTTTTTAACGACCTTTTCCACTCGTAGCCTACTTTTTGCTAACCAGATATTCGAAAATACTTGTAAAATTTGGGTCAATTTTTTTTCCATACTTGGGAAAAATATTTTTTCCCTAGTATGAGAAAAATTCCCCACTTTGGAAATTTTTTTTTTCCCATGCATGGGAAAATTATATTTTACTCCAAAATTTCCTACTTGGGAAAAATGTTTTTTCCCATGGATAGGAAAAGTTTCCCAATAATGCGAAAAATTTCCCAAGTATGAGAAATCTATATTTTACTTCAAATTTGGAAATCATCCTCGAATAATTGTTTGAAACGACCTTTTCAACTCGTAGCATACATTTTGGTAGCCAGACGATCAAAAATAATTTTGAATCTCAGGTCATTTTTTTCCCATACTTGGGAAAAATATTTTTTCCAGAGCATGGTGAAAATTCCCCAGTGGGGAAAAATATCCTTTCCCATGGACGAGGAAAATTTCGCAAGTATGGTGAAAATTTCCCAAGTATGGGGAATCTATATTTTACACCAAATTTGGGAATCGTCCTCGAATTATTTTATGTAACGACTTTTTCAACTCGTAGCATACTTTTTGCTAGTCAGATGCTCGAAAACACTTTTAAATCTCGGGCCAATTTTTTCCCATGCTTGGGGGAAATATTTTTCCCCAGGTATGGGAAAAATTTCCCAAGTATGGGAAAAGTTTCCCAAGCATAGGAAAATTATATTTTACTGTAAAATTTCCTACTAGTGAAAAATATTTATTCCGACGTATTGGAAAAATTTCCGAAGTATGGGAAAATTAAATATTTCTCAAAATTTAAAAATCGTCTCTGAATTATTTTTTAAAACGACCTTTTCAACTAGTAGCCTACTTTTTGCTACCCAGATGCTCGAAAAAACTCTTGAATCTCGGGTCAATTGTTTTCCCATACGTGGAAAAAATATTTCTCCCCAAGTATGAGAAAAATTCCCCACTTTGGAAAAATTCTTTTCCCATGTATGGGAAAATTAAATTTTACTCCAAAACTTCCTACTTGAGAAAAATGTTTTTTCCCATGAATGGGAAACGTTTCCCATTTATGTGAAAAATTTCCCAAGTATGGGAAATCTATATTTTACTACAAATTTGGAGATCGTCCTTGAATCATTTTTTGAAACAACTTTTTCAACTCGTAGCATACTTTTGAATCTCGGGCTAATTTTTTTCCCATACCTGGAAAAAATTTTTTCCCCATACTTGGGAAAAATATTTTTTCTCAAGTATGGGGAAAATTACCCAAGGATGGCAAAGTATTCCCAACTATGGGAAAATTATATTTTATTTCAAATTTGGAAATCGTCACCGAATCATTTTTTTTAAACAACCTTTTCAACTCGTAGCATACTTTTGATTCTCGGGCCAATTTCTTCCCATACCTGGGAAAATTTTTTTCCCCAAGTATGGGGAATATAAGCGAAGGATGGCAAATATTTCCCAGGTATGGGAAAAGTTTCCCAAGTATGGGAAAATTATATTTCACTCCAAAATTTCCTACTTGGGAAAAATATTTTTTCCCACGTATTCGAAACATCTCCCAAGTATGGGAAAATTAAGAGGCGCGGTAGAGCCTCGAGACAAGTACATTTCCTCCTATACCGACATGTCGAGAGGTACTACAGCCTCTTATACGCCACACATCGAGCTTATACACGGGAGTATATCTATATAACAAAACTTATTTTTCCTATTATTAATGAATATGCAGACTTCAGCAATGATATTAATACAAATATTTTTTATTTTTTTTTCTCTCTCGATTGGTACCCAAACGAATGCTGTAGCTATTGAAATAAGGGAGATATCGCATTTTATTTTTTAATTTCGATGTACAACGATCATCATCACATATCGCTCCTCAAGTTTTTCGCACACCAGTTTTTCGCACACCAGTTTTTCGCACCGCTGGTTTTTCGTCACCGTGAACCTAGCCGCACTAGACGTATTCGCTCCCGTGTAACCACGGCCTGTCAGCTCTCACCAGACGAAAAGCTAACATGCCGTGAAATATCGGTGTATATTGAAAAAATATGCATACAAATATAAATATTGATATCGTTCAATGTAGTTAGATCGTTCAATGTGTTATTAGAGAATTAGAGAATCCGTTTTCTCTTCTCGGGACAGAAATGGTGAAAACAAAACAATTTTATACTTATATGTGCGCTTTCATAGTGGCTTCGTTCCCCGATAAAGAGGTTAGTGTCGAAATAAATAAATACTGATTTAATCGATATTAAATAGTGTTTCAAGTATATTAATATATATAATAAAAAGAGAATGTGTTTTTTTCTACGGTACAGTATTTTTTTTTGTCAAAAATGAAAAATCGTCAAAATAATATTGTTTTTTTCCACGATTGATCATTTTTTTGTCAAAAAAAATATCATTAAATTAATACGAAATACTGATTAAATAGCTATTAAATTAGTTTTGAGAGTATATTAATAAAAGAGAATGTTTTTTTTTTTCAACGATACAGCATTTTTTTTGTCAAAAACGAAAAATCGTCAAGGTAATATTTTTTTTCCACCGATTTAGCATTTTTTTCCCCCGATTTAGCATTTTTTTTGTTAAAAGAAAATATCGTCAAATTAAAATACGAAATACAGATTGAATAGCTATTAAATTAGTATTTAGAGTATATTAATGGAAGAGAATTGTTTGACGTTTTAGTGACGAGCATCTTTTTCTACGTTTCATCTGGTTTCATCTGTTAATTCCCTATGAGAAAGAGTTCCATCGATCTCTATGATCTCCGCTGTACTGGAATTTTTCGATTTTTCGAAACCGTTGGGTCGTTAATTGCGCAAAGGACAATGGAATCTTGAATCGACGCATCATTGCCATTTGAATTGACACTTTGTGATCTCAATTCTGTATTAATGTATTAATTTGACGGCTTTTCTTTTTTGAAAAAAAAAAATGCCGAACATGGAAAAAGCCACAATATTAATTTGACGTTTTTTTGAAAAAAAAAAAATGCTGAGTGGGAAAAAAAAATTCTCTCTTTTCAACGATACAGCATTTTTTTGTCAAAAACGAAAAATCGTCAAAGTAATATTTTTTTCCCCCGATTTAGCATTTTTTTTGTAAAAGAAAATATCGTCAAATTAATACGAAATACTGATTGAATAGCTATTAAATTAGTGTTTAGAGTATATTAATGGAAGAGAATTGTTTTTTTTCCATTCAGAATTTTTTTTGTAAAAAAACGTCAAATTAATATTGTGTCTTTTTCCATGTTCTGCATTTTTTTTTTTTTTTTCAAAAAAGAGAATCCGTAAAATTAATACATTAATACAGAATTAAGATCGCAAAGTGTCAATTCAAATGGCAATGATGCGTCGATTCAAGATTCCATTGTCCTTTGCGCAATTAACGACAACACGGTTTCGAAAAATCGAAAAATTCCAGTACAGCGGAGATCATAGAGATCGATGGAACTCATTCTCATTCGTTCTCAAGACGATCGAAAAAATCCAAGGAACCTAAGATTCACCTGAGCTGAATCAAAATTATCTTGCACGAATGATATTTGCGATTCGTCGTCGAGAATAACACCGGAATCAAAGAAAAATATTATCCGCATTCCGGATAATGAAACGCGAACATTCACAAAATTAACAACGAGAATGGAATATCCGAGACAAGATCTTTCTTCGAAAAGTCGGGCGAGCCGTAAACTCACATCGAAGGAAAAATCATCGTTGAAAAATCATCCGTTCAGTAGTAGGAGATGGAGCGTGTCG
Source organism: Rhorus exstirpatorius (assembly GCA_963564615.1). Taxonomy (NCBI): domain Eukaryota; kingdom Metazoa; phylum Arthropoda; class Insecta; order Hymenoptera; family Ichneumonidae; genus Rhorus; species Rhorus exstirpatorius. The sequence continues at coordinate 884,838 of OY751322.1, forward strand.
GTGATTTTTTTTACAATGCGGCTATTGAGTTTTTATGACATTTAAAATTTTTGAAAAATAATCGGTAAATTACAAATAATAGGATATGGAGCTTCATTTTTCGATTTTCAGAGAATATAATAATTCGATTTTCAGAGAATATAATAAAAGGATGTTTGGCATTGACTTCGGAATCATCAGTAAACTGTATACATAGATCAAATAGATATACCCCTCCCCCTGTTTTTTGAGAAAATTTCTTAATTTCTTATGTTTATTTGGTGTAAGGAACATTAACAAATAAAAATACCGTTTATACTTTTTCTTATATCTGTTTTATTTTGTTATTAATTTCGGCGGGGGTTGGCCATTAATTTTAATAAATTAATTAAATTTTTTTGCTCCGCAACCTGTCGACGTCGCACTTTCCGCCGGCTCGTTTCCACCGCGGTGGTCTCGCAGGTCCCCCTAAAAAGAAAAAAATAATTGAATTGTACAATTATTTAAAAAAAAAACGGGTGCGTGTACACACGGTACGCGCGTCAGAAGTGAATACTCGTATGTGATCGACGGAACTCGCTTATTGCCCTGCTAACACAGAAAGTTATAAAAACGTTGTTAAGTACGTTTACAAAAACACGCAAAAACGTCTCTTTTGAATGGTCGAAAAAACGTCTTAAGAACGTCTTTTAAACGTTATTTTGCCGCAAACGTCTTCAAAACGTCTTTTAAACGTTTTTTTTTGCCGCAATTTTTTCCCCAAAAAGTTTACCGCGCGTTTAACACATTTCTGTCAGCTTCTGTAAACTTTTTTGAGAAAAAAATTGCGGCCAAAATAACGTTTAAACGACGCTTTCAAGACGTTTTTTCGACCATTCAAAAGAGACGTTTTTGCGTGTTTTTGTAAACGTCTTAACAACGTTTTTATAACGTTCTGTGTTAGCAGGGTTTTATTCTCATCAGATGAAAGAATAGTGAGAGGGAAAGAGGATAGATTGACATGCATGATAACACGAAATGACAGGATTGTCCTTATTTCACACTGTTCTATCCGTTGTATGTATGAGTTTACAGCTGAATTTACTGTGTCTTCGTACCTCGTGTTGACGTTGGCGTTAAAAATTTTATTTGTATAGAGGGGGGGGGGGGGGGGCAGAAAGAATTGATAGGGTGAGCAAAGAAGTAGGAATTAGTTATAGATATGAAATCAATTTTATTTGTATAAGTATATGTATCTGTAAGTAAAAAATTGGGATAAAGTAATTCTGTTCTCTTATTCTCTTATTTTCATTGCTCTCGTGTCTATTATTTATAGAATCGTCTAATTCTACAATACCAAAAATTGGATTATGATAACTCAAATATGACATAAAATGCTTCAGATCTAGTTTGTCGATATTTTTTGCAAATACAGCATCTATCGTTGAACGGCCTTTAGTGGTCGGATCACTCCTGCCGTTGATCATTTTTAACGAGAAATGTTTTTTTATAAAAATTGATGGAGTGATTCGGCCTGTGGCAATGAAAAATTGACATTAAAATCACCTGCGAGAATTACCGATTCATTACGGTAATGCACAAGGTCTGCTAGCATATCGGCTAAAACTTGAGAACCGCCTATTGCTAAGGGCAATAACGCTTTAGCGATTAAACCTCATAATATCTTTAAGCGATGTATTGAGCGAAATATAAATTGCTATTAAAGATCGAACGGAGGAAAACTTCGGAGAGCGTATTTCATTTTTTTTTAATTAAAGCACATTTTTTAATATCTGAAAATACCTCCACATTCTACCTATCAATCAACCTTAATATTTCTTCCAACATTTTGTACCGTCAGTAATTTTCTCATAGTTATTATCCGAGTATGTATAATATGTAATATATACAAACAAAACACAAAACAAAGCTTAACTCGGCACGAAGCGAAGACGGTGTGAACTCACGCATAGATGTGGACTCACACACAACGGATAGAACGACGCAAACGCGCGCTGCTGTCCTAATACATATAAAACACGTACACGCGGGCGTGCTATGGATGGCATAACGCTCTCTCGCTCGCTCACGCATCATTCTCTCTCTTTCTCTCTCTTCTTCTATTCCTTCATTCTCCTGTCCGGAGGAACAACGCGGCTGGGGGCGGGGCCTAATGTAGTCGCATAAGAAGTATTCACTTTAAAAAAATTGATAGAAGTCTTTCAGCGTTACACCGCTGATTAACAGGACTCCGCAGGTAAGATAGTTTCTCTATTTTCAGCAAACCGGCTGACATTTGGGAAAAAAGAAAAGTGTCATCTTCTGCTCTGTTCATTACAAAACATAGTAACGCTTTTCCTTTGCTCAAAATATAATCTGTTCCACAAAAATAAGCAACTAATGAGCTGCACGAAATGTCGACAGACAGTAGCACAGCGTATCACTTGCATACTGTAGCGAGTGTGACTACGCTGTTGCATACTGTAGGCACATGAACAATGAATAGTGATGCACTATGCTTTATGCAAAAATGCTGTGCTGCATTCTTCTATCACTAGCTGATGCAGCGGGTGTTTAGCCTCCCCACTGTGGAGCCTAAGCAATGTATATTATTTGTAACTTACCATTATTTGGTGGCTCAGCAACCTTCGTTTCCTCCTTTGGAGGGTGCGTCACTTCCGGCTCACTTGCAGCTACTAAGAAAAGGAAAAACATTTTTATTCAAAATTATGAATATTAAAAAAAAATCCGTAATGAAAGATACATTGCTCCAGAGCATGTTTTTTACATTCCACCCCGTCAAAAAAATTGAACTTACTGTTTTTTTGATCCTCATTTCCACTGGACTGAAAAAAATTAATTATTGATTGTAACTTGCTTGTAAAAATTACAACAATCGCAATATATTTATTACTTTTAATTATTAAAACTTATCTGCTCCATGATTTTATAACAAATTTATATAAGACGGGGGTCGATTAGAGATGCGACGAAATTTTGTGACCGGTCAATTTCTCGTAAATTGACGGTCAGCAATTCGTCAATTGACTAAGTGAAAAAAAATGACGACGGTCACAAAGGTGCCGCCATCTGACGGAAGAATTTTGAAGCTCATCCGGGTTTTTTTTTAAATTTAATCTTTTGCGTCCTTTGCGTGATTTCTAACTTATATCGTATGATTAATCAACACACGAGGTAACATTACTTTAATATCAAATTCATTATTCCTCATTATATACGTTTTTTTGATTTACATAAAAAAATTAATATAAAATATTAATTAAAATTTTAATAATAAAAATTATACACGGAAAAAAATATTAGCAATAATATTGCTGAGTCAACAATAATTTATTGTACTATTTCAACATACAAAGTTTTATTGCTGTATTGAACTTGTCAGTTGTAACGACCAACGAGCCAACGGGCCTCGTCGCGTCATCTATCGGATCCCGGGTCGGTCAATACGTCGATCAAGATCGATTTTCGCCGGCCGGCTTCGGCCGCGTGGTCTTTCCCCCCCTTTTTCGTCACGCAAGTCCGGGCCATCGGCCTAGTCCCTCTTCCCAGTCCACCCGGAACCGTCTCGGGGAGCGCACCATCGATTATTAACGCTTGTTCGCCATTCTATAAATATATCTATCCTCATATGCCTCCCCGAGACAATTCATTGTTCGCGAGCTTACGAGGTATGTAAAATAAAGAAAACTGCGTGCGAGAATTGTCAGCCGTTTCGGCATAGCGACACGTGCAACGATAGAATATTTGTCAACGATAAAAAAACACGTTCCAGCACCCGAGTGGGACTGGGCCGTTGTGAGGCACGAGAGCTCAAGCGTCGAGACCCTGAGGGGATCCGACGTCGAGAATATCCCGCGGGATACACATTTAATTATTTCATCGTCGCTGCAGCGGACATCGAGTCTTCGCTTGCAGCATATATATTTCGTCGTAATATCGCCACGTGGATAGCAACGCATCGATCGACGCCCGACATTGGGGGATCGCGAGAGAGAACGAGGGAGAGAGAGAGAGAGATAGAACGAGCCACGCCGCGATCGTCACGCGTAAAGACGAAGTCCGCCATCTTATCTCTCCACGCCGCGCTCTCCTCATCATCGAGCAACGATGCGAAGCTAAGTTCCCGTATCTATGTATATCTCTCGCCTCGTAGTTGCGAAGTATTTCAGCGTCACATATCGCGGTATGTGACTGTGACGCAGTTTATTTAAAACGAACATTCTTTCATTAACTTAGCTTCATTTTGTCCGTAATATAACTCACCTGAGTTCCTGCCAAATTTAATGTCGTCATAGACGACCAATGATTACGAGTTCTCTCGTTCGTCGATAGCCATAATTCCGTGATTTTTTGTATTCTCTTTTTTGTGCGTTCCCTGAATTTCTTTATTTTTCCTTTTTTTATTTACGATATCGAGTGTCATTCCGACGAATCGAACGAACGATTCGCCCCATCGTATGATTCGCATATTATTCATAAAAACACGACGATTCTTCGCTATTTGTAACGGAATGGGTCATGTAATAGAGTGAGACCGCGATACTCGGTTATGGTCACTTCGCGGAATGTATGCGTCACTAAGTCGAGGTCACTCGATCGACGCGAGATTTGAATACGAGTTTGTGCGATAGATATTTATTTATTTTGTTGTTATACGATTCTTGAACTGCGCTTACTCGACGCCCGAGATTACGAAGTCCCTCTCGCGCATCGAAGCCCGTCGAGCCTCTGAATATAATATTCTATTGTCTTAATTTTTCTTTTGTCACTCGAAATGTCGAGCATCGTCGAATTTTCCGTGGAATAAAATATATCGTGGAAATTCGGTTCATATTTAATCGAGTTGCTTTATTTATCCGCAAAATAAAGAAGAATTCGTTACACAGTTTTGCAAATAGGTAAAACAATATAAGTATTGCTCTATGACCCTACAATACTAAAATGCTGATATCCACAGCGATAAAAATATTGTAAATGCATATTACAACATATTATTGCAATAGGCTTCAGCGAATTAATGCAGCTTACAGCAGCAAATATTCATGCTATTTGAAGCAATAAAAATTGTTGACATTGCTAGACAATATGTTTCCTCACAGCAATATCATATAACCATGCGCGCTTCCACTTTATACTTAAATTTACCATCTTTATTGCTGTACTGAACCACTAGTTGACATTAAAAATATTAATTAATTGCTTCACACACTTTTTTTAATGAATTTCAAACAGAAATTTTTAACAGTGTTGGTCATGGAAGGGTTACAATGAAAAAAAAAAAATCCTACACCGATTTTTCTCGATAGGATTTTTCCTCCTCGACTGGGACTCGAACCTGGGACCTACCTACCTATCCTACCTATCTTCCTAACACGCTAACCACTACGCTATCGACTGCTTATGAACTTTGGTAATTCGTATCGTGTATTTGACTCACCAGAAAACACTTGATCAGTTGTATGTTGGGAAATTTAAGGATGTATCGGACGTACCTTCCCAACCAAAAGTAACTTTCGTCGACAATATTGCATACTTCATGATAAGATAAAAATCAGAAAAAATTCAACCACATTGAGACGATAATAAGATTATTTTTTAATAATAACAATATCCAAAAGTTATCAATAAATTGTTTAAACAGCACATTGTTTAAAACATTTTTAGGGAATGTTTTTTTTTGTCATGTGAAATGAATTCGTTGATTTTTCCGACTACACATGAATTTAAAAAAAAAATTTTTATCATTTTGAAATTTCGGTTTTCGGAAATTTGTAAAGGTTGTACTTACGATACTATTCGTTCAATGCCCTGGAAACTTCTTAATTGTAATATATAACGTTTTTACGAAAACATATCCAAAATTCACGATTTTTCCTTTATTTTTCAGAATTAAAAAATTTTCGAAAACCGACATTTCAAAATGATAAGAAATTTTTTTTTAAATTCGTGCGTAGTCAGAAAAATCAACGCATTCATTTCACGTGTCAAAAAAAACTTTCCCTAAAAATTTGTTAAACAACGTTTTGTTTAAACATTTTATTGATAACTTTTTAACATTAATTCAAATTTTGTACTCAATGTAAAAATTGTAATAATGTACTAAATTCCAGACCCGTTTGAAAATTCAACAGACGAAGATTCAAATAATAATGTACTAAATGTCAAACCATGGTTTGAAATTTAGTACATTATTATTAAACTTCAAACTATGGTTTGAATATTTAGTATATTTTTATTAAATTTCAAACCATGTATAAAATTTCTAGTTTTTATGTATGTATTAATTTCAATTTAATTACCAGGGTTTGTGGATTTTATCGTTTTTTGTATTCCAAAATTCAGAATATTTTTGCCAGTGTACGTTAAAAACGACAAGAATTTAATGAAAATGGATCTAGATAATTCATCACATCTTTGGGAAGAAGTTCGCAAAGAGCGAAATGCTTCATATGTACATACATAGTTATTGAGAAATTCTAAAAATAAAACAGCTCTCGTTGTATAACAATGTAAGCTCGGGAACTTGTGACACGGACTTCTCTCTCGCACGCTACCCGCCCGGCAACCCACGTACAAGCGACGCGTCACCGATCTTCCCCTCCTGCGCGGAGGTGGCAAACCTCCTTAAATAATATCATACTCGTGCAGATTATATCACACTCGGGCAGAAACAAGGGGAAAACTTTTCTTTCTCTCGTTTCCGCGCACGCGTATGATATAAATTACAAATTTTTAAATAATATTTATTTTCATAGAAAAAAAATTTGAAAGAAATGAAAAAAAAATTCAAAAGAAAATAAATTGAGGGAAAAAAAATTCATAAAAATTTTCATAAGAAAACTTTTCTCCCTTGCACTCAAACACTCTCTGCGCCTGTCTATTCATCTTGTCCATGCCTATGCGTGTTCAGCACCTTCACTGTACTTGGTGGTGGCAAAATAGTGTCCCTGCCCACAACGTGGCGCTGGTGGTCACCTTGGCCGATCAAAATTTAAATATGGCCGCTAAATCGCAATATAACCTGGCATAATCCTGTGATTCCTGTGCCTGTGTAACCTCATAAACGTAGTGTCGAGGACTTTTTTTGCAAAAAACCCATTTATTAATCAAACAGTTTGGAATAAATTGAACAGAACGATCCTGTGCGTGTGCAGTGTGTTTAATTATAAACGTGTTAAAACATTTGTTTTAAATGTGTTTTAAAATGATAAAGTAGAACGTTCTTATGCGGCGTCTATGTTTTGATAGTGAACAGTAAATATCAGTGATACAGTTTTTTTTTTTTTTGTAATTTTTTTTGTAATTTTTTTTGTAATTTTTTTTTAAATTTTTTGTAATGGTTTTTAAAGACTGAAGTAGAACGTTAATAGAATATTGACGAACGTAAACAACGTAAATATAATAATGCGTTGCATTGCACCTGGTTGCACGTCAGGTTATGACACCAATCACGAAAAGGTGCACTTCTTTAATGTTCCAAAGAATGAGGAACAGAAGAAGGCATGGCAAGCCGCGATTCGTCGCACGGATATAAAATTGAAGTGTTCGCAAGCACTTTGCGAACACCATTTCAAGAAAGACGATATCCTTCGCAAGCGCAAACTGTACGGCCCGGATAAGACTGTTATTGGCATTGTAAGTAATTGCATATCTTGTATTCTATATTCGTTGAAAAATCAACCGCAACCGGGTGCCTACAAGCAACCGCACAGACAACGGTTGCTTCGTGTAAAAAATAAACTGCAAAAGTATGCAGTTGCATACGGTTGCTAGTTCATGGTGGTTGTCCGTAGAGTCAAAAAAAAAATTTTTTATATCCGTAGAGTTCGTAGAGCAAAAAAAATCTCACAAGAAGAGTATCAGGCCTCCGGGTTATAGATTTTGCTCAAACTTGCAGATCTATTTCGTTAGCCCTAAGAATGAAGCCTCTCATCCATAGTTCCATCCCATAAGGCCTTTTGTCGCTCGCTTCATGACATAAAATACAATTTTTAACCAATTTATCAGTCTTTCCCTACCGCTCTGTATTGATCTGGTCAACTTGAATATGTCATTGCAACTTTGTCAGCCGGTCATAAAAATCAATATTCCACACGTTAACTTACCGTATTCAATGCTGGTTGCTGCCACTGGACCGATACATGCTACGTGCAAGCAAAGCGATGCGGACCGAAGTGAAGATTTATATTACAATTCGTCTCATAGGAATACACATAGTATTAATGCTTGGAAATTTTATGCGTATTACCACAGGACGAATTGTGATATAAATCTTCGCTTCACTTTTCTTCGCTGGCGAAATACACACCCCGTGCAAGCAAAGAAAAACAAAGCGATGCAAACCGAAGCGAAGATTTATATTACAAGTCGTCTTGTGGAAATACGCATAGTATTTCCAAGTATGAATACTATGCGTATTCCTATGAGACAAATTGTGATATGAATCTTTGTTTTGCTTTTCTTTGCTTGTGCGTAGTCTGTATCGGCCTAGCGGCAGCGACCAACGTTGAATACGGTAAATTAACACGTGGAATATTCATTTTTATGATCGGCTGACAAAGTTTTAATAACATATCCAAGTTGATCGGATCAGTACAGAGCGATAGGGAAAAACTGGTAAATTGGTTAAAAATGGTATTTTATGTCATGAAGCGAGTGACAAAAGGCCTATGGGATGGAACTACGGATGAGAGGCTTGATTCTTAGGGCTAACGAAACATATCTGCAAGTTTGAGCAGAGTCCATGAGCCGGAGGCCTGATACTCTCCTTGTTTTTCACTGTTTAGTTTAAGCTCAACAGAGACTGGGATTTTTTATTTCTTATTTCGCAAAACTTTTTTCTACGTAGAGTCTTCAGATACTGAGAAAAACTGGGATTTTTTAAAAATTATTTTAAATAATTTTTTCTGTGTACAGTCTTGAGAAAATAATTTTTAAAAAATCCCAGTTCTTCGCAGAGTCTGAAGACTCTATGGACAGAAAAGTTTTGCAAAATAAGAAATAAATAAATCCCAGTTCTCTGTTGAGCTTGAACTCAACAGAGAACTGGGACTTTTTTTTCTCTACAGACTCTACAGACAAAAAAGATTCTTTTTTAGACTGTACGGACAGAAAAGTTTTGCAAAATAAGAAATAAAAAAATCTCAGTTCTCCGTTGAGCTTGAACTCAACGGAGAATTGGGATTTTTTTTTCTCCATGAAGAATTGGGATTTTTTTTCTCTACGGACTCTCTACGGACAAAAAATATTTTTTTTAGACTCTACGGACAGAAAAGTTTTGTGAAAGAATAAATTTAAAAATCCCAGTTCTCTGTTGCGCTTAACTAAACTTCAGGCAACCACCATGAACTAACAACCGCAAGCAACTGCATACTTCTGCAGTTGCTTTTTTGCACAAAGCAACCGGTTGCTTAGGACGGTTGCTTTTTCCGCTAAGGAAGTGATAAGAGATTTGTAAAAAAATCAGCAAGGCACTGGGACTAGTATCTGGGATTCATCGAGAGCGAATGTAAACTATCATTTATCGTGCCTATTTTCCTTACATAGAATATTGATTTCTTATTATAGTCACCATATAAAATCCCTCGGCTGGCAAAGGGTGCCATTCCGTCTATATTTCCATGGGTGGAAAATATGGAGAATCAACAGAGTGTTGCGAATATATCAGCTGCAAACACTGCCACTATTGAGAAGATTGTACCATCATTGCACTCTGAAGATAAGCTCGAGGACTCACCGAAAAATATCTGTGCGGATGATCCACTGAAACAACGACACGTAGAAGAAACAGCTTGCTTCAAATTTAGTGATCTGTGTGAGCAGTCGAGTGTATGCTTGCCAGTCTCATGGATTATGCAAGTGCATACAAAAGTGATCACTTTCTTCACCTCATCGTGTATTAATACAGGCACTTTAGTGCGCACAGTCACGATGAAGGAAGTCATCCTCCACGAAGACATGACAATCCAAATTAATGTAATCGGACAAAAAATTGATCCCAGCACGCTGAGACTCCCAAAGACTCCAATCTGCAGCATGCAAGCTTTGCAAGACATACTATTTACTATCGATGGGCTAAATATTTGTTCGGGTTATCTCATTCAAAAAAACACAGGGATTGAAAATTTGCAGTGCGAAGTTGTACGCAAGGATGATAGTGGAACGTGGAGGCATGTAAATTGCTGCCTGATGCTGTTTGATACTGCGCAGTGTGAGTTCTGTGCAAAGCTAAAAAAAACTATCGAAAGAAAAAGACGTCGACAAGAGCAAAGAGGTTCTCCAAAGAAAATCAGGCTCAGCTTGTCACCACGCAAACAAGGAATTTTGCAGAAGTTACGAAATAAAAAATACACTGTAACTAAGGCTAGCAAAAGAAAAACGGAAATTATCAAGAAATTACAATTCCGACTTCAAGAGTGCGAAACCAAACTGACCGAAGTAAATGAGCAAACCCTGGAGGAGGCCATGAAAATGAAAGAGGTCCCAAAACATCAGCAAGACGCAGTTCGAGAAATATTGGCAGCAGCTAAATGCAAAAACTCGAAAGGCCGCAAATACTCTGAAGACTGGATTTTGCTGAGCCTGTTGATGCACATGCGTTCTCCGTGTGGATACGAGTTTCTACGGAATAACAACATTCTCCCATTGCCGTGTGCGCGCACTGTGCGAAGGTAAATAATAGATGAAATAAAAAGTTTTGTACCAGCTGTGTATTGGTTCATGTACTTAATTCATACAAATGAATATATGATTTCACAGGTATCTCTCAATCGTCGACACAACATGTGGGTTTGATGATAAGTTCTTCGAGACGTACGAGGCCTTACTGACGCAGAAAAGCTCCTTACATCGACATGGACTTCTGCTTATTGATGAAATATCGACACGTGAGAGTATCAGCGTAAAATCATCTAATCTCACGTATAAGGGGCTCGTTGATTTTGGACTGGAAGAAATGCAGTCATCTGATTTATCAGATAAGGCAAATCACGCTTTGGTGTTTATGTACCAGCCGTTGATTGAAAACTGTGCACAACCGATTGGCGTTTTCGCATCGAGAGGCCCTGTCCCTGGAGTTACTATTGCAAAATTAGTCATAAAGGCTATAGTTAAGCTCGAAAAGATTGGGGCTAAGGTACATGGCATTATCAGCGACGGAGCTGCTCCGAATCGTAAATTTTGGACCGAAATGGGAGTAAGTGGCGTTAAAGACGACGTAAAGAACTACTTTGCCCATCCAACGATCAACGGCCGCAGGGTTTATGTTTTCTCCGATACTCCTCATCTGATTAAAACAATTAGAAATCGGCTGCACAACAAGTCAACGCTGCAGGTATGTAGTTCTATTTATATGGGTCATCTCGTTTATATAGCTCATCAATATGATAATTGTATTGAAAATAAGATAATTTTAAACAGATGGATCCACAAAAAAAAATGATTAAGTGGAGGGATCTACAAATCATGTACGAGAAAGATAAAATGCTGCCAGGCAAATTGCGTGTGTGTCCAAAACTTACAGCAAATCACTTGGAACTCAGTAATTCTGCAAAAATGAGAGTGCGTCTCGCAGTACAGGTACAATTGTATAATTTCAAATGTATGACGCAGTATGCGGCCGTATATTTTTGTATTTATAGCAGATACTATTTAATTTTTTGATCACACCGTAAATGTTATTTTTGTGGTTACCATAGGTATTCAGCAAATCCGTTGCTCAGGGGTTGAGGTTCTACAGTCATCACATTCCTGATTTGGAAGACTGTGAAGAAACGGCATTATTTTGCGAATGGATCAATGATCTTTTCGACAGCCTCAACAGGAAAATGCCAGCCCAGGGGTTGAAAGTGGGCAACTCAGATTATAAGGTACAACATTTATTTTAATCCGCGTACGGCTTTGTAAAAAATAATAATTGAAGTTAAAAAATGGTACACATTGAATGAAAATTCAGTAGCTTTCTTTTGGTTTTGTAAACATTGAAGATGCCGAGTTATTGTATAAAATTTGTTTTACAGGTGTTGGAGGACTCACTGCAAAAGCTTGATTCGTGGGAACAGAAAGTACAAGATAAATTGCTTCCAGAGAAGTTTTTCCTAACTAAACAAACTGCAGAGGGTCTACGTGTAACGATTAGATCGGTACTTGATCTCACACAATACCTGACGCAAAAGTGCGGATTCTCTCACGTATTAACCGGTAGAATCAATCAAGATCCCCTCGAGGTTCGTTTTCGCAGTTCCTTATTTATTGTAAAACGCCAGACGGTTATACTCAAATGATTTTTAAATAGCTGCAAGTTGAAACTTACAAATTGCTTTTGCTAGATTGCACAGAATGCAAAAAGCCTCTCGATGAGGGACTATCTTTATCAATTTTTGTCTTTTTATAGAGGAAGCTTTAAGATAGTACGAGCACGAACTTAACGATTAGATAAAAACCTGGATTTTTTATATGGTGTAGCCGAAGTGTATAGGATAACACCTGAAAAATTTCAAAGCGGGTAAACGCCTTTTGACACTAGTAATTAATGTGTAAAATCAAGATATTTATCCCACGCCATATCCAAATTCCAGGCTGACGCAGCTTTGAAACAGAAATTCGAATCTTTGACGGTTAGATACGATAATCTTAAAAGTGTTCACAAAAATATCCCGATTACGTACGTTTCATAAAAATAGGGATTGATGAACATTCTGACATAAAAAAATCATCGATTTTAAGAAATGTATCGCGCGCGTCGGCCCGTGAGCGGTCCGACTCTCTCTTGTTTCATGCGTGCCCCTCACCGCGCTCAATCGCGCCCGCGTTTCCGCTTATCCCCCGCCACAGTTGTGCTTGTACTACCTTAAGAATTTTGTGCCATGTGGAGGAAGGAATTTACAATTTTCAACTTGAAGCTGTTTTCCCCTCCTTCTTTGGCATACAGTATCATTTTTTTTTCGGGTTAATTTCTTTACGTTGCAACATCTCAACATGGTAACGTTTCGGCGCCAAGTCTTATTGATCAACAGTTTTATATTTTTGTTTGTTTGTCTGTTCATAAAATTATTTTCAACAACAAAGAGGTTCTTCGGTACAGTCCGTCAAGCTGGAGGCCCCAACGACCATCCTGGCACTCCCACATTTCTTCAAATTTATAAAATCCTTTCGCTGTACAGCGTTTTAAAACCACCCAAGGCGGGCAATTGCACTATTTTGGAGAACGGGTTCAATGATCCTCCAATTTCAATTTCTCAATTAAAAGCAATCTACGAGAAGCCTGAATCCTCGCAATCAACTCTAGAAATAATCAAAGAAAAACTCGATGCCGCGATTGTCCACGAAGATTGGGTTCTCGACGACGTTGTCGAACAGGATCACGATTACTGTTCACCTGTTTTAACCGACTGTGTACTGTACTATGTCACCGGATACGTTTCAAGACAAATAACTAAGTACGTCAACTGTGAGATTTGCAAAAGTGCTTTCATTAGTCCAACTGCACATTCCACTCACCCGGCAGCCCGATTAACGAATTGTAAGAGTCAAGGATATCTTCTACATCCGAATAAAAGATGCTTTCGTTTCATCCAAGAACTCGAAAGCCGTTTTCAAAGACACTGTCAGTCGGGGGCAGTTCTCGAATTGGTTTTGGATGATATTTTGCAAGAGGTTTCACTCACATTCCCGTGCAAAGATCACATGCACGACATCATTCCACGTATAATTCAGTATTATATTCTTATGCGCATGCGACAGTATTCTCAAAAAGAGAATCAAGAACGGAAGAAAATCAACCAACACAAGAAGAAAGTGTCGAAATTTTCTACTACTTAACAATAAAAAAAAGAAAAAAAGAAAAAAATGTTTTACTGGCAACCCTTCCCTTTTTATAATTTTTTGTCGGCATTGATTATAATTGTTCACTAAAGCTATACTCCACGCTCTGCAACGTCATTTACAACTTTAAGTTGATTAAACAAATCTACGTTTTCTTTCTATGGTCTGCATGAGATAAATATTCTCAAAGCCTGATTTTTATATTTTCAATAAAAATTACTAAATAAATAAATAAGAGCATTATCATAATAATATTGCAAACAAAAATATATTTAAAAAAAAAATTTAACCCGCAGACAAATAACACTCAATACTTTTCTAAAACAATGTGTAACAAATATTTATTCTTTTTAAGTACTAAAATTTTAAAAAATTTTTAATTTATGTGCTAAAAAAGGAGGTGAGTGAATACAGAGCTAATTTTTATCACTAATTAATTGATTTGATAGAAATAATTTAAGAGTTTTACAATACAATTACATTTTTTAGGGTAATAATTTAAAAAGTATTGAAATCGATATAAATGAAGCTTTAGCACCGATTATTTTTTGAACGGTTACTTTTATCGATTAGACACAAGAGAGTTTTTTAGAGCATCAAATTTTCTACAAAAATGTGGGAAACAATTTCTCCCAACCTTAACTTGAAGACTTATGAAATTCCAAAGTTAAAAAAAAAAATTTCCAATGTTTAAATGGGATAAAAAATTGCGATGTTATGCGACCTCTTAATGTTAATACTAAGGGCTAATAATACTTTATGAGGGTTTTCTTGAGGTGTCAAGGGCGTCAAAAACAATCAATTTTTCATTGTATGAAGAAAACATAGTTTTTTTACCCGCCCTAGTATATATAAAAAATATATATAAAATTCTGCGTAAATTAAGAAAATTTAATCAAACAATATTCAATATGCAACACGTTTGCGGAATGCAATAGCTGTTGGTTCAGGTCGTTCAGGTATGCGCGAACTCGCAAAAATGAATCGGCCAAGGTGTACACTAGCGCCACGTAGTGAGTGGGGTCACTATCTAGTCAGTCTGTAGAGCCCTGTGTCATAGGCATGATCTTGTCCTCCTCTTGTCCTCGGCCTGCCTTAGCTATATCTCTCTTTTCTCTCGTTCTGCGCCTACCTATCTCTCTTTCTTTCCCTTATTTCTGCACGAGTGTGATTCAATTTAAAAAATTGTGTGCATACATGTATATAATTGTCCATGTATATGAGAATATGGCTGTGATTATAAGTAAATTTTAGCAATAACGATGTTGTAGTTGAGAACCCAATGTAATGTACTGGAAACAAAGCATATTGCTGGTATTGCAATATTGAGAAGGCAGGACGCGTTATTGCTGTATTTCACGTGAATCCATATTGTCGTGGGTGCGTTCAATGATATGGTTATGATAACAATTTAATTTTAACAATAAAAATATTGTAGTTAAGAATCCACTGTAATGTACTGCGAACGAAACATATTGCTATTATTGCAATATTGAGAAGGCAGTACGTTATTGCTGTATTTCGCGTGAAATTATTGTTGTGGGTACGTGAAACGATATTGTTACGATAACAATTCAAATTTAACAATAACAGTGTTGTACTTTAAAATCCACTGTAATGTACCGTGAACAAATTGTATTGCTATTTCTGCAACATTTATGGTACGATATTTTATTGCTAGATTATTAAAATTTTTTAGTTCGAAATACGATACATTATGGCGAAAACAGCAAGGCCATTTCAGCGATAATGAGAAAATTTGCAGAGCAATCTATTAGTGTAACGAGTAACCAAATTATTGTTGTCACAGCAATATTTTAAGAGCAATACTGTTATTGCTATTTTTAATGTACACATTTTTTTCCGTGTATAAATAAATAAAGATATATCAAGCGTTGATGTTTTATAAATAAAACAATAAATATAAATGTGTTTTATATCATAAAAAATGAGCCATAAAAATCCAAATGTCCCTTCCATTTTTTGAGTAATAAATAAATAAATAACAGTGGATTGTTTACAATAAATAAATCGGAATCACGTTAATATTAGAATGCCACTGTTAATTTATTTATTCTTTTGGGAATAACTATATAGATGCAATTGACCAAATGCTGACGTCAGTTATCTATATAGATGAAAATGATAGCATTGCTGACAATTTTGATCACTGACGGTCATTCTGCTTGCAAGAAAAAATGACCTGACGAGACGGTCATTTTTTGGTCATTGCTCGGTCAATTGACCGATTTAAAAAATAATTGTCATTTTGCATCTCTAGGGTCGATTGTGTATCTCAATTGTGGTGAAAACATTCACCTCGTCCTAGCATTCTTATTGGTCCGCGGTGTTTAGTCAGCCAATAAGAATGCTCGGACGAGGTGAATGTTCTCACGTGAAAGATACACAATCGACCCCCAAATTTGGCGGTAGAAATGTCAGTCACGTGTAGAGATGCAAAATGACAACATTTTTTAAATCGGTCAATTGACCGAGCAATGACCAAAAAATGACCGTCAGTGATCAAAATTTTCAGCAATGCTATCATTTTCATCTATATAGATAACTGACGTCAGCATTTGGTCAATTGCATCTATATAGTTATTCCCAAAAGAATAAATAAATTAACAGTGGCATTCTAATATTAACGTGATTCCGATTTATTTATTGTAAACAATCTACTGTTATTTATTTATTACTCAAAAAATGGAAGGGACATTTGGATTTTTTTGGCTCATTTTTTATGAAATAAAACACATTTATATTTATTGTTTTATTTATAAAACATCAACGCTTGATATATCTTTATTTATTTATATAATTTTTATTATTAAAATTTTAATTAATATTTTATATTAATTTTTTTATGTAAATCAAAAAAACGTATATAATGAGAAATAATGAATTTGATATTAAAGTAATGTTACCTCGTGTGTTGATTAATCATACGATATAAGTTAGAAATCACGCAAAGGACGCAAAAGATTAAATGAAAAAAAACCCGGATGAGCTTCAAAATTCTTCCGTCAGATGGCGGCACCTTTGTGACCGTCGTCATTTTTTTCACTTACAAGGAAGGTATCCCAGGTCGATCTCTCCGATTTTGATCTAACGCATATATGTTGTAGTACATTGAAAACTAAGCGACACGTATTTTTTTTTATCTGCCATTAAACACTTTAAGGGGGTGAAACCACCCTCCAAAGTAAGGCATGTCAAGGGGCCATTTGGCAGTTTCACCCACAAGGACATAATATTTTTTAACCAATCCAACTGCAAAAGTTTTCTCATAATGAGAAACGAAAAATGTAATTTTCTCGATAAAAAAAAAAAAAAAACAAGGGGGTGAGCCACCCCTAAATATTATTACATTAATGCCAAAAATGGGCAAATTCAAGTAAAAAAATCTGAAAAAAATATATATTACGTATGAACACAAAATAAAATTGACGTGTTTTTGGATTTTCCCGAAAAAAAAAAAATTGGCCGGGGTAACTACCCCTGAATGCTGTTTATCTTGCGTGTATGCGAAAAATCGTCAAATTCAAGTTTAAAAATCTGAAAAAATGTATATTGCGTATAAACACGAAATAATATTGCCTTGTTTTTGGATCTTCCCGAAAAAAAATATTGGCCGGGGTAACTACCCCTGAACGCTGTTTATCTTGCGTGTATGCGAAAAATGGTCTAATTCAAGTCTAAAAATCTGAAAAAATGTATGTTGCGTATTAACACGAAATAATATTGACTTGTTTTGGATCTTCCCGAAAAAAAATATTGGCCGGGGTAACTACCCCTGAACGCTGTTTATCTTGCGTGTACGCGAAAAATGGCCAAATTCAAGTCTAAAAATCAGAAAAAATGTATATTGCATATGAACACGAAATAATATTGACTTGTTTTGGATCTTCCCGAAAAAAAATATTGGCCGGGGCAACTACCCCCGATGAACAAAATTCATTCGGGCGGTTTTTACTCTACGTACACGTTTCAAAGGTGATCGTGAGGAATTTAATTTTATACAAAATACTGAATCTGCAAGGCAGACGTCGAAATCGAAGGCTGCACAAACGTTACTGTTATTCGATGTTCATGGTGTAAAAAATTCTTCTGCTCGAAACACTTTTTCGACGATTATCCCTATTGTTCAATATTCGAAAATTAATAATTTTTGGTTTATCATTTTCGTAACGATAAGTTATACCAATAAAACGTATTAAACTTCATTCGAAAAATTACCTTGTCTTTGTTCCCGATGATTTTTTTGGTTAAGCATTTGATGATATCGTGAGAAAACAAACAAACGTTAACAATTCAAAGCATTTAGGGGTAGTTACCCCGGCCAATATTTTTTTTCGGGAAAAACCAAAGATACGTCGAATTTCCTTTGGGTTCATACGCAATCTATTTTTTTCAGATGTTTAGAGTTGATTTGACCATTTTTCGCATACACACAAGATAAAAAGCGTTCGGGGGTAGTTACCCCGGCCAATATTTTTTTTCGGGAAAATCCAAAAACAAGTCAATATTCTTTTGTATTTATACGCAATGTACATTTTTTCACATTTTTAGACTCGAATTTGACCATTTTTCGCATACACGCAAGATAAACATCGTTCAGGGGTAGTTACCCCCGCCAATATTTGTTTTCGGGAAGATCCAAAAACAAGCCAATATTCTTTCGTGTTCATATTCAATATACATTTTTTTCTGATTTTTAGACTTGAATTAGACCATTTTTCGCATACACGCAAGATAAACAGCGTTCAGGGGTAGTTACCCCGGCCAATATTTTTTTTCGGGAAGATCCAAAAACAAGGCAATATTCTTTCGTGTTCATATGCAATATACATTTTTTCAGATTTTTAGACTTGAATTTGACCATTTTTCACGTACTGGCAAGATAAATAGCGTTTAGGGGTAGTTACCCCGGCCAATATTTTTTTTCGGGAAGATCCAAAAACAAGGCAATATTATTTCGTGTTTATACGCAATATACATTTTTTTAGATTTTTAAACTTGAATTTGACGATTTTTCGCATACACGCAAGATAAACGGCATTCAGGGGTAGTTACCCCGGCCAATTTTTTTTTTTCGGGAAAATCCAAAAACACGTCAATTTTATTTTGTGTTCATACGTAATATATATTTTTTTCAGATTTTTTTACTTGAATTTGCCCATTTTTGGCATTAATGTAATAATATTTAGGGGTGGCTCACCCCCTTGTTTTTTTTTTTATCGAGAAAATTACATTTTTCGTTTCTCATTATGAGAAAACTTTTGCAGTTGGATTGGTTAAAAAATATTATGTCCTTGTGGGTGAAACTGCCAAATGGCCCCTTGACATGCCTTACTTTGGAGGGTGGTTTCACCTCCTTAAAGTGTTTAATGGCAGATAAAAAAAAATACGTGTCGCTTAGTTTTCAATGTCCTACAACATATATGAGTTAGATCAAAATCGGAGAGATCGACCTGGGATACCTTCCTTGTTAGTCAATTGACGAATTGCTGACCGTCAATTTACGAGAAATTTACCGGTCACAAAATTTCGTCGCATCTCTACCAATCGCAGCATACTTGCGGAGCGCAGAAAACCAACGAGCGCGGGAATAACAGCATCAGCATATCAGCAACCGTAAACAGCAAGAGTGCAGAGAGAAAGGAATAAAATGGCCAGCGACGAAGAGGTAAGTTTTTCTTCATTATTAATAATAATTAATTTATACACCTCAGGGAAATAAACCGTGGTTTATTGCCCTGCACCAGCAGGGAAAAGCACTTTATTTCCCTTGGTGTATAATAGTATGTATAATACTATATTATTCACTACAGGGCCAAAATTTTTTTTCACGAATGCGAGGATTGTATCCTGAGGCGAAGCCTCGGGATACAATCACATGAGTCAAAAAAAACTTTTTGCCCTGTAGTGAATACGATATTTTATACACCAAGGGAAATAAAGTGGTTTTCCCTGCTGGTGCAGGGCAATAAACCACGGTTTAGTTCCCTGAGGTGTATAAAATATCGTATTCACTACAGGGCAAAAATATACTATTATCATGCTTTTTTTTTTTTTTTGCTAGCGAATTTATGAAAAAACATTAGAAACATAATGTAATAAAAATAATTACTTTTTTACATTACAGGTGAATAACGATGAAATCATGTGGCAGGACATTGGTTAGTAATAGTATGGTATTAAAAAAAAAAATATATATATTGAGCTTTTTTATATCGACTGCTTTTGCGTTTGTGAAGGCTAGCATAATAATAAAAGTATTGGTAATTGTCTAGTTCGGTTACTTCTCCGACTTTTCGCGTTTTTTTCTACATCCTTCATTTTCGCAATAGCAATGATAATCTGGCGGGAGGGGCATTAAAAAGTTGTGTTTGGGTATATTTTTCGAGATCCCCGTCAGATTATCATTGTTAGTGCTGAAATAAAAGGTTTTGTTGAAAAAAAAATAACGCGAAAATTCGGAAAAGTAATCGAACTAGATAATTACTAAAATATAATTAGTTTGCCGAAGCGCAAAAGCAGATCTTGTTGAGTTTTCAATTTCATATTTTGTATTTTGTTCGCGGGATAGCTGAATAGCCGAGAAAAAATTTGATAATGTTTGCTCAAATTTATTTTATTTGTTATAATATTAATTTTTTTTTTCAGATTCTGATAATGAAGAGGAGACTCGGCAGAGGCAGGCGGCGGCTGCCGAAGTTGTGCTGGACGTTCCTCTCGGAGGGGCTGACGCTGATCCTCTTCTGCTACGACAAAATGCCGCCGCTCTGTCGCTGCGTGATTTTCCTCCGCTGGGTGCCCCGCTGCGTGGCCCCGCTGCTCCACTGCGTGGCCCCGCTGCTCCGCTACGTGGCGCCGCTGCTCCGCTGCGTGGCCCCGCTGCTCCGCTGCGTGGCGCTCGGCGGCTTCGTGGCGCTCCGCGGCATGGCGCCGTGGTGGCTCCTGCAGTGGTTCCTCCTGCAATTGTTGCTCAACGAGATATTCGGACGTCGAATTATCGAAGATGTAAGAATGGTTTAAATTATATTTGTAAATATTAAAGTAAGGATTTTTTCCTTTCCATTTAAACAATTGATTTATAATTTTTTTTTCTAGATGAGCGAAGCAGGATGGCTCAAAGCCATTGGAACGCTCAGAGTAGGATGGTGGACCTCCTCTACCAAATGAGTAACCCATTCCACCGTACAAATCGAAGACGCGAGGAAGAACGCGAGGAAGATTATGCCGATGAGGCATGAAAAAAAATTTAAGAATGTTAATATATTAATGTTAATAATAAATCTTATATATGATATTATTTTAGAGTTTAGCCTTTGTATTTAAAAATTATATTAACATTAAAAAAATATATAGCTACCGGAAATTAATATTTTTTATTGGAAGACGGAAGAAAAAGAAGATAAAATAATCGGAATCGTGTAATTTTCTTTCCCGATAATTCAAACATATAAACAGATATATACTGTTCTAATAATTACCTGGAAATCATACTGTATGCTATGAAAAAATTACACACGCACACATATTAATCACATATCGCTCCTCAAGTTTTTCGCACACCTTTTTTTCGCACACCAGTTTTTCGCACCGCTGGTTTTTCGTCACCGTGAACCTAGCCGCACTAGACGTATTCGCTCCCGTGTAACCACGGCCTGTCAGCTCTCTCCAGACGAAAAGCTAACATGCCGTGAAATATAGGTGTATATTGAAAAAATATGCATACAAATATAAATATTGATATTGTTCAATGTGTTATTAGAGAATTAGAGAATCCGTTTTTTCTTCTTGGGACAGAAATGGCGAAAAAAAAAACAGTTGTATACGTATATGTGCGCTTTCATAGTGGTTTCGTTCCCCGATCAAGAGGTTATGTTAGTGTATTTCGAAATAATTACTGATTAAACAGCTATTAAATAGTGTTTAGAGTATATAAAGAGAAGAAAATTGTGTTTTTTTCCACAATACAGCATTTTTTTTATCAAAAAGGAAAAGTCAAATTAATATTGTGTTTTTTCCACGATTCGGCATTTTTTTGTTGAAAAATAAAAATCGTCAAATTAATATGAAATACTGATTAAATAACTATCAAATAGTGTTTATAATGCATTAATGGATTAGAATTGCTTTGTTTTCCACGATTCAGCATTTTATAATCAAAATTGTATTTTAGATTACACCGCTAGACTCATTACTGTACATAAATTGTCCCCCCTCCCCTCTGAGTACAATTCTTCATTTTTTGTTTATGTGGAGTAAGGATACTGTTTTCATTATACTGTTTTCATATCTTCTTTATTTGATTATTTATTTCAGCGGGGGTCAGCCATTAATTTTAATAAATTAATTAAATTTTTTTGTTTTGCGAGCTCTCGTTGTCGCTTTTTCCTCCCAGCTCGTTTCCACCGTGGTGGTCTCGTATGTCCACCTGAAAAAAATATAATTGAACTAAGTATATTTACTTGTTTTCATGAATAAATATATATATATATATTGTCACGGCACTCTCTGGTTCGCCGGACGTTATTCCCGGGTGAACCCGGGTTGTTCGCAAAAAGAAAGAAACAAAAAAAAGAAAAGGGAGGTTTATCTACGTGGAAAAAGAAAGTAGGCAAAGTAAAAGAATACGGAAATTTATTGCTGGGGGCTAGGCGACTCGCCCACGCGACAATTTCGAGCGGGGCGAGGACGCGTGCTCGAGAAAAAAAAGGAAAAAAAAATTACGAACGCAAAAGAAACGAAAACGGGTTTACTGATTTTTGGGCGCCAGTCGATATAGATCGACAAAATTTATATTTCTAAAGACTCGAACGCAAAAAAAAGAAAAAAACGGGGGGGTTACAGTTTCTCAGGGTCGAGGGTGTTCCCGGCGCGCGGGCCTCTTAATAATTACCCACGTCGGGTTTTCGGCGATGTTGAAAATTAATCGAGCTCAAAGAAAAATCGGGGGAATTACAATAAATAAAATAAAGCGCAAATGGGGACGACGGGTATGAAAAATCGCTAAAGTGTAAAAGGGAGGGTCGCGCTGCGTCACCACACGCTCACGGATCGATACAAGGAAAAAAGGGTATTTTTGTCGCAATCAAGAAAAAAAATGTGCAATGGGCAGCAGAATAAAAAGGTAATGGAACGGGCTTACTTTGTTGCTGAGAGGATCTCCACACGTATTCCCTTATCGCTCGCAATGCCACGCGTGGTCCTCGTGGCCAATATGGCAGTCGCTCGTGTCCTCGTTCGCTCTACAGATCTCTTTCGCAATGGCTCGATACAATAGTTAATTTCGCGGTCTCTTCTCTATGCTAGCTCTCGCCGAAGTGAAGAGCTCGTTCTCTTCTTCACCGGGACAGCTCGTGGGAAAAGGATTCGGGAAAATTCGGGTAAGATCGGGGTCAAAGGGCCTGCGCAATATTAATATGGGTCATCGGGGGATCGATAATCGATGGCTTATTGGGCCACCGAAGTCGCCGTCGCTGGCGCACGCGCCCTCGATGATGGATGGCCCGGCAGGTGCTGCCGACGATGGCACGCGACGGTCGACTCGGTGACAAAGATCGTAGGGGGAAGGGGTGAGGGCTCCCTGTGGACACTTGCTCTCTCGATGGCGTAATACTTGACGTTGCTCGCTCTATGCTGATTTTTCCGATGATCCCACTCGCTCGATATACCGACCGGGCCCTCGCAGATGTTCGGCTTTTCTCGGTGGTCTATCTTGAGTCTTCTTCGCCGTCCACAGGGTTCCTCTTCATACTTTTTCTTGGGGATTTGTGGGGCAGCGGGATCCTTGGGGACATTATCGGGTTGGGATGGGACTACGGGGATGGTGAAAGAAGAGCAACGAGGGACGACGGAGTTTCGCTAATTGTTCGAAGCTTGTCAATTCTTATTCTATTTTACATTTCGCGGGTATTGGCGGCGTGTGGTGACGGACTTCGGCGAGGCTTATGCCTCGTCTGTGACGCCGTGTCACAATATATATATATATATATATATATATATATCTCTATAATATAAAGATATGTCGCCGCTGCCGCCGCCGCCGCCGCCACCGCCACCGCCGCCGCCGCGGCCGCTGTTTCAGGATTTGAGCTTATACCGGGTGTCCAATTTGAAAAGAATGACTAACCCAAACCCCAAACCCAAACCCAAAACCCAAACCTAAGTGAGGGCGCGTAGCGCCCTACGCACCCCTATATATATATATATATATATATATATAATATTCCATGGATTTGTACACTATTTAAAGCTGTTGACAGCGTTTGTAGATACTCGGTACGATTCGCTTTAAAAAAAAAACCCTCTAGCGGTTTGAGCCGCTGCTCCTACAATATACGTCGACTCACGTGAGTTTTAGTTTTCGTCGCAATTCTATTACTCGTGGGATTTGTTTATCCCAAAGAGTTTCAATACCGAAAACGGTTTGTTGAAAAAGAAGCCACGGGCCTTCACTCTGCAACGGATATTGTGCATGCAAGGCATGTATGGCCTTGAAGCAAACATCTACCGCTTGTAATGGGCTCTCGACTTTGTACAAGACTTCATCGATTACGACGTACGATTGGCTGATGTCGAATGTTTCCAAACCGACGACAGCAGGAAGCGGCTGCAGTTGAGTGTTTAACTTGATTGCTTTTTGGCGCATACGCTCAATAGCCGGCTTCAGATCGTCAATTACCTGTTGAACAAACATTATGAATAGACACAATTTCACTGATTACTTAAAAGTCATCAAAAACTTTAATATGGCAATTTCGAGTAAAATAAACCTTACATATTATTTCTTCAAAATTGGGCTTTTTCAGTGAATTGTAATTTTCACAATTTTATTCTTGATAAATAAAGTGACAACAAAATTGTTTAATGGACATTCGGTTCCTTGTCATGTTTTTAGAGAGGTTTAGATAAATTATAAAATTGTTCTCAGATCTAAAAAGATTTAAAAATTACAGACAAGTGAAAATGCTAATTTTAAGAAAAAAAATGTATTTCACTCAAAAATGGAAAATGGAGTTTATGCACGGCTTGGAAAATAACTTTTTTTAAATGCGCGTTCAAACACTTAAAATTTTTGCCGAACTAATTTTTTCCGCCATGAACATTTTTAAATTACATATTTTTCCGTTTAAAATATGGAATTGAAACATCGACGAATTAATGGGCATCCACTATATACGATGAATAGACATTGATGTACCTTGACGTGCAATATGAAGCCCTCAACGATTTCAACTTTCGTAGTTCGTTTTTTTTTTCGGCCTTTTAGATTGATCGTCACGGGTTGAAAGAGGCTAGCGAATATTTTGAAGATAGCCACTACATCTGTAGGATCTGATTCACACAAAAATGAAAATGACAAAAATAAAAAACAGAATTGGTAATTTATTGCTTTGGAGTTTGATAAGCATAGGAATGGTATTTTTATAACCATAACATCAAACAATTACAATTAGCTTGATAACCCGATTTTAGAATGCAAATCAAGCTGTAAAAACCAGCTCACACTGGATAACGTTCTGAACACGTTAGAAAAAAACGGAATTATTTGTATACCTTCATTATTCTGACTCCCGCTGACTCGTAGCACCTTCCGCGAGAACTCGCCCCACGATGAAATTAATTTCAAATCGCAGTTTGGATAGAGATGGAGGAAATCCTGTTCAAGCTGAAAGGTACATAAAAATGTATTCTGCAACCTTATTCGATATTTTTCAACAATTAGGAGTATGAATGAATTTTTTTTTTTCAATCATTAGGGCGCATAATGTAGAGTAAGTAAAAATAATGAGGACGTATTTTTTAGTTTTCGTTAAAAATGACAGATGCACCTGGTTATAGGCAATTCAATTTCACGGATTTTAATATATATAGATATAGCGTAACATGTGTGACGTCATAATGTTATATTTTTCAATTTGTTATATTAACGGCAATTTTGATTCAAATAAAAAAAAAAATACGTACTAAATGTTTTTTCCTAAACTACCAGATTTTGAAACTAAAAAAATTTCATTTATACTCCCAATTCTTTCATTTCCAATTTCTTTCTTTCATTTCCAAACTAAAAAAAAATCGATTCGGTATTGTAACTCACGAGTGTGTAGCCATGTGGTTGGAGAAGTGCCGGGTACTGCTGCATATAACAACTTACAGTCGGAGGTGAGTCGGATGAGCAAGATTTTTTATTTTTGTGTGTGATTTTCTCGGCAGATTTCTTCAGCTGAACCAGGCGATCTTCAGCCGTAGCTACCCACTTTTCTTCAACCAATGTCTACGGTTCTACACGACTCTGGAGCCATAAAACGTTTTCGCTCGCTGGTTGCTCCTCAACTGAAATATTTTAACAAACGTTAACTCATAAAATCATCGTACTTCAGATATTAATTAAGGCCGTCCTCTAGTTTCTCGGCTGTTTTTTTTATGGCTTTTTCAATAATTTTTTTACGGGCAAAGCATCGAAATAATCAATCTCATTATTTTTGCATAATCTTTATTAACATTTAAATAAGCTTTACAAATTTTTTGAAGTCAAAATATATAATAGAATAGCAGTTATAGTGGCCGACAGGAAGACATCAAGTAAAAGAGGTGCTTGACGGTGACCAAGATTGCGGCTGTTCTGCTTATCTGAAATCAAAAAACCAAACGGCATTTTAATCTTCATATTCAAGACTAGCGATTGAACTAGAGTGAATTCTAAATTACAAAAATTGACTTTTTTATACACTTTTGAAAATTACATTCTATTTTTTACTCATTTTTTCTTAATTTTTTCGCTCGTACGAAAAAAACTATCGAAGCAATCATGATAATCCTAGTTCAATCGCTGGCTTATAACATATTAAAGATGCTGTATAAATTTGAACAAGATCGGTGCAATAGTTTCTGAATATCGTGGTTACCGTTTCGAAAAATGGTGTTTCGAGAAAAACGCGTTTGAAAGTTCGCGCATGTGATTTATACTAAAAATTTCATCTCACCGTCAATCTGCTATGCCTGGACCATACAATAGGCCTTCCTCTTCTTCTTCCACACATTTTCTACACATGTTGTAGATGTGATTTATGAAAAAAAAAAAATCGATTTTTTCGACCCGAGAAACTAGAGGACGGCCTTAATTTGCATGTAGCTAAATATACATCAACGCTTGCCCTTAGATATATTCTCGACATTTAAACCGCATCACTATGGCAGACTGTCACATGCATGAAAGACCCCGGTATGCGAGCGACGCATTGGAAAGGATATTTTATCCATATTAGTCACAAAAATGAAGGCAACTTACCATCTGAGTCTGAAGCGGCTCTTGTGCGAGAGTTTCGAGCACCGCACTGTCGAAGAGATTTCGAGAGATTTGTGTATTTGTTATACAACTTTCCCTTCGGTGCGACTACCTGGCCGCCATTACCACAACGTAGAGGAATGTAATAAGTAAACTGAAAGATCCCTCGTGAAACTGTTATTAATTTGGTAATATTTTTTGTGAAGAATAGAGAAAAATCGTACGTACCGGATCCTCGCGCGGAAAGATCTGCAAATATCTTTTGCCAATTGTATAAATCGTTCGGGCCGAATCCTGAAGTTATAATGAATCGGATAAATGGACTTAATAATTTGTATTAATTGCATACTTGTTCATTAGATGGAAACTTTTAAATTATTGAAGTGTTTTGGATGTATGAATGAATGTATGTATGTATGAATGAATTGAATGATTTGGATGTATGTAATGAATCATTGAAAACATATCGAAATAAGTTTTCAAAAAAACGTACTTTTTGTTTACATCACCACCTAGCTCAGCTAAAATTATGAGATGACTTAGGGTGTGTCTGTGCTCGTTTTCAAAGCCGGCACCATCGTGCTGCGCCTTTAGCACTATCGCTTCGACGGTATCGTGAAGATACTTCCCGGCTGACTGAAAATACAGAGATAACGTCAGAAATTTAACATATACAAATTACCGTCTATGATGTTTATATTATTTTTCTATTTCACGTATCTATTATACGTCTTTTAGGCGGTTACTTGGACGTTATCTGTACGTGTGTTTCATATGGGTATCACAAACTCAGAATAAAATTTTCTTTCATATGAATAATCAAAAAAACATACGTTGTTAATGGTCAAGTCACACAGGCCGCCTTCCCGCTCACCGAGCTGTTCTAACAATCGTTGCAAATCTGTCTCATCTTTATCGGGCTCAGTGTTATCCTGGGGATCACGGTTTACCGATCGTAATTCCACCGGTGTGGCCGATAGGTTTTGTGGTGCATCTAATACGTTGACAAGACCATTGAATAAGCTGAGGTCTTTATCCAGTGTGTGTAGTGTAAGTGTTTTTTCAACAGCATCCGTAGCCTGCAATACGAAAAATTATTTTTTAACTAATTGCACTGAGTTAAATTGATGCCAAGTAATTATTATCTAAACAATGAAACAATTTATATTGTGATTTCATTGGTCTATCATCTAATAGTTGGAAATCATCTACATCTACACTCACATAATCACGCCAGAAGGGATCAATTCCCAAAAAAATTAAAATGTAATTTCCCGTGAAATATTAAAACTTTTTAAAAAATACTACCTGAACGACACCGAAATAATGGAATGTTTTTATAACTGAAGTACATTTTTTATGGCCAAGATCACTGGTGCGAATATTGTTTCATTTTCAGCTTTTCGTAAGGCTCATATTGCACAGATGAACTAAATTGGCTTCGCTAGTTCCATCCTCTTTGTAAGAAAATACTTTCCTGTCCGAAAATGAGATTTTTCATTTGATACACTAACCAAACACATATCTACATAATGTAGTATATGTTTCTTTGCGCAGTGCCGCGGCATTTTAGCAAATTTACTTTCTAACTTCTGCGCACGAACTTCGAATTGAAATTTTTGTACTTCGATCAGAAATAATCGTCTTACAAAGAGAATGGGAATTTACAGAGCCAATTGAGTTCATTGGTGCAGCCTTATGGGTAGTTGGAAATGGAAAAAAATTTGCAGCGATCAACTTACCAGTGAATAAATTATTTTATTTATGAAAATGTTTCCTCACTTTCCTGGTCTTTCAGAAGCATTCATCATAAAGTTTTACTGCTTAATAAGAGACATATACATGCAAGGAAGCTAAAACCCACCACCATATGAATGTGATGATGCATAAAAAAAAAGAAAAGTTCATGATACCAGCAGGTCTCCACCGTTATTCCACGCCTGCACTTTCGCCCAAAATTTGGCCCTAGGCCCTATTTTGGGCACTACTTCTGCCAACATATCATAACTCAAATTGCGTAATGCAATGATATCGATTTGTTGCTCTGTCAAGAATCACACAAAAATAATTTATTTTACCTTGCGATCTATAAAAACGTATTAAAATTCATGTACAAAGGATTATAATAAGCAGCTCGATCTCGAGATTCATATTTGGACACCTCACGAGGTGAAACAAATGGCGAGTATGCAACGAAAAATTATAAAATAATGTCAGGGATCAGATGGACCCGAAGTCCATGCTTGTTTCATTTCCTATGTCCGCAAAATAAGCAGCTCGATCTCGAGATTCACATTAGGACACTTTAAAAGGTGAAACAAATGTCGAGTATAGCACGAAAAATTATAAAATAATATCAGGGATCAGATGGACCCAAATTCCATGCTTGTTTCATTTTCTATGATTGGGTAATGATCAGCTCGATCCCGAGATTCACATTTGAACACTTTAAGGGGTGAAACAAATGGCAAGTATGGAACGAAAAGATATGAAACAATGTCAGGGATCTGATTGATCCGAAGTCCATACTTTTTTTATTCTCTAAGATCGTATTACGCGCAGCCCGATCTCGAGATTCACATTTCGACGTCTTAAGAGTTGATACAAATAGTGTTTAAGGTATGAAAAATTATAAAATCATGTCAAGGATTAGATGGACGCAATACCTTTTTTTTCCATTAATAACATTGAATAACAAGAAGCCCGATCTAGAGATCCACATTTCGACGCCTTAATAGGTGAAATAAATCCTGAGTGTTGTTTTAAAAATCATAATTTATGATTGGAGACTTTAAAAACCCCACAGCGATTTTTATTTCATTTATTAGCTTTTGATAACGTGCATACGTGTTTTGAGATTCCTGCTTCTCAACCTTAGGAGGTGAAACTAGTGGCGAGTGAAGGCTGAAAATCTAGAAAATATCGTCAGGGATGAGATTGAACCACGACTATACTTGTTTTATTTCCTACGATCTGATAACGAACAGACCGATACCGAGATTCACCTTTGGACACTCCAAGAGGTGAAATAAATGGCGATAATGGCACGAAAAACTATGAGCTTGGCGAATAGATCCGCCTCAGTGCAAAGATCGCCATTTTTGCGCACGAAATTAATACGGAGACAGAGTCGTTCTATATGAGCAACGTAGGGAAGGTTGTTGAACATGATTTTTGGTGCATCTTACTTGGCTTATTACTATTACAGCCGTCGTGTAAATGCCCAGTAATCTAAGGAATTTAAAAACTAATTTGTATACAACTGTCCATCTCTTTTGTTTTAAACATACTTGCTTTGCTGCAATCGTTGTATAGTTGTCGTAAAATGAAAAGTGTATTAAATTTATACATTCTTTTGGGCTACAACATTTTTCTATTGCATATTCTATAGTTTATTTTTATATTCTTTACTTAATTATATCGCAGACAAATGGCTATTGTTACGTTTAAAATAATTTATTCAATAGGAACTTTATTTTGTAGTTCATTGTGTTCCTCAATATCTGTGTATCGACATTTTTCTATACGTTTATCAAAGCGAAGAAAGGTTAATCGGTCATATTCAGATTGTAGAAATAATTTTTTTTTCTTTGGTAAATGTTACCTTACATTTACCTTTCTAAGGTGAAATTAGAAAGAAAATTTGAAGATAATCTTACCCAAACCCACTGATAAAGCTTAGACTCACCGAAAATGTTTTGGTGGTGAACAAAAACGTCATAATGATGATTCAACCGTATAATGTATATTTAACCCAACAGTACGAAAAACTTATTACTTCATTAAGGTAGTAGTCTGGTAACTTGAGTCGATTTTCATGTATTTTTTGCAGGGCGTTTTTTTTTGTAGGAAAATAAAAACGATTTTTTTGGATATTCATAATGTTTTTATTCAGATCTTAAAGATACAAAAAAAAATTTTGAAAAAATGTAGTAGTTTATATTATTATTATTATTATTGATCGATGTTGGCACCTCTAAAAAAAAGCGCACGTGTGGCCCCGGTGATTTTTGCTCTTGATGTTATCCGAAATCAAAAATTCTTGATAATTCTTAATCTCTAGACATGTCATTTCGGTCGGAACTACTGAAGTTATATTTCATGGATAAATAACAAATTAGCGGACTTTGAAAAAAAGTCCTTTTATTTTAGCAAAGAAGGGATTGTAAAATAAAAAGTTAGGGGCGAAAAAATTTCTCAGTTGTTCCGACGAGCACTATAAGTGTGTCGATAGAATTATCAAGAATTTTTGATATCAGATAACATCAAGAGCCAAAATCACCGGGGCCACCTACGCACTTTTTTTTCGAGGTGCCAACTTTGATCAATAATGCTAATAATAGTAAACTATTAAATTTTTTCAAAAATTTTTTTTTATTGTATCTTAAATATGTAAATAAAAACATCCTAAAGATCCGAAGCGATTCATTTTTATTTTCTTACAAAAAAACGTCCTCTAAAAAAACCATGAAAATCGGCTTAAGTTACCAGACTACTACCGTAAGAAACGTACACAAGTCGTCAAAAATTCGAAACAACAGTGGCAACGAGGCGAGCTCGAGGTTACAAAATTACAACATTTTCGCTTAGTCGGCAAATAATTTTTCGCACTACTGAGGCAAATATCACGTGCAATTGCCAAGAGAAATATTTTGGATACACCAATGAAATATCCATTGCCACAGTGTTACTTCATGTGCATGTTTCATCTACCATTGCTACATATTGATGAAAAATTTGCGCTGTTGGAGCGAGATATCCTGAAAAGAAATTTCATTCACCATCGCCATTATTATCATCGAGTACGGCGGAAAGATTGTGCGAAGATTCAGAGCTGGATTTTGAGACTTTGATTGTAATTGCGATTTAGAGTTCTCATATTGCGCGATAAAATGTAACGTTGAAAAGGACTCGCACGATCATGTGATCCTCGAATTTTGTGTTTCGAGACAATAGTTCGTGAAGATATTATGAAGGAAAATCTGACTTTCGAGTCAGATTTTGATATTAATAGACTCGACGGGTGAGCAAACGTGAATGAAATACTGGACACGTTAGCATCGAAGATTGATACAAATATGGATATCTCTTTGCCAATGGTCGTTTGCTCGCTGTGTGGCTCGAAATTATGGAAAGTATTGATGAAATCGAAGAACTTACGAACATATATATCGTTGGTTTTCTCACGAATCTTCACACCTGCAATATTTGTCAAAGATCCTTCAAAAGAGCTCACCATCTATTGATACACAGTTTTCGTCATGTGGACTGTGAAATGCCAAGCAATAATAGCTGAAGCGAGAATATCGATAATTTCAATGATAAAGTTGCAGCGATGCCAAGATTGATTCGTCGATTCGATGTCCCACGAGGACGAAAATTTCATTATCATTCTCATGATACAGCGTGCGATGAATTTCTTCCAATTATCAAAGATATGCAAGTACAATGATCATAACGATAATAACAGTAGCGACGATGATATCGCAGTCGTGTGTGGATGGCCGATGAAATTACCGATGGAACGAGCTAAAGAATGATTATTGGCTCGAAGAGATCGATGAAATTTTCATCGAACGAACCGTCTCTCCATGTCTCGAGGATCGATCGAGAAGTGGCCAGATCGGAAAATCGTAAAGAAAGCACGATTCATCAAGAAATTATCGCGTATCGTTGTGTCGTCAAAGCGACAGTCACGTGATCCAAAGCTTATAAAAAGATATTTAAACTTATTAAATTGTATACCAATAAATAATAGTCTGAAGACTTTCGATGAAGAATAACTATTTTTCTAGTTTGACGTTACATTAAAAACCTACTCCAGACGTTCTCTATCAGGTTCAAATCTGGAGCGTGTTCGGAAATTGGCTGACAGTACTGTCAGTACTAGAAAATCTATAGTGCAAGTCACGTATACTGTACATTTTCTAGTACTGACAGTACTGTCAGCCAATTTCCGAACCTGGCCCTGGAGATTTGTTAGACCAATTTAATATTTGAACCTCGGGATTTTGCTCGATAGAACCCATCGTCTCGCGAGACGTGTGCACGGCAGAATTGTCCTGCATAAACATTATAGTGGGGTATTCCTCTGCAGGAAATCTTGCACGTGCACACGGGAGCATTACTCTGTCCAAAATGTTTGAATATTCTTCAGAATTAATTCTTGGTGATATTTCAGTTATTTCCATTAGACCGGCATAAAATAAATATTTATTATAAATATTCATTGTAAATATTTATTAAATGAATATTTATTATACACGTGTTGCCGTGAATCATTTGATAACTTGAAGACCGAATATTATTACATAGTAATTTATTCTTCAATTATATACTTACTTCCTTTCACCAACTTTCAATTTTACGTAATTTCTAATGCGATTAGCAATTTTTTTTATGACTCATTGAATGGACTTGTAGTAAAAATTTTCCAAATAAGTTTTTCCACTTATTTGTACAGCATTTCTTTTCTGTTGAACGTACTTTCGACTTGGCTTATATATATTTGTGACTACATGTTTTTCCATATATACATATTAGGAAATAATGGAATATGATGCAACTTGGTGAGAAAGGAAGCGTTTTCTGTCGAGCGTCGATGTTTTCAGACCGAGTCATAAGTCGAGGGCACTGATGGCACCCGAGAGTGAAGGCGAGTATAGCAAAAATCGCGCGAGACAACGTTGCCTGCTTCTTTCACTACACGCATGCAACATTTTCGACAACAAATGAATTAATAACGAGAGAAATCCAGGGACAACCTGACTACGCTGACGTGGATTAAAGTGATGCTACATTCGTTCGAACAGTTCCCACATGTATATACGCCTCGTCATTAAAATATCTTAGTC
The DNA here is from genome assembly GCA_963564615.1 of Rhorus exstirpatorius. Taxonomy (NCBI): domain Eukaryota; kingdom Metazoa; phylum Arthropoda; class Insecta; order Hymenoptera; family Ichneumonidae; genus Rhorus; species Rhorus exstirpatorius. The sequence continues at coordinate 918,792 of OY751322.1, forward strand.
AATGCAGTTCTTCGCTAGGGGTAGCATTTTGAATCACTGTCACGAGAGCTTTTTTTCAATATGAAAAATGTTTACAAGATATTTATGAAACGTTTTTTATGTATGGTTCTAACACCAACGAAGGGTGTTAATTAAGTTTAATTAAGTACTTAATTAATTATGAAGTTCAATTAAGTACTTAATTAATTAATTAATAATTTATAAATAATAGTTAGTTACTTTTATTTTCAGGTATACCCTTTTAAGGGTGTTTACACACAGAATTTGTAAAGAATAATAAATCACGATTCGTTTCCCAATTTGAAAAAAACTAAATTCACATACATTAATTATTACTCTATTATTGTTCATTAATTTAAAAATTCACATCAATGAATCGTTTTTACGAAACTTTCAATCCAGCTACGGCGATGGGTAAGCGACAAACCGTAGGTAAAATCAGCGCGCGGTCCGACATTGAGACAAATTACTGTCGGTGGGCAGCTTTGAAGTGAAACTGCGGGATTTTGCGAATCATTTTTAACTTCTCAACGCCCTGCCATTGTTCATTGTGGTCATTTCAGATATTTTCAGCTACGCATTTTAATCGTCGATACTTCCTTTCCAGTATCGCGCAAATCACAACTCTGTCAACCATGTCTCGCAATGTCAAAAATGTCGATGAACGTGGACGTGCACTCGCCAAATACCTGTATCTTATATACGAGAACACTTATCGCAATAACTGTTGTGCGAGTTGTGAGGGCATGATAAAAGCCGACAGCGCAAAATATTTTCAGGGAATCAATCGAGGCGTTCTAGCGTAGCACTCAAGAATCCGTTTCGACTTCCTGGGTCCACATCTCCTCCGGGAGTGATCCAATTTAGGCTGATAGGGTTGGGGGGGGGGGGGGGGGGGTTGAGCACGCCATGAGACGACCTTTCTACTGCACGGAAAAAAAGACATTTCAAAAAATAATAACTGATATTTAAAAAATACAACGATGAAGAGAAAAAATGCAGTTTAACACAGTAAATTAATCTCTTTACAGTATTTTGATCAAAAATTAATGTGCGGAATATACTTCTGTACTATCTGTATAACCATATTTGTTAGTTGAAACTGTATAAACAACTATTTTCACTTCAAAAAAGTGTTACTGTAAAAATTAAAAATGCTCGCAATGAATTTTGCTATAGATAAAATGAAAAACCAATAGATTCGTACAAGAAAAATTTTAAAACTGACGCATTAAAATGAACTGTATAGAGAGAGTATTTTTACGAATGTAAGACATAACAAAAAATACTAAATTCTCTATGAAAAATAGAATTTAAAATAAAGAAAAATTGTAGCACGCTTTCGTCGAATTCAACTGTGAAAATGATGGATAAATTACAGTTTTAAAATGTGTATGGAAAATACGACGCAAACAAGAAATTCATAAGGATCAATAAGCGTTCATAAAATCAATAGCGTAGTGGTATAGAGTGTCGGTCGTTAGGTAGGCCTCAGGTAAAATCTTAGGTAGGCTCAAAATTAATTTCGACGGAAAAACGTCCGGACCACCAAGCCAAAAACACTCGTAAAAAAAAAAATATCCAAATCTTTAATTTTTTTTTTTTCGATTATTTTAAGGATCGAAAGTGTTGAATTCGTTTACTGCGGAGGATCGCGGGGTAAAATCCTGGTCAATGACGATTTTTTTTTTGCAAAATTCACAGTATTTTCAAAGATAATGGAACAGCAGTTTTAAATTCGTTCATCGATTTAATTGCTTATTTATATATAATAAACTACATTTATTATGCTAATTCAACCCGCGCTTTTCAAAATCTTCTAAACTTTTATTTTTTACAGTTCACTTTGCAATTTCTCAAAAATTAAACCCAAAAAGATGCGCTATTTTATATCATAATTGATTTCACAATTCGTAGAATTTGTCACAGTGGTAAACTCTATTTACACTTTTATACTGTAAAAATTCATTCTATCGCCTAATGCTTTTTATTTCAAATTTTAAAGAATTTCCGAAGTTTTCCTCCTGAGAGACATTCTCTATTAATAAAACTGTAAAATATGATAGAAACATGACTAGAATTCACAGAAAGCTTTTTTCCGTGTGGTAGGGGTTACTAAGCTTTTTGGTATGGGCCAGTATCAATTCTGGCGTGCATAGCCTGTGAACGACAAACTCTGATTTGCACCGATCCAGAAAATTCGCTCGCAGTCAGGAAATTTTCAATCAATCGTCATGAAACTAGTCTCCTTCGGAAAATTATTCAATTTACTCGAATATACTTTTTTGGTTTTCCGAAATCAGTCCGAGTCTCATCAAAATCATTGGTAAAAAAATATTGCCCCAGTTCAAATGCCACCTGCTGTATGTGTATTTCTTTTGGGACGGGTGGCGCGTCAGCCGGGTAAGGAAAATGGGTATGTGCATCATAATCAAGCATGTTACCCGGCTCAATGCCGAGCTCGGGAGAAGGAGGCAAATCCATTTTCGAAAGTAAAATCACATAATATCGAGTCATCTGGCAAGCATTAGAAAAAAAAAAGATACGATCGGAACAAAAGAACGGCGTTTTGTCATACAACACGTGAAGAAAATAAAGAAGCGAGAATAATTGGTCGCTTACCGCTGGTGAAATCGTTATCTCGTTCAATATTGTCATTTCTGCGTTTCTTCCTTATTGCGTTTTTCTTCATAGTTCGGGATAATCGTGATATTTGTTGTGATTTTCGCGAAACTCGTCGTGATTTTCGTGATCTTAGTGATTACCGTGATACATATAACTTTTCGAAAATGGATTTACCTCCTCCCGAGTTAGCCATCGAGCCGGACGACGTGCTTGGTCATGAAGCAAATTACGAGCCCGATCTCGAGGCTCCCGATTCTCCTGACCCGGCTGATATTCCACCCGTTCCGGAAGAAGGCACATTTATGCCAATTATAAATGCCAAGTCCGTGGACGCATTGTTGGCCTGTGGGAGAGCGGTAAATCAGCCACGGAGATACAGCGAATTATCGGGTGCAATATAAAAACTGTCCACCTATGGATAAGGAAGCACCGAGAAGGTGGCGTTGCCACGTTGTCGGACCATCGTAAGCGCAATAAGCGTCCGAAAAAAACCACCCCAGAGCAGGACGAGACCATACGAGATGCTGTCACGAGGACCCCGTTTACCACCAGGCGTAAACTGCTGCAGGAAACGGGTCTAATAATTTCTAACAGAACCCTTAGCCGTCGCCTTAAATATTTTAACATCACTGCACACAGGCCACAGAAAAAAACACCGCTCACGAATGAGCACATTCGTGAGAGGATGGAATTTGCTCGAGCACATTTAAGGTTGTTGTGCTGGCTAGAAAGAGGGGGTATAAAAGGGGGGTGTGCCCTATGCTTATACATTGAGTTGACCCACTGTTACCACTCGTATGCTACAAAAAATCGAAATATTTAACGTATGTTTACGGACGATTTTTTAAGTGATATTTATAAAATAATGCTTTTGTGAATTATCGGTGGTTGCAATAAGGGTTTTTTTTTATCTTACATAATTAATTTTAATGATTTCTTCTCACATGAAATCCCGAGATGATTTGGCAACGTCGCAAATCATAACACGATAATATTCAGGTTGGCAGCAGTGCCGCGAAGTTAGAGAATTCCGTAGAGTATGCGTCCCGTGTATAACCTAAAATCTCGTGAGGCCGTTACAAGTGACAAGTTCAAGTTCGCAATTCGCGATAAAAAATGAAGATCGGTCAAAATAAAAAATTTTATCGCTGGAAAGGAAAAGTATGTACAGAAGCAGTTTATAAGCAGCGATGTGCTCAAGTCAAAAGTGGTAAAAAGAGGAAGAATAAACCTGTTATCGATGAACCGCCGTTTTTGACTTCGAATATTGAAGGGTGTCGAATCCTCGATATGAATAATTTCGTGAGCCGCATGCAATGTATAAAGTGCACACATTCACTATCCTTGGTGAACATTGAAAAGGAAGATCGACTTGGATTAGCGTCTATATTCTACATACGCTGTGAAAATTGCCTCTTTCTGAATCCTGTATCGACCAGCAAGCATCACAACGATAAGAAGCAAACGCTCTACGATGTCAATTCAAGAGCTTGTCTCGGTGAGTATTAAAAACTTTGTATATTATAGTAGAGATCAATGTCAAGAGACGCATCATAATGCTTGATACTTTAAAAACGAAAAAAAATTGCTTAGCTTCGCACCTAAAGTGTCGCTATTTCTTTTCAGGAGCTTTGCATGGTGGTATCGGCAATACCCATGTCAACAAATTTCTGAGTTGCCTGAATATCCCGACACTCAGTCCACATGTATTCAAACGATATGAACAGGAGGTTGGCTCGTTCATCGAGGTGGTAGCGAAGGAGGCGTGTCAGAGTGCGACAGTTTCAGAAAGAGAGCTTACGATACAGAATGCGGAGGAGCTGGAGAAAATGGTATAAATATACAGTTGCACGCATTACGCAAAATTTTGCGTAATGTATGCAACGACCAGCCTTTGGCGCATTTAAGAAACGTAATTTGAGTCCGAAGCTTATTGTCTGTGGCTAACGATGCCACAGTCATACCGATGACTTGTACATGTTTAAGCGTATATTTAGATTCTTACAATTTCTTCAGAATATTTGTAGACTTAAGATCATGTGGAATTGGATAGTTAAGGTTTTATGGAAAAACTATACATCAAACCCTGCAGAATTCACTGATGCAGAGCTTGACGTTTTTTTTTTCTGCTCTTCATATTTTCCATCTCTGGGAAATCTTTATCCGAAAATTTCAGTTGTTTCTCTCGCACTCATGTGTCACGAGGTACTTTTTACATGCCGTTAATATTTAATTGCTCATGAAAGAAATAATTACAAATCTATTGATATATTGTGAAGTTGTTACACAGAGAGTGAAAGTAGAACGATATTCGGTGCAAATCAATTGCCGAGGTGCAAGCAATTGCCGAGGCCATTGCTTAGATGGGTGAACGCTTAGTCATGCACTGGCTTGGCGCGCCGGCTAGCCTAGCGAAGTGCAGGCAGGGAGTGATAGGAGGGATAAAAAAAGAAGGGTTAATACATAAAAACCCGCAAGGGTATACGTTGGAACACACAAATAAAAAATAAAAAATAAAAAATATATAACTATACACATGAATATAAAAAATAAAAATTAATTCAATATGTATGTATAGTACTATTAAAAGAGAATGTTTCGAAAAAAATCCCAAAAAATGAACAAAAAACTACAATAAATAATATATGATAAAATAAACAATATACACAATAAGAAATATACAATATTTACAATAAAAAAATTACAATATGTACAGTTAAAAAAATATACAATATATATAAACAGAAAATGTCGAGTTCAAATTTCTTGCCTTTTAGATACTATTCGCGCGTTCTTTTCAATTATGTACAGGCCGAAGGAAGTGCAGACTGGCTTCATTCTACCAGATAAATCATCAATGAGTTCGGAAACTCGCGTTCGGTTGATAACGTCGTTCGACATGGGCTGGAGTAAGAGAGGGACCGGCCGTGCTTATGATAGCCTCAATGGATACGGAGCTTTGATTGGTTGCAACACCAAAAAAGTCTTAGATTACGGGACACGGAATCGAAAATGTCGATTGTGCGATCTAGGACATTCATCAAACGATCACAACTGTAGATTGAACTACGCAGGTAGCGCGAAAAACATGGAGAATCATTTGGTGAACGAACTCGTCAATGAAAATGAGATTTTGAAAAGAAATCACTGCGAGATTGGAGTTTTTATCGGTGACGACGACAGTTCCACCATCGCTCGAATACGTAGTTCGAGCGACCACCGAATTGTCAAGATGTCCGATACGAATCACACTTCGAAAGGCGTTACGAAAAAGTTGTACAGCATCCAAAAAGAGCATTAAGAATTAACGAACACGGCGATCACGTATCTTCATCGGTGCTTTTCCTACGCGATAGCGCAAAATAAGGGAGACAGTGCGGCTGTGGCCGCTGCGATTCGACAAATCCCCCATCATTCTTTCAATAACCACGAGAATTGCGGAGAATGGTGTGGTTGGATACGAAATAAGGAAAATTACGAACACAGTACAATTCCCGACGGATTCAGTGATGAAAAGCTTTTCAAACATCTTGTCACTATATTCGACAAATTGGCTGATAACTCGGAAAAATTTTCACATGGCGCATCGAGCAATCCGAACGAGAATTTAAATGCTATGATGGCCAGCAAGGCACCGAAGGCGCGATGCTACAGCATGAGTGCTTCGAGTGATTACCGATTCGCAGCCACTGTTGCCAACAAGAATATGGGAGAAGCCTATATAGATGCAGTAATAAACACGATGGGAATGTCGTCTGGAGAACACACGACGAAACATGTTGATTCGGTTGCACGTATCGCTAAAACTCGTGCTTTGAAAATTAAGAATCGCGAATTTAAAAGCAGACGAAATACTCTCAAACAGTATCGAACTCTTTTGCGAGCGAGGAAAGAGAATGTGGAAGGAATCACTTATGAATCCGGTATGGGTTTGCTAGATACTGTTGCACTGACACCTCCAAAAACCGGCGAGGTCAACGATCAGCCACTACCGGGTTCAACATATTCAGATCCAAAATATTCTCCGACTTTCGAGATAGTATTCTTCGATTTGGAGACAGCTGGCTTGTCGAAGACAGCCGAAATATTGCAGATTGGAGCACGGTGCAAAAACGAATCTCTTAGTGTTTATGTAACTCCGAGACAACCCATCCCTCTCACTGCATCTGCAATCAATGGTCTCATGACTGTCAACAAAGAGCTCTTTCTTAATGGCGTGAGAGTTCCATCGCACCCGCTTCGAGTCGCGTTAGAAGTTTTCCTGCAGTTCTTGATCGGGAAGAATAAACCGTGCGTACTAACCGCGCATAATTGCTCGTTCGACAGCTCTCGACTTCTCCACGCAATCAATCAAACCTCGATGATTGAAAAATTCAAAGGCGTCATTGCAGGTTTTGCAGACACTCTTCCGATCGTACGACAGCTCCTGAACCGAAGACATCATTGTAAGCAGACCGATTTAGCTGCAGAATTTCTGAACGTATCAGATAATGGAGCTCATAATGCGCTGCGGGATGTACAGATTCTCCAGATGCTGGCCCATCGATTGAAGATTACCGATGAGCTTCTTGTTTCAAAAATGATAACGCTCGAAGTAAAGATCGCACAAAATGTCACATCGAAAGAAATGCGAGACGTTACTCGAAGTTTGATTCCACTGCGAGGTGTTTTATCAGACGGAATGATTAAAAAAATGGGGTTCGCCGGCATTACTTTCAATATGATAGTCAATGCCTACATTTCAAATAGCGTTAACGGTATACATTCGCTCTTGACTGAATCTGTCAACGGAAGCCCTCGAGTTACGGACAGATCGACTGTGATTGGTCAATTAGTCGATTTCATTGATGAAATTGTGAGATTATTGAGTAATTAAAACCAAAGAAGTATCGTATGAAAATAATATATATAAACAGTTTTATTATTGTTGTTAAATTTTATAAAGTTAAAAACTGACTGTTCACTATATATTCGTTGCTGTAAATGAATAAGTTTAAATAATAAGTCAATTACTGTGAACATTCGTAATTAGATTATAAATAACTGAGAAAAGAATGTAGTAATCTCAATAAATCTTGAGTTGGATTTGGCGAAATAAACATTTGATTGTCATTACCAAATTTTAGTTCAGCCAAATAATATTAAATTCGGCCGAATATAACGAGATAAAACTTGGTAATATCTTATTTCATTTGCTTTATCGCACATTCAGTGAAAATTGTTATTTAATGATATATCACAAAGCTTGTTTTTAACGAATTTTTGAATTACTAATAAGATGAAATAATTTTATTTATTAATTATCCCGAATTACTCCTCCTTTCCGACTCACTCTGATACCGAATGTCGATAAGTCAGGTAGCGTATGTGCCGTCTGCGACGTTGCCGTCTTGCGACCGCCCGTTCTTACATATACTTGATTTTCGGTCACAATCCCTGATAAATTAATTAATAACTTGATAACGGTACTATAGATCCTCATTTGAACGTCGCCAAGAGTTAATACGATAGTTCTTTGATACGTACACTTTTTTTGAGCTCATTGGCACCATTTTCTTGTCAGATATTACGTAAATACTGCAAACATTATCAGAATTTCTCTATCATAGGGGCAGTTAACCTACAAAATACGTCAACTTTTCGAATTTTTTTTCTCAAAAACGGTACTGTGAATCGTATCCAAGTTTTACAGGAACGTAGGCAAAGGTGTTATATATATTGTGGAAAAATTTGGTTTGCGTGGCATCATTTTAAAGTATCGTCACAACAACCTTAAACTGGAATGCCGAATGGGCGGGTGTAATATGGTCCGACGAGAAGGTTAGATAAACATTACTATCCTACACTCTCATATCGATATGAATATAAGTAAAATGATAAGAACGAGCGCGTGCATCTCAGTGCACGTGATGGAAGTGAAACTTTTTTGGTGGCCTTTGCATGCCTACATTTATACTAAATAGTATTTTTTATTTTGTATATTGGGTTTGGGGGTGGAGAGGAAAAGAGAAAGAGAGAAAGAGTGTATTTCAAAAGGCATAAGAATATGCCTTCGGACACAATATCAACAATACTTCATTTGTCTCGTGATTTTCCATGGATTCATCATAAAATTATTATCCATTAAGAAAGTAACATTTCATTTATTTCTTCGATTTCCATGAGATTGTCAGCTGGTGCTTCAACGTGTATAGTAAATACTATAGCACTGTGGCGACTGAAATATGAGATATATGTTCTCGACCAAGCTGTTTTTCGCGCTCTATATTCTCGGTTCCGCTCTGCTCCTGTTTTGGGGGTCGCGAAATTTGCATAATAGCATAATTCATATGTAGTTGAATTACTCATTATTTACAGCTCCTTTAAAAAGTCCAAAAAACCCAAATAAAATACCTTTTCATCATATTTTTTATTAATAGAATGAATTTCATGATCATAAAAATTATAGGGACAATATTAGTAGTAAATATCTTTAATTTATCCTTCGATGGTTAACCGCCCGATAAAAAATAAATTTCATTCATCATCGGCACATACGGTTGGACGTCCGTAAGCTCAAAATTTCGACAGATTCTCACGTTTGGGGTGTTTCCGGAGTGAATCGAGGGAAAAAAATAATTGTACGACTTTTTGTTATTTCGCTCGGGAAGGTAGTGAGAAAACGTCGTAACTGTTTTTTATTCATTGATTGTTGTGGTCGATACGAACTTTTGCGCTTACGTTTTTTTTCGAGCTAATTTCAATGGATATAGGCGATTGCTATGTTTTTAAAGCTAATACTACAAAAAGAAATTTATACGACCTTTTGCCACCAAAATCGTATTTTTGGCGCTTACGACCTTCTGCCGTGAGTCACATGTGCCTGAATTTCAGAACGTTCGTTGACGAAATAATATAGATACTTTGAAAAAATAATCGGATCGAAAAAAGTGATCAGTTGTCTGGTCCGAGATTGTAATATTTTAAATCAGGAGAACGTAAGCTAGTCTCCATTTAAATTATAAATTAACTTTCCATTAAGAAATAAATTTTCTGAATATCCACCCTTCCGCCGTCGTCAGAAACCCATCGTGGCGCAACCCTTGAAAAACGTCTACTTTTGGGTAACTTCTTAGTCCAGTCAATTCGTGCTTAAAAAGGGGGTAACCGTGCGTTTTGGGTAGGCAGCGATTTCTTTTTGTATCGTAGGGGGGTCAGCTGTGAGTGTAAAACCGAGTTTTCGGGACGGGCGGTGTTGTCATTCAGCCGCTATCTTGAAAGTAAGGGTATTATTTTTGATTTATTTATCTCCGTAACCGTGAAGCTGACAAAAACTTTGTAAAAAGTTTTTTTGTAGCTAATACAATTATCTACAACATTTTAAATTAAGATTTTGCGCTAATGTTAATAAAAAAAAGTTATGAACAAAAAAGATGAAAAATTAGAGGATAAAAAACTTTGAGGTCAGATAGAATTAATTAATTGAAAATCTTGCAATAAAAATGTCTCTTACCTTTCTTATACAGCATTTCATAATAAACAATTTGGCCTATTTAATTTTTTTATTTGGTTTGTTTTGATTGATTTTTCAGCTTTGTGATAGTCTAGTGAAATGTTGAATCTCGGTGCATATTTGGTAGGTGGCGAATTTCGTTTTTAATTTCGTGGGGTGTCAGCCATGCGTATAAAACTCAGTTTCTGGGCTTGTAAAAGGTGAGGAACGGCCGCCATCTTGAAATTAAGGGTGTTTTTTTTTCATTTATCCCCGTAACCGTAACGCTGACAAAAATTTTGTAGAAAGCTTTTTTGTAGCTGATATAATTGACTACAACTTTTTTCGATAACTTATTACGATAATGTTAATAATAAAAAAGTTATAAACAAAAAAAAATTAAAATTAGGGGATAAAAAACTTCGGGGCCAGATTATTAATTAATTAAAAATCTTAGGTCGTCAGCGCAATTACGCGATCTTTTTTTATTTTTAATGGCAAAAGGTCTTTTATTTATTTTTTTTGTATTTGTAATAATAACGCGAAAGTCTGTCCAGAAACGAACAATTAAAAAACCGGTGAATTAATGACAAAAGGTCGTATGTTACGACCTTTTGTTACGAACGTGAAGAGAACAAATTGCGTAGACTAATTGCAGAAGGTCGCATCCACCAAAAATATTATTTTTGGGTGATACGATCAAGTTTGATCAAATCTCAAGACTGGTTGCGAATTACGTAAAGTTTCGTGATTTTATCACATCAGCGTTGAAAATTTCTAATAAAAAAAATAATAACATTCATCCGCGGCACATACGATATTTTTGGTTGGACGTCCGCAAGTTCAAAATTTCAACAGATCTTCGCATTTCCGGTGTTTTCGGAGCGATTCGAGAAAAAAAAAACGTAATTTTCTAGATTGACTACTTTTCCGAATTTTATTGTTTTTTTTTCCGACGAAACCCTTCATTTAGGCACTAATAATGATTATCAGGCGAGGGAGCGATAAAAAGTTAAATAAATAAATGAATAAATAAATAAAATAAAAAAATAAAAATAATTTCGAATTTCATCGTTTTTTTTTGACAAAACCCTTCATTTAGGCACTAATAATGATAATCAGGCGGGGAAGAATGACAAAGGTTAATAAATAAATTAATAAATAAATAAAATTAAAGAAAAATTCCAAATTTTATTGTTTTTTTTTTTTTTTGACAAAACCCTTTATTTAGGCACTCGTAATGATGATCAGGCGTAGGAGCATGAAAAAGTTAAATAAATGAATGAATAAATAAATAAAATCAGTTTTTTCACTTTATTTTGAAAAATATTGACTTCAGAGAAAGATGTTTGCCACAAAAGTTGTAGCTTATGAAAAAATTGATTTTTTATGATTTATTAATTTTTTGTCTAAAATTATTTTTTTTTAGAGAAAAATGGGATAAAGAAATTAAATCAGTTATTCCATTTTATTTTGCGCGCGCTTCTGTCTTTACTGTAGCACAGCACTAGAGCGAGAAAACAAAACATGAATTCGCAAAAAACAAAAAATAATCGTGTAACGAACATAGCGCGATAGATGGAGCATTCGTTTTAGAGCGGACAGCTAAGCGATGTCCAGTGTAACACGAGCACGAATACAGCACGTTACTTACAAGGAAGGTATCCTAGGTCGATCTCTTCGATTTTTATCCAACTCATATATGTTGTAGTACATCGAAAACTAAGCGACACGTATTTTTTTTTTATCTGCCATTAAACACTTTAAGGGGGTGAAACCTCCCTCCAAAGTAAGGCGTGTCAAGGGGCCATTTGGCAGTTTCACCCACAAGGACATAATATTTTGTAACTAATACAACTGCAAAAGTTTTCTCATAATGAGGAACGAAAAATGTAATTTTCTCGATTCAAAAAAAAAAAAAACGGGGGTGAGCCACCCCTAATTATTATTACATTAATGCAAAAAATTAGAAAATTCAAGTACAAAAATCTGAAAAAAATATATATTACGTATGAACACAAAGCAAAACTTTCGTGTTTTTTGATTTTCCCGAAAAAAAAATATTGGCCGGGTAACTACCCCCGAACGCTGTTTATCTTGCATGTATGCGGGAAATGGTCAAATCAACTCTAAATATCTGAAAAAAAAATTTTTAGACTTGAATTTGACCATTCTTCGCGTACAGGCAAGACAAACAGCGTTCAGGGGTAGTTACCCCGGCCATTTTTTTTTTTTTTCGTGAAAATCCAAAAACACGTAAATTTTATTTTGTGTTCATACGTAATATATATTTTTTTTAGATTTTTTTACTTGAATTTGCCCATTTTTGACATTAAGTAATAATATTTAGGGATTGGTTAAAAAATATTATGTCCTTGTGGGTGAAACTGCCAAATGGCCCCTTGACATGCCTTACTTTGAAGGGTGGTTTCACCCCCTTGAAGTGTTGAATGGCAGATAAAAAAAAAATACGTGTCGCTTAGTTTTCGATGTACTACAACATATATGAGTTGGATCAAAATTGGAGAGATCGACCTGGGATACCTTCCTTGTAAGTAACGTGATGTATTCGTGCTCGTGTTACACTGGACATCGCTTAGCTGTCCGCTTTAGAACGGATGCTCCATCTATCGCGCTATGTTTGTTAGACGATTTTTTTTTTTTGCGAATTCATGAAAATACGCTTTCCCGTATTCCCATTTTTATCGGAAAAAAATTGTTTTAGACAAAAAAAAGTATAGAACATAAAAGATCAAACTTTTCATAAGCTACAACTTTTGTTGTAAACATTTTTCTCCGAGATCAACACTTTTCAAAATAAAATGGAATAACTGATTTTATTTATTTATTTATTTATTTATTTATTTAACTTTTTCATGCTCCCCCACCTGATTATTATTGTTAGTGCCTAAATAAAGGGTTTTGTCGAAAAAAAAATAATAAAATTCTGAAAAGTAGTTAATCTAGACAATTACCAAAAAAAAATCGTAACTTTTTGTTATTTCGTTCGGGAAGGTATTGAGAAAACGTAATATATTTTTTTTCCTTTAATTTCTGCGAGATCCGGACTAAGTTTGGTCGGATAATAGCACTTTCGAATTACGTAAGGTTTCGCGGTTTTATCATACAGTCTGACCTCCAGATAAAAAACCTGGCAATAAGAAACCTCCCCCACTACGACACGAGCTCCGTGCTCGATCGCATGCGGAAAAGAGTAAGAGACAGACAGAGGCAGTGAGCGAGTACCCGTGCGCCTGGTGGGGGTATCCGAATTCTAGGAAAAACTCTTCCCCTTGGGGGCTTTTGGTTTCTTATTTGGAGGTCGGACTGTATCAGCGTTAAAAATCTTTAATCAAAAATAAATTCGATTCATCCGTGGCACATACGACTTTTTGGTTGGACTCCCGAAAGTTCAAAATTTCAATAGGTCTTCGCTTTTCAGGTGTTTTCTGCGTGATTCGAGAAAAAAAAAAAATTTACGACTTATTGATATTTCGCTCGATAAGGTAATGAAAAAACGTCGTATCTTTTGTTTTTCTTTTTTCTTTTATTTCCGCAGGATCTGGACTAAGTTAGGTAGAATATAAAGACTTTAGTTTTGAATTACGTAAAGTTGCGCGATTTTATCATATCAGCGTTAAAAATTTCTAGTCGTAAAACAAATTGTATTCATCCGCGGCACATACGACATTTTTCTTGGACGTCCGGAAGTTCAAAATTTCAACAGATCTTCGCATTTCAGGTGTTTTTGGAGCGATACGAGAAAAAAAAATTGTACAACTTTTTGTTATTTCGCTCGGGAAGGCAATGAGAAAACGTCGTATCTTTTTCTTTTCTTTTAATTTCTGCGAAATCCGGACTAAGTTTGGTCGAATATTAATACTTTGGTTTCGAATTACATAAAGTTTCGCTGTTTTATCATATCAGCATTCCAAATTTTTATTCGAAAAATAAATTCCATTCAACCATGGCACATACGACTTTTTGGTTCGACGCCTGGAAGTTCAAAATTTCAATAGATCTTCGCGTTTCAGGTGTTTTCTACGCGATTCGAGAAAAAAAAAATGTATGACTTTTTGTTATTTTGCTGGAGAAGGTAATGACAAAACCTCGAATTTTTTTTTTTCTGTTATTTCTGCGGGATCCGGACTAAGATTGGTCGAATATAAAGAATTTAGTTTTGAATTACGTAAAGTTTCGCGATTTTATCATATCAGCGTTAAAAATTTGTAATCATAAAAACAAAATGCATTCATCCGTGGCACATACGAATTTTTTCTTGAACGTCCAGAATTTCAAAATTTCCACAGATCTTCGTGTTTCAGGTGTTTTCGGAGCGATTCGATGAAAAAAAAAAATTGTTCGACTTTGTCTTATTTCGCTCGTAAGAAGGTAATTACAAAACGTCGTAACTTTGTTTTTCATTGATTTCTGGTGGATACGACCTTTTGCGTTTACGGGATTTTATTGCTAATTTTAATGAATCTAGGCGGTTGCTATGTTTTTAAAGCGAATGGAAAAAAAAGTTTTATGCCACCTTTTGCCACCAAAATCGTATTTTTGACGCTGATGACCTTCTGCTTTTAGACACGCGAATTCTACAACAATTGCATGAAAAACTGGTTTTTTTAGCCTGCGAAGCGTAATAAACGTCAATGTTTTCGGACCGAGAAAGTTAAGAGAAAAAAAGAACTTGTTACATGAAAAAAAGTTTGTCAGCGGGGAAAAACTCTGACTACAGATAAAAAGCTCTCGTAACGATGAAATAAAGTAGACAATGCTGCCCCTAGCGAAGAACTGCATTGACTACGATATTTTAATAACGAATGTAGTATCACATTAATCCATGTCAGCGTAGTCAGGTTGTCCCCATATTCCTCTTGTTATCAATGCACTTGTTATCGAAAACGTTGTATACGTGTAGGGAAGGAAGCAGGCGACGTTGACTCGCGCAATTTTTGGAGAACTTGCCTTCACTCTTGGGTGCCATCAGTGCTGTCGACTTATGACTCGTTCTGCAAACATCGACGCTCTATAGAAAACACTACCTTCCTCCCAAAGTTGCATAATATTCCATTATTTCCTAATATGTATAAATGAAAAAAAAATGTGGTCACAAATATATATAAGCCAAGTGGAAAATGCGTTCAATACAAAGAAAATGCTGTGAAAATAAGTGGAAAATCTTTTTTTTTTTTTAATTTTTGGTACAAGTCCATTCAATAGTCATAAAAAGCTGCAAATCGCATTAAAAATTCGTAAAAATTGAAAGTTGGTGAAAGTAAGTAAGTATACGATTGAAAAAGAAATTATTATGTTAGGTCTTCAAATCATCGGATGACTCACGGCAACACGTGTATCGGCCACGAGGACGAGAGCATGCATTAGACCCCACGTATGTCGTGCAAAAACAATGGAGTGGGCGAATTACTTGTGGATTCTGGGGATGCATGTCATCTGCCGGTCTAATGCGAATAACCGAAATATCGCCTAGAATGAACTCGGCTGAATATGTTGACATTTTGGAGGACGTAATGCTCCCGTGTGCACGTGAAAGATTTCCTGCGGAGGAATACCCCTCTATAATATTTATGCAGGACAATTCCGCCGTGCACACTTCTCGAGAGACGATGGATTGGTTCGAGCGTCATCCAGAAGTCCAAGTATTAAATTGGCCGAGCAAGTCTCCGGATCTAAACCCAATCGAGAACATCTGGAGTGAGTTTATATTTTAACATAAAAGTATAAAAAAAGTAATATTACCTCAAAAATCATCATACCATTATAAATCGGAATGCGATTTAAGAACATTACAAATTTTATATTTCGTAAGGCATGATGGTAAGGGAGTGGCGTTCGGGAGAGGATCGGACTCGCGATGCTCTGTGTGCGCACGTCCACGCAACATGGAACGATCTTGCAGCACGGAACGACGTAACGGAGAACTTGGTGAATTCGATGCCCCGTAGACTACAGGCGGTCATAGACAATGAGGGACTTTGGACGGAGTATTAAACGAAGGGCGGGTTATCGGCTGGGTTATGAGAAACCTACATGTGACACCGGCGAGCGCGCGAAAATTCTTGTATTGCCGTGAAGTCGCTCACCATCCTGGCCTTCTCGTACTCGGGCATCGACTCTCACGTACCTAAGCGAATAATCTCGTGCTCGAGCAAAAATACGCGTGTCTTAGGCATATCGCGCTCTCAACGCGCCGTGTATACCTCGCAGTGCTCACAAAATTGGCCTGCTCGTGCTCACGCCTCGACTCCCGTGCAGCTCAACGAGTAATACCGTGATCGTGCACCCAAACTCTCGCTTTCGGGGTGTCACGTTCTCGACGCGCTTGGTGGCTCGTAGTGCTCCCCGTATTGGCCTTCTCGTGCTCGTGAATTCGTGAATGTAATGAACTCGCGATTACGTGAGAGTGTGTGAACACACACACACTCGTATTCGGGATATCGAGATCTCGACGTGCCTTTCGGCTCGTAGTGCCCACGATATTGTCCTTTTCGTGCTGATGCATCGACTCATGTGCAGCTCAACGAATAATTTCGTGCTCGTGCACCACACTCTCGCCTTCGCGATATCACGCTCTCGGCGCGCCTTGTGACTAGGAGTGGTTTCGATATTGGTATTCTCGGGCTCGTGCCTGGGCTCGAAAAAAAATCTCGGTACAGTTCAACGGTACAGCTCAACGAAAAATCTCGGGTTCGTACACGCACACTCTCATATTCGGGATATCATGATCTCGACGTGCGTTCTGGCTCGTAGTGCCCTCCAAATTGGCCTTCTCGTACTCGCTTGAACTCTCGTGGGACGCAACGAAGAATCTCGTGGTAATGCACACACACTCTTACCTTCGGAATATCACGCTTTCAATGCGCCTCCTTGCTCGTAGTGCTTACCGTATTGGCCTTCTCGTGCTCGCGCCTGGACTCTCGTGCAGCTCAACGGAAAATCTCGTTCTTGTGCACACACACTCTTGTATTGTGGATAAGAAGATCTCGACGTGCCTTCTGGATCGTAGTGCCCTCCTTATTGGCCTGGACTCTCGCGCCTGGACTCTCGTGCAGCTCAACGAAAAATCTCGTTCTCGTGCACACACACACGTATTCGGGATTTCAAGATCTCGACGTGCCTTTCGACTCGTAGTACTCACGATATTGTCCTTTTAGTGCTCATTCATCGACTCATGTGCAAATCAACGAATCATTCCGTGCTCGTGCACTACACTCTCGTCTTCGCGATATCACGCTCTCGGCGCGCCTTATGGCTAGGAGTGCTTCTGATATTGGCATTCTCATACTCGCGCCTGGACTCTCGTGTAGCTCAACGAAAAATCTCGTTGTCGTGCACACACACTCTCGTACTCGGGATTTTAAGATCTCGGCGTGCCTTTCGGCTCGTAGTGCTCACGATATTGTCCTTTTGGTGCTCATGCATCGACTCATGTGCAAATCAGCGAATCATTCCGTGCTCGTGCACTACACTCTCGCCTTCGCGATATCACGTTCTCAGCAAGCCTTGTGGCTAGGACTGATTTTGATATTGGCATTCTCGTGTTTGCGCCTGGACTCTCGTGCAGCTCAACGAAAAATCTCGTTCTCGTGCACACACACTCTCGTACTCGGGATTTTAAGATCTCGGCGTGCCTTTCGGCTCGTAGTGCTCACGATATTGTCCTTTTGGTGCTCATGCATCGACTCATGTGCAAATCAGCGAATCATTTCGTGCTCGTGCACTACACTCTCGCCTTCGCGATATCACGTTCTCAGCAAGCCTTGTGGCTAGGACTGATTTTGATATTGGCATTCTCGTGCTTGCGCCTGGACTCTCGTACAGCTCAACGAAAAATCTCGTTCTCGTGCACACACACTCTCGTATTCTGGATATCACGATCTCGACGTGCCTTTCGGCTCGTAGTGCTCACGATATTGTCCTTTTCGTGCTCATGCATCGACTCGCACAGCTCAACGAATAATTTCGTGCTCGGGCACCACACTCTCGCCTTCGCGATATCACGCTCCCGGCGCGCCTTGTGGCTAGGAGTGCTTTTGATATTGGCATTCTCGTACCCGCGCCTGGACTCTCGTGTAGCTCAACGAAAAATCTCGTTGTGGTGCATACACACTCTCGTACTCGGGATTTTAAGATCTCGGCGTGCCTTTCGGCTCGTAGTGCTCACGATATTGTCCTTTTGGTGCTCATGCATCGAATCATGTGCAGATCAACGAATCATTACGTGCTCGTGCACTACACTCTTGCCTTCGCGATATCACGCTCTCGGCGCGCCTTGTGGCTAGAAGTGCTTTTGATACTGGCCTTCTCGTACTCGCTTGAACTCTCGTGCGACGCAACGAAGAATCTCGTGGTAATGCACACACACTCTTACCTTCGGAATATCACGCTTCCAATGCGCCTCCTTGCTCGTAGTGCTTACCGTATTGGCCTTCTCGTGCTCGCGCCTGGACTCTCGTGCAGCTCAACGGAAAATCTCGTTCTTGTGCACACACACTCTTGTATTGTGGATATGAAGATCTCGACGTTCCTTCTGGTTCGTAGTGCCCTCCTTATTGGCCTTCTCGTGCTCGCTTGGACTTTCGTGGGATACAACGAAGAATCTCGTGGTCATGCACACACACTCTCACCTTCGAGATATCACGCTTTCAATGCGCCTCGTTGCTCGTAGTGCTTACCGTATTGGCCTTCTCGTGCTCGCGCCTGGACTCTCGTGTAGCTCAACGAAAAATCTCGTTCTCGTGCACACACACTCTCGTATTCTGGATATCAAGATCTCGACGTGCCTTTCGGCTCGTAGTGCTCACGATATTGTCCTTTTCGTGCTCATGCATCGACTCGTACAGCTCAACGAATAATTTCGTGCTCGTGCACCACACTCTCGCCTTCGCGATATCACGCTCCCGGCGCGCCTTGTGGCTAGGAGTGCTTTTGATATTGGCATTCTCGTACCCGCGCCTGGATTCTCGTGTAGCTCAACGAAAAATCTCGTTGTCGTGCACACACACTCTCGTACTCGGGATTTTAAGATCTCGGCGTGCCTTTCGGCTCGTACTGCTCACGATACTGTCCTTTTGGTGCTCATGCATCGACTCATGGGCAAATCAGCGAATCATTCCGTGCTCGTGCACTACACTCTCGCCTTCGCGATATCACGTTCTCAGCAAGCCTTGTGGCTAGGACTGATTTTGAAATTGTCATTCTCGTGCTTGCGCCTGGACTCTCGTGCCGCTCAACGAAAAATCTCGTTCTCGTGCACACACACTCTCGTATTCTGGATATCAAGATCTCGACGTGCCTTTCGGCTCGTAGTGCTCACGATATTGTCCTTTTCGTGCTCATGCATCGAATCATGTGCAGATCAACGAATCATTACGTGCTCGTGCACTACACTCTCGCCTTCGCGATATCACGCTCTCGGCGCGCCTTGTGGCTAGGAGTGCTTTTGATATTGGCCTTCTCGTACTCGCTTGAACTCTCGTGCGACGCAACGAAGAATCTCGTGGTAATGCACACACACTCTTACCTTCGGAATATCACGCTTCCAATGCGCCTCCTTGCTCGTAGTGCTCACCGTATTGGCCTTCTCGTGCTCGCGCCTGGACTCTCGTGCAGCTCAACGGAAAATCTCGTTCTTGTGCACACACACTCTTGTATTGTGGATATGAAGATCTCGACGTGCCTTCTGGTTCGTAGTTCCCTCCTTATTGGCCTTCTCGTGCTCGCTTGGACTTTCGTGGGATACAACGAAGAATCTCGTGGTCATGCACACACACTCTCACCTTCGAGATATCACGCTTTCAATGCGCCTCGTTGCTCGTAGTGCTTACCGTATTGGCCTTCTCGTGCTCGCGCCTGGACTCTCGTGTAGCTCAACGAAAAATCTCGTTCTCGTGCACACACACTCTCGTATTCTGGATATCAAGATCTCGACGTGCCTTTCGGCTCGTAGTGCTCACGATATTGTCCTTTTTGTGCTCATGCATCGACTCGTATAGCTCAACGAATAATTTCGTGCTCGTGCACCACACTCTCGCCTTCGCGATATCACGCTCCCGGCGCGCCTTGTGGCTAGGAGTGCTTTTGATGTTGGCATTCTCGTACCCGTGCCTGGACTCTCGTGTAGCTCAACGAAAAATCTCGTTGTCGTGCACACACACTCTCGTACTCGGGATTTTAAGATCTCGGCGTGCCTTTCGGCTCGTACTGCTCACGATACTGTCCTTTTGGTGCTCATGCATCGACTCATGGGCAAATCAGCGAATCATTCCGTGCTCGTGCACTACACTCTCGCCTTCGCGATATCACGTTCTAAGCAAGCCTTGTGGCTAGGACTGATTTTGATATTGGCATTCTCGTGCTCGCGCCTGGACTCTCATGCAACTCAACGACAAATCTCGTTCTCGTGCACACACACTCTCCTATTCGGGATTTAAAAATCTCGACGTGTGTTCTGTCTGGTAGTGCCCTCAAAATTGGCCTTCTCGTACTCGCATGGACTCTCGTAGGATATAACGAAGAATTTCCTGGTCATGCACACACACTCTCACCTTTTGGACATCACGCTCTCAATGCGCCGTGTTTCTCGTGGTGCTTAACGTATTGGCTTTCTCGTGCTCGCGCCTGGACTCTCGTGTAGCTCAACGAAAAATCTCGTCCTCGTGCACACACACTCTCGTATTCGGGATTTTAAGATCTCGACGTGCCTTTCGGCTCGTCGTACTCACGATATTGTTCTTTTAGTGCTCATGCATCGACTCATGTGCAAATCAACGAATCATTCCGTGCTTGTGCACTACACTCTCGCCTTCGCGATGTAACGCACTCGGTGCGCCTTGTAGCTAGGTGTGCTTTTGATATTGGCATTCTCGTGCTCACGCCTGGACTCTCGTGCAGCTCAACGAAAAATCTCGTTCTCCTGCACACACACCCTCGTATTCGGGATTTTAAGATCTCGACGTGCCTTTCGGCTTGTAGTGCTCACGATATGTCGATATTGTCCTTTTAGTGCTCATGCATGGACTCATGTGCAGCTAGACGAATAATTTCCTGCTCGTGCACCACACTCTCGCCTTCGCGATATTACGCTCTCGCCGCGCCATGTGGTTCGGATTGCTTTCCGTATTGGCCTCCTCGTGCTTGCGCAGAGACTTTCGTGCTGCTCAGTGAATAATCTCTTGCAAGTGCACACACACTTTCACTTTTGGGGTATCATGCTCTCTACGCGCCCTGTGGCTCGTAGCGCTCAGCATGTTGGTTTTCTCGTGCTCGTGCATCGACTCATGTGCAGTTCAACGAATAATCCTATGCTCGAGCACACACACTTTCGTCTTCGGGATATCACGCTCTCGACGTTCCTTCTTGCTAGTAGTGCTCACGATATTGACCTTCTCGTGCTTGTGCATCGACTTACGTGCAGCGGATCGAATAATCTCGTGGTCGTGCATACACACTCTAACCTTCGGGATATCACGCTCTTGACACGCCTTGTGGCTGGTACTGCTGACGATATTTTCTTCTGGTGCTCGTGCATTAACTCTACCTTATTGCCTGGGTATCCTCGCGCTCGCATTCGCATTCTTGCATACTCGTAGTATCGCCCTTTCGACGCACCGTATTATTCTAATGTTTGCTGTATTGACATTGTGGTGTCTGCGCAGCACTTTGGCGCATCCCAATGATAATCAGGCCCTCACAACAGACCTACGGTGTACCTTACTGTGCGTGACATCTTCGACATCGACGCTCTCTCTGTCACGCACGGTGACAGAATCGCTCAGCCGACCCAACGTGGGGACAGCTGCACTCGCCATTCCTCAGCTTGTCCACTCTCTCTCTCTCTCTCTCTCCCTTCCTCGTGCAACTCTGCTATAGTTCTTGCTTGACGCGCCGCGTGGAGTCTGGTACTTGTGCTCTCGCTCTCTCGCTAATCGATTTTCTTGGGCACTGCGCTCCGTTTCGTTTTGTGAATGTTCACACTTGGCGGTGTTCATCAAGAGGGCCCACCTGAATTTACCCAATGTCGAGCGCGTGCGATATTTCCGTACTACAAGATGAATCAACAGGCCTAATTCAGAATTAGACCGTCTCTGACAACTCATTCGACACCAGCATTGGCATGCCGTAGTAGATCATACTGTCCTGCACCGGCTGAGCTTGAACCTCATCAAGACATGCGAGAATATGGTAGGCACGGAACGCAACGTTCTAAGACTGGATCAGCTTAGGTGGTAGCTTAATGGACATCGTTAATGGTCATGCTCGCGCAATGGAAAGTTTCGAGATCGAAGCTCCGATATTCAGCTAATCCCAACTCGTTAGTTTTTCGTCACCCGCTCCACCTTGTCACATTGGCCTCCTCGTGGTCTGCTCCAATTTCGTCGGTCAAAGCCAATGCAAATACCTCTGCTCGACCAGCTCAAGAGCGATATTTCTCTCTAGGATTCACTAACTCACTCAAGTCTACTTATAACAGACGAGGTCTCTGCCTCGCTGCCTGGAGGATGTAGCCTAACCCCTTTGCAAGTATCTCTAAGTGAACAACAAGAAAGTCAAGGCTCACCAGTCGCTCAGGTCGCTAAACTCGGGTGAATCTTGTCCAGTCCATCACCTGCTTGAGTATGTTCGTGGTCGCTGCTCGCGATATGCAGGCTTAGCGTGGCTGTTAGTGTTCGTCTTGTTTGAACCTTTCGTCTACGCTTAGACTCTCTCGTGCATCTTGTTTTCTAAACTCGACCAGTGCAGCTGCTCATATGCGCTCTACTTTTTAATTGTAGGGCTCGCGCAGACGCTCTTAAGCATCTCAATTAACTGTCTCCTTCAATGCGTTGTAAGACTTCTAGTGCGCAACAAAAGTTTCGTGCATCTTGGTTATAAATATATCGTTAAAGAGTCACGTGGCTCTGAGTGTTCACCATTTTTTTCGACTTCTTGTGCTGGCGTAGACATTCTCGTGAATCTTGGGCATGGATCTCACCTAAGTTTCGCGGCACTCTCGGTGCCCGCCAAGTTTGACCTTTCGTGCACACGAAAACGTTCTCGCGTTTCACCGCTATTTCCTTCGTCAAAACGGCGTTTAGCTCTTATGTCGTGTAATTTTTTGAATTATCGTTATTGCGTAGATGCTCTTGTATATCTCGGGCATCTCTCTCGCCTATGCTTCGCACCACTCTTGCTGCTCACCAAATGTGACCTTTTGTGCGTGGGTAGACGCTCTCGCTCATCTTGGTTATCTCTCTCGTTCGAGCGTCGCACGCCTCTTGGTGCGTGCCATATTTTTGACTTTTCGTACTAGCTGGGACGTATTCATGAATCTTGGTCATCGAGCTCGCTGAAGCATCGCATCGTATCGCCCTCAGTACGTTTCACGTTTTGAAGTTTTTATGCTCATTAAGACAAGCCCTCATGCAGCTGGATATCTAACTCGTTTTCAGACATCTCAGAGCTGGCAGTCGTCGCTTTCACCCAACAACATCGAGTCACCGTAAATTCATTCCAATTTTGTAATTAGTGCTCTCACATACAAGTTCGAGGATCTTGACCATCCCTCGAAAAATTACATTCCACTCATTACATCTCTCTGGCCGACTCAACAGCATTTTCTTTTCCTACTGCCTGGGGAAGCCCTACATCTCCTCCTGCAGTGGGTTGATGGAGCTCGTGACTCACTTGCAGAATACCTGGTACCCCCTGTCCCTCCTGTTTGGCGGAGCCGTACATCTCCCCCTCCAGTGGAATTCGGGGACTCATTATCTACAGAAAACTCCTGCATCTTCAAACTCGCTCTACTCTAACGACAAATTCTCATTAGTGCCCCACTCGCTCCATTCGACTGGGGGTCATCCTCCAGGTAGGGGTGCACTTCTTGTTCTTGTTGACTTGTGAAAATTTCTGAATGGATTAAAAAGTTTTTCGTACTGTCGAAACGAATGATCTTCTCGACGTCGTTTTACGCCTTCGAACTTCGAACCACTTTTTCGGTCGATTGTTTAGCTCGAGCGTTGTTCTTGTCTTTCCAACGATTTCTGACGCGAATGTTGCTTGTGTTCTTCAACTGATTATTTTTACGCCCGTTTTTATCGGTGCTCCTGTGAGACTCTGAATCTGCGTATGATGAAAGTTGGTTGTTCTACGGCTGCTATAATTTATCGTGCACTCTGTTCGCGCAGATACAAAATCGTAATTTCGCCGTACAAAAGACATCCGAGCTTCTCGCTATGGCGAAAAAAAAATTACAGACAAAATGTATGGAACTGTGAGTATGATTTTTTTTTTCTCTGCGCTTATTGAAAAAAGGTGATTGACGATATGAACAAATGATTATCATGATTTTTGTTTGTTTTCATCGATACAATTTCCAGTGGCCCCGGATCTAATGACAGTATACAGCGTTTATTGAGCAATCGAACGATCGATGATGACATCGAGATTATCTAGTTGGCTGAAAGCTCAGCTTGCATTGATGCCACTGTTCGAAGTTTTGCTGAGCTTCGAAGTGACTGTGAAACAGGAGGCGAAGGAACAACGGTGGGAATTACGTTTCATCAAGTAGAGAAGAGGAAGAACGGTATACAGAACAACGAAAACGGCTAAACTCGTGATACGGGGAGAAGTCTCGCTTAACTTTTCCGGTAAGATCGGAACTCGTCATGATTTTGTTCATGAGTTGTGGTAACGACTCGGGACAAGTATTTCTTCCTATACCGACATGTCGAGCGGAATGTCCAAACACTATACGCCTCACAACTTACTTTTACACGGGAGTATATCTATATAATGAAACTTATTTTTCGAATTGTCGATGAATTTTACGCACGTCGGAAAGTATATTCGCACGAATATTTTTACTTTCATGCTGTAGGTATTGACATATGGAAGATATCGAATTTTATTTATTATTTTAGACTACGACCATCGCGCCGAATTCTGCCGGAAGATAAATTGCAACGATATACGCTGGGAGGTATTGCTTCAACAAGTGCCACACAACGATTGAATAAACTTTATTACGTTTTTGTTTAACACCAAATCATTTCCCGAGAGTCTCAGCTTTATCAGTGAATTTGGGTGAGTTTATCTTAAATTTTTTTTTTAATTTAACCATAAAATGAAAAGTTTAAGCTAACATTTGCCAAAAAAAAGCAATTGTTTCTACAATATGAACAACAATTATTATCCTTTTCTCGCTCAAATAAACATATCGAAAAATGTCGATACATAGATATCGAGGGGAAAACACGGATCACAAAATACAGTTTACATTGAATATATATATTTTTTTATGAAACTATAGTCATTCATGTGTGATATAATTAAGTAAAGAATATAAAAATAAACGGTGCAATATTAAATAGAAAAAATTTAGAGGCCACAAGAAAGTCCAAATGGTGTAAGCGATTTTTTTTTATGACAACTACGCATCGATTACAGCAAAGCAAGAATAATAAACGTATATTATTCGAGAAAAATAAATATGCGTGCGTGCCACTGCACTCACAGAGGATCTGTAAACATTTTAGCTGGTATGGGTTGGAGTGGGAAATATGAGATGGTGGTTTGAGTGAAAAACAATCCAATTTCTATAACAAAATATTAAGAATTTTATTAGAACGCGTTCTTTTCAAAATTTATTGCTCTTCAACTTCTTGTATGCAAGCAATTGAAACACATGTTCAGTGCGGTGTGCTTGTGCATTCCATATTACATATAGATCTGTGAGTGTAAAAACTTTATAATAAAAAAGATAGTTTTTAAAAAATTTTCTTATTTAGTGCATATATATATATATTTTGTTTCCTTATTTTTTAAATTTAATGCATGGAAACGATTATCGATAGCCGGAAAATTACTTTTGTTCGTCGGTTGAAAAGGTAATTAAATATTTTATAACCAACTTTAAAATAAAATTTTTTAAAACAACAATTATCCTCCAAGTATTTGTAACAGTATTTCCTTCTTCAAATATTAACCAGTTAACTGTGTTTGACGAGTATACTCGCGATGGAGTGTATATAGGTGCGTGCTCTCAAAAGGGGGCGCCACAGCTAACTGGTTTATAAAAATTTCCAGTAAGAAAATTGTTCTATAAAACACAATAACATTATAGTTCGGCTATCGACTTTTAGGATACAGAGTATAAATATACTTATAAGTATATATAAATGAATATGAATGCTTATAAATATAAGTATATAAATATATATATATATATAGGGGTGCGTAGGGCGCTACGCGCCCTCACTTAGGTTTGGGTTTGGGTTTGGGTTTGGGTTGGTCATCCTTTTCAAATTGGACACCCGGTATAAGCTCAAATCCTGAAACAGCGGCGGCGGCGGCGGCGGCGGCGGCGGCGGCAGCGGCGATATATCTTTATATTATAGAGAGATATATATATACTATGTAACCTAAACGCCGATAGCCGCATTATAATGTTATTGTGTACTATACATATAGCAATTTTCTTACTCGTAATTTTTATTAATATTTGAAAGAGGAAATACTATTACAAATACTTGGAGGATATTCGTTGTTTAAAATTTTTAAAGTTGGTTATAAAATATTCAATTACCTTTTCAACCGACGAACGAAAATAATTTTCCGGCTATCGATATATTCGTTGTCACGCACTGAATTAAAAGAATAAGAGAACATATATATTAGTTGAACGCACTAAATAAAGAAATGTTTTGAAAACTATATTTTTTATTATAACGTTTTTACACTCACAGATTTACATATAATAATATGGAATGGACAAGCACATCGCACTGAGAACGTATTTTAATCATAAAATAAAAGGTGCTAGCATCCACGCGAACGCACGGCGCATAGTCAGCCTGCGCGAATAGTATGCGCAGTAGCGCCACACGCACACACTGACGCAGTCCACACTGACATGACATACGCGTGACGCTCGATTTCCCAGCTAGCCCCTACCGTAGACCGATAGCATAGATGTTTACACATCAATACATATTTCTATACAAATTTATTTTTTCATTTCTCAGATTTCTGAGCCTTCGCACGAACACTGCGATAGTGATGAGCCAAGTAAAATGCACCAAAAATCATGTTCGACGATCTTCCCTGTGTTGATCACATTGTCTCAATAGTAATCTTCTGCGTAAGAATGGTGATCTTACCCTTGAGGAGGATCTATTCGCTAAGTTCACTTTTATCTACAAATCACCAGAAACACCGACAAGATGGACCGAACCACCCGAGCCAGATTCCAGTGGAAATGGAAAGAACAAGCTTGAACTGCCCCCCCCCCCCCCATGTATACATACATGTATACATGTACAGTATACATGTATAGTATACATGTATAATAGTACATGTATACTATACATGTACTATTATACATGTATAGTATACATATAGTATAGACTGTATAGTATACAGTCGGGTTATGATTCCGTTTCAGGTGATTTACATACGATTTCGTCAGTCGCACGCTTACATTTAGTCTTGATATTTGCAAGGGATTATCTCGCCAGGAAGGGCTTTAATTGTTTTGGAAAAAAAAGGAATCGGCAAATTCAATATGTCGAATAGTCGAAGCCTTTATTTGAACACTAACAATGATGATCAGGCAAGCAGCTGAAAGTAAAAAAATATAAAAACTGTGGTTTCAACTTATTTGCGAATTTTTCATGTCCCATAGCTACATTTTTGTCCTTGGTGCTAAAATGCCCACTTTTGTCTAAAAAATTAATATATGAAAACACCAAGATTCGGAAAAGCAGCTATTTGAAATAATTATAAAAAATTAATAATAAGTAATTGAGTATTGGAAATCATTGTTAGAATGAAGATGAACATTAATCGCTAAAAAATGTTTTTAACCCTTGGTCTGCCTAGGGTTTTTTGGCACCTTTAGCCTGCCTAGGGGGGTCGTTGGCGTCCTGACGTTTTTTCAACCTGTTTAAGTGGGGCTAAAAATCTGAAA
Source organism: Rhorus exstirpatorius (assembly GCA_963564615.1). Lineage (NCBI taxonomy): Eukaryota > Metazoa > Arthropoda > Insecta > Hymenoptera > Ichneumonidae > Rhorus > Rhorus exstirpatorius. Next base: position 946,859 of record OY751322.1, read on the forward strand.
AAATTCATGGAGTTTCTTTAAACCTTTAAGTTGAAGTATTGATCATAAAATTATAAACAATTTAATTTTTCAATACATTTTTTTATCAAAGAAATGATGAAAAACGGGGTCAATGCATTTGTTTACTCAAAAAATCATAACTTCAAGAAAAATAAAGATATCGAAACTGCCAAAAAAGAATATTAAAGGGGAAGATTGTCGCTTTCGAGAAAAAAATGAGCCGAGTCCAATTTTTGTTAAATTAACCTTAAGTTTGGGACCTGAAAATTGGCAATAATTTAGTCGAAAATTTCGGAGTAAAAAGGCAATAAATGTGAATTAAATACAAACTAAGTAATAAAATCAATAATAACTCAATCGTTAAGTGTCATAATATGTTTTTATTGTAGAAAACAGGAAAAAAGTTTTATAAACACAAATGAAAAAAAAAAGAAAAAAATTCCGTTAAGCGAGTTACACGAAGCATCCCGGGCAGAGTGTAATCCTATGATCCTCGCAAATCGGTTTTGAAATTTCGTTTGGAGCCAGCACTTCGTGAATGTGCGATAATAAATTTTTCTGTATTCCGGACCATTGTGCGCGCTCTTCGAGATGGGGTTTTACGAGTGAAAATGCGAGTTCTTTCAAAAACTCTCGTCTGTTTAGGGCGGTATTCTGAGGCAGAAAATTTACAGTATGGAGGAGTTGACCCCGGCTTGGTCGAGCATCCCCAAAAACAAACGCATTGTCCATCGATTGCTCCTTCGCACGCAAGTATAATTTCCGCACAACTGCTCGAAAACATCTGTTCCACATTTTGTCTTATAGTAGAAATCGATCATTTCTGGCTTGCCGATATCTTCGTTCTGTTTTCCGATTTTATGCTTAGAGGAGAGCATCAAACCTACCTTATTTTTTTCGGACAAAATGATAGCAGAATGTTATTTCCGTCGTAACCATATTTTACTGTACCGACCGAAGCGTTTGTTTTGAAACATTCCGGAATCTGGCGCTTGTTTTTCCGGAGTGTACCTACCATGGTCAAGTTATAGTCTTTCTTCATCTTGTCGCAAATTTCGAGCGAAGTAAACCAGTTATCGCAAGTTATATTTCGTCCCGTATTATAAATTGGCTCACTCAATTTACGCACATAATACGACGGTACGCTTTCGCCGCGTTCTGCTGGTACTTGTCCACAATACGGTATAGCATTGTACATGTAGAACGTTCTGGCGTCATTCATGGATACAATTTTCAGTCCGTAACGTGCCGGTTTTGATTTGATATAAACGCGCGCAGAAAATCGACCACGAAACCCTAACAGCTGCTCATCAATCGTCACGAATTCACTCGGCGAGTAATTCGTTTGGCAATTCGTTATGAACAAGTCCCAAATTTCGCGAATTGGCGCCAGTACGTCTGTGGTGCGTCTTTCAGCTCGTGTATTTTTATCATCGAATCTAATTCGACAGCTGATAAATTCAAACCGTTTTTGTGACATCGCCACTCTACACAATGTGACCCCGTATTTTGGCTCCCATAATTCCGACACTTTAACGCGACCACTTTTATTCACGCCCAAATAATATAGAACTCCGATAAATGCTTTCAATTCGATCAGTGTGACATGTCGATGGGCCGCTCTCAGATCGATGTCATCAAATCTGGCCGCGTATCGATCAATTTCGGCGTTTGTATATTTCAATATTGTTTCCAGAATATTACTGGTAAACAATGCGCTCCAAGAATCGAGTGGCGTTACTGATGACAAAGCTGCTCCAATAACGTGAGGTAGAATTATCGTTACGCTCGAACTGCGACCTCGAGTTTCCGGAGCATGGAGACACCATTTGTGTTTATCTTTTCCGTAAACAAACTTTCGGCGCCTTCTATTCGATGTTGTTGGTTCCTCTCTCTCTTGTTGTTCTTCCTCGCTCTCTTCGATGTTGTCGTCAGATTCGATGTCCGAGATACTCATTTCGGAGTCCGCGCTCTCCTCATCTTCGATAGCGTCCACTTCGCTTTCGCTCTCTTTGCCGCCGAAATATACTATATCCCTGCCGGGACGGAGTTCCCGCACAACGTCCTCGGCGGATCGTTGCGCCATTTTCACAAATAAACTTAAAAAAAAAAAATTGAAAAAAATTGATTTTTTTTTTTCGCGCCCAAATTTTTTGTGGCACTTTTATAGCCTCAATAATAGTACATTTCGATACGAGTACGCAAAGGCTTTTTTGACGAAACAAGAGGATTACGGCACGAGCCGAAGGCGAGTGCTGTAACGAGTTTCGTCAAAAAGCCTTTTCGTACGAGTATCGAACATAATTTTTCCTCATGATAGCCGAGAAAGCGCAACGAAGTTGCGATTTCGAGGTTAGAATGAGGAAAAGACTTTTAAGCGAAGAAACGAAAAAAAAAATTACTATAAAAGAAATACGGACGAATTCAAATTTACTTTTGCTATCCTCACCTTTTAAATATAAGATTATTTATAGGCCTCCCAACATTAACATTGAATTTAAAAAGTAGTTTTTGGGGTACATACTAAAAAATATTGATTTTCACGAACATTTATGAATTCGTGGGAAAAAAGTACGTGAAATTGAAAAAAAAAAAATTTTATGACAATTTATATTGAAGATATGGAAATAGTTAATTAAGCCACGCGGGCTTTGAAAATATTGATTTTTATGCGAATTTTTGAAATCGTGGGGAAAAACTACATGAAATTGAAAAAAAAAAAAATTTTACGACAATTTATAAAGATGATATGGAAATAGTAAATTAAGCCGCGCGAGGCTTAGAGAATATTGATTTTTATGGGCATTTTTGAATTCGTGAGAAAAAACTACGTGAAATTAAAAAAAAAAATTTTACGACAATTTATAAGGGAGATAAGGAAATAGTTAACTAAGCCGCGCGAAAAGAGCCGCGGGGTGAGACGCAGGCCCCCACCACGCCGCCCAGGTGCACCGACGCAGCCATTCGCTATTCCGTGCGCGAGCGACCGAATGCAATCATGATCTGCCATGAGATTAATGCTCAGAACGGTTTGTATTATATCGAATGTCATGCCTAACACTATTACGAATGCTCACGAGCTTGAATTTCGTGAAAATGTTGATTTTAACAGTAATAAATTAAACAAACGTAAAAATGATTGTAACTCGGCTTGTAATAAAGATATTGAGACTTTTTTTTTAATTACGCGTCTCGCTAAGACCTATGAGAATCATGAAGAACATTTTACGTAACTCAAATATTTGAGGAGTAACTTTTATTTGTTTATAAGCTAAAATTTTATATCCTCGAAAAACATGGTAAAAAAACCATTCTTTTTAGTTAAATCCTGAATGTACATATTGAAAATAACCACCCTAATTTTTTTGCACCTTATTGTGGGTCTTGTGGAACAGTTTTTATATCGAAACGCCGGATTTACGAAAATCGGTTATTATTGCTAAACTATATAACATGGCTGGATAAAACTTACTGATATCTCTTCAGGACAGTTTCTTTTAGGTGATGGATGAGTTTCAGAACAGTACTTCAGAAATAATCCACGTACATACAATAAATGAAAAATAAAAAAAGTTTTGTTTAACAGTGATTTACCGCTAAACTAATAATTCTACGTGATTTTTTTATAAGACTTATTTTGTAGATTTCATTACGGCGCACATTTTTTGTAGGAAACTCTTTTCGATGAATCTCATTCCAAAAATAATAACATCAAAATAGTGACTTTTTGTTTTTTAAGCAATTTTTGCGGCCAAAAAACAACTCCCACGATGTGAAATTTTTCAGAGTACATTCTTCGGGGTCCAAACTACTTACAAAAAAATCAGCGATTGGATGGGTCGATTGAATATAACTTATTTTTATTCCGACTGGACTATCGTGAGTTTGACGCTTTTCAAGCTCATTTGTCGGTCACGATCGACGAGTGCAGCAGCTATTACAACCGATTTGCGAGAAACTAGTACCGACGAGCAGATACAGTAGGATTTATATGGCGAGTCCTGCAAGTTTTTTAACGATCGATCCGAAAAGAAATGAAAACTTTTAAGAGGTAATGAATATAATTAATAAATCAAACGAACGACACACTGTATATTGGGAGGTTAAAATAATTTTAAGGAAAAAATTTATTGACAGAAAAAGTAATTTAAAAAGTCAATAAATAAACACATATAGAAAAGCCGAAATAATAAATATTTTATATCCCCCCGAACTGGCCTAGGTAGAAGTTGTAGCCTCCAGCAGTAGCTGTAATTGCGTCTTGCGGAAACGTTTCGCTTTGGGAGGGACGGTAATTTGGAGCTGCTGCCCTTGCAACTCCGCCTCATTCAAATTTGGATGTTGAATCTGCAAGTGACGCAAAACTAAAGATTTACATGTGCTTATTGTTTGAAATATTTTAGTCATAGACGGGACAGCGTCTCGATCTCAAATAATAATAATAATCTTAATCGCTGTCACACACTGTGGCCAAAAAACGATACTCTGGTGCCCTCCAATGATAGTCATGTCGGAAAAAATTTACAAATGAAACTCCAACGACACATTTATCGTTCTTTTTAGACCGACCGTCTCGTCACGCATTTTCCTACCGTTTCGAGTTCACCGTCGTCGCTACGATTGAAACTCCGTGAGGAACGCGATGGTCCTGGATCACCCGTTTCTAATTCATGGGCTTCCCCTTTGTCATGGGGCTTATTTAGAGCCTCATTTCGGGGGCTGATGGAATTGAGAATAGAAATATCGTGGTCTTATCGTATTGAACATTACATTATGTTGTCTGTGATGCTGATAACTGTAAAAATAACGTACGTATTGAGCGCATCAGCAGCGTCACTGGGCTCCATGAGCAATTGAAAATGCTGTTGGGCTGCTGCGCCAATTTGCTCAAACGTTTCACTGGGTAATAAAATTTTAATTTTGTTATATGGGACTTACTGCATGAAAAAAAAATCTAAGAATTTGCAAAATTCGGAAAAGCCGTCAAATTAAAGAGTTACCGTAATTTTTTGTAATTGAATTATAATTGCTTGAAATAAGTGTAATTTTTTGAAATGTAATTACAAGTACTCGAAATAATTGCGATTTATTACATTTTCTTACAATTGTTCTGAATGAATAAAAATTCATTATTATTTCATTAAAATTCTTTTGGCTAATTTGAAATTGATGAATTGTCATTATAATTTCGAGCAAATCTCATGATAATGAGAATAATAAGTTCTCCATAATTTATTTCGGTAGTTATTTACTTTAGCTACTTTCCCTCATTTCCCAAGCCAAAAACTTTTCCGAATTTGCGCGTTTTTTGTTTTTTCGACAATACCCTTCATTTCGGCACTAACAATGATATTTTTCACTACAACTACACTACCGTTCATAAGTATGGAAACACTCGCCCCAGATCCGAGCCACACAAGAAGTTGTATCGCTCTTTAAAAAATGAAGACATCTCAGTTTCCCAAGCGGCGTTCTGAAAAGGACATATTTAGCTTCATTTACCTTTTTTGGAAAAATTTTTGCGATTTTTTTTGAGCCCAGTACGCACTTTGAAAGATGGTCATATTTTGGCTTTTTTGGAGGGTGGAAATTTTCCCGCATATTTTGTAAAAAAAAATTTTCAACTTTTTTTCCGTGAAAAACTTGAAGCGGGGAGGACAACCTTCAATCTCATTTTTTGGAAAAATTTTTACGATTTTTTTTTCGCAAAGATATTCAACTTTTTGCAAAAAACGACCATATTTATAAGGGGTAGTCTCACTCTGAAACTACTGGGTTTTCGTAAAATTACTAAGAGGGTAAAAAGTTGCATACAATCATTTTGGATGTATCAAATTTTTTTCAGAATTAAAAAAACAAATTCGGAAAAAAAAAATTTTTTCAAAAATTAAAAACATTTTTTTTTGAAAATTTTTTCTTAAATCAATGAAATATTTATTTTATCGTGAAAAATCGGGTCTCTTACCTCATCGACACGGCTTTTTCATCGAAAAAGCCACCTTGGGCCAGTTTGGAGCAGGGCTGTAATCGCAGTGAAAGGTGACTTTTTCGATGAAAAAGCCGTGTCGATGAGGTAAGAGACCCGATTTTTCACGATAAAAAAAATATTTCGTTGATTTAAGAAAAAATTTTCAAAAAAAAATGTTTTTAATTTTTGAAAAAAATTTTTTTTTTCGAATTTGTTTTTTTAATTCTGAAAAAAATGTGATGCATCCAAAATGATTGTATGGAACTTTTTACCCTCTTAGTAATTTTACGAAAACCCAGTAGTTTCAGAGTGAGACTACCCCTTATAAATATGGTCGTTTTTTGCAAAAAGTTGAATATCTTTGCAAAAAAAAATCGTAAAAATTTTTCCAAAAAATGAGATTGAAGGTTGTACTCCCCGCTTCAAGTTTTTCACGGAAAAAAAGCTGAAAATTTTTTTTTACAAAATATGCGGGAAAATTTCCACCCTCCAAAAAAAGCCAAAAAATGACCATCTTTCAAAGTGCGTACCGGGCTCAAAAAAAATCGCAAAAATTTTTCCAAAAAAGGTAAATGAAGCTAAATATGTCCTTTTCAGAACGCCGCTTGGGAAATTGAGATGTCTTCATTTTTCAAAGAGCGATACAACTTCTTGTGTGGCTCGGATCTGGGGCGAGTGTTTCCATACTTATGAACGGTAGTGTATATGGTCTCATAAATTTTAAGGATAATAATATATTTTTTCAATTCTTCAATCCCATAGAATGATTGTCTCGACTATCGGTTGAATCAGTAAATAAATGAAATACTATAAACTACCGCTTAAAAGTTTGGATACACGAGTCGATATTTATTGCCGCATTACAAGTGAAATAGGTCCGTAAAAAAAATTATAACCAATTGTAAAGAAAGGCGGTTTGAAAGGAGCAAATGGAGCTATGTTTTGCCTTGTTAAAATATTTGTTCCTATTTTTTTTCGACCCAGTACGCATTTTTGTACGTGACCGGTTCTCAGCTATTTTTATACCATAGAGAATTGCGCATATAAGTTATAAACAATTTTTTATCACCTTCATCCATGATGAACTTAAAAAGACGATTTGAAACTTCATTTTTATTTTCATAAAAGTTTTGTACAATTTGTTTTCGCAGATTTAATTCATTTTTGGCTAAAATAGACAAATATTGACAAATGCAACGTAACTCAAGAATTATAGGGTTTAAGAGGAAATATCAGCGAAGTAAAAAGATGCGTAACGTTATACTAGAACGCCAGGAATGTTTTCTGAATTTTCCTTTGAGATTTTTTAATACTATTTTCGCTGGAAACTGATGAGTAGGATGGCTACTCGGGATACAACCTCGCATTCATCAAAAAAAAACTTTTTGCCCTGTAGTGAATACGATATTTTATACACCAAAAGGGAAATAAAGTGGTATTCCTTGCTGGAGCAGGGCAATAAACCACGGTTTATTTCCCTGAGGTGTATAAACTTATTTAATTTTCGATTTCGAGAGGTATTCATTTTGTAAGACTTTTTATTTTCAAATTTTTTTCTACATTGTTTGGGCTGAAACTCGGAGAATCATCCAAATTATTGATTGTCGTATTTCGAAAAATATTTAGTTGGAGACAAAATATGTAGAGGAAAAAATGATGTAGTTTTTCATGCTAAATACGTTGAAATTTTTTGCACACGTTGTAAAATTTTTTTTTTTTTTTTTCAGGTCGTTGAGGTGCTTTTTTATCCATTTATCGTGCATCCTATTACAAACAGGTGATTTCTCCAAATTATGTAGACTTGCTTTTTCATGAGACGAATAGTTTTATTCAATTAAGTAACGAGTTTTTTAGAGAATCATGTAAGTTTTTTGGAATAATTTGGATATTTCACCTGTTTTTATTTGGGTTTGCGATCAATTTTTAGAAAAAACACATCGATGAGCTGAAAAAATACTATAAAAAAAAATATGCAAGAAATCGGGAAAAATTTCAACATATTTAAAACGAAACAGTACAATATTTTCCCTTCTTTATATTTTGTCTCCATCTCAATATTTTTAGAGATACGCCGATCAATTGTTTGGACAATTCTCCGAGTTTCAGCCAAAAAAAAAATTAAAAAAGATTTTTAAAAAAGCGTTCTGATAATATAGGAACGTATTTTAAATCGACAATAAAATAAGCTCATTCTACTGATATTGTGTCCTCAACGGCATAATTTTCGAATGGAGCCATCCTACTAATAAAAATTTCCAGCTATAATGGTAAAAAAACAAAATCTGAAAGAGAAATTCTGAAAATATTCCACGCGATCCAGGATAAACTTACGCGACTTTTTACCTCTTTGACACTTCCTCTTGAAACCTATAGTTCTTGAGTTACGTTGCATTATTAGAAACTTGTCTTTTTTAGACCAAAATCAAAGAACTGTGCGACAAAACTCGTACGGAAATTTTTAAAAAACGATAATAGAGCTTCTGATACCCTTTTCAAGTTGATTATGGATAAGGATGAAAAAAAAATGTTGTATCAGTTATGCGCGCAATTATCGACGGTCAAAAGCAATCCGAAAAACGATACTGGATAGAAAAAAATAATACAATATATTTCAAAAGAGCAAAACGAAGCTGAATTTTTTTTTCTTCAAAACGCCGTTTTTTTAATTGGGTTATATTTATTTCCAACGGAGCTATATAACTTTAAGTGCGGCAAGAAATATCGAATCGTGTATGAAAATTTTTTAGAGGTAGTGTAAATGTGGTATTCTACGCCATTTTGAAGGGTTGGAAAAATGACAGCTCCCAAAAAAATCGTAATTTTGTCTCATTAAACAAAAATATCGATGTAATTTATGTGAATTATTTCAGGAATTTTGGATCGCATTTTTTGAGTTTTCTAATATTCCAGCTTTTTAATAAGAAGCTCTGTATCTTAAAATTATGTGATGTAACAAGAAAATTGATAACATAAAAAAGTTGCAGTTTCGAACCAACTTTCTGAAAAAATTTTTTGGGAATTTTTCGAATTTCAAAAATACTAATTTTTATCAAAAATATTTTATTTCAACTAATGCGTCACTTTCGATTAGCCTCAAAACTACAGAAATTACTCTCAAGTGTTGAAATCAACCGTATATGTTTTAAGATGGTTGGCTCAATAGTTGGAAAGGTGTGCTTCAGTGATTCCTTTTTTTCGAAAAAAATCAATATTTTACTTTTAAATAGGCTCAAAAATGTACAAAAAAGACTCTCAAGTGTTTACAGCAGCCATACATATATATATATTTTTTGTAATGATGGTTGACTCAATCGTTTCGAAGGTATTTTTGGAAAAAAAAAATAATGAATGAAGCACACCTCCGAAACGATTGAGCCAAATATCTTTGAAAAATACAGTTGCTGTAAAAACTTTAGAGTATTTTCTCAAATGTATGGAGGAAAATCGGAAGTGACGTATTGGTTAGAAAAATATGTGTTTGTGTTTTTTTAATGAAAACTGGTATGTATGGAATGGAAATAATTCACAATTCCATGTATATTTGTACAATGAGACAAAATTACGAATTTTTTGGGAGTGGTGACAACTGCAGACTGGTTTATTTTAGAGTAAGTTCGAAAATCTAAAAAACGAGCGATTGAGATTATGGATTTGCAAACACGAAACCTCTGAAATGTTACAACGAATGCACCATCACAAGACAATTTTCCGAAAGAATAGCGTCCACGTATTTACCACGTGACAGAAATAGAAAGGAAAAAAAATTATGTATTGACTCCTTAAATTTGAGTGAAAAAAATAATTTGGTATAGGGGTATAATTTGGTATATTTGGTATAGGGGAGACCCGGGCAAAGCGGAACACCCGGGCAAAGCGGAACACCCCCCCAAAAATGTGAATTTTTTTTTTCAGTGAAAACTCAAAAACTCCGTTACAAAATGTTCAGTATAATCGCGAGTTGAATTGAGACGACCAATTTTTGGAGCGAAAAAAAAAATTATTTTTTTTTGTTAACATCTTTTTTCTCCAATGAGGATTCGGCGGAAATTGTTTTTCATATTTTTTTTATCGAGAAAGCTTTTCATTCTTGTTGAAATCATCGTTCTCGTTAGAACGATTTGAAAACTTCAAGTCAATGAATTCAATGGAGCCGAATGTGGACCCTCGACTACGAGGATACCACTCACGCTCTTTTAATCATTTTTTTATGAGCTGTTAAGAAAAACATGATTTTAAATATTTTATTTTTCTATATTTCGTGTTCAATTGTTTGTTCAACCAGATACCACGCGGTAAACATAATTTAACAACAAGAAAATTAAATCAAGGCAGTTTGTCGGCAAGGTAGATCTGCTGGGTTACCGACGGAGTGCGTAGCAACCGCATCGGCTCGCGCATGCGCGCAAACCTAACCTTGCGGGTAGTTCGACTCCATTTTTTATTTGGATTTGTTGCAACAATAAATTGAACGACAAAAATCAATAAATAAACGATCCATACGTATTTAATGAACAAAAATGGTTTATAAATACGCGAGAAAAACTGCAAACAGTCATGTGATAAAATATCCATGGCAAAAGCCATTCAAAACATTATTGACGAAAGGATGTCTTATAGAGAGGCTGCGACACGATACAATGTGCCGAAAACAGCACTTGTTCGGAGAGTAAAAATTTACAAAGTCAATCCAGACATGGTATTAGCTATCCAAAAAGGTAAATTTTAAGTAAAAATTATTTCCCGTTCAATAATTGTTACCATTTATCAATCGTTCTGCATGCTTTTATAAAAAATTTGCTTAGTCATTCCGGCAGACGAAATGCGGAAAGTTGTTTTGCTGGCGCAAATTTTACAAGGGCAGAGAGACAAATAATTAATTTTTTGTGGGTTTTTTAAAAACGTCGGATTCCTTTATTTTCCTTTGAAAGGTTTTTGCCTGTGTGCGTGTGCGTGTGTGAGGGAGAGAGAGTGCGTGGGTGAGACAGATTGTGTGTGTGTGTGTGTGTGTGTGTGTGTGTGTGTGTGTGTGTGTGTGTGTGTGTGTGTGTGTGTGTGTGTGCGTGTGCGTGTGCGTGCGTGCGTGCGCGCGCATGTGTGTGTGTGTGTGTGTGTGTGTGTGTGTGTGTGTGTGTGTGCACGCGCGCGCGCCTGCCCACGCTCTTTGGAGAACGGTGTTTTTTCAATCCAACCTTTGACCATCTTCTTTTTTTAAATCGAAACAGGCTTGGGAAGGTTCAAGACGACGTTTGATTACGAACAAACACTCAGGATGGTCGAATATTTGAAAGAAATGGAGGAGCAATTTCACGGGCTTACGGCCCGAGAATTTCGTGCTCTAGCATATCAAATTGCCGTGAAGAACAATTTGGAGCACCCTTTCGTGGATGGTTTGGCGGGTGAAGACTGGATGATTTCTTTCTTAAGACGTCATAAACGGTCATTGTCATTGAGAAAACCGGAGCCCACATCCATCGCGCGCGCGGCCGGATTTAATAAAGTTGTAGTAGGCAATTTTTTCGAGTTGCTCGCTTCGGTCATTGGGCGGCTCGATTTGACACCAGACCGGATCTGGAATGTCGATGAGACCGGATGTTCGACGGTGGCAAAACACCAATCGAAAATCCTGGCAACCAGAGGAAAAAAACAAGTTGGCGTCGTCACATCGGCAGAAAGAGGAAAATTAGTTTCAGTCGAGATCTGCGTGTCAGCGGCTGGTGAAGCTTTGACGCCTTTTTCATTTTTCCTCGAGTAAAAATGAAGGAGAGTTTATTGGCTCATGCTATGCCTGGAAGCTGGGGTCTTTGTCATCCAAGTGGCTGGATGCAAAGCGATTTGTTTTTCGAATGGTTGCAGTGGTTTGTCCGGATGGTTGAACCGACAGAGGACAATCCCGTACTGCTCCTTTTAGACGGTCACGTGACGCACACGCAAAATATTACGACGCTTAATTACGCTCGTGAAAATTGGGTTGAAATGCTGTGCTTCCCTCCTCACTGCACGCATCGCCTCCAGCCACTCGACGTTACACTGATGCGACCAATATCGATGGCGTATTCCGATGAAATAAAAAAATCGCATCGTACGAATCCCGGGCAGTCTGTCGTACCCGATGATATCCCCCGATTGTTTAGCGCTGCTTTCACGAAAGCTGCTCGCCCTGAATCAATACTCAGCGGATTCAAGGCCACAGGGATATGGCCATATAATAAAAATGTTTTCTCCGATGACGACTTCAGGCCAGCTGAAGTGACGGATCGCCTAAATAATTTGCAAGAACGGACTGAAGAAGATGCCGAAGACTGTATCGAGTCGTTGAGCCAAAATTTGTCACGAAATCTTTCCCTGAATGCTGATGTGGAGGCTCACTGCTCTTACGCGAATATTCAGCGAGATGGTGACAAAAAAAAAAGCACACAGTGGGAACGTTGAAATTTCAATTAGTAAGAAAAATCTGCAGTTGGATTCTTCCACTGAGTGGGATGATGAACCCAGCTGCTCAACAGCTGGAATTATAATCGAAACCCGGGAAAACTTTGTTGTAACGCCGCAAGAAATTCTGCCAATATCCGCAGCTGGCAACACCAAGCCTCGTAAGTTCCGTCGTCGAGGAAAAACGGCGCTGTTGACGAGTTCACCGTATCGCCAAGAGCTAGAGACCAAACAGACCGCGAAAAAAAAGAATCGATCGTACGAAAACCTGCGACGAAAAGGGCCAAGCTCTCGAGGACTGTGGAGGAATCCCAAGAGGATGCAGTCTGTCCTTTCTGCGAGCAATTATATTCCACCTCAAGCGAAAGTTGGGTGCAATGCACGCAATGCAAGTTGTGGGCAGATTCAGAATGCGCGAGAGTTGACGACGATGACGTGGAATACACGTGTGATTTTTGTGAATAGTTTCAACTCGTCATTGAATATTATATTATTTATTTTTATCGTTAATAATTGAATTTTTTATCGAAAAATATATTTTTTCCTCGTTAAAAGAAGAAATGTTTTGTTTTACTAAAAACATCGTCCCCGGCCCATGCTCTCAGTCGAGTTATTAAATTGTTCAATTTTCCACGAAAAAAAAAATTATGTTTCGAGGGGGGTGTTCCGCTTTGCCCGGGTGTTCCGCTTTGCCCGGGTTTCCCCTAAGTAATATTTTTCGTACTCACAACTCCAGATTCTCCGATGCACGTGTCGTTATATTTTTTATTTTTATAAATTCAAATATAAACTTCTTCTTTCTTTGCAGAAAACTCAAAATGCACGTTTTTCGTTTACGAGAAATTTTATAACTATAAACGAAATCGCACACTTCGGAGAACTGCTGCTGGGTAAGATCGTTGCCCGCCGATAAATCATCCACATACGGCACCAAGCCGACCACAATGCGTCCAAGAAATTCAGGCACATGCAAGACGTTTCGGTCGTATTTTTTTACGTGAACCCTCACATAAGATACATAAGGAAAATCACTTATTTCGAGTTCGGAGTTCATCATGCACGATTAAAAGAATTTACCGCTTATGAATTGACGGTTGTCGGAACGTCAAATGGAGAATAAAACAATTGAGTATGAATGAAGCAATGATAATTTCACAGTAATGACCCGAAAAGAAAACGAGATGAGGGGTCAACGTAGAAGGGACGAGTATTTCGTCCGGTACGAAAATATTAAATGAAGCCTCCGAATATTGTATACGCCTCACAAGTTGCTCATACACGAGAGAATAACTCGTTCGTAAAGTGTATTGAATAAAATTTACGTTTCTCCACGGAAAAGCATTAATTTGTCGTAGCAGGATCAATGCCGGAGTAACGAGAAATTTCTCATTATTACGAGGGGAGTAAATATGTTTCTGGTCTCAGAAATTATGTTTTCTCGCATCGAAATATATTCACAAGTCAGAACGGGACGGAAATATTATGTAAACCATATCATGCAACACTGCCGCATTGTGTCACCTGTAATGAGATAAAGGAACGCAATCGGAATGCACGATCTTCAAGGTAAAGACATGAAAAAAAAAGTGGTGATTGGAGTAATTTCGTCACGATCATTATTAAACGGTTTTTCATGCAGTGATAGCGATTAATTTCAGCGGTGAAGGCTTCAAAAAATGAAGCTCATTATCGGGCTGCACGTTATCCGATTTACGAAATAAAAGAATAGATGCAACTGGGGCCTTGTGAACCCTCATATGATTTTGTAGCGATCCGTGCCGTACTCGCCATTTGTTTCACCGCTTAAAGTGTCCAAATGTGAATCTCGAGATCGAGCTGCTCATTATCCGATCATAGGAAATGAAACAAGCATGGACTTCAGGTCCATCTGATTTCTGAAATTATTTTATAATTTTTCGTTGCATACTCGCCATTTGTTTCACCTCGTGAGGTGTCCAAATGTGAATCTCGAAATCGAGCTGCTTATTATGCGGACATGGGAAATGAAACAAGCATGGACTTCGGGTCCATCTGATCCCTGACATTATTTTATAATTTTTCGTGCTATTCTCGCCATTTGTTTCACCTCTTAAAGTGTCCAAATTTGAATCTCGAGATCGAGCTGCTCATTATCCGATCATAGGAAATGAAACAAGCATGGACTTCGGATCCATCTGATTTCTGAATTTATTTTATAATTTTTCGTTGCATGCTCGCCATTTGTTTCACCTCGTGAGGTGTCCAAATGTGAATCTCGAGATCGAGCTGCTTATTATGCGGACATGGGAAATTAAACAAGCATGGACTTCGTGTTCATCTGATTTCTGAAATTATTTTATAATTTTTTGGGCTATAGTCGTCATTTGTTTCACCTCTCAAAGTGTTTAAATGAGAATCTTGGGATCGAGCTGCTCATTATCCGATCGTAGGAAATAAAACAAACATAGACTTCGGGTCCATCTGATTTCTGAAATTATTTTATAATTGTTTGTGCTATACTCGCCATTTGTTTCACCTCTTAAAGTGTCCAAATGTGAATCTCGAGATCGAGCTACTCATTATCCAATCATAGGAAATGAAACAAGCATGGACTTCGGATTCATCTGATTTCTGAAATTATTTTATATTTTTCGTTCCATACTCGCCATTTTTTTCACCCCTTAAAGTGTCCAAATGTGAATCTCGACGCCGAGCTGCTCATTATCCGATCATAGGAAATAAAACAAGCATGGACTTCGGGTCTATCTGATCCCTGACATTATTTTATAATTTTTCGTTGCATACTCGCCATTTCTTTCACCTCGTGAGGTGTCCAAATGTAAATCTCGAGATCGAGCTGCTTATTATGCGGACATGGGAAATGAAACAAGCATGGACTTCGGGTCCATCTGATCCCTGACATTATTTTACAATTTTTCGTTCAATACTCGCCATTTGTTTTACCTCGAAAGGTGTCCAAATGTGAATCTCCAGATCGAGCTGCTCATTAGCCGATTATAGGAAATGAAACAAGCATGGACTTCAGGTCCATCTGATTTCTAAATTTATTTCATAATTTTTCGTTGCATGCTCGCCATTTGTTTCACCTCGTGAGGTGTCCAAATGTGAATCTCGAGATCGAGCTGCTTATTATGCGGGCATAGGAAATGAAACAAGCATGGACTTCGAGTCCATCTGATCCCTGATATTATTTTTTAATTTTTCAAGCTATACTCGCCATTTGCTTCACCTCTTAAAGTGTTCAAATCTGAATCTCGAGATCGAGCTGCTCGTAATCCGATGTTAGGAAATGAAACAAGCACGGAGTTTGGGTCCATTTTATCCATGTCATTATTTTATATTTTTTCGTTCCATACTCGCCATTTTTTTCACCCCTTAAAGTGTCCAAATGTGAATCTCGACGCCGAGCTGCTCATTATCCGATCATAGGAAATAAAACAAGCATGGACTTCGGGTCTATCTGATCTCTGACATTATTTTATAATTTTTCGTTGCATACTCGCCATTTGTTTCACCTCGTGAGGTGTCCAAAAGTGAATCTCGAGATCGAGCTGCTTATTATGCGGACATGGGAAATGAAACAAGCATGGACTTCGGGTCCATCTGATCCCTGACATTATTTTACAATTTTTTGTTCAATACTCGCCATTTGTTTTACCTCGAAAGGTGTCCAAATGTGAATCTCCAGATCGAGCTGCTCATTATCCGATTATAGGAAATGAAACAAGCATGGACTTCAGGTCCATCTGATTTCTAAATTTATTTCATAATTTTTCGTTGCATGCTCGCCATTTGTTTCACCTCGTGAGGTGTCCAAATGTGAATCTCGAGATCGAGCTGCTTATTATGCGGGCATAGGAAATGAAACAAGCATGGACTTCGAGTCCATCTGATCCCTGATATTATTTTTTAATTTTTCGAGCTATACTCGCCATTTGCTTCACCTCTTAAAGTGTTTAAATCTGAATCTCGAGATCGAGCTGCTCGTAATCCGATGTTAGGAAATGAAACAAGCACGGAGTTTGGGTCCATTTTATCCATGTCATTATTTTATATTTTTTCGTTCCATACTCGCCATTTTTTTCACCCCTTAAAGTGTCCAAATGTGAATCTCGACGCCGAGCTGCTCATTATCCGATCATAGGAAATAAAACAAGCATGGACTTCGGGTCTATCTGATCCCTGACATTATTTTATAATTTTTCGTTGCATACCCGCCATTTGTTTCACCTCGTGAGGTGTCCAAAAGTGAATCTCGAGATCGAGCTGCTTATTATGCGGACATGGGAAATGAAACAAGCATGGACTTCGGGTCCATCTGATCCCTGACATTATTTTATAATTTTTTGTTGCATACTCGCCATTTGTTTCACCTCGTGAGGTGTCCAAATGTGAATCTCGAGATCGAGCTGCTTATTATGCGGACATGGGAAATGAAACAAGCATGGACTTCGGGTCTATCTGATTTCTGAAATTATTTTATAATTTTTCGTGCTATACTCGTCATTTGTTTCACCTCTTGAAGTGTCCAAAGGTGAATCTCGAAATCGAGCTGCTCATTATCCGATCATAGAAATGAAACAAGCATGGACTTCAGGTCCATCTGATTCCTGAATTTATTTTATAATTTTTCGTTGCATACTCACCATTTGTTTCACCTCGTGAGGTGTCCAAATGTGAATCTCGAGATCGAGCTGCTTTTTATGCGGACATAAGAAATGAAACAAGCATGGACTTCGGGTCCATCTGGCCCCTGATATTATTTCTTAATTTTTCGTGCAATACTTGTCATTTGTTTCACCTCCCAAAGTGTTTAAATGAGAATCTTGGGATCGAGCTGCTCATTATCCGATCATAGGAAATGGAACAAGCATGGACTTCGGGTCCATCTGATTTCTGAAATTATTTTATAATTTTTCGAGCTATACTCGCCATTTGTTTCACCTCTTAAAGTGTCCAAATGTGAATCTCGAGATCGAGCTACTCATTATCCAATCATAGGAAATGAAACAAGCATGGACTTCGGATTCATCTGATTTCTGAAATTATTTTATATTTTTCGTTCCATACTCGCCATTTTTTTCACCCCTTAAAGTGTCCAAATGTGAATCTCGACGCCGAGCTGCTCATTATCCGATCATAGGAAATAAAACAAGCATGGACTTCGGGTCTATCTGATCCCTGACATTATTTTATAATTTTTCGTTGCATACTCGCCATTTCTTTCACCTCGTGAGGTGTCCAAATGTAAATCTCGAGATCGAGCTGCTTATTATGCGGACATGGGAAATGAAACAAGCATGGACTTCGGGTCCATCTGATCCCTGACATTATTTTACAATTTTTTGTTCAATACTCGCCATTTGTTTTACCTCGAAAGGTGTCCAAATGTGAATCTCCAGATCGAGCTGCTCATTATCCGATTATAGGAAATGAAACAAGCATGGACTTCAGGTCCATCTGATTTCTAAATTTATTTCATAATTTTTCGTTGCATGCTCGCCATTTGTTTCACCTCGTGAGGTGTCCAAATGTGAATCTCGAGATCGAGCTGCTTATTATGCGGGCATAGGAAATGAAACAAGCATGGACTTCGAGTCCATCTGATCCCTGATATTATTTTTTAATTTTTCAAGCTATACTCGCCATTTGCTTCACCTCTTAAAGTGTTCAAATCTGAATCTCGAGATCGAGCTGCTCGTAATCCGATGTTAGGAAATGAAACAAGCACGGAGTTTGGGTCCATTTTATCCATGTCATTATTTTATATTTTTTCGTTCCATACTCGCCATTTTTTTCACCCCTTAAAGTGTCCAAATGTGAATCTCGACGCCGAGCTGCTCATTATCCGATCATAGGAAATAAAACAAGCATGGACTTCGGGTCTATCTGATCTCTGACATTATTTTATAATTTTTCGTTGCATACTCGCCATTTGTTTCACCTCGTGAGGTGTCCAAAAGTGAATCTCGAGATCGAGCTGCTTATTATGCGGACATGGGAAATGAAACAAGCATGGACTTCGGGTCCATCTGATCCCTGACATTATTTTACAATTTTTTGTTCAATACTCGCCATTTGTTTTACCTCGAAAGGTGTCCAAATGTGAATCTCCAGATCGAGCTGCTCATTATCCGATTATAGGAAATGAAACAAGCATGGACTTCAGGTCCATCTGATTTCTAAATTTATTTCATAATTTTTCGTTGCATGCTCGCCATTTGTTTCACCTCGTGAGGTGTCCAAATGTGAATCTCGAGATCGAGCTGCTTATTATGCGGGCATAGGAAATGAAACAAGCATGGACTTCGAGTCCATCTGATCCCTGATATTATTTTTTAATTTTTCGAGCTATACTCGCCATTTGCTTCACCTCTTAAAGTGTTTAAATCTGAATCTCGAGATCGAGCTGCTCGTAATCCGATGTTAGGAAATGAAACAAGCACGGAGTTTGGGTCCATTTTATCCATGTCATTATTTTATATTTTTTCGTTCCATACTCGCCATTTTTTTCACCCCTTAAAGTGTCCAAATGTGAATCTCGACGCCGAGCTGCTCATTATCCGATCATAGGAAATAAAACAAGCATGGACTTCGGGTCTATCTGATCCCTGACATTATTTTATAATTTTTCGTTGCATACCCGCCATTTGTTTCACCTCGTGAGGTGTCCAAAAGTGAATCTCGAGATCGAGCTGCTTATTATGCGGACATGGGAAATGAAACAAGCATGGACTTCGGGTCCATCTGATCCCTGACATTATTTTATAATTTTTTGTTGCATACTCGCCATTTGTTTCACCTCGTGAGGTGTCCAAATGTGAATCTCGAGATCGAGCTGCTTATTATGCGGACATGGGAAATGAAACAAGCATGGACTTCGGGTCTATCTGATTTCTGAAATTATTTTATAATTTTTCGTGCTATACTCGTCATTTGTTTCACCTCTTGAAGTGTCCAAAGGTGAATCTCGAAATCGAGCTGCTCATTATCCGATCATAGAAATGAAACACGCATGGACTTCAGGTCCATCTGATTCCTGAATTTATTTTATAATTTTTCGTTGCATACTCACCATTTGTTTCACCTCGTGAGGTGTCCAAATGTGAATCTCGAGATCGAGCTGCTTTTTATGCGGACATAAGAAATGAAACAAGCATGGACTTCGGGTCCATCTGGCCCCTGATATTATTTCTTAATTTTTCGTGCAATACTTGTCATTTGTTTCACCTCCCAAAGTGTTTAAATGAGAATCTTGGGATCGAGCTGCTCATTATCCGGTCATAGGAAATGAAACAAGCATGAACTTCGGGTCCATCTGATTTCTGAAATTATTTTATAATTTTTCGAGTTATACTCGCCATTTGTTTCACCTCTTGAAGTATTCAAATGTGAATCTCGGGATCGAGCTGCTCATTATCCAATCATATCATCCTATCCAATCATATTCAATCATAGGAAATGAAACATGCATAAGTTTTGGTCCATCAGATCCCTGATATTTTGTAATTTTTCGTGCTATACTCGCCATTTGTTTCACCTCTTGAAGTGTCCAAATGTGAATCTCGAAATCGAGCTGCTCATTATCCGATCATAGAAATGAAACAAGCATGGACTTCGGGTCCATCTGATCCCTGACATTATTTTATAATTTTTTGTTGCATACTCGCCATTTGTTTCACCTCGTGAGGTGTCCAAATGTGAATCTCGAGATCGAGCTGCTTATTATGCGGTCATAGGAAATGAAACAAGCATGGACTTCGGGTCTATCTGATTTCTGAAATTATTTCATAATTTTTCGTGCTATACTCGTCATTTGTTTCACCTCTTGAAGTGCCCAAAGGTGAATCTCGAAATCGAGCTGCTCATTATCCGATCATAGAAATGAAACAAGCATGGACTTCAGGTCCATCTGATTCCTGAATTTATTTTATAATTTTTCGTTGCATACTCACCATTTGTTTCACCTCGTGAGGTGTCCAAATGTGAATCTCGAGATCGAGCTGCTTATTATGCGGACATGGGAAATGAAACAAGCATGGACTTCGGGTCCATCTGGCCCCTGATATTATTTCTTAATTTTTCGTGCAATACTTGTCATTTGTTTCACCCCTCAAAGTGTTTAAATGAGAATCTTGGGATCGAGCTGCTCATTATCCGGTCATAGGAAATGAAACAAGCATGGACTTCGGGTCCATCTGATCCCTGACATTATTTTATAATTTTTCGTTGCATACTCGCCTTTTGTTTCACCTCGTGAGGTGTTTAAATGTGAATCTCGAGATCGAGCTGCTTATTATGCGGACATGGGAAATGAAACCAGCATGGACTTCGGGTCCATCTGATTTCTGAAATTATTTTATAATTTTTCGTGCTATACTCGCCATTTGTTTCACCTCTTGAAGTGTCCAAATGTGAATCTCGAAATCGAGCTGCTCATTATCCGATCATAGAAATGAAACAAGCATGGACTTCAGGTCCATCTGATTTCTGAATTTATTTTATAATTTTTCGTTGCATACTCACCATTTGTTTCACCTCGTGAGGTGTCCAAATGTGAATCTCGAGATCGAGCTGCTTATTATGCGGACATGGGAAATGAAACAAGCATGGACTTCGGGTCCATCTGGCCCCTGACATTATTTCATAATTTTTCGTGCTATTCTCGCCATTTGTTTCACCTCTTAAAGTGTCCAAATTTGAATCTCGAGATCGAGCTGCTTATTATGCGGACATAGGAAATGAAACAAGCATAGACTTCGGATCCGTCTGATCCCTGATATTATTCTTTAATTTTTCATGCTATACTCATCATTTGTTTTACCTCTCAAAGTGTTAATATGAGAATTTTGGGATCGAGCTGCTCATTATCCGATCATAGGAAATGGAACAAGCATGGACTTCGGGTCCATCTGATTTCTGAAATTATTTTATAATTTTTCGAGCTATACTCGCCATTTGTTTCACCTCTTAAAGTGTCCAAATGTGAATCTCGAGATCGAGCTACTCATTATCCAATCATAGGAAATGAAACAAGCATGGACTTCGGATTCATCTGATTTCTGAAATTATTTTATATTTTTCGTTCCATACTCGCCATTTTTTTCACCCCTTAAAGTGTCCAAATGTGAATCTCGACGCCGAGCTGCTCATTATCCGATCATAGGAAATAAAACAAGCATGGACTTCGGGTCCATCTGATCCCTGACATTATTTTACAATTTTTTGTTCAATACTCGCCATTTGTTTTACCTCGAAAGGTGTCCAAATGTGAATCTCCAGATCGAGCTGCTCATTATCCGATTATAGGAAATGAAACAAGCATGGACTTCAGGTCCATCTGATTTCTAAATTTATTTCATAATTTTTCGTTGCATGCTCGCCATTTGTTTCACCTCGTGAGGTGTCCAAATGTGAATCTCGAGATCGAGCTGCTTATTATGCGGGCATAGGAAATGAAACAAGCATGGACTTCGAGTCCATCTGATCCCTAATATTATTTTTTAATTTTTCGAGCTATACTCGCCATTTGCTTCACCTCTTAAAGTGTTCAAATCTGAATCTCGAGATCGAGCTGCTCGTAATCCGATGTTAGGAAATGAAACAAGCACGGAGTTTGGGTCCATTTTATCCATGTCATTATTTTATATTTTTTCGTTCCATACTCGCCATTTTTTTCACCCCTTAAAGTGTCCAAATGTGAATCTCGACGCCGAGCTGCTCATTATCCGATCATAGGAAATAAAACAAGCATGGACTTCGGGTCTATCTGATCTCTGACATTATTTTATAATTTTTCGTTGCATACTCGCCATTTGTTTCACCTCGTGAGGTGTCCAAAAGTGAATCTCGAGATCGAGCTGCTTATTATGCGGACATGGGAAATGAAACAAGCATGGACTTCGGGTCCATCTGATCCGTGACATTATTTTACAATTTTTTGTTCAATACTCGCCATTTGTTTTACCTCGAAAGGTGTCCAAATGTGAATCTCCAGATCGAGCTGCTCATTATCCGATTATAGGAAATGAAACAAGCATGGACTTCAGGTCCATCTGATTTCTAAATTTATTTCATAATTTTTCGTTGCATGCTCGCCATTTGTTTCACCTCGTGAGGTGTCCAAATGTGAATCTCGAGATCGAGCTGCTTATTATGCGGGCATAGGAAATGAAACAAGCATGGACTTCGAGTCCATCTGATCCCTGATATTATTTTTTAATTTTTCGAGCTATACTCGCCATTTGCTTCACCTCTTAAAGTGTTTAAATCTGAATCTCGAGATCGAGCTGCTCGTAATCCGATGTTAGGAAATGAAACAAGCACGGAGTTTGGGTCCATTTTATCCATGTCATTATTTTATATTTTTTCGTTCCATACTCGCCATTTTTTTCACCCCTTAAAGTGTCCAAATGTGAATCTCGACGCCGAGCTGCTCATTATCCGATCATAGGAAATAAAACAAGCATGGACTTCGGGTCTATCTGATCCCTGACATTATTTTATAATTTTTCGTTGCATACTCGCCATTTGTTTCACCTCGTGAGGTGTCCAAAAGTGAATCTCGAGATCGAGCTGCTTATTATGCGGACATGGGAAATGAAACAAGCATGGACTTCGGGTCCATCTGATCACTGACATTATTTTATAATTTTTTGTTGCATACTCGCCATTTGTTTCACCTCGTGAGGTGTCCAAATGTGAATCTCGAGATCGAGCTGCTTATTATGCGGACATGGGAAATGAAACAAGCATGGACTTCGGGTCTATCTGATTTCTGAAATTATTTTATAATTTTTCGTGCTATACTCGTCATTTGTTTCACCTCTTGAAGTGTCCAAAGGTGAATCTCGAAATCGAGCTGCTCATTATCCGATCATAGAAATGAAACAAGCATGGACTTCAGGTCCATCTGATTCCTGAATTTATTTTATAATTTTTCGTTGCATACTCACCATTTGTTTCACCTCGTGAGGTGTCCAAATGTGAATCTCGAGATCGAGCTGCTTATTATGCGGACATAAGAAATGAAACAAGCATGGACTTCGGGTCCATCAGGCCCCTGATATTATTTCCTAATTTTTCGTGCAATACTTGTCATTTGTTTCACCTCCCAAAGTGTTTAAATGAGAATCTTGGGATCGAGCTGCTCATTATCCGGTCATAGGAAATGAAACAAGCATGGACTTCGGGTCCATCTGATTTCTGAAATTATTTTATAATTTTTCGAGTTATACTCGCCATTTGTTTCACCTCTTGAAGTATTCAAATGTAAATCTCGGGATCGAGCTGCTCATTATCCAATCATATCATCCTATCCAATCATATTCAATCATAGGAAATGAATCATGCATGGAGTTTGGGTCCATCAGATCCCTGATATTTTGTAATTTTTCGTGCTATACTCGCCATTTGTTTTACCTCGTGAGGTGTCCAAATGTGAATCTCGAGATCGAGCTGCTAATTATCCGATCATAGGAAATGAAACAAGCATGGACTTCGCGTCCATCTGATCCCTGACATTATTTGATAATTTTTCGTTCGATACTCGCCATTTGTTTCACCTCGTAAGGTGTCCAAATGTGAATCTGGAGATTGGGTTGCTCGTAATCCGATGTTAGGAAATGCAACGAGCATGACCGTTGGTTCCATCTGATCCATGAGGTTGTTTATAATTTTTTGCCCCCGACTCGCTACAAGTTTTACCTCCTCAGTTTGAAAAGTGGAAATTTCAATACACTTATGCACGTTATCAAAAGCTCATGAATAAAAAAATTCTTTTTAAAAAAAATAATTTTATAAATTTTTGTGCCTCACTCGTTATTCATTTGACCTCTCAATGGTGAAAAGTTGAAAGCTCAATATATGTGTGCTTGCTGTCAAAAGATAATAAATGAAATTTACATTGCGGTGGGGATTTACAAGTCTCGAATAATATTTCAAGATTTTCAATACAGCAATGAAGATTCGTTTCACCTCTTAAGGCGTCCAGCTGTTAATTTCGTGACCGGGCTTCTCGTCATCCGCTGTTAGTAAATGAAACTAAAATGGACATTGCATGGGCTCGCTGTGGTAGATGGGTTTTTTTTTATCGCGGTTAGCCATGTTCGTTCATTACTACTGCAATAGATTTTATCAACCACGACAAGGGCATCGTGATCAATAAAATATTGAGTATATCGGAATCTTGCAATTGGACACTGGGATTTCATTTTGCTCAGTGAGCATTGTTGGAAATTTGGTCGTAATTTGTGTCATGTGTAGTAAAACACGAATGTTCACAATTCCCGCTAAATAATAGTTCGCAATTGCTAAACAACCATCAACAGCGTTCATTTTCGATTGTCGATTTTTTAAATTTATTTTTCAACTATCAAACCCTTTTCACAATTATTATTTTTGTCTACAGCCCTAGTCCAATCATTCCAACCGTCGTGCCGGACCTATTTCGATTATAAGTCACATCAATAATAATGGTTGTCGTCGCACAACAAGGATTCGATGCTTTTACTCTAACCGTCCTTGTGGTCTCCTCGACCACTCTTCTTTGTCAGTTATATCGACATATTTCGAGGAATGCTAGTTTCCATAGCTTTTATTAATTATCAAATAAAACGTCGCACTTCATTCCGTGACGTAATTTTCAATTTATGGGAAAATCGACTCAGACAGTATTCATTATCAGTAAGATAATTTCAAGCAACCAGAAGTGGAACAAATGTCAACATGCCCTAGTGCATTAATGCCGATCGAATAATACTAACATTAATAGGAGTCATCATAAGAACAAAATATCCGTAATAATTGTTTTTATTATCACAAATATCGTAATAATAATAATTATTATTAATATTAATACGATAATAATAATAATCTCACGCTACGTGGAAGAACGTTTTACACGAAAATAATTTCTGGTTACTTTTTGATAATGCTCATGCATCAGAAATGACTCACAAATTTAATACCATGATTGTCGGAAATTTTCACCAATCCGTCTATTTTTTCCAATATTTTTCCGGTGAAATATAAACTCCAATTTTAAAAAAAAATTATCCAATGATGAAAAATCATATCTTTGATATCAATTGAATATTTTTTAATCATATTTCATTGTTTTCACAGGTAATTATTTCGAATCTTTTTCGGAACACTAACGACTTTTTTTTTATTATTAACTTTTTAAATCAGAGGAAATATATTTCCATATTTTTCAACGTTTTAATTTCGTTATGCACGTTCGTAATTCAAATGTTATGGATTACGCATATAGTTCAGCTGTCACGATTCGCTTTCTCCGAATAAACGTATCGTGAAACCTCAAAATGAAACACGATCGCCATCTATCAAATATTATAGATATCTCATCTGTCACATTCGCTTCTGCTGAAGAAACGCACCGCGGAACCTCAAAAATAATCTCGATCGCGATCTGTCATTTCAATCTGTCGCTTGAATGTGTCGTCTATATGAGATCGCGACTATTGATCGTGACTTGGCCAGGGCCGTAAAAAAAATGTGCCAAGCCCCCTCAAAATTGTCAGACCAGGCATTAATGCCTTTCAGTGTACGCATCTGTCGATGTCGATGCTTCTTCTGTAGAGTCGTCAGTATTCTGATATATAATACCCACGGTGTCATGGAGGGTGTCTTTTCCTGTGAGAGTCTCAACGAATCGGTCGTAGTTGTCGAAAGCGACCCCTGTACTGAGATTTGGTTTCTTTTTAATTTCCGCAGGACAAACTTCATCTCGATTGGTTGAGGATATCGTTGCTTCAGTTTCCAATTCAAGCAGTGCAGTGTAGCTGATGCAATGTCCGAATTGATTTAGCAAATCGACGATCTTTTTGCTATTTGTGAGACTCTTCATTGCTATTCCCAGACAGACGTGTTTTGACGTCTTCAAATTACCATTCGTGGTAGCGTACACGATGTCCTGGGCTATCGATGAAATGACATGGTTTTTAGAGTGTTCCCCTTTTCGAAGTGTACGGTCACCACAAATTATTGTCTGCGGCAAATCATAAAGAGGATCCGGAAGAGCTTCGCATTCCCCTTTAATGAAAACTTGTGCAGTTAATTTATCCGGAAATTTCTTTTTGGTTGTTTTTAAAATCACAGATCGTACAGCATTACCAGCTTTGTATATAATTTCGTTACTTTTAATTTTTTCCAAAATATCAACATCTGGTGGAATGGAACATTCAAATGGCGCTATAATTTTCTTATTTTTGATCATCAAAAATTTAATTTTGCCGTTGAAAGTATTGAAAATTTTTTCTTGTAGATGCTGCGTACTAAAGAAATTTGGACGGTCATCATCTGGTATGCTCGAGTATTTCTCATTAAGGTAGTCTTTTTACAAAGATCGGACGAAGTTGTATAAAAAGAATTCCTTTTTCTGAATAATGTGCAGCGAAATGTACTTGCACAAGTGTTCAAATGCAGAGGCGTGGTGATCGCGTTTCTCATGCCAAGCTTTTGGTGATTTCCGTAGGCTTCTTATCTGTCTGCATTTTGCGAAATACTGTATTTTGCAAGCATTGTGATACCCCACAGTTTCGGAAGCAACTGCTATTTTCTCCAAAGTTGAAGAATCATCAATCTCAGTCGCTTTGTCTTTCACGGTTTCCAACCACTGTTGTGTTTTTGACACCGTGGGATATTGTATGCGTCTTTGCACCGTTTTCCTTCGCTTGTTGCAAAAAAAACAACCTTCCTCTTCGTTGCCAGCACTGATGTTGCCGGCATCATCTTCTTCCGTTGTTTCCGTAGATGGTACGCTAAAAATAAATTGAAACTTTCACGATTCAAATAACATGGATAATAGATTGTAGTCATAACTTGTAAAAATGAAATACCGTTTAAAAAAAAACGTGTGAGTTGGCGTTGGAACTCACGAAATTTGATGTGTAAACATTTGAGCTCGCGTCAGTTTGGTGTGGGAAAATTGAGGTCGTGCATTGGTTAAGGAGGTACGACTAGTTCTTTGGAGTCAAAAAAAAGTCTAAATTCATTTTACCCACAGCTGTTCTGATTTATGTTTATTTGCATTGATTATTCATATTATCGATTATAATGTGAAAAATTTTGTGGTAAATGATTAATTTATTGCGCATGAACTAATAAAAACTGAAAAATTAGATTGTCAACGACTCGATAGTAGTCTCCATCATAATAATAATGACATGTCTACCACAAAAACGGACTAAAAAACATTTTAAAAAATCAGCCGAAAACCTATTAAGGAGGTACGACTAGTTCTTTGGAGTAAAAAAAAAGTCTAAATTTATTTTACCCACAGTTGTTCTGATTTATGTTTATTTGCGTTGATTATTCATATTATCGATTATAATGTGAAAAATTTTGTGGCAAATGATTAATTTATTGCGCATGAACTAATAAAAACTGAAAAATTAGATTGTCAACGACTCGATAGTAGTCTCCATCATAATAATAATGACATGTCTACCACAAAAACGGACTAAAAAACATTTTAAAAAATCAGCCGAAAACCTATTAAAATAGACTTGAATTACCTCAGTGGAATTAATACGATCGGTAGAATGATAATTAAACATATAATTGATACGTGATAAATAATAAAACTCCATAAATAACACGATGGAATTTGAAGTAAACACTTGGCAACGTCGCATTGGCGATGCTATAAGTTGGTATACGTGACCAACGAAGATGACTCTATCTTCGTTGCTAATATCAAAACAAAGCTAGGTTATGTTCGCCGAAACCCATCAGCTGTTACTCGCGACGTTGCTAAGTCTGTGGGTGCTATTTGATCGTTCTGACCATTTACAACCGGAAATTGAAACTTTTTTATGATGTAGTGCCAGAACTACACGGTGAAGAGTAATTTTTCAATTTTTTACAATATCTATTATATCTGATCTATCAAGTTTCAGTTTTTCAACGGGTGTAGTTGGATACGTGAGCAGCAAAACCGTGATCACAGCACTTCCGGTTAACCGTCTCCATAAGACGACGTGCTTTAGTAACTCAAACTGCTCGACTTTGCAATTTTATTACGAATAAACTAAACGGTCAATATAGCTCAAATTTTGGCAATAGGCGCATAAAGTATTCGGCAAAAACATATAAAAATTTCAAGTCTGTCAGTTGGATTCTTCATACTAGTCGTACCTCCTTAATCTTAGCCCGTACCATCAGCTATCAGCTGTCGAAACACACACATTCACGGGCTCTCACACGGACCACGGTGCGCGCTGTACGCTGCTCACGCCTGCGCGGCGCCGATGTCCTATACATAGTAGTGTTGGTTAGCCCCCACCGTGTGGCGCTCTCACACACACATTCACGCGCTCACATAGACACGGATCTTACGATGACGCTCGAAGTCCCAGCTAGCCCCTACCGTAGACCGAGCGCTAAGATGTTTACACATCAAAAAATTATTTCATAAAGCTCAACTCATCATTTGCATATTATCCAGTTATTCAGTATGTATGTTTAAACGAAAACAATTTGACGGATCTAAATAAAACTCATATTTCATAGAGTTAGCGAGAGCAAGTGAGACAGAACACACTGTTTACATACAGGATGCCCGATCTTCGGGTCTCCTCGTAAACGTAAACAAACCAAATATTAATTCCTGACATACGTAAACGATTAAAAAAATAAATTATAACTGTTTGAGTATTAAAAACGTTTGTATAAAGTACAGATATTTGTTACCCAGGAAAAACCGGATATTTCAGCGAGTTATTATTTATGACAGCGTTTTCTAACCTCAAAGATTCGTCCTTCAAATCCGGAACTTCAGTAGGAACTGTAGATGATTCATCATCCTTACTTGCTACAGATGATGTTGAAGCAGAAGCGTCGGATGGTGTCGCAGCAGAAAACTCTTTTCTAAATTTGAGTTTCAGCGCAGTGAAATAACTGTAACACTGGCTGTGATATCCTTCTGTGTCGCTTATTTCCGATGGCAACACGGTAGCACAAAATTTCAGATTGAATTTTTTTCGAATCTGTAACGTTTCTGCACATTTCTGTAACGTATTAGCAGTAAATACGATAATTTTACCCGCTTCTGGCCGCGTACAAAAAACACACCGCTTCTCCGGCTCTTCCATGGCGTGTTTGCTATTGTGAGGCAGACCGGGAACTGAAACCCGAATTTCAACTGTCACAACTCTACAAACATGCGAATGTATCGGAGCAGGTGCGAACGAGCTTCTTCGTAGAAGGCTATACCTATACTGTATATATACATCTATATGTGTGTATAGGTAATACACACATATATATATATATATATATGTGTGTGTATGTATTACCTTATTTATACGGTAATACCTTATATATCTATGTATAAGTATGCCCCAACTGGCTACGGAGTTATAACGTCTTTACTCTCTTCTCCGTTAAGAAAGAAAGACAAACTATATATTTTATACCTGCGGGTCGGCAGGTAACAGTTTTAGAACCCGAATATTTGAAATATGTTTTTGAAATCGCTCCTATCGATTATTCCCAGTAACATTTTGTAGGCGTAGAATTTTCAACTTGTGGCTTGGCGCGAGCGTAGATTTAAAAAAAATATTATATTCAAATGGTCTGCCTTTACAAAATCAGAGGCCTAAACGTCTGCCTCTTCGATTTTCAGTTTTAAGGATGACTCTGACCATCAGTCCAAGTGGCAGACATGAAAAAATCACTCAGTAGAGCTTTTTTTACATTTTTGAAGCGCTGTAACTAAAAAACGCAGCAATGTCATGGTGGCAAACCATTTTTCTGTGGTCCTTCACATTGTCCTTAATCGAACAATACAAGTCTGCCGAGTGAACATTTCATATGCACGTTTTTAAATTATAAAAAAAACTTAAAAAATTCATTACTGCAAAAAACAGAGGCTTAGACGTCTGCCTCTTCGATTTTCATCGTTTTGAGGATGACTCTGACCACCAGTCCAAGTGGCAGACATGAACAAATGACTTAGTAGAGCTTTTTTTTACAATTTTGAAGCGCTGTAACTTAAAAACGCAGCAGCGTCATGGTGGCAGACGAAAGATAAAATTTCAGATGAAATTTCGAGAGTTCTGGTATAAAATTTTTGTAGTATCTGTGAATCTTCGTTGTCACACTCCCATCTAGACTCAAACCAATCCCGGAACGAAATCAATGCTTGAAAAGCTTCTTCTATTGAAGGTTGTCGTGAGATGGGTTCAGCGGAAGCTTCTTCGTCGTCATCCTCATCAGTCCCATAACCTTGTTCGCTGGGTGCTGCTTCAAATATTGAGCCATTTTCAAGTCTAAAAAAAGAATACATTTTTATAATACGGCATTAAAGTAAAGTACGGTATGTAAATTTTATTTGAATTTTAACCTATTGAAGGAAGACTATTGAGACGTTTTAAAAAATGAGTTTTTCATTTTGAAACTGATCAAAAAAAGTCCAATCTGAAAACCCACGCCTACATTTTTAGTTTATGATAGTATGTGTATTGGAAAAAATTACAACCTTCTGGGATGAAAGTTAAGACCCAAGGAATCTTTTGTAAAACCCCTGCGAACCCTCGCAAAGTCCAGTAAACTCCTGCGTAGCGGTTATGTGGAAGATTCCTTGCATCCCAACTTTCATTGCAAAAAGTTGTAATTTTTTTTCTAAATATGCGTACTATCATAATCTAGGAATGTATCTACGGGTTTTCAGAATGGAAATTTTTTGTTCATTTAGTGAACATAAGTTTTGTTCATTTAGTAAAGTAAACCTCTTCAAGATTCTGTCAGCATCAAAAACTTCCCATCCGGTTTCCATCAAGTCTTCTTCCACCCATCGCTTCGCATCCTCATACGTACAATCTTCAAAATCGGGTAGCTTCTTTACAATGTTCCATAAATGAACAATATCATTGTGATGAGATTCTTTACCATCCACAAGATGCTTCCTCAGTAATTTGTTCCAGGCATTTCGACCATTCTGCTCAGTTAGAAGGTTCCAAGCGCTGGCTATTCTGTAGCAACAATCTTTCATCGTCTGATTTTTCAGCTGCACCGATATGAGGTCTTCACTTCTTTGAAGCAGAAGCTCCTTGAGTAAGAGCTTTCTGTACATTTTCTTCGTTTTCTCAATGATGCCTTGGTCCATTGGTTGGATTAAAGCTGTCACATTTGGAGGCAAATACATTATTTGAAATAATCAACGAAATTAAATGCAAAAAAAATTAAAAAAAAAAAAAAATTTAATTTAAAAAAAATTAAAAAATTGAAAAATTGAAAAAATTAAAAATTAAAAATTAAATTAATTGCAAAAATTAAATTTATCATTAGTAAATGATAATAATTCCTGTTACTTCTCATACCTGGCATGTATCATCGATGGCATTCAAATCGGAAATCAGAGGATGCGATGGAGCATTATCGAGTATCAGCAGCACCTTTCTTGGATGCTGTGAGGCCCCTGGGTGTTTGTTCCTTACTTCTGGCAAAAATACATCCTTATACCATTCCATGAAAATGGTGCGATCCATCCAGGCGCTCTTTTGGCCAGTGTACTTGACCGGAAGGTTTTCCAGCTGCTGCTTGGTAAAACATCTTGGTTTTTTCGCTTTTCCTATTACGAGCAGAGGAATCCGGTGTGTACCAGTTGCATTACAGCAGAACATCACTGTCACTCGGTCCTTTGATTCCTTCTGGCCCGATGCACATTTTTCATTTCCTGCGACAAGGGTCTTTTTGGGCAAAGACTTCCAGTACAGCCCGCTTTCATCAGCATTATAGACCTCATCGAGTCGATAGTTGTTTTCTTGCAGAAAATTCAATAGCGTTGCTGAAAATTCTACGGCTGCATCATTGTCAGCAGATAGCTTCTCGCCTTGAATGGAAAGTTGATGGATTCCATGTCTATCTTTGAAGCGCTGTAGCCATCCATTGCTTGCAACAAAACTTTCCGGACCCCCAATTTCTAAATTCAGAAAAACGGCTTTTTCTTGGAGAACTGGTCCTGAAACCGGTTCGCCCATACTTCTTCGTTGAACGAACCATGCGAATAATGTTTTATCGAGCAAACTCTCTTGAACGCCGTGCATGGTTTTTCTATTCAGACTGGAATTAGAACTTTTCAACGAATCAATCCTCCTGAGTATTTCATTCTTATTACTGCGAATTCTTTGTATGGTCAACTCTGATACAAAGAATTGAGTGGCCAGATCGGCTACGCTATGACCAGCTTCCAACTTCTCGATTACTATCTGACGACTCGCAAGCTCCAAGTTGTTCTGCCGTTTTCTCGTAATTTGAGATGGACATCCAGGAACCAATGCTTCATCACAGTCATGTTGATCTTCACTTTCATCCTCCGTATAGTTTTTGGTGACACTCCGTATGCTTTAGCCAGCGTAGAAATTTTCTCATTCCCGCTCAGCCGACGAATGATGTCTTTTCTCTGGATGTCGGACAAGGCCTTCAAACTCGCTTTTTTCTCCATTTTATTGTAAAAAATGTACCTGATTTAAGTAATTTATGTACTTTTTTAATATGTACATAAAATTTATGTGACTGAAACGATTAATTTCTAAATGTACTGAAACGTTTCGAGACTTTATGTTTATTTGATCAAAATGAAAAGGGCTCGAAAGTTGAATTTGAAGGTTTATACGGGTTCAAATACTGGACTCGATTGCAAAAAGGGGGTCTGAATGATTTTATTCTTGTTTTGATAGACTGCGCCTCAGGTATTCGTATTTCGTAATTATAACGGTATGTCGATCGACGGGGTGTCGAATCGACTCGAATTTGTCATCATAGGCGTTTATTTGACTCGAAAAATGACTCTACTGAATTTACTGGATTTACTGAATTTAAATTAATTTAATTGCAAAAAAGATTTTAAATTGGTTTTTTGTTTTGAATGTACGAAGATCGGGAATTTGAATTTATTAAACAAGAGTACTGGATTTTGCCGATCCAGGCGGCCAATTGAAAAGAGGGTGATTTAGGGGACTTGTGATCAATTAAATTGACCGATGATTTGGTCTGTCAGTCCAAGCAGCCAAATGATTCTTTTGTTGAATTTTATTTATATGACATGACTCGAAATTAATGAAAGAAAAACAAGAATCTA
Source organism: Rhorus exstirpatorius (assembly GCA_963564615.1). NCBI lineage: Eukaryota > Metazoa > Arthropoda > Insecta > Hymenoptera > Ichneumonidae > Rhorus > Rhorus exstirpatorius. Next base: position 980,362 of record OY751322.1, read on the forward strand.
TGCGTTTCCAAGCTTCGTCGGCTTGGGCGACTAATAAAAACACGGTTGATTATAGGGGACGCGTTGCCAATGAATGGCCGATGAAAATTGGGACTGCCGCTCCAAACAGCCCAATAGTAGTATCTTAAATTGTTTAATTGATGCTAAATTATTAAAAAAAGAGTTTTGTTTCTTTAATTGTTTGATTAATAAATGCCGAGGTCTAGGACGAGTCCTATACTCGAGGCGACTTAAACTACGTTATGTTGCATGAAATCTCGCTCACGTTGGACGCTGTGCCAAGATAAGTTTGAATTCGTACAACGAGTGGTGAGCCGGGCCTGCTCAAGAGGACGTTACACACACGTAACGGATTTCCTAAAAAACCATATGGTACGGTAGGGTCGACTGGGCAATTTGAGTCTAATATAGGAATCTCCCGGAGGCGCTAGACGCAGTGCTAGGACCACACGAAAGATATGCTATAGGTAGAGGAATTGCTCAAACGATCGTGCAGTACGATGATTATCGCAATAAGCGAGAGTTCTAGGAAATCCTTTGGAATACGTCAGACGCAGTGCTGAGATAATCCTAGGAGAGTAGGGATCGGATGATCGTGGAAATAAGAGAGATTCTCTGGGCTCGCGCTCGGCCTTTTATACCCGTCTCGTGCCCTGCCTTTGCCGGTGTAGGGGGGACCGGGGCGTAGGACTGTCGGGTCGTGTGCAAAAATTATGATTATGATTTAGTAGTCGTGTCCTGAGCGAGGCTTGAATTGGTGGGAGTCTATATCGTGATAGAGGGGATAACACGCGTTATCTATTTGGATTTCGTGTCGTGATGGTAAGTGCGCGCGACGCGACTGTTCTCTCATTCTCCCGTTCGATGGCGCCTAGGATATCGATTGCGATTCAGCGCGAGATGGGGCGTTCAAAGGACGGGAGGGGGGTATCTTCGCTTACGTTATAGTACATATTTGGAATTCATAAATGCCTGTTTATACATATGGCTCAATAAACTCTTTTGTTTGATATATAATATTATATATATCGTATAAACGATGAAATAAACGATATTAACTTGTTACCTATCTTGATCGTAAAAAAATATACCGGACGTTTATGAATTCGGGGGCAAGATTGCGATCAGAGGTTAGAATTTGGAAAACTCGATTTTGCTAAAAATCATGGCTTAATGAGCATATATATTTACACGACGAATAAAATTTTGCATTATCGTTAATAAAAACTTACCTCTTCTTTGAGTTTCAAGTATATATACATAAGTATGCGTATAAGTACATATTATACTCGAGCACGCGTAAACACAATATGTACAGTGTACATATAAACACAACGGGCATGGAGGTTATGTTCCACTTGAAAACAAACTTTCGTACGCATCTGACGTTACTGACGCTGGGACAGTAAGATTTCGGATTACTATTCAAGTGAGCTCTAATAGAAATATATGTTTTACAAATTTTCACTAAATTATTTTTAAAAATTTTATGGGTGGTTCTCTATTGTAACGGCACTGGTTTTTGAATGAGGGTTCCGCAGTGCCCGAGTAACAGCTGACGTCAGTGCCCGGGGTTGGTCAGTGCCCGAGTAGTCAGTGCCCGAGGTTTGACTGTACCACCTTAAGAAAACAAATACCCAAAAATACCTTTCTGTGATGGGTGGGTGGTCGGTGTGCGGCTTTGGAGGACTCCCGCAGCGGTTCTTATCGCTTGGAAGGTGGCCTCTTAGCTGTTCACTGACTGAACCACTGAATCACAGCAAAGCAGGGACCTGCCTAGGTCGCCTCGGGTGGCGGCGCTTGAGCTTACTCGCGCGGCTACCAGGGGGGACTAGGTAGCTTCCGACCTGTATCGACGGTAGGTTTTCTGCAGTTTCCCTCCGTCCATGGCAAATGCGATACAGGGTCAAGGAGGAGAAGGCGAAGCGGCTGCAGCCGTGGAGCATTGGGAAAAGGGAGGTTCTCGGAATGCATCTAGTTATCAGTAGTGGCAACGGTAGCTACATTGAGCATGAGAGAAAAAATAAGAGAGGAGGGGGAATATTTCGGTGGATGGAAGAAAAGGAACAATTTTTCTAAAAGGGGAAAGACTCCGGGTACTGGCACGAAATATAAAAAAAAAAATATTGTGGGAAAATTTGGTTTGCATGGCATCATTTTGAAGTATCGTCACAACAACCTCAAACATTTTCAAAGTTCTATAATAGTCATCAACGCCCAATTACTTTCAGCGATAGCGGGAAAATATGGGGAAAAACGGGATGTATTGAAAGTAAAATAAAATTTCGAAAAAAAAATTTTTCATCAAATTTTTTTTTTTTACTTTGAATACATTCAGTTTTTTCACATATTTTTCCACTAATGCTGGAAGTAATGGGGAGTTAATAACTATTATGGGACTTTAAAAATGTTTACAATCGTCTGAACGACAGAAAATCGAAAGATACCATCATGAAATTTGTTCCCGTGAACCTACCATAAAATATGAATTTTTAAAATTCTTTACAGGTTTTTAAAATTGTGAAATTTTTTTCAACTTTTAGTTGTTGCAGCCCCTATAGCTAATTAGCATGGTGGTGAAATTTTTTTTTTAAAAGTCACATTTTTTCAGGCAGTGCACTCGAACAGAAGACAAAAATAATTATTCAATAATGAGGGCCAACCCTTGGCTGGTTTGTCGTGGAATACCCTATATATTAACGTATCGCATATATAAGCGGATATAAATACACAGAAAAAAATTTAATTTAAACAAGTGAATTCGACATTGATTCAATAGAATATGTCATTCAATAGTGCCATCGAAATATTTGATCGTTGGAATACTATATAGTTTTGAAAAAATTTATTCAACTCAACAATATATATTTTCAAACTGCAATTATATGGTGTTCTTCATATCTTTCTCTCGTTTGCCATAATATGAGTTTTCTTTGAAAGAATAGTAGAACATATCGATAAGAAAAATTTGAGCTTCAAGTCAAACATAAAATGAATTGTGCAAAATGCAGATTTATTTGGACAAATAGTTTATGGAATCTGTGTGATCATATACGTACTTGAATCACTTCTCGACTTCTGTTTACAGAATGTATGGAGAGTTACTGCGATGCATTTTATATTTGACAGAAGCTCATAATTAATCGAACAAACTGTTTTTTTAATTGAGTCAAATAAAAATTCTGTTAGTTAAAAGGTCGGTACAGTTAGTAAGATTACACGGGAAGTTAAATAAATCGTAAATGTGTGCCCCTGAAACGAATATGCAATTGTACAATACGAATATGTAATTGCTTCAATAGTATTTATAGTCGAAGAAGTCGTGTGCGCCATTAAATCACTATCTGGCTTGCATGAATGTCAAGAATATGATCTTGCTCCTATTCCTTTTACATTTGGGAAAAGTTCACAATTAATCGAGTAGTACATTTATTTAATTGAGTGAGATAAAAATGCTGTTAGTTGAAAAGTCGGTACAGTTAGTAAGATTACACGGGAAGTTAAATAAATCGTAAATGCGTTCTCCTGAAACGAATATGAAATTATACAATACGAATATGTAATTGCTCCAATAGTATTTATAGTCGAAGAAGTCATGTGCGCAATTAAATCACTATCTGGCTTGCATGAATGTGAAGAATATGATGTTGCTACTATTCCTTTTACATTTGGGAAAAGTTCACAATCAATCGAATAGTACATTTATTTAATTGAGTGAGATCAAAATGCTGTTCGTTCAAAAGTCGGTACAGTTAGTAAGATTACACGGGAAGTTGAATAAATCATAAATTCGTGCTCCTGAAACCGATATACGATTGGTCCAATTGCTTTTATAGTCGAAAAAATCGTGTGTACAATTAAATCACTTTCTGATTTACATGAATGCAAAGAATATGCTGTTGCTACTATTATTTGTACATTTGGGAAAAGTTCACAATTGATCGAATAGTTTACTTCCATCATTGAAAAAGGATAAAACCTACGGTCAATTGAACTGAATATTTGTCTACTTTGAATCGATATTTAATTCGGAGAAATTATTCGCTTACTTATTTCTTCTTCAAATATGATTGAATTGATTTTAATATTATAATGCATTAAAAATATATAATGTTCCTGGAAAAACATATTTATTTGCATCAAAGAATTTTTCTGTCATATAAAAATCATGTTTATTCCAAAAAAACATCGATTTTAATTAAATCAAAAAAATATACTGTTACTCCAGTTATATGTTCAATTATGTGAAATGTATATTCGGTCCACACAAATAGACTTTTGCTTGAGATACAACAATCTTTTGCTGATTGAACAAATGTCTTGTTGTGTAGATTATTTGTAGAGTTATTTTAACTAAATTGTGACAATATTTAAAATCACCGCCCAACGTCAGTTAGGCTAGTCCTATATCGACGATAGAAAATTAGAGGGTCAGCTCCTACCTGTATCGCGCGGCGCAAATTTGACTAAATTTGTAAGGCCCAGCGCAACGAAAATTGATTATAAGGAGACACTCTCTCCGTGACCACTGAGCGGGTCACACGTCGATATTGGTCTCTTTGTAAGGCGTCGCCGGGCCGTGAACTTCGACAATTTTGTATTAAAATATATTAACCGATTTCGAGTAATTATATAGCGCTTTGTGTTGTCGCTAATTATTTCGTCAATTTCGTCGATCATTAATCGTCTATTTGATTAGTACGAATAGGAGAGCCAGTCAACGAGAATTCGGTAAGTGACTTATATTCGCTCGTTGCTGTTCTCTCTCTCTTAACTTTTGAGGTTCACCAAAGCCGAATCCCCTCTGACTTTGAGTTTCATCAGCCGCATACGGAATTTCTATTAATCTATCATCGTTGTCGAACGTAAAATCGACTGGCGCCCAAAACGTTGTTCTTAGTATCAAAATAATTTCGTCTAACCCCTTGAGCCCCGGCAGCTCTTGACCCAAGCCGCGCCAGGTGAAACCTGTATATCGTCAAAAAGAGGTTTTGTCTCACCTTTCACCGTTTTCCTCGCGGTTAGTCATGGACGTTTGTTACTGCCACAGCAGATGAAATCAAACACGACAAGGGCATCATAAATAGAAAATTATTGTGTAGAATGGACTCGTGCAGTCTGAAATGTTGATTTCATCTCGCACAGTGGGAAAAGCATGAGATTCGATCTCAATTTCGATCACGTGTAACCCCCTACAAGTAGGCGTTCGTAATTCTCGCTCGAGATGAAACCATTTACTGTAGCGGGCATAACAATATTAAAACATTAAACAGAACTCAACTTTTCAATAGATGTCACGAGGGGCACGGTAGATTTTTTAAATGATTTTTCATTCACTTCAAGCTGCATTCCTATTTGATCGTTTACCTTGAGCGCTGGAGATAAAATCAGTTTCAACAATGGAATTTGATAGAGTCGAATATTCAAACACATTGAAAGCTTCGATCGGAAACGTGGATTTCATCTCGCGCAGTGAAAGTTGCAGAATGTCCTTTCGCCGTTTTTCTCGCGATTAGTCATGGATGTTCGCAACTGCCGCAAAACATGAAATCAAACGTGACAAGATCATCGTAAATAGTCAAATATCGCGTAGAATGGAATCGTGCAGTCGGAAATGTTGATTTCATCTCGTACAGTGGGAAATGCAGAAGATTGGATCGTATTTCGATCACGCGTCGCACTGCAAGTCGGCGTTCGTAACTCCCTATGTACATGAAACTATTAACATGAGCGAGATTCACAATATTCAAACATTGAACGGAACTCAACCTTCCGTTAAAAGAACACGAGGGGAAACGTCGATTTTCAAAACGATTTTGCTTTCACCTTCAGCTGCACTACTTGTCAATCGTTGGATGAAATCAGTCTCGAATATGCAATTTGATGTATAGTCCAGTCAAATTAGCATTTTAATTCGAAATAATTCCGGGATTTAATTTTTTTTTCCATGTCAAAGGGGGGGGGGGGGGGGTTCGTAGTTTAAATCTCGATTCTTGGGGTAATCCCGCCCTTGCTTTCGCCGCCATCTTGATGTAAAGGGTGGTTTTTTGTTTCTCAAATAATTCGCTTGTTTTCAACTTTAAAGTGAAAATAATGAAGACCGTAGTTGTAGAAATAAAAATTTCCCAATTGTTAAGTCCTTATCATTTTCATCCTAGGGTTCATATTTACCGAATGGGTCGCATAATGTGCAAACAGGAGTGCAAAACGGTTTTTTTTTCAATTATCTCGCTTATTATCAACTTAAATGGAAAAATTCTAGGTGACAATCAGATAGCGAATTTGATTTTCTACAACTTTTATTTTTATCGATCTCAACGTAGGATCGATATTTTAGAACTTAAAACTTAAATAGGGGTGGAAAAGTGGTTTTCTTCAATAATCTCGATCATTATTAGCTTAAACGGAAAAATGCTAAGAGAAAATCGCGTGTGGAATTTTATTCTTTAGAACTTTTGTAATTTAAAAACGGGATGTAATTTTTTTTTTCAAATATCGTTTATTATTTTATTGGAAGACGCATGCACGCAATAAAAAAAAGTATTCTTGGATGAAAACTAAAAATATTGAAGTAACTATATCAGAAACAGTTTCGTTCTTGATCCATAGTACAAGATATAATATCATTCTTCATTCAAATGCCAAACTATTCTCAATTGAATACTTGTTTTCCTTAGGCTCCGAATAATTTTTATATCCCGTCTTGAAATTCAAAGTCCAGAAATATCGATCCTAGGGTAAAATTGGTACCGACCAAGGTTGTAGAGAATAAAATTCCCTACGTGATTGTTTTTCAGCATTTTTCCGTTTAAGCTAGTAATGACCGAGATAATTAGAAAAAAACCGTTTTTCACGACTATTCGCACATTATGCGACCTATCTCGGTAAATATCAACCCCAGAGTGAAAATGAAAAACACGTAACAGGTAGGAAATTTAATTCCCTGCAACTTTGGTCCCTACCATTTTCACTATAAAGTAAAAAAACGAGCCAGTTATTTGTGAAACAAAAAACCAACCTTTACATCAAGGTAGCGGCGAAAGCAGGGGCGGGATTATCCCAAGAATCTGGATTTAAACTACGAACCATCTCCCCCCCCCCCCCTCTTTGACATAGAAAAAAAAAATGAAGTCCCGAAATTAATTCGATTTCGAGCCTTTTTTTCGTCTAATTTCTCTGGACTAGCGTTGGAACATGAAAAAGTCGCTGCCTGATCATTATTTTCAGTGATAAAATGAAGTATTCGACGGTTCGGCTAATCAAACTTGCCGACTTTTTTTTTTCTAAAAAATTTGAGACCTTCTCCGTGGCCAGAAAATTATCTAGTCATTAAAGATATCCAGACAAAATGCAACTGTGCGACTGGCTGAATCCGATGCATATCTTCTGAATCGGAGACATAACCTGACTCTACGATAAGTTTTTTTCTTAATAGTTCGAGACTTTCCTGGACAGGCTCACCCTTAAGAAGGTCGCGAAAAAGGGTAATCGGGCCACTGGCTACATCAGATTCTATTTTTTCAGCTCTCCGCCTGTTTATTGTCGTTGGTGCTAAAAAAAAGGCTTCTGTTGAGAAAAAAATTTAAAAACACGAACATTTGGAATAGCCGTCATTCTCATCAATCACTTAATTTTTCATCAATTTTTCTCAGCGTTGCTAAAAATTTATTTTCTTGACTATCCATGTCATTTATTATTATTCTCATCGGCTGGACCATCGCGACAAACAAAACCAAACTATCCAACAAACAACACGAATCCTATTTCTTGCAGGGAGATTTTCGATTTTCGGAACGATTTTACCTTCATATCAAGCTGCATCACTGGCCGTTCATTCTCCATGGAAGCCGAAGATGAAATCAGTCTCAAATATGGAATGTCGTGTAGTCGAATATTAAAAATAAAAATAAAATGTCCGATCGAGAAGACGGATTTTATCTCGGGGCATTGGAAGGAGTAGAATGTTCTTTCGTCCATTTATTTTTCGGTGAACAACGGGCGCTCGCGAAAATCGCAAGCAGATGAAATCAAACATGACGAGGGCATCGTTAATCTACAAATATAGAGTACAATGGGATCGTGCATTTGGAAATGTTGATTTCATCTGCCACAGTGCGCAATGCAGGGGATCAGATTGTAATTCCCTTCACTTGTAGCGATACAAGTGCATGATAGCTCGAAATTATCGCAGGAGATTAAATGAATTGCGATAGCAGGATCAATAATATTTTATCATTAATCAAAACCATACTATCCAACAAACAACACGAATCCCATTTCTTGCAGGGAGATTTTCGATTTTTGAAACGATTTTACCTTCATATCAAGCTGCATTACTGACCATTCATTCTCCATGAAAGCCGGAGATGAAATCAGTCTCAAATATGGAATATCGTGTAGTCGAATATTGAAAAAAAATTGAAATGTCCGATCGAGAAGACGGATTTCATCTCTGGCATTGAAAGAAGTAGAATGTTCTTTCGTCTTTTTTCCTTTCGGTGAACAACGAGCGCTCGCGAAAACCGGAGGCAGATGAAATCGAACATGACGAGGGCATCGTAAGTCCACAAATGTACAGTAGAATGGGATCGTGCAATTGGAAATGTTGATTTCATCTGCCACAGTGCGCAATGCAGGTGATCGGATCGTAATTCCCGTCACATGTAGCGCGACAAGTAGTACATGAGCGCTCGAAACTATCGCAGGAGATTTAATCAATTTCGATAGCAAGATCGATAATATTTTACCATTAAACTAAACCATACTATCCAACAAGCAACACGAATCTCATTTCTTGCGGGGAGATTTTCGATTTATGAAACGATTTTACCTTCATATCAAGCCGCACCACTGACCGTTCATTCTCCATGAAAGCCGGAGATGAAATCAGTCTCAAATATGGAATATCATGTAGTCGAATATTGAAAAAATTAAACTCCTCGATCAGAGAGATGGATTTCCCCTCGAGCATTGAACGAAGTAGAATGTTCTTTCGTCTTTTATCCTTTCGGTGAACAACGAGCGCTCGCGAAAACAGCAGGGAGATGAAATCAATTATGGCAAGGGCATCGTAAATCTACAAATATTTGGTAGAACGGAATCGTGCAATTGGAAATGCTGATTTCATCTCCCACAGTGCGCAATGCAGGGAATTCGATCGTAATTCCCGTCACTTGTAGCGACACAAGTGCATGAGCGCTCGAAATTGTCGCAGGAGATTTAAACAATTGCGATAGCAGGATCAATAATATTTTACCATTCAACAAAACCATACTATCCAACAAACAACACGAATCCCATCTCTTGCAGGGAGATTTTCGATTTTTAAAACGATTTTACCTTCATATCAAGCTGCATCACTGACCGTTCATTCTCCATGAAAGATGAAAGCCGAAGACGAAATCAGTCTCAAATATGGAACGCGGAGTAGTCAAATACTTAAAAAAATTGAAATGTCCGTTTAAGAAGACGGATTCCATCTCGGGGCATTGAAAGGAGTAGAATCTTTTTTCGTCTATTCTCCTTTCGGTGAACAACGAGCGCTCGCGAAAACCGCAGGCAGATGAAACCAAACATGACGAGGGCATCGTAAGTCCACAAATATACAGTAGAATCGGATCGTGCAATTGGAAATGTTGATTTCATCTGCCACAGTGCGCAATGCAGGTGATCGGATCGTAATTCCCGTCACTTGAAGCGATACAAGTGCACGAGCGCTCGAAATTATCGCAGGTGATTTAATCAATTGCGATAGCAGGATCGATAATATTTTATCATTCAACAAAACCATACTATCCAAAAAACGACACGAATCCCATCTCTTGCAGGGAGACTTTTGATTTTTGAAACGATTTTCCCTTCATCTCAAGTTTGGAGTAAAATATAATTTTCCCACACTTGGAAAATTTTTCCCATACATGGGAAAAACATTTTTCACCAGTGTTAAATTTTTCCAATACTTGGGGAAAAATATGTTTCTAAAGTATGGTATAAAATTGGCCTGAGATTTGAAAGTATTTTTGAGCATCTGGCTAGCAAAAAGTTTGCTACGAGTTAATAAGGTCGTTTGAAAAAATAATTCGTGGACATTTTTCAAATTTGGAGTAAAATATAATTTCCCCATAAGTAGGTAAAAACGTTTTTCCCAAGTAGAAAATTTTGGAGTAAAATATAATTTTGCCATACTTGGGAAATTTTTCCCATACTCGGGACAAAATATTTTTTCCAAGTGTGGGAAAAAAATTGGCCTGAAATTTAAAAGTATTATCGAGCATCTGGCTAGCAAAAAGTAGGCAACGAGTTGAAGAGGTCGTTGAAAAAAATAATTCGGGGACGATTTACAAATTTGTAGTAAAATATATTTTTCCCATATTTGGGAAATTTTTTTCATACTTGGGAAAAAAAATTCCCATACTTGGGAAAAAATATTTTTTTCACCCATGGGAAACAATCCCAAGTAAGTGGAAAAAAATTGTCCTGAGATTTACAAGTATTTTCGAGCATCTGGCTAGCAAAAAGTATGCTACGAGTTGATAAGGTCGTTTTAAAAAATGTTTTGGGGACGGCTTATAAATTTTTACTAATCTATAATTTTCCCATACTCGGAAAATTTTCCTCGACCTTGGGAAATTTGTTCCATACATGGGAAAAAATATTTTTTCCATGTAAGAAATTTTGGAGTAAAATATAATTTCCCCATACTTGGGAAATTTTTCATACATGGAACAAAATATTTTTTCCTAATGGGAAATTTTTCCCATACTTGGGAAAAAATATTCTTTTCAAGTATGGGAAAAAATTGGCCTGAGATTTTATAGTATTTTCGTGCATCTGGCCGTTAAATAGTAGGCTACGAGTTAAAAAAGTCGTTTCAAAAAATAATTCCGGGACGATTTTCAAATTTGGAGTAAAATTTCATTTTTCCATACTTGAGAAGTTTTTCCCATACTTGGGAAAAAACATTTCCCATACATGGGAAATTTTTCCCATACGTGGGAAAAATTATTATGTAATTAAATATTTAATTAATCTTCTGAACCGGAATCATAACCCACCTGTACAATGAGTTTTTTTCTAATAATTCGAGACTATCCTGGACAGATTCGCTGTTTAGATTTCCGCGAATAATTTTTTTCGGCGACTGCCTAGTGAAGATGCAATTTTTTTGTGTTTTCTGCCTTTTTATTATTTTTGGTCCTAAAATAAAAGGGTTTTGTCGAAAAAAAAAATTTTTAATACCAACATTTAAAAAAGCCACCATCATAAATAATTACCAAATTTTTTTATCAATTTTTACTCATCATCGCGAAAAAATTATTTTGCAGCTTATTCTCGTCATTTGTTTTTATTCGCATAAGCTAGGCCATCGCGACAAGCATGAACATTGCCGCACGCCTAGCGTCTATTTGTTTCGCTCTCGTGCGTCCGTGTGGTGTTCAACGGTGTGGGTGTGCGAGCGTTTTGTTTCACGAACCCCGCTTTTACCGATGCCGTCCCCTCCACTATCTCAACTTTTTTAAATTTCTCTTCGATCGAGCGCTCATTGGTCGACGTTGGTCGACGTTAAATCGCTAATAACTCCACCAAATTTGATTTCACAAAATTTTCGAAAAGGACTTTTCTGCTCCGTTTTCGACGCTCAACACGGCAGTTATAATATGATCAGTAGGTTACAGTATTGCCGAAATAAAATTTACAAGTGTCGCAGAATCGCTGGCACTGACGGGCGCGTATTCTGCTAATTTGGCTTGGGGTATGAACCCCCAACAGTTTGAGAGACTTACTTGATAGGCACTGTTCAACATGTTCAGAAAATTGTATAGTTTTCATAAATTCAAACACAAAGTATGCATCGGAGCGGTTGTCCACTAAAATACATTATATCTTTCCAAACTTAACATCTGCACTATCTACACAGATTACCATACCCATTTTATATTTCGTTGCATTAATTTTTATCCACGATATACAACTATTTTTTATCAGATCATATAGTACAACATTTTTAAAATCATCAAAGTCATTCATTTTCGAAATATTAGTGTGAAAAATAGTTCTGATTTCAACCAGTTTCGAAAATCCTTCGTTTCAATTGAATTGGTTATTCACTATAAATTGATGCTTTACTGCCAGAGTATACATTGGATTAACCCGCGATGTGACAACTTTGGCTGCTGTTTTGAATTCTCTATGCTTTTCCTCGAATCGCATACAAGACATATTACTTATGGGCCAATGAATCACAAAACCCGGGGATCATGCAATAATATGTGATATTTGTATTTGAACGTATCATTAAACAATTGTCTGTATAATATATGGTCTTTACTTATCAACTTGGTCAACGTATTTATTTTGTCTTCAGTTATTTCTTGACATAAAATAACAGAAAAAATTTTGCGGAGAAGAATGTATAAGTTCCAAATCCGGTGTTTTTTTTTTTTTAATCAAATCACCATTATCAAACTAAGATTATAGAAAGAACGAGCCACTTCTTCTGCTGATAATATAATATTTCCTTTTTTAAGAGCAACTGCGGTTATAGCCGTTGGGATATTTTTGGAATCATCCGATCCATAATTGAAATAAATAATTCTTTGGTTCAATGTTTAGAACGAAAATAATTTTTCTTCTGAGATTAAGACTTTTCACATTAATCATAAATCATAACGACACCCGACCTCAAAAACATCGCGCATAGGATCAACGCTTAGATTGATGAGAACATGAAAGTTCGGAATTGAGTTAAAAACTACTTCTTCACGAATGCCTCCAGTGCAATTCTCCACGTCTTGAGCGTATATATTGTTTGATCGGATCAGTTTTTTTTTATTTTCAACGGCTTGTGATTGTAAGGTTTCTTTATCTGCTAAGCTGATTCAGCAGCAATAATTGGTATCGAAACTCGATGAAAACCCGAAAATACTGTTCAGACCTAAATTATCCGCAAGAATTTGCAGCAAAGCGAAATTTAATTTAACGCCCGAATTTTCGATTGTAATTGAAATTCCTACCGTCTCGAGATCTATAATGTTGCTCTATAATGTTCTGAAAAATTAATGTATTACCACAATTGTCACAATCTTTTGTATTATGTATGTATGTATGTAAGTCTTTATTGTCTCCTCTAAGGGTTGCAAGTTTTTTTACAAGGTTCTCTCCTTGTTACCTACCCATTTTTCACAATTTTCGTTTACACCTCCCGTCCCTTCGTCTCCTTTACATTTCCTCTCCGTCTTCCTCCATTCATCCCTCCACTCTTCCGTTCTCAAACTCCGTTTCCCACTCACATACCTCTCCATCACGCCATCATACCATCATACCGCTATCTCTTTCTCTCCCTCATCCTTCACCATTCGTCTCCTTCCTTTATTCTTTCACATGAATCCATTACATTACATTCCCTCACACCCTTACAATCCATACAATCCATACAATCCATCCTTACATTTTTATTCCTCTGCTTTATTCCGCCTTGCCCGCTTTGATCCTCGCTCTCTTCCATACCACTCGATGTCATGCTGCTTCCTTGACCTTAAGAGCCTACTCTTGCCTTCCGTCCTTATTCTATTTACCGTCCTCTCCGCCTATTTGAACTCACTTGCCCGCTCGCCTTTCTCGCCCGCTCGTTTTTATCGCCCGCTCGCTCTTTTCGTCCACTCGCTCTACCCGCTCGCACGCTCGCTTGCTTCCTTAACCCTATACCCTTATTCTATCCGTATTCTATCGCCCATCCTCTCCTTCGCCGATTTCCGTTTCCGTCCATTCACTCCATTCCTTCTTTCATTCTGTCCCTCCCTCCCTCTTGCCCGCCCTTTATCTACTCCCCTTCTCCCTCGCCCTCACCTTTTCCCAATACTCTCCTTCACACCCCTAGCTCCCAACGTCTAGATCCTCTAGATCCCTCGCTATCCACCTAGCTTTCCTCTCTCTCTCCCTCCACCTCTCTCCGTCCCTTCGACTTCCGTTCCCTACCCTTTCACTCCGTTCCTTTACCCTCCTGCCTCTTATGCTAGTTGTTCTTGCCTCCCCTCTTCCCCCTTCCCTTTCCATCGCATACCCCTTCCTCTTTGCTTTTTGGCGTTTGTTCGCGCTCGAATTTCGCGGGCCCGCTTGGGCCTCGCGACGTTGGGGGTCTCAGCCTCGCGGTAGAGCTTGCTGCGCGTGAGGAGGGGGCTATCGATTTAATGCTGCATACTTTCAGTTTCCTCGTTTTTGAGTTCGTGGGGGGTCGATTTCGGGAGCCAGTTTAGCTCGAGCGCTCGATTAGGCAAGACGCATTGAGGCTTCCCCTCCTACCCACTTGGGCTATTGTATCATTATCATTTGCTCGCGAGCGTTTAGAGTCCCGTGCCGATTGTTTACCGTTTACGCATAAGTTCAGGAATTGAGCGAGTTTACCCGTTTTCCGCGTAATTGTAAGAGTCGCGCGCGCGTTAGGGTTGGATGCGAGGACGTGGTCCATCCGCCGGTTATCCGGGGTGCCCGTTCTTGGGGCGAGCGTCAGCGCGGGAACAGATTGTTGCCCGAGCATCTCAGCGGGGCCTCCGAGACGTCGGGGCCGCTGTTTGCACGGCCGTGGGCCATCTAAGACGTTCCCTGTGACCCCGCTTCCACGAGAGCGTCGGAAGTCGCGGCGTCGAACACGTGGTTTGCGTAGTTGGTAAGCGAACGATATTTATAATTTATTGAATGATCATTCAATCTCGTTATTGAGACGCACCCGATACTGTCAATTATTATTTGTATTGTGCCTTCTGCTTGTGTTTTAATAAATATTTGTCTTGCTTCGGCTTTTCCCTCTGCTCCGTGAGGGTTTTTACGCCGAGGCAAGCACACATTGCTTGTCGCGAAATCGTGCATTATTTTATTCATATACCCTCTCACTCACTCTTTCCTACCCGGTCGACGTCTGAGGAAACTCATGGTAAGTTCATTAAACAGCGTTCTTGTTTCTTTACCTCCTGCTCTTCCTTCTAACCTCTACGCCCTCTCCTTATTTTTTTTCGCCCTTTTATCCTCACCTTTTTACCCCTATGCGTTCCGCTCTGCCCCACCACTATCTACCCCCCTTCTCTCTTGCCATCACCTTTTCCCAATACCCTCACTCTCTCCTCTAGATCCCTACCTCTAGATCCTCTATATCCCTCGCTATCCACCCGGCTTTCCCCTCTCTCCCTCTCTCTTCACCTCTCTCCGTCCCTTCAACTTCCATTCCTTAACCTTTCACTCCGTTCCTTTATCTTCTTGCCCTTATTCAAATTCTTCCCGCCTCTCCCCCTTCGCTTTCCTTCTTTTATCCCGCTTCCCCTCCCCGTCGCACACCTCCTCCTCTTCTCCCTTTAGCCCTCCTGTTTCTTTACCTCCTCTTCTCTCTCCTGTTCTTCTTCCTAACCTCTGTGCCCCTCTCCTTATCTCTCTTTTGCCCTTTTATCCTTGTCCTCACTTTTTTCCCCCTATGCGTTCCGCTCTCTCCCGGTACTTCCACTTTTTCCTCGCCCTACCCGTCACCCGACTGTTCCTTATTCCGTCGTTTCCGTATTCTTCATCCTAACCGCTTCTCTTCTTCACCTTTATTCTTTTGTTTCCCCCGCCCTTCTACTTCACCCTCATCCCACGTCATTCCTTCCCCATTCCCTCTTCGCGCTCTTCGTACTCGTGTAATATCCTCTACCTACTTCAAACTTGCCGCCAACTCATCCATCGTGTCCTCCCTGCCTTACCGATCCTTCCTTATACCCCCCCTAGCATTTTCAGCAACCGGTTAATAAAGGTGTTGATTCAACCATCAGACATCAACGGTTGCTATTGGACATCGTTTCAACGTTAAATTTCATTAGAATGAACCGACCCGGTGATTTCTGCGGATGGTATATTTTATGGTTAATTCAACCGCAGCTCGTGATGTATTTGGATGGTATATTTCGTGGTTGATTCAACCACAACTCAGGTGATTTATTTGGATGGTATATTTCATGGTTAATTCAACAACAGCTCATGTGATTTATTGGAGGGTCCATTTCATGGTTAATTCAACCATTTCCGGGTATATTTTGCGGTTGATTCAACCACTGTTCATGTGGTTTATTTTACGGTATATTTTGCGGTTGATTCAACCACTACTCATGTGGTTTATTTCGCGGTATATTTTGCGGTTGATTTAACCACTGCTCAATGCGATATTTCAATGATTAATTCAATTACTATCTTGGTAATTGAATTTTTGATTTCCGGAGATTAATCAGACACAGGGAAGAGGATATCCGCAGTATGTTGTGCGGAGGAGTGGGCGGTGCATGTATTATTTATTTTTCTAACGAAAACAATTGTTGAGGAGCTTGTCCACAATTATGCATACGAAACAATTACTAAGAACATTATCGTAGTCTGAGAACAATCAATCAACCGATCGATTAGTATAAAATAAGCGGTAAAATGGTCAGCATTGATTGCACACTACGGAATACCTTGATTAAAATGTAACAAGCAATAACATGTCAATATTCATGAATAATTGTGATAAAAAAGAAATCTGGTAAAAGATCTCTGATGAGTTCTGATGTAAGTGTATGCGAGATCTCATGTTGGCACAAATGAGATCGCACTAACTAATTTGAACTGGGACGTGGTCATAAAATCTCATGTGCGATCTTGCAGCAGATCTCATGTCTTTTAATTAAATTTTAAATCGAAAATCCAAGAATATCTTAGTCAAGTTGAAAATTGTTATTTGTTTCCAATGCAGGAATATTAAAAGACAAAATTTTATAAAATTGATCCAATATCTCATTCAAGATACGATATGAGATCTGCTGCAAGATCGGCTTCGCCGAGTGCCAGGTGAAGATCCGCTTCTTCCTTGTGGCATATACTACTTTTTTACACGACTGATAAAATGGCCATGTTCTATCGCTGCAGCGCGTGCGAAAAGTAATCAATTTTTGTTCAGAGGGAAGAAAAATGATTTTGCGGGCCAAAAAGTAAATTTGCCCGCATTTATGCTTTTTTGCCCGTAAAATTATATTTATTCTCTCTGGTAAAAAATTGATCACTTTCCGTCCGCGTTGCAGGGATAGAATATGGTCATTTTATCATAGTCGGGTAAAAATATATCTTTGACGTACCCTGCTGATCAAAAAAGCTGCGACCTACAACTTATTTGTTTCGGCTTAATTGGTCAGTATGGTACATACGGTACGGTCAGTACGGTTCATACACATTCACTTTCACTGTTAATCTGCCTCCCAAACATTGGGCATTTTTACACCGTACGCATTGTTATTTACGAAAATCATAACCACCGGGGCTTCAATACAATTCGCTCTGATGAATATTCTGCTATTTTCTCTCGGTGACAGTTTCCGAATGTGCCGTGCTTCACCGAAGGTACCGTCATCGGCAAGTACATCGATGATGAGGCCGTTCACACTGTCTTCGTCGTGGCCAAATTGGACAATGTGTAATATTTCTCTGATTTCGTTGTTCGCAGTACACACATATTTGTTGCATGATCGTACTTTCTCTCGATCTCTTCGACACCTGTATTCGATGTTCTTTATTTTCGCTCCTTTGTAGAACAACACGTTTTCGGGTTGGTAATGTGCATGGAGCAAAATTCGCAATTGCCAAGCACTCGGTGGTGCGCTCGTGACCCTTCCGAGGCCCTGAAAATTGTTATCGACTCGTTGCGGTACAGGTTCATCGTACTGCGCGGGTTTATACTTTTTCCCACTATTCAATATTGAATGCACAAGTTGTCTCGTCCTCGGTGCTACTGTTGCATCGTACATCAAGGATTGCATAAATCGATGCATCAGGTATCTCGTTACAATTTGAGTCGGCCTTGAATTTGCGCTCGTTACCGAATCGATAATTCTTTTATTGTACGACTCAAACGGGAAAGCGGTATTGGCCCACAGCGGTCCCCAATCCTCAACCGACGTCGCTAAGTGATTAAGCAGATGTATGTTGTATGTCATATTCTCAACGGTATATTCTTTTTGGAATCCTTTCACGTAGTCCAGCAATAACGATTTCGCTTCTTGAACATCATCGATGGAAATGCTATTCCGGTACAATATATGGGCTGCTCTTGACAGTAGAATCAATAATTTGAGATCGCACGGGCGAATTATACCCTCAAAACACAACGGGCAGTAATACAGAAGCATATTGCGCCACTCGGAAGCCTTCCACAGTTTCGCATCTTTTATCGACCTTGGTTTTCTCGATATTCTGCCAGGAGGTCGAATCTCGAGCAATATTGCATCCACGGCAGACAATTTATTTTGTTGACCGCTGTACCAGGGATCCGTAGCTTTGCCGTAGAATAACAACATTACGTGTTGGTGTATAACACCCTGGTCGATATTGTGCATAGGATCAACAGGTGCACCCTTCGCCAAATCGTACTCCAAGATTGAAGTCATTATTAAATATCCTCGCACACCACAGACTCTTTCTCTCGTTTCGAATGCTTGGTCCATTTGTTGTCGAATTTGTTCGTTGGTGCGACAAGCTGTGTCTTGGACAGGATACACTCGTCGACCACCTCGTCCGGAACCTTCGTGCAAACAATATGTGCACCCGAATTTTCCATTAAACTGGTTCATTCGGAGAATCACACATCTGGCAGGACTGTCGGCGATACAAATCGGTGTGACAAATCTGCTCGTAACTTCATCGGTACCATTCGGACTCCACCTTATGCCAGTTCGGTACAGCGTTTTTAATTCGGCAGCGATCGGAGAGAGAATTAAATTCATATCGGGATTGTTAACGGTTTCCGGCAAGAAACCTTCGAGAACATTCGAAAGGTTAATTGCGCCTGCGCGTAGACGAGAGAGGGGGGAGACCGAGAGCCACGAGGCAAAGAAGCACGAGGAGTCGGGAGTCGCGTACAGACAGCCGAGCGAGAACGTACGAACGCGAGCGGCGTGGCGTGGTCGAGGACCCGACACGTGTGTGTGTTACCGAGGGACAGGCTATTGCGAGCTTGCTTACCTTTTTGAAATAGTACTAACTTCGAGTCATATAGTCATTATCATCGAGTCATTACATATAATATAATTTAAAATAAAATATAGCCAATTTGTATACATATATTAAACGATCGTCGAGCGTGAATTCATTTCCCCTTCCTCATAACCCCTTCGCCCTGTTTCGAGCCTTCCAGGTCCGCCAGCTGGGCCGCCATCTTGGTAAGAATCGAGTAATATCGCGTACGAGGAAATAAACGTGAACGGACACAAAAAGACGAAAGAAAAGCGATTATCGAAGTATTTAATAATTCAGAAGTGGGATTGCTCGAAACAGAAGGGTGAGAGAGGAAAGTGCGGAATCGAAGCGTGTAAAAAAAAAAAAAACGAAAGTGCGCATTGTGCGATTATCCGGACCGTATGACCACGGAACGTGAATTCGAGGACTTTTATCGGGAAGTGGTAAGACGTGAATTACCTATCGGAATGAGTAGCCGAGAAAATAGCGTAAATGGCGACCGCGTAGATGACGAAATTGCGCGGATACGACAAGATCTAACGGCTCGCGAGAACGTGGGATTGTATCCACGGGTCGTGATACGAGAAAACGACCTATCACGAATCGAGAACATGATTACGATCGACAGAGCGAATCGCGAGAGAGAGGATACGCCAATCATCGGACAGACTCGAACGGAAGACCGAGAGGGAGTGGGTGACACGTTCCGCGCGGCATTAAATGACGCCGCCGATACGGGAGATATGTTGCGATAATTATTGGATCGATTATCGATTACGGCGCAACCACGAACGGAAGTGCCACTCTATCACGTAATTCCAGATCTCAGTAAGAATATCGAAGAATTTACTGGAGATGGAGCCGGAATACGAGCACGAGAATAGTTAGAGAATATCGAAGGGATGCGACGAATACACAAGTGGCCGGAAAATTATGCCCTAGAAACAGCGCGAATGCACCTGCGCAGAGGAGCTCGCGATTGGTATCGAGCGCGATCGAGCACGTTGATATCGTGGGAATCGTTCAAGAATGCCTTCTCAAAAACGTTTATTATTCCCGAAAGTACGTCGGATCGTTGGCAGAGAATGGTGGAGCGAGTTCAAAGGAAAGATGAGCCTCTTAGTGCGTACTATCACGCGAAAACAAAGATGTGTATGGATTTACACTTGGATCTACGAGATACGAAGGAACAGGTGATAGACGGATTGTGGTCGAGAGAATTATGTATATCACTAATGGCTCGACCGCATTACTCGCTAGATGACCTTCTCCACGATCTAATGGCAAACGAGAGAATGTTATCACAAAGAGCGGCACGAATACGCGCGAGTCGTGAAGTCACGAAATTAAAACCAAAACAAGCAAGTACGTCAACGACAAACGCGAATACGAGCGAAAAACGCGAATCAACGGTAACGAGAACGAATTCGGGGAAATCGGATAAGCGTCCCCCGTTGAAAAATGCCGAGGGCGAATTAAAATGTTATAATTGCGGGAAGTTCGGGCACATCGCGCGGGATTGCCCCGAACCACGACGAGAATTGAAGTGTCGAAAGTGCAATAAAACGGGACATACGCAACGATATTGTACTGAACGAGTGGAAACGAATAACGTCGAGATAAATGTGATAAACGATACGAACAATAACGCGATCGACAAATACGTGAAAACAGTGAAAATAAACGGTAAAAACATGAGCGCGCTTATCGATCTGGGTAGCTCCGATTGTACCGTCAAGGCTACACGAGTATTGACCGAAGGTTACGAATTAATTCGTATACCATCCGAACTCAAGGGTTTTGGATCGGCTCATTATCGGGTCGCGTCGCCGGGTGTCATACGAGCGGACGTGAGTGTAGATGCGGTAGTAGTGTCGGACATATTAATTCGGGTAGTACCGGACGACACTCAGAGTTACGATGCCATTATTGGTCGATCGTTCACTGAGCAGCCCTACGTCGAGTATCGGAAAAGTGGGGACGAGTTAACGTTTACGTTCAACGAGAATAAATATCAAACCGCGATTCAATCAAGTGCGAGTTCGGTAAACACGGGCGCGATTTTACCGACCGCGGCGAATATACCACCGTCGGTGATGCAATTCATCAATGTTGAAACGGCGAGAGGTCGACGTGAGATAACTGTGTTAAACACGGGTACCGACGAAAGAGTATTAAGTGAAGGTAGACGAATCGTCCGAGGGGAGATATCTCCATTACCGATCGTTGCGCGAGTGAAAACGTGCGAACCGATAAACACGAGTGATCTCATAGTAGGCAAGAATCAGCCGAGTCGAGTTGTGAGCGAACTAGTAGACATTATGAACGATTATCGCGACTGTGTCGCGACAAATATATTCGAGCTCGGACGAGCAACCGAAATAACGATGGACATAAACGAGAAACCGGGTAGCCGACCCGTGTGTGCGAAACCTTATCGCGCGAGTGATCGAGAGCGAGAGGAAATGAGAAAAATCCTTGCAGAATGGCGCGCGGCGGGAATCGTACGAGACACGGAGTCGCCGTATGCGAGTCCGGTCTTGCTCGTGCGGAAAAAGAACGGAAAGTCGCGACTGGTTGCGGACTTTAGGCGACTAAATATGCAAACGGAAAGAGTGCATTTTCCTCTTCCGAATCTGGACGATCATCTCGCTCAGATACGAGACAGTCGCTTATTTATAACGCTCGATTTAGCTGACGGGTATCTTCAGATTCCGTTGACCGAAAACGCGAAGGCAAAAACGGCGATTATTACGCCGGACGAGACAGTCGAATTCACGGGAATGATATTCGGACTAATGAACGGACCAGAGTAGATATACAACACGGGTTCTGGACCAAATGTGGGCGAGGGGGTGAAGCGGTGCGAGGGGGGATCTTGGCGAGGGGGGGAATCTCGAAGCTTCTAGAACGTTCTACCATAATAATAATGACATTTCAAACGAATGACGTCATGAATAATAGTATCGGATTTCAGAGCTCAGAAATAATGATAATTCCAAGAAATCCTTGACATTCCAAAGTGATGGGGGTGGGGGATCTCGAAACTTACATGATAATGATAATAAAATTCCAGAAGGATGACGTCATCAATAATTTCATGAAAAAATACATCGTAGTCGAAGGCAGACTATAGTATCGGATTTCAGAGCTCAGAAATAATAATAATAATTCCAAGAAATCCTTGACATTTCTAAGTCATAGAGGGGGATCTCAAAACTTCCAGAACGTTCATCCATAACAATTCCGAAGTGATGGGGGGTGAGGGGGGTATCTCGAAGCTTCCAGAACGTTCTGCCATAATAATGTTCTCACGTTCTACAATAATAATTCGCAAGATATTCTTGACATTCCGAAGTCATGTAGGGGGATCTCGAAACTTCCAGAACGTTCTTCCGTAATAATTCCGAAGTTATGGGGGCGAGGGGGGATCTCGAAACTTCCAGAACGTTCTTCCGTAATAATTCTGAAGTTATGGGGGTGAGGGGGATCTCGAAACTTCCAGAACGTTCTTCTATAATAAATAATTGACATTCTGAGGCGAGGCTTTTGGAACATTCGACGATACTCTTGATTGTTAGGAGGGGGAATTTTCAAGGACAACGCAGAAAAAATATCGAAAAAGATCGAAGTAAAAATCTTTTCAACAATTAAAATGTAGAAACTACTTATAGTAGAGTTTATTACGTATAAAAAAACTTTCGTAGTAAGCAATGTATTATAATATCGATCGAAATTTCGATAGTGTATTTGAATAAAATCATCTTGGAGGAGGTGAGAACAGCGCTCTTCGATCCTAACCTACACGCATGAATAAAGAAACGGCTGGGTGGATGATCGAGTTTCTCGCGATAAGATTCTCCCGACAAACTGACCATCCTAGCTCTCGATCGAAATATTGAGAGAAAAATCATTTTGACTTACATATTCACTTTACACGCATTTTACGAATGATGATCGTTTTACAGTAGAGTTTATTACGTATAAAAAATTTTTAAGTAGAAATGTACCATCATATCAATCGAAATGTAGAAAAATCATCATATACACTTTACAAGCCTTTTGATCGTCTTGCATCACAGCCTAGGCGGAGTATCGAGTTTCTCGCTGTTGTTTTCGTTTGGCCGATAACTGTGCCGCTCTTTGAGAGAAATGTATGAACGATTGTTTTTCGCATGATAATTGCGTCGCTCTTCGGCTAGCTATTTAAATGTTGAATAAAATAATCTTGGAGGAGGAGGTGAGAACAGAGCTCTTCGATCTTGACCCACACACACGAATGAAGAAACAGCTGGGTGGATGATCGAGTTTCTCACGATAAGATTCTCCCGATGAACTATTAGCGAGACAGAGATGAACGTTTTTTTTTACCAATAACTATGCCGCTCTTCGGCTATCAGAATCAATGAAAATATGTTTTTAGCTGAGGAAATGAATATAAGGATTTTTTAAATAAGGAATCAGAATTTTTTTAAAACGTCCGTGGCCAGGGGGGGATCTCGAAGTTTCCAGAACGTTCTACCATAATCATAATGATAATACACATTCCTTCTCTCTGTCTCTCTCTCTCACGCTTTACAATAATAATTCATAGAAATCCTTGACATTCCGCGGCGAGGGGGGTTTCAAAGCTTCCAGAACGTTAGAATTATTTCGATCGGATGTTGGAACTGCGCAAATCGGTTGAAGGGCAACGATAGCTGTCAAGGACTTTTTCTGTACTTCGTAGATTTTTCCTGGAATTCTTTTATTGAAAATTTGGGGTAATGAGGGTCATGGAAAACATTCCGGATGATTTAATCTCTTCTAGAACATTCGATCACGAAGCACAATAAAAATTCTCTATCTCTTTCTATCCATGAGTATATATAGATCCCTGACAGCCCAGCGCATTCATTTAATTTCTGCCCTTCATTAAGTGAAGATCGGTACTTTAAAAATGGAATCAAAACAGTGTTTGAAGCTTATAGGCATCATGGAAGATGCTTATAAATCTTTGAAAAGTGCATCGAGTGAAGAAATTGAAAAATGGAAAAATTTTGGTATTCGGAATATTAAATTATTAAACAAAATATTGAAAACGCCGAACTTATCTCCGGGTGAAAAAAAAAGAATTCAAACAACGATTTCCCTGCTCAAATCCCTGGGGGAAAAATTCAAGGCTCATTAACGAGTAGGTGGAAACATCGGTACACGAAAGAATACTTCAGATCGCGTTCGTTGGGTGCATTTGGAGTCCGCTTTTCAGAATCGTATTCGAACTGGTGCAGTGGTGAATCTCATCCATAAAGATCTACGATCATTCTTGTATGATGCTAAAGTCACCACTAAAACGGAAAGACGGTGAAAAACGGTGAAGTGATCGAAGAAATGAAATACTTTAGCACGAGAAACGAAGCGATTCTCACAGCCACAGATATTAAGATTTGGTTCGATGAGAACGTAACGGACTGTCTGTTGCAAAAGGTGGACGAATTTCAAGAACGTGATTCGGGCTGGTCCTTGCGCGAAATCGTCAATTTGACAGTTAATATGAATCACTTTGTACCACTACGCGGAGGTCTGTCAACATTTGTCGAGCTGCCTCGAGAAATACAAAAGAAAAAGGCTGTGGTGAATGTGGAAAACAATGACCAATTCTGTTTTCTGTGGTCGGTCGTAGCAGCACTACATCCAGTTACAACACATGCAAATCGACTTAGATCGTATCCCAGCTACAAGCAAGTGCTAAAATACGACAGTATCAATTTCCCGATTGCTTTAAAAGATATTTGTAAATTTGAAAAAATGAACAATTTAACGATTAATGTATACGGTGTTGAATCAGGTATAAAGAGTGAAATAGTACCGTTATACATGAGTAAAAATAAGTCAGATAAGCCCACCATACATCTCCTCATGGTGGAGGGGAATATCGGTATGGACGTAGATGGGGAAGACAATTTCCAACCAGTTTACCACTTTGCTTGGATCCGTAATCTGTCACGATTACTTAGCTCTCAAGTAACAAAGTATAATCAACAAACATTTTTTTGTGACAATTGCTTAAACCATTTTTATCTTAAAGAATCTTTTGAAAATCACGAACAATATTGCATGAGCATAAACAAGACGAAAATGATTTTACCAACTGAACAAAACAAAATTTTGAATTTCAAAAAGTATCGATACAAAGAAGATGTACCGTTCGTTGTGTACGCTGACCTCGAATGTCATCTCGAATCAACGGGAAACGATTGTCAAAAGCATGTTCCGTACAGTGCCGCGTATTACTTGAAATGTGCCTTTGATGATTCACTGTCGAAATTTGAAATAAAACGGGGACCCGATTGTATCGAGTGGTTCATCGATCAATTGCTAGAAATAGCTCGCATGGTTGATTTTTATTTAAATAATATCATACCTATGGAACCACTCACATCGATTGAAAAACATTAATACCATATTGCCACAAAATGTCACATTTGTGAAAAACCGTTTACTTCCACTGATGTGAAGATCCGCGATCATTGTCATTTCACAGGCAAATATCGTGGTCCCGCACATCAAGGATGTAATTTGAATTACACAAAATCTCACAGTATCCCAATAGTTTTTCACAATCTTTCGGGCTATGATTCGCATTTTTTGATTAAAGCTTTGGCCACGCGATTTGAAGGTACAGTCAAACTTTTACCCATAAACACAGAAAAATACATTTCATCCACAAAATATGTTGAAAGTATTGTATATGTTGAAAAGTAAATTTACGTTTTATCGATTCGTTCAGATTTATGGCGAGCAGTCTCGAAAAACTCGCATCTTACTTAAACGACAATGACAAATCGATAACTCGTCGATACTGCAATAGTGCAGAGGAATTCCAGCTGGTCACGAGGAAGGGAGTTTTTCCCTACGAGTACATGGACAGCTGGGAGAAACTCGATGAAGAGCAGTTGCCATCGAAAGAAAATTTTTATTCAAAATTGACGGGTGAAAATATTTCGGAACAAGACTACGAACACGCAATAAAAGTTTGGGAAAAATTTAACATCACCTCATTGGGGGAATATTCCGATTTATATTTAAAAACCGATGTTCTACTATTGGCGGATATATATGAGAATTTTCGACGCAACTGCTCTTCGACGTATGATTTGGATCCTCTGCATTATTTCACAGCTCCGGGGCTTGCTTTTGATGCGATGCTCAAATGTACCGGTGTTGACCTTGAGCTCCTCACCGATCCCGAAATGCTCTTGTTTGTTGAGAAAGGCATTTGAGGCGGTGTGTCACAGTGCTCAAACAGGTATGCTCATGCGAATAACAGATACATGGGCACATATTATGATCCAAACAAAGAGGAATCGTACTTAATGCACTTTGACGTAAATAATCTATACGGTGCAGCTATGAGCCAATATCTACCAGTTGGCTCTTTTGAGTAGGAGTCTGAGCCGATAAATGTGCTCAATGTTCCTGACGATTCTCCTGTGGGATATATCCTGGAGGTGGACTTGGAATATCCCCAAGAACTTTTTGAGCTACATAAAGATCTCCCCCTTTGTCCCGAGCACTACGTACCACCTCACAACAAGCAATCAAAATTAATGACAACATTATTAGCCAAAAACAGATACATTATTCATTACAGAAATCTGAAACAATGTTTAAATCTGGGAATTAAATTGACAAAAATTCATAGAATTTTGAAATTTCATCAAGCTCCATGGCTCAAAACGTACATTGATCTGAACACAGAAATGAGAAAAAAATCCAACAATGAATTCGAAAAGAATTTTTTTAAATTGATGAATAATGCGGTATTTGGAAAAACCATGGAAAATGTAAGAAAGCAGTAAGATGTTAAGCTCGTGACAAAGTGGGAAGGTCGATACGGTGCAAAGGCTCTCATTGCAAAACCAAACTTCCATAGCTGCACCGTTTTCGATGATGACATGGTAATTATTGAACTGAGCCGCGTCAAAGTACATTTCAATAAACCCATATACGTTGGATTTTCCATACTCGATTTGTCAAAAACTTTCATTTACGACTTTCATTATAATTATATAAAACCAACATTTCGCGATCAGGCAAAATTAATGTACACTGATACCGACAGCCTCTTATACCATTTCACTGTACCTGACATTTATGATTATATAAAACGTGATTTGTATAAATTTGATACTTCTGACTACCCGGTTAACAACATTTATGGAATTCCACTAGCGAATAAGAAAGTTCTAGGTTTAATGAAAGATGAAATGAATGGTAAAATTATGGAGGAGTTTATAGGACTCCGAGCAAAATTATACGCTTTCAAAGTTTTCGATGATGATAAGGCGAAAAAGAAAGCCAAAGGTATTAAAGGATCCACATTAAAAACAATAACATTTGAAGATTATAAAAATTGTTTGTTTGATCAACAAGACTTAGTTAAATATCAATACTTAATTCGAAGCAAAAAACATGAAGTTCGTACTGTGAAACAAAAAAAATTAGCATTAAGTTGGCTAGATGATAAGAGAATACTGTTACCCAATACGATGGACACTGTACCATATGGTTATACAAAATAAAAAATCCATTGTGTAATTTTTTTTTCTCTTTATTTGAAAAACCTTTACATATCCTTTTCATCGATCCAACTATTGTGTGAATTATCGAAACCTAACCATTTCACAAGCAATTTATTTCCACGTTTTCGTACAATTTTCTCTACAAGATAAATATCCGGATATTTGACTTTTGTAAGTTCTTCCTCGTAGAAACCACCTTCAATCGGTTGATCCTGATAGTCTCCAAGTTTATATGTTACCGGATTGGTATTTCGCACCTCACTTATCGTAAATATTTCAGTCGTCCAGTTGGGTGTATAGCCTTTCTCGAAAACGTGTTTGTACTTGTTGATTCGAACTTTATCGCCAATCTTAAATTTTATTTTTCGCGTACGATTGACTTCAAAATTCCCATAAATATTGCGCAGGATCTTTTTCTCATTTCCAGCTGTGACATCTTTTGGTTTCATTTTAATTGTACGATGTTTGCTATCATTATAGTTTGATATTAAATCAGATAAAATATCTATCCATTTATACGTGCCTCGTAGACTGAATTTCTTCCACATTTTATTTTTTAATGTACGATTAAAACGTTCACATATCGATGCTTTCATATTACTAAACGTGGAATATAGTTCAATGTGGTAACGTTGCAATAGAGATTTGAATTCATTATTATAAAATTCTTTGCCACGATCAACATGCAATTTTTTTGGTATACGGCCTTTTGCGAGTACAGATTTCATAGCGTTCGTTACATCTTTGCCATTCTTACTCTTTATCGGTACAGCCCAAGCAAATTTGGAAAATACATCAATAATCGTCAGTAGAAATTTGTAGCCATTGTTGTATCGTGAGTATGCTGACATGTCCACATGATCAGCCTGCCAGGTTTTATCCAATCCACGAATATTCACATGACGACGTGGATAATTTCTTCTCGCAGGTCTGTGAAGCTCCTCCACTACAGATATCTTCCGGTTATTCATTTTTTCTTATCTGCCAGCTTCAATTGTCCTTACGCTCCAATGTTCTCAGTCTGTTTTCCAGATCGCTAATGAGCTCAGAGTTGTGCTTCATGAAATCTTGTAGGTTCTCATAATTGATTCGTTCATTTTTTAAATTATTGCCAAATTCGGACTGAAGACCTCGGATCATTATATCAACATCGTCGATATTATTTCGCAAAGAAGAAGTAATTTCATTTACGAGATTAACTTCTTGCTGTACAATATTTTTCATGACTCCAACAGTGACTGCATCATTTGCATTTACAGGATCAGCAAGATTGCACAATCTCTTGTTATCTATATCATATTGACCATCGGTCGTAATTTTGAATCCGTCTCCGGGAGGGCCGCGGACTACACGGATTCATTTGAGCCATGAGCGTTGGCGTGTTTGGACGACAGTTATCGAGAAAAGGTAGTCTTCCAGGCAGCCACGTAACTTCCTCTGGAGATGAATTTGTTAACACGGGCGGGATTTAGACTATTTAAACATTCTAAGAAACTAAACGTTTCGTTGAAAAAAACCCAAGGGGAAACGTTGATTTTTAAAACGGCTTTGCCTACACCTTAAGCTGCACTACTTGTCGATTGTTCACCTTAAACGCTGTAGATGGAATCAGTCTGAAATTTAAAATTTCCATTTAACCAAATATTTAAACGAATCGAAATGTTCGATCGGGAACATGGATTTCATCTCGCGCAGTGAAAATGCAGATTGTCCTTTCACCGTTTTCCTCCCAGTTAGTCATGGTTGTTAGCTACTGCAGCAGCAGATGAAATCAAACACAACAAGAGCATCATAAATAGTCGAATGTTCGATGGAACAGAATCGTGCCAACGGAAATGTTGATTTCATCTCGCACATTGAAAAAAAGCAGAAGATTCGATAATCATTTGGATTTTCAAAATGAATATGCCTTCACCTTCAGCTGCACTGCTTGTCGATCGTTAGATGGAATCAGTCTCGAATATGCAATTTGATGGAGTCAAAGAATTAAACGAACCGAATGATTCGACCGGGAACGTCGATTTCATTTCGCGCAGTGAAAGTCGCAGAATGTTATATCGCCGTTTCCCATGCGGTTAGTCGTAGACGTTCGCTGCTGCCGCAGCAGATGAAATCAAACACGACAAGGGCATCGTAAATAGTCAAATATTGTGTAGAATGGAATCGCGCCGTTGGAAATGTTGATTTGATCTCGCACAGTGGGAAACGCACAAAATTAGATCGTAATTTCGATCACGCGCGGCGCTGCACGTCGGCGTTCGTGATTTCCTCTGGAGAAAAATGTATTAACACGAGCGGGATTTAGACTATGTAAACATTGAACTAAACTACACGTTTTGTTAAAAAAAACACGAGGGGAATCGTTGATTTTTAAAATGGCTCTGCCTACACCTTAAGTAGCACTATTTGTCGATCTTTTACCTTAAACGCTGGAGATGGAATCAGTCTCAAATTTGCAATTTGATGTAGCCAAATATTTAAACGAGTCGAAAAGTTCGATCGGAAACGCGGATTTTATCTCGCGCAGTGAAAATGCAGATTGTCCTTTCACCGTTTTCCTCGCAGTTAGTATTAATAAGTTGGCGCCAAGTCGACCACAAATCGATAACAAGGCGACAACAAATCGACAACAAATCGACCACAAGTCGATATAAACATAAATATAATACGATACATAACATAATAAACATAAACATAAACATAAACATTATCGACAACTTGTCGATAACTAGTCGACAACATGTCGACAGCAAGTCGACCACAAGCAGACAACGAGTTGACAAGTCAAGTAAAAATGGCAAAAAGTCGATGTAAAAATTATCCGTTTTGGAGACGATTTCGTGAAGAAATTGAAAAAAAAGTCACCAAGAGAGCCCTTCATTTTTTCTCCGCTTGTTATAATTCCAAGCAAAATTAACTTCCGATTTTAACATGCATCAATCGATTTGGCATATCAAAATCTATAATAATGTATAATTACCATTATCTATTTTGACTGCGAAAACATCGAACAAGGCATGTTAACCTCGAGCTGTACCGAGAGAGCTCTTTCTTCTATTCTTTCTCCGCATATTATAATTTCAAGCTAGGTTCTGATTTTATCATGCATTTTAGATTTATCACAAAAAAGTACTCGTGATTCGCGATTTGGCGATCTGCATTTCGAGATTTACATCCACTATGCTCTCTCATAGAATAAAGTGTATCTTCATTGGAAAATCAAGGGATCATCACAGTGAGACCGCTCGAAGAAGAGCCGATTTATTTTTTAGGTGGATAGGATGAGCTAATCGGTCTAATTTTTTTTTTTTACAAATTGAAACACCGATCAAGAATACAAAATGAATTTTTAAAAATGACTTCATTCATTGTTCAACATTGAACGCGTTTTTCTTGGAATGGTGTTTATGAAAACGGTGGCCACTCTCAAAGGAAGCGTTTTCAACCTATCCGTTTGAATTTTTAACAGAACATTCTTCACCTCATTCATTATGCTTCTACGGAAGCTTTTTTTTTAAATCATCCTTTCTTTTTACGAAAAGCTGTCGAAAAAAGCTCAGCTCGATACTTTATGTTCAAACCGCCGCCATTTTTTAAAATTTCCTTAAAAAAAATCCTTGATAAGAACATAGCGGATTTTTTACAAATTAATAAATGATTTTGAATTTTTCGTTTCACATGAAATTTGCGGTCGCAATCCTGGCCAACATGGGACACCATTTTTTTCCACGCAATTTTACGTAATTAAAAAAATATTAAACAATGAATGAAGAAATTGTTAAAAATAAATTTTGTATTCTTTATCGGTGCTTCAATTTATAAAAAAAAAAATTAGACCGATTAGTACTACTATCCACGTTACAAAAAAAAATAGCGGAAATCGGCTATTTTTCGGGTGGTCGCACTGTGATGATCCCTTAATCCAAAGGTAAATGATAGATGGCTTGAACCTTTTGAATTTCTCAGGAAATTGCAAGTTCACAGCTTGTACAGATCCAAAGTGTACAAAAAGTCAAGCTAAACAAGTGCTAATAACAGTACTGAAAGGTAAAAGCCAACTTGAGATGCGAAAATGTTGAACGATTTGAAATTTGGCACCAAGTCAAAAAGTTTTTAGAAAAAGCGGTAAACAGTCGTATTAAAGTTACGGTTGCAGCTGGTAACTTGCGGACATTCTGTCCAACAAGAATACAAACTATCCCCAGATGATACTCTCGAACAAATTTACCATATCTTTTAACTTGCGCAAGCTGGACATTGAAAAAAAAATCAAAATTGTATCAAATGTAGCTATTTTTATCAATTTTTTCGAAATTCTAAAAGTTAATGAAAATGTTTCGAAATTTCTCAGAAAATATTAAACCGTTTTCCACTCTTTACGCTTTCTTTCAATACTATTATTTCACTTTTCATCTAATTTTCACTTTTTCAAATAATATTACAGCTTTTTTCATTTTTTCATATTTTTCAACATCACTTTTCAAACACTACGGCTCGGCATGAGTGCGATAGAGATAGCTGAAAATACGTTTTTCTCTGTCATTTCGTTCAACTGTCATTTCGGGCCAAGCGACATAAGCTTCGACAGCCGTGAGTCAAGGCAGAGCTTATGTGATGCAACTTCACGCGGCACAGTTCTATTCCACCTTTTCGAATAAAAACGCATTAAAATGCAACTTTTACCATTTTTTTCTCCATGCGATCTGCG
This sequence comes from Rhorus exstirpatorius, assembly GCA_963564615.1. Taxonomy (NCBI): domain Eukaryota; kingdom Metazoa; phylum Arthropoda; class Insecta; order Hymenoptera; family Ichneumonidae; genus Rhorus; species Rhorus exstirpatorius. Next base: position 1,012,630 of record OY751322.1, read on the forward strand.
TCAAAAAAAATTTTCCACCAGCGCTTTGTATTGAGAATTAAATAATCTTCACGTTTCAAAAATAAAAATCAACTTGACATTATTTTTCGTCATTACCATTTTTCTGCTGTAAAAACTATAATCATCACATTCATACCGTATTTTTTTTCGAATCGGGCTTCGAAAACCATTTAAAAACCGCACCCGAAAAACCCCAATATCACCTCCCAAAACCCTCAAAAAAATACCGTTCACATTAGAATGGTCACGCTGTATACCCAAAGTACGAGGAACAATATATGAAGAGTGGATATGTGGTATATACCTACTATATATACGTTTATACAGATATGGTCATCGTCGCGCGATGAGGCATATATGTACTTTGTTTGCATACGTTACAGTTTTCCTATAACGCGACGCAATACCCAAAACATTTGTTGTACGAAATATTATTTCGATACCTTCTAACTTTATCATTATTGTACATACATTTTATTGAAAGAATGTAAAATAATCCCAATATTCGAAATTATCGTTCCATGATATTTGCATATAAAAATATACGTAATAAATGAATCATGAAAGGATTAATATTATAAATTATTAAATCGTTGCATGTGACGTGTATTGTATAAAAAATGAATAATCCGTCAATCAATTAATTAATTCATCGACACAATTAATTCATTCCTCATTTGATTGATTATTTTTTTTTTTTATGTTAATTAAATTGAACTATAATTTGCTATATTTCCATTATTTCACAATTATAACAAATAATGCTAATGCTACAAATAACTGTTAAATTTTATTTATATAAGAAAATCCAAAAATTTATCGAAAGATAAATTATAATTAATTCATTAATTGACGTTTTCATAATTTTTTTCTTTGAACATTAAATGCAACTATTCAATAATTCATAAGATTTATTTATTCAGTAATTATACTTGTCAATTTATTGATTTTACTTTTCTATACGAATATATATAATTAAACGATATAATATCGAATATTGCCATTATTTTATATTGACCTTGTAAATGATAGTATGTGAAATATTGGTAATGTTAGAAATTATCCAGAAAATAATATAACAAAGAACAACTTTTTTCGGAAAGAATATATTATGCCTCTCACAACGGTTACAGTGCGCGACGCTGGCGGATATAAACACCCTTCATAGCAACGAACTCTTTGTTCCATGTAGTTCGAAGAATATCGGAAGAAGAGTTGTATCTAGTGTGTACATATATACATGTGTATGTTGTATACTACATTATACACTTCATGCAGAGTTGGTCATCGTCGCGCGAGTCGTATATATACTATGTTTACGTCCCGAAAGAAAGATGTGAAAAAAATAAAAGCGTCGCGAAAATCAATTCCATTTTTCATATGTTACAAACGGTTTTCGATACGATTGCGAAACTTTCCGTCTCGTATTTTTTTCTTCGCGCTTGTTATATATACGCATATCTCGGCTATTATTTGCATGCCAATTAAACAACATATGTAAATTAGTACTTACCGATTGATAATTATCGTAGAATTACGGAAATCGCTGTACACACGGTACATACACAAACGTATAGCGGTACATGCGAAGCACAAAATAAATGAAACACACGTGTCTATTCTCGGGTAGTAAGCGGCGTTAGAATGCCGGCCGGTGACCACGGTCGCTGTCAAGAAGTGCTCTCCTCTCTCCCGTGCCGCCGTGCCTCGATCCCCACTGCCGCGATCCCTGTGTAAGCGCGAAAATTTGAACCTGTGTATGTTCACTCGGTGCGGAGAATCTTATATCTACTCGAGTTCGTCGAGTATTCCTTGGTAAAATTATTTACAGTACGTTTGTTCGTTTTTAACCTACACGCATTTTCTGCTCTCGGTACAAAAGTGTCGATTGCGATTCTGCAACCATCTAATTTGCTAGAAAATTGTCAAAAATAACGCCATTAGAAATTATCGTTCAATTATTTTTGTACAGAAAAATATAATTAATACATCCATAATGAATTAGTGAGAATAATAAATTATGAAACGGTTTCATTTTACGGATGTAAAGAACAATGAGAATAATAGAACGTTAATTCGATTCATTCATTAATTAATAGAAAAAATTAATGAATTACTCATTCGATTAAATTTTCGATTTTTTAAATAAAAATTGAATTAGATGACAATTTATATTATTATATAGCATGATTTTTTATAATTGCAAAATAATGCAAATATTATAAATTATCATTGAATTTCATTCCGCGGAACGCGAGAATAAAAATTGTATCGCATTTTATTAAAACGAGAGTTGTACGAATAATTCTCTTTTTGGTTTTTTTTTTGTAGCCAGATTCGGTAATTTTTTTTTTTTGGGTATATGTGCCATGGTCGTAGTTCCACCGTTTTCATGTACTTTTTATTTGGCAATTATGTACCGCGGATACTGATGTGTGGTAACAATGATTTCTCCATTTCTTTTCAGTTGCTATTCGAAGCGATAGTCTGAGAAATGTGTAAAACTGTAAAAATTATACTTATAATGAACTCTTATAAAATTTAATTGTTTTTTTCACTTTTGTATCTATAATTATTAACTGAAAGATTATGGCTGCATTCGTCTTGGGCGCTTATATACACGCTTTGATGAGCGCTCACGTTTATATACGCCAATTATTAGGTGAAAGCGCGTACAGCGCCCAAGACGAATGCAGCCTATATATCATCAACATACTTGCGCATGCTATTACCTTCTTAATCTTTGCTCTATTCATCGTTTTCTCCCGCGACAACAAAACTAATTGTCCGATATATATGTAGTGGTACCAAATATTATGACGTGAACCCCCTTTCAAACTTCGCGCAAGTAAAACATGAAGTCAGTAGCAATGAGTACGTAAAACGGCCGCGCTTTGAGCGCAGCAGCGTCACAAGAGCGCGCGACGCCGAGGGGTGCGGGGGTCATCGACGCGAACAAAGAAAAAACAATATGTTTTATACCTACCGTGGAACGCTGACAAAATTGTGTGTGTGCCAAACAAAACTACAAAAAACAAAAAAAAAATTGTGGGTGTGCCAAACGAATTAATATTTTTTTAGTGAACCCTTTAATCCAAAAACGCTTTATTTTAATTTGAAGTGATGTAGACTACCGAGGCAGGGAGTACGAGTTTTTTTTAGCTTTTCTTGTATGCGTATCGTATATCGTATCGTGCACGCGGGACAATAATGGTTGCCGACTTCGAGATAAATGTTGGTAGCGACAAAAACGAATCGACATAAAAAATACGTATTGTCGCGTTTCTCTCTCTTCGTCGGGCGAAGAATACGGGTGTATCCGATTCATGGTATAAAACGGTACAACCATAAAAATCACAAATTCGATGTTTCTTGTACCGACAAATTTATTGTGAACGACGCGGGATAAAGTGTTCGAAAGAAACTTTGAGGATTGGAGAGAAACGCACCACTCCAAAAGGAACTTTTCGAAATGCATATGAGGGGATCGTCGTTCTCAAATTCGGAAGTAAGTGAAAAAATTTTCATTGCATTAATTATCGAACGGCATGTGTATACCGAGCATATTCGTGGAAACGGGACAGCTCGGCGCCTGGTAGATAGGTAGATAGGCAGCCGGAGATATTATTTTTCGTTCGTGAGTTGGAAACATTGACTGACGCGGAAAAATGACCGACGACCCAACCCGAAACTTTCGAAATAAAATAACATAACCTCATTATTAGGAAGTGTTCAAAAGTGTTGGAAATGCAATTTGTAAAATCAAATAACTTTCGTGAAGATGAATTGACAGTGAAATTTATTTTAAATAATCATTGATAAATATTATCATAATTTATTGATTTATTGAGGTCTCATTCTTGAGTCTCGATGCTTGGAATCCTCGCCTCAAGTTTCAGCCGAGAGCCTTCGGTCTCCGTCTCGGGTTTTGGCGGTAGAGACCCTCGCCTCAAGATTAAACGTATAGCCTTCGGTCTCCGTCTTGGATTTTGGCGGTAGAGATCCTCGTCTCAAGTTTCAGCGGAGAGCTTACGTTCTCCGTCTTGGGTCATCAAATAAATTATTCTCAGGTTTGACTTGCAATTAATTCATTACAGTAAAGGAAATAATCTCAGGTTTGGACGAATGAATTATGAACAAATCGTTGGGTAATGGTCAATCGAAGAGAATCCATTCCTCGCAGACTAGGGGTTTCATACCTTCGAACACCGCCGCTCCATCTGGAACAAGAAGACGATAGTCAATAAACATTATGGTATTACCGAGAGGCAAATTGCTTACCAAAAAAGATTTCCATCGAACCTTGTTATTGCCAGCTAACAAACGATAATTTTTGCGGAGGAGATAAGCAATACGCAATGGATTTTCCTGTGGCTCGAGACATCTTCAATATCTATCAAAGACTATTACTGAAAGTGCTGTACTTCTGTAACAGACCTTTCATTAATAGTCTTCGTTAGATATTGAAGATGCATCGAGCCGCGGGAAAATCCATTGCTTATTGTTTATCTCCTCCGCAAAAATTATCGTTTGTTAGCTGGCAATAACAAGGTTCGATGGAAATCTTAATTGGTAAGCAATTTTTTTTTTTATAGTTACTTACATCCCGTAACCCTCCCTGGGGACTGCAAGACCTTGAAGTTGGTGGGAGGGCTTGTGTGTCTCGGCGACCCGAAGGGCTATGCCGGCGGAGGCATTCATTTGCCTCCAGAAAGGTCACCTATGCCGGACAGGCCGACGGGTAGAGATCAGACGAACAAGCAGTCCAACTAGCGTAGGGAGGTGGCGGACCCATCGCTCAGGGGGCGTTAAGCACCCTGCAACAGCCATCCCAAACTAAGGTGTTAGCTACCGTGCTTAAGGTTGAATGGCACTGGGGAATAGTGCCTTGAACGGTGCCTCTGGGACACCAGGTCGAATCCCAGAGTATTCAGGCCTTACCCCGGCAATCGGGGCTCTGCCGGGGCGGACGTTCTTTCCCTAGATACTCGTGGGACCAAAAATGGAAACTGATAAAAATAAAGAAAAAATAAATGAAAAAAACCAAAAAGAAGAGAACGAGGAGGTGGATGAAGCGAGCCTACAAAAGGATCGCGACATCATCCGACGGCAAGCAGTCGGAACCCAAGAGGTACCCTCTGCTACCGTCGAGACGCGGGAACTCCCGAATACAACAATGGTCGGGGAGAGTCGCCAGGAGGCTGAGATCGCAATAGGTATCAGCAGGATGGCGATCAAACAACGACCAAAGTTCAGCGGGGCCGCCAGGAGGAAGTATAAGCTCGCCAAGGCCAGGGAGGCAGAGGCGGCGGCTAAAGCAGCGGGAACGTCGACGACGACCGTGGAAGATGCCTCGGCGAAAGCAGTCAAGGAGCCGAAGGGCGCCGAAAGCGCCCCGGGGACGGGCCAGCGAGGTAAGAGGGCGGCGCCTACACCGGCGGAGAAGAGAGAGGGCTACGGGAAGTGGCAGCGGGAGTCCAAGGAGACACCGCCAAACGACCGCTCCAAGAGGCCAAGAGCGGCGGGAAACGGGCAAAGCTCGTACGCGATGGCGGCCAGCAACCTGCCTAAGCTGGCCGTCGTACATAAAGGGCTGCGGGAGGACATCACCGAAGAACAGTCCACCCTCATACAGGAGGGTCTGATGGAGACGATGGACGGGATCCCGGCAGGGGATTTTACGCCGCGCTTCCAGCAGACGTACCTGAGTAAGGGGGTCTTGAGGGTGATCTGCGCCGATCAGAAATCAGCAACATGGCTCCGGGAACAGGTTAGGAACCTACGGAAATGGGAGGGCGCGGACCTTGAGGTGATCGAGGCAAGCGACCTTCCAAAGTACGTGAGGGTCATGGCCTGGATTTCCGGAGCATCCATGGACACGGCTACGGCACTAAAGAGGCTGGAGCAGCAGAATCCGGGCCTGGCAACGGGGAGGTGGATCACCTACGAAAGGCACGAGGATGCTTCCGGGAAGGGGGTACGCCTCGTGCTGGGAGTGGTTGATCGAGCCATACCGGTCTTGCAGGCGGTGGAGATGAAACCCTACCTAGGGATGGGCAGGGCCAAATTTAGGCTGCTGGATGCCCACTACAAGGCAGGAGAAGGACAGATGGACGTGGGGGAGGATGCAGCCCAAGACAGTGAGTGCAATCCGCTTCATACAGATAAATCTGCATAAGGCGTCGGCGGTGGCAGCAGCGCTGACGCGGCGCCTTATTGCAGAAGATATAGAGATCGCCTTGATACAGGAACCGTGGACGTACCGCGGGAAGGTCAGGGGATTAAATGCTCGGGGGGCACAGCTTCATTATTGTACCTCTGTTGATAGGCCAAGGGCATGCATCCTCGTCAGAGGGTTAGATGCCACTCCACTGAGGGAGTTCAGCCAGGGAGACCTTGCGGCTATCAAGCTCGAGGTAACCCTGGGAGGGAGGAGAAGAGAGGTCGTCGTGGCATCAGCGTATATGCCCTACGACTCTCAGGAATCACCACCGTCAGGAGACATCGCAGGACTCGTGGAAGACTGCAGGACCAAGGGCAGAGAGCTAATCATAGGATGCGATGCCAACTCCCACCACACGATGTGGGGCAGCACCAACACCAACGCCCGAGGAGAGGCACTGCTGGAATACCTGGCGGGAACGGAGCTGCAGATCCTCAATAAAGGTAAGGAGCCAACGTTCTGTATTACTAACAGGGTGGAGGTTATAGACCTAACCTTAGGAACACCAGGAATGAGGGTAAGGATAGAGAAGTGGAGGGTTTCCGATGAGCCGTCACTATCGGATCATAGGCAAATTACCTATACGCTCAATGCAGAGGCGGCTCGACGAGAAAGGGGGCCCGTACGGAACCCCAAATCGACGGACTGGCCGGCATATGTGAACGATCTGCGGGAACGGATAAAACAGTTCCCGAGCAGATACGGTAGGGAGGATGAGATCGAACTTGCGGTAGAGATACTGCAGGAAGCGATCACAGAATCCTACGAGAGTAATTGTACGCCGAAACCAGCGTATAGGGACAGAACGCCGTGGTGGAATCAGCGCCTGCAGGAAATGCGGGTGACCACTCGACGGTCATTTAACGTGGCTAAGGCAACCAGGAAACCCTGGGACTGGGATAAGTACAAAAGGAACCAGCGGGAGTACAAGGAAGCCATACGTACAGCCAAGAGAGACTCGTGGCGGAGATACTGTCAAGAGATTGAAAGTATCCCTGAGACGGCGAGAATACAACGGGTCCTCAGGAAGGACCCTGCGACCTTGTCGGGCTCACTCAGGAGGTCGGATGGTGGCTACACGAGCTCGTGGGGGGAGGAACTGGAGGTACTCCTGGGGAAACATTTTCCCGGGTACGCCCTCATCGATGGCTGGCCGGACTGGCCATACCAGGCGTGTAAACGCTGGGAAATGGACTGGACGACGGCCGCGAGCATAGTCACTCCCTCCAGGGTCCGCTGGGCCATCATGGGCTTCAAACCATACAAGGCCGCCGGCACCGACAAGATATTCCCAGCACTGCTGCAGCAGGGGCTGGAGGTAATACTATTACCGGTAACGAAGATCCTGAGGGCCTGTGTGGCACTGGGGTACACGCCTCTCCAATGGCGAATAACAAGGGTGGTGTTCATTCCCAAGCCAGGTCGAATTGACTACGACCAGGCAGGGGCATTCCGACCCATCAGTCTCACGTCCTTCCTGCTCAAAACGCTGGAGAGACTCATAGACAGGAGTGTAAGGGATGGACCGCTAGGGACACATCCGGTACACCCATTACAATTCGCCTACCAAGCGCATAAGTCGATGGAAACCACCCTCCACAGGCTGGTATACAAGCTGGAGGAAGCAAGAAGCAAAGAATGCATCGCAGTGGGGATCTTCCTTGACATCGAGGGGGCATTTAATTGCACCACGGTGGAATCAATCAGTGCAGCGATGAGGAGGCATGGACTGCAACCCACCACTATCAGGTGGATTAACAACATGCTCACCTCACGGGTACTGACCATCTCCAGGGGAGAAGAGGCGGCAAAGGTCTCAATCAACTGTGGATGCCCGCAGGGGGGGGTATTATCTCCACTACTGTGGTGTCTGGTGGTGGACGAACTACTAGACAGACTAGGCAAAGCAGGGATATACGCGCAAGGGTACGCGGACGACCTTGCGGTGGTGGTACGCGCAAGAGACGCCAACACAGCGTCAAGTCTGGCGCAGAATGCATTAAATCTCATTAGCAGATGGTGCAGAGAAGTCGGGTTGGAAGTCAACCCGGAGAAAACGGAGGTTGTTCGCTTCACCCGCAAACGGAAGTTTGACGGGTGGAGGGAACTTACCTACCGGGGTACAACAATCAGACCAACAGAGAAAGTGAAACACCTGGGAGTCATCCTGGATGCGAAACTGAACTGGGGGCCGCATCCGCAAAGAATACGCGACAGGGCCTGTGCCCTGTTGTGGGCTACGCGTAGGGCTTGTGGCGCTACCTGGGGTCTAAACCCCAGGGCAATGCACTGGATCTACACGACGGTGGTGAAGCCGGCCATACTGTACGGGGCCGTGGTATGGTGGGGAAGAACCACGCTGAAAACAGCGAGGGATATGCTCACACACGTCCAATGCCTGGCGAGTAGAGGCGCCACCGGTGCCATGAAAACCACCCCCAGCGCAGCGCTAGACGCGCTGCTGGGCTGGCCGCCGCTGGTTGTGGCGACTCAGGGGGCGGCAGCGGCGGCAGCGTACAGGCTGATGAGAACGGCGCAATGGCAGGGTCAACTGCCAAAGGGAGGCCACACCAAAATAGTGGAGACGCTGAAGGAAGCTAGTCCCTCAGCGTTTATGAAACAAGACTGGGACCTAACGAGATACCAGTTCAACAACACATATAAAGTCGTATACCCGGAGCGAGCAGAGTGGACCGAAGGAACAGGACCGCTGCAAGGGCAGGAACTGGTCTGGTTCACAGACGGCTCGAAGATGGAGGAAGGATCGGGCGCGGGACTGTGCCTGGGTGACTCGAACAGGGAGACACACCTTTCGCTGGGAGCACATGGTACAGTCTTCCAGGCAGAAATCACCGCCATATTGGTATGTGCGTTGCAAAATCAGCTGACAGGGTACAGAGGCAAAAGAATATGCATCTGCTCAGACAGTCAAGCCGCACTGAAGGCACTGGAACGGGGCAGGACCAACTCGCACCTGGTGAACGAGTGCAGTAAACTGCTCCAGGGACTGGCGGACCACAACAAGGTGACGCTAATGTGGGTCCCAGGGCATGAAGGCATCGCCGGCAACGAAAGGGCGGACGAGCTAGCCAGAAAGGGGTCGAGTACTCAATTCTGGGGGCCGGAGCCCGCAGTCGGCATCGCAGGCTGCCAAGTCAAGGCGGAGATCTCCAGGTGGGCAAAGGACAAGCACCAAAGCCTATTTGAGGCGACGCCCGGGCTAAGGCAGACCAAAACACTCATCAGAGGTCCAGACAACAACATCACGGACCAACTCCTAAAGATGAGCAAGACAGACCTAAGACTGACAGTGGGAATCCTGACAGGACACTGCGGACTCAGAAAACACATGCACACGCTAGGGATAGAAGAGACCAGCCCCTGCAGGAAATGCGGGGAGGACGACGAGACGCCCATCCACATCCTATGCCACTGCCCGGCGCTAGTCGGAAAGAGGCTCAAACATCTAGGGTCACATCTTGTGGACCCTAGAGAAATCGTCACATTCCCGATGACCGGACTGCTGGCGCTGGTAAAAGACAGCGGTCTGGTATAGGAGGGAGTAGAAAGCAGCAAGGGGTGTACAATGGGCCACAGGCCTAAGTACGCGAGCAGACGATGCCCCCTTAGATCCGATTATTATTATTATTATATTATACATCCCGTAATATTACAATTATTATCGTGCAAATAATAGCCGAGATATACATATATTAGAAGCGCGAAGAAACAATACGAGACGAAATTTTCGGAACCGTATGGAAAACCGCTTGTATAATATTGAAAAATGGAAATTATTTCGCCACGCTTATATTATTTTAGCATCTTTTTTTTTCGCGCTATGCACAGACTATATTTATTCCTAGAAATTATCAGTCAATTTTATTTGGATGGAAAAATAAAATTAATAAATCGACAATGATTTAAGAATTAATGAATGTAATAAATCATTACATCGCTGCTTTTAATTCATGTTAAATTTTTTTCATGAGAAGTCCATTCATTAATTAATTGATACAATTATGTAATTGAGTATTAATTCGATGGATTTTCTGTTTCTTTATATAAATAAAATGTACCGAAAATTTCTAACATTAGTATTATTTCTTATAATTTTAAAGTAATGCAAATATGAAGAATTATCATTGAATTTCATTTATGGTAAAATCATCAAGAAATTATTCAAATTAATAATTGTTTAACCTGATTCATTAATTACTTAATTAATTAATTAATTGATGATTTATTACTTTTCCCCTCATTCATTAAATGCAACTACTTAATAATTTATTATATTCATCAATTCATTGTATATTTGTTACCTATAATTTTCCGTACAAATAAAATAAAACGATAATTTCGAATATTGACATTATTTTCCACTTATTTAATAAATGATAGATAAAATAATGGTAACGTTCAAAATTATCATTCAATCATGTTTATATAAAAAAAATCATTGCACGAATTATATTTTAATGTAATGAATAAATTGATGGATTAATTGACGTTTATAATTGTCCCGGTGTTTCTCGGTACAGACGATGCTAGTCATAGGACGTGGAGTTGCTTTCGATCCCAAAGAACTCGAGAAATTCGACCTCGAGTGGGCGAAAAAGTACCGGGAAAAAAGAAAAAGTACCATACCAAAAATAGGGAAAGGAGGAAGTTCGTCCGTACCGACAGACAATGTACCGCAGCGAATTCTTCCTGAGAACACCCCGATAAACGTACCGCAAATACGACGTTCGCCCGTACCGACAGACAACTTTCAGCCGATTATAACAACCAGAGGACGTGGAAATGTACCGCAGCGAATTCCTCCTGAGGACACCCCGATAAACGTACCGCAAATACGACGTTCGCCCGTACCGACAGACAACTTTCAGCCGATTATAACAACCAGAGGACGTGGAAATGTACCGCAGCGAATTCCTCCTGAGGACACCCCGATAAACGTACCGCAAATACGACGTTCGCCCGTACCGACAGACAACTTTCAGCCGATTATAACAACCAGAGGACGTGCAAATGTACCGCAGCGAATTCCTCCTGAGGACACCCCGATAAACGTACCGCGAATACGCAGTAATCCTCCAACGAAAATGCCTCAAGCTCTCAGCAAACTGCACTGCTTTAAGTGTGACAAGAATGGTCACACAATGAATTATTGTCCATCACATTTCGAAGCAATAATTCCACGTCCCCGTACTGGCATAAACAATCGTCGGTGCTTCAACTGCGACCAATACGGACATGTACGTAGCGATTGTCCGAAAGGCCGGCGGAAAGAATTTCATTGCTACAACTGTGGCAAACTCGGATTCACGATGGCAACCTGCCCGTTATGCCGTAAATGGTACGAAGAAGTAGGCGGTAAATATCATTCGAAGACTCGTGATAGAAATTACCCACAGAAACGCGGAAATGGAAGATAATAATTGTACCGGCTTGGTTTTTTCCATATCCTTTTGCAAATATCCGCAAGCTATAACGGAAAGAGGGAAAATTGTTTCTCCTCTTTGCTTATTTTTTTTTATACTCTTTCGCAAGCATCCGCAATCCATTATCAAATATTTCTCTTTTCAGTTTTTATTTTTTGGTTTTTTTTTCTATCCGGATTCGATAACGATTCATATTCGTGTAATATGTGCCATGGTCACAGTTTCACCGTTTTCTTGTATTTTTTATTTTGCAATGATGTACCGCGGGTACTGTAAGGTATATAGAGCAATAACTTCTTGCGATTTCTTCTGTGTTGCGATTCACAGCGATAGTCCGAAATAAAAACTTGGAACAATTATAGTCATTATAAAACTATTGATAAAATTTAATTTTCCTTCTTTTTTTTTATTATTGTACCGACATTATTATCATTATTAAATGAACCATTATGTATCGTATGACCATACTTATGCAAGTTATGCATTACGAACGCAAACGCGGAAAAAGAATAATTTTTTTTTTTTTTTCTTTTTTTCTAGCCGGATTCGGCATAATGATTTTATTTCGGGTAATATGTGTCATGCTCATAGTTTCACCGTTTTCATGCATTTTTTATTTGTTAATGATGTACCGCGGATGCTGTGCGGTAAGGCAATAATTTATTGATTTCTCTTCTGTTGCGATTCGAAGTGGCAGTCTGAAATGTTAACTGACAAAATTATAGTTATTATGGACCCTTGTACAATTCAAATTTTTTTTTTATTTTTGTATCAACATAACTGTTATTATTATTAAATGAAAGATTATATATTACCAGCATGTACTTACGCTTGCTATACCCTTCCTACTCCTTATCTTTGCTCTATTCCTCATTCATTCCTGCGACAACGGAACTAATTGTCCAATATATATGTAGTGGTACCAAATATTACGAACCGTGAAGCCTCTTTCAAACTTCGCGCTCGACGGTACATAGAAATATATAATTACGCATATATGCGTAACCGCATGTCAAGAAGCGTCTTTCATGCTCTCCTCTCTCACTCACTTTCTTTCTCTTTTTGCTTGTACGACACGGTCTGACCCTATTCCTAAATTGACTGGCAGTGCTGAAAATGTATAGTGGGCAGTGGGGCGTCAACTTCACGCAGGAAAATTTTAATTCATTCCGTTGCAACTTAACAGTTATCTAATAATTGTATTTATATACGCATTAGTCAAGAGGCGATATAAACATTTCTTCAACGACGAAGAAATGTCGTTGGACACATACAATTCGTATTGTGTTCTTTCCTTAATAAAGTAAAACGACTTTATTTTTAAAGGCAAATTAAAAAAATTCTCAACCCGTGTGTGTCATATATGTCGCCTTTCCTAAATATTGCGATAATGACAATGCGGGTACACCAAATTTTAACGATGTTTCAACGTTTTACTTTCATTTCCATACTACGAATATATATTTCCGGCGGTATATGGAAGCGAATTTTGTTATCAACTATTCATAATCATGACGGTACAAATTTTTTTTCAAATTCGCGTGGATTTTAGCTAGTATGAAAGCAGGCATTGGGGGAAGCGTCATATCCGCAACGTTGCAATAAAATTTCGTCGAATTTACTCATTCAAATATTATATATTCTTGATTATTATCATTTAAAATGATCCCATTCATTCGGTACAATATTCACGTTTGCAATACAAATTAAGATTTATTAAATAAAAATTATATACATACAAGCTTGCCATTAAAAAGAAAAGTCGACAAACGAACACACACCTCGACCAATGAGACATCAGCGTTCCTCGATGCGTACATTTGCGCGGGCAGACAGCGAGAGCTGGTATTTTTTTGGCAACAGTGGACGGCGTCGGTACGCGGCATAACGCGATAATCGAAAAAAAAAGAATGTTCAGAGTCGCGCTGTGGCGGATATCTATTACGAACGTTTATGTGTTTCTCGATATTGGAGGTCGTGCAAAGTGAAGAAATATCGTAAAAATAAGGTGTTTTTTGCAAGTGTCGAACGTTCATTAATACGTGGTGTACAGCTATATCGATATAAAACGTACTTTTCATCATATCGTTGGCGTGCGCGTTTCTACCGGTACTTTCGAAAATGGCAAAGAAATTCTGTGTCATCGAGTACATTCGTTTTTCCGAAAAGATCGTCATAGCCTGCAGGATTGATCGAATGCGGTGGCGATCACCAGACGACAAGGAATATTATAAATGTACCGAGAAGACAATCGAAGATGCAAAAGGTGGTGCTACCAGAACACTGAGATACTTGTGGGAGGAGGGCACGAAACAATGTTTATACAAAGCCGTCGTCTTGAGGTTAACAGGTAAGTTCGCGAATTTTATGTACATTAACTGTAATGATAAGAAACCACGACACGTGATTCTATCAATTTCGAGGTTAAGTTTATAGGTTATAAAAATAATAGAAAACTCGCGCAGACATCTCATGGCCATGTGGCTCAATGTGTATGCGTATAATATTAAAATCAACAAATTTCAATTGGGATAATGTAAATCCATGGTACAAGATTTTGCTAACCTTCTATTCCTTTGACATGCAGAAACCATGGAAGAGGCCTCAGCATTTATAGAGGGAATGGATAATGCAGCGCGTGGTCGTGGTTGCCGCATGAAGAAGCCCAAGTTGCCCGATTACACGCCCGACGCAGTGCACATCGATCCTGAGTCGCAAGCTACACAGACCGCGGCACGCATGCAGGAAAAAATGTTGCAGAGCCAGAAGGCGCAGTGGAAAGCCAACGAGGTTAGTATCATTGATCGGTGTAACCCCAGTGGAATGTAGTGATTGGTCACTGCAGAATTTTTTTTTCTTTGGCCCAAAGCAGCCCAAATTCAATGCCAATAATCTTTGACTTCTAGTTTATTTGTTTAAAAAGGTTCGGCTCTGTAGGTTTACATTTCCGAAAGTCAGAGCGATTACCGGTATTATGGCAATGTTCGAAATTTTATAAAAACTTGACTGCTTAAGAAATTCATGCAAAATTTAATGCCAATCATCCTTGATCCCTAAACTATTTTTGTTAAAAATTTCGGCTCGGTAGGTACAAATTTCCAAAAGTTAGAGCGATTGTATCGATTTTTCAAAATTTTATACAATTTTAACCTCTTAAAAGATTCTTGCCAAATTCAATAGGAATCATCCCTTTCTCCTAGACTATTTGTGTACAAAGTTTCGGCTCGGTAGGTAAAAATTTCCCAAAGTTAGAGCGACCCATTTGTCCCTTCTTGCTAACACTTAAAGCGGGATACAGCCCTACCTGAGTGCAATATCGTGTCTACAACTTATCCACTGAGGCAATATTGTGCCTGAGCTTGGATGTCCATATCCTTCTTATAACCGCATTTGGTAGAAATTCCGCGCGAATACCTTAAGCTTACTATCTTTGCATTCCTTATTGCCTCTAATCTAATCACACTTATGTTCACTAAATTCTGTTAAATAGTTATCAACTGTCTTCGAATATCGCACGTATCATGTGTGTACCCATACCTACAATAGTTTTTTCCACTAATTCTTTATAACTATTATCGACTGTTTGGTATATCGCTACTCTGTCTTCGCAAGCCATCGAATTTGATATCTTCGGAGCCAGGTATACGTGATTTCGCCTCCCGGTTGTCGTTCTAATGTTTGGCATTTTAACTTCCCGCTGGGCTTCTGATCGCAGGTTTCGAGCCCCTGCCTCCTGCACATAAAGTTTCTTATTTACATAGAAATCTACCGCTACCAGACAGTACATTTGTCTTACATGAAGAGTCCGATTTTCGTTAAATAATTTCTCCGTGGGGAAAAGTCGATCTTTCCCATACATTATTTTTAACATTTTCCGATTTAGTACGTCGAGCGGTCTTATCGCATTTCCCGCCGCGCCTCCCCACCCGATGTTACCATATCTCATAATTGCTATGAATAGCGCTTGATAAACAATCTTCATCGTGGAGATATTTGCTACTGCCTTTCTCCTTCTAGAAACAAATGTAAGAAACCTTAATCTTGTAACCAAACTATCTATATGTACCCCCCATCTTAAGTGTTGATCAATAATTATGCCTAGATACTTGATCTTCTCTACCCGCACAATCTTTATGCACTTTTTATCACAGTTATTTTGGTTGCACGATTCGTTGTGAACCATTATTGCATAAGCTCTTGCAATGCTGCCTGCATAGCAACCGAAAGTTATAAAATTTTTTTTTTTTCGTAATTTACTGCCAATTTATTCTCCTCGAACTACTGAAAAGGCTTACAGACATCCGCCGCTACCGTGTCTACCACCTCAGCCCATGAAGTTCCTTCGTATAGTATTGCTGTATCGTCAGCAACCTACCCTATTTGTGTAAAGAAAAAAAAATTAAGTTCGATAGCTTCAAACACACACACACACAGACACACACGCACACACTACCACACATCCCATACCCGAAAATTTTTTCAAAAATAGGTTTTCTTGACCTTTTAAGGTATTTTGAAGATATTGGCATAAAAATCTCTAAAAAATGTTTCACGAACATATAACTGGTATTATACCTTTGTCAAATTCTTTTTTACTGTTTTTGAGTATAATTATCTAAATATAATCCATACTTACTTTTTATAATAGATCAATTGAAAGTTAATAAGAGAACAAAGAAATTATTTTTATAAAACTAAAAAACTTCTCGCTTCCGATATATTGTCCCGAATTAGGTCAACGAAGAATACAAATGAGTTTACGGCACGAAGATTACTTCGAAGTACCGAAAGTTGTTGCGCAAATACATTTCGAAACAGACTCTAACAGTTCAACTGTTTCTGAAGAGTATGATGAAAGTAACAGGGCATGATATGCATTTCCATTTTTAGAAGAAACGAAAGATAGAAGAGGCGAAGTTGATTAGATATCTGGAATCAAGGATAAAGGCTGACTCGGCGGAATCTTTGGCCTCAAAGGAAAACGTTTGGAGGGATCAATCCGTGGGTTCCAAAAAAAAAAGTCGTCATGCTGCACCACGATAACGGTTAGTATTGAGTTGTGTGATGCATTGAATTTGTATGGTGATAAATATAGAACGTGAAGATTCTTTGTAGCTTCTTCGATACTAGTGCTGACTGAGTTTATGTAAGAAAATTCATTAAAAATGGAAACGCTAGGATTCAGCTTCATTAAATTCGTTTAATGTGTTTATAAGGCCCTGTGACTTTTTTATTGTACCGACAATTGCCGCTAGTTATAAAAATGTAGGCCCGTATTCAGCAATCACTTTCAGCTAAAAGTGCCAGTAACTTTTAACTAAAAGACACTAGCGCTATAAGGCGGAGTCCGTATTGTACTCTCGCTTCTAAATAGCTTATTTTAATTAAGAGTAGTGGCCTCGGGAAATACATTTGACAACGTCGCATTTTGTCTCGAAATGTCTCGAAACGATGCGTTCACAGCGGCTCGAACCGTGCCTACTGGCGCGAATTCGCCGGTATTCGAACGAAAATATATGTAGGATAGGTATATTCAAAAATTGCAATATGACCTTATACTATTACAATATGTATACTATATGAACAAAAACGTCACAGTCTTCTTATATGAAAAACAATATTTAAGCGTCAATGGATAGGCTTGATATTCAATCATGGCAGTAAATAAATAAATAAAATTATATATTTAATAATTTGTTAATAATTTTATATTATTATGAGTTTCAGTTCTGAATTTATCGAAAATTATCGTGTTTACATATATAACGTTATTTATTGATTTATTTATTTATTTATTTAGTGCCATGACTGAATAACAAGCTTTGCTATTGACGTTTAAATATTGTTTTTGATATCTGAGAAGACTGCGACGACCGACGTTGGATTTCAATGGCAAAGAAAATCCTCAAATTAATATTGCAAATGTCTCAAGGAGTGTGTATAATATGGCCTCCGTCACAGGTTAACGCAGATGTGGACCAAGGCCTAGCTTCTCCATGAAGCTGCGACGAGGGTCCTTGCACTTGATTCCATTGCAACGAAGATAATCGAGTGTCATCGGAGAGTGTTTTGGAACTGATAGCAAAGACCGATGCTCCAGCTTCATGGAGGAGAAAACACTCTACGACAACTCTCAATTCTCTCCGCTGCGATGGAACTGAGTGCGAGGACCGTCGTCTCAGCTTGCCGGAGAAGCTAGGCCTTCTTCCATATCTGCGTTGACCTGTGACGGAGGCCATATTATACAGACTCCTTGAGACATTTGCAATATTAATTTGAGGATTTTCTTTGACATTGAAATCAAACGTCGGTCGTCTCAGATATGAAAAACAATATTTAAGCGTCAACGGATAGACTTGATATTCAATCGTGGCAGTATATAAATAAATAAATAAATAAATAAAATTATATATTTGATAATTCATTAATAAATTTATATTATTATGAGTTTCAGTTCTGAATTTATCAAAAAATTATCGTGTTTATATAAATTATTATTATTCAATTATTTATTCAGTGCCACGACTGAATAACAAGCGTTATTTTTATTGACATTTGAATGTTGTTTTTCATACCTGAGATGACTGGGACGACTGACGTTGGATTTTAATGGCAAAGAAAATCCTCAATTGGATAAAAAAAAATGTCTTAAAGAGTGTGTACAATATAGCCTCCGTCACAGGTTAACGCAGATATGGACCAAGGCCTAGCATTCGCCGTGAAGCTGCGACGAGGGTCCTTTCACTCAGTTCCGTGGGAATTCCCATGGAACTGAGTGAAAGCTATGTACTTAAATTTATGGTACTTTTCTTCAAAGCGTTAACGCTTCGAAGAAAAGTACCATAAATTTTAGTTAAAACCGACCGCTGAATACGGGTGCACTTTCAAATAGTTAGATGTAGGGAAAATAACCATACTATTAGCTAATAGCCACTCAAAATCGACTACTGAATACGGGCCGTAGTGTATTAAAATGAAGGCACGAGATAACGATAAAAACATGTCGCAAGCATTTAAATCCTGTGATTGTTGTCTGCGCACCAGTTGAATACATACATGTTCCTATTTTATATGCAGGAGTGTACCAACCGCTATAAATCCGAATCCGACCGATCGAGCTCAAAAACGGCCGCATCGAAAATGAAATCGGTCACCGATAATCTCGCCAAAACGACTGTTGCGAGTATACCGAGCGACAGTATCCAAGCGTTAATAGATTATGAGGGGCACAATGACAGTGCAATGGACTCATCTGTCACCGCAGAAATCACTAGTCTTGTTTGCGAAAGGAGGAACGAAATAGCGGTAAGATATTTGAAATAGTACGAACGGAACGGTAAACATAAATAGAATAGAGATAGGACGCTGACGCACTTACCATGTTTCCACGAATCGAGATGACTGCGAAGAATCATGAATTTTGTAACGGTACGATCGGGTAGTCAATAACAATCGTGATACATAATTGTATATTCCACAAAGTTAAAATCATTGCTGTCAATATTCTCTTTTTTTTTTGTAACATTACCGTGAATAGCTGCACGTCCGGTGCACGAGTGTTGATCCCGTTTATAGTAAAAAAAAAAAAAAAAAAAAATGCACGTTCGAATTGATAAAAATTAGCGGAATTCATAACGACGTGTCCAATAGCTTGTGTTGTATTGCGCAAAAAATGCCAACAATCGATGAAAATTTCCAAACGGATCGATGAAGACGGTACTTAACGATAAAAACGTGACATCGGCCTATGAAAATTTTCGTTTTCGCATGCCTACCGGTCTAATAAATCTATATGTTTGCATTAAAAATGCAGGAGTTGCGCGATTTGGATATATCCGAAGATTACCGATCGAGAGAGAAAACGCGCGCATCAAACATGAAGCTGGTCAGCGAAAATATCGCCAAGACGACTGTTGTGAGTGTACCGAGCGACAGTATCCAAGCGCTAATGGATTACGACCAGCACGATGATAGTGGAATGAACGCATCTGTCACTGCGGCAATCGCGAGTCCTATTGACGAACAGAACAACGAAAAAGCGGTAAGACCTTTGATATAGTGTAAACGTAACGGTGAACGGAAATATAATAGAGATAAGATGCTGACGCAGTTGTGATGTTTTCACGAATCGAGACGACTGCGAAGAATCCGTCAGCTCTGATGTGTTCATTCAGATTTATCGGCGAGTTAAAAAAAATAATGTTTCTTTCGTATGCACGCTGATCGGAAGTCGCGAATTTTGTAACGGTACTTTCGGATAATCAATAACAATCATGATATACAATTGTGTATACAACAAAGTTTAAATCATTGCTGTTAATATTGGATGTTTTTTCGTAACATTACCGCGAATAGCTGCACGTCAGGTACACGAGTGTTGATCCCGTTTGTTGTAAAAAAGAAATGATATTCCACACCGATCTAAGTTTACGGCATTAATAACGACGTGTCCAGTGCCTTATATTGTGTTGCACAAAAAATGTCAACAATCGATGAAAATTTCTAGCGGATTAATGAAGACGGTGCTTAACGATATAAACGTGCCATTGGCCTAATGAAGTTTTGATTGTCTTCCGCGCACTGGTTCAATAAATGTGTATGTTTACATTTGAAATGCAGGACTGTACCGATCGGGATAAATCCGAAAATGACCGATCGAGCAAGGAAAAGCCCGCATCAAAAATGCAGTTGGTCAGTGATAATATCACCGAGACGACTACCGCGAGTGTATTGAGCGACACAATCCAAACGGCAATGGATTACGACGGGCACAATGACAGTGCAATAGAAGCATCTGTCACCGCGGCAATGGCGACTCCTGTTGACGAACGGAGCAACGAAACAGCGGTATGACTTATGTCGTGTTGCTAAAAAAATGCCAATAATCGATGAAAATTTCCAAACGGATAAATGAAGACGCTGCTTGACGATTAAAACGTGCCGTCGATCTACAAAAGTTTTCATTTTTGCCTGCGTACCGGTATAATAAATATATTTTTCCATTTTCAATGCAGAACTGTACCGAATCGGTTGGAATCGAACAACTTCGATCGAGGGTTGAAACAGCCGCATCGAAATTTCCGTTGGTCACCCATAAAACCAATGAGGTATCAGACGTGTCCCATTCCGCCGATGCCAGTGCGCAAGAAAATGTCATCCCGGACGTGAAGCAATCGGAAGGCGTGACAGCAACACCGAGTTTCTTGCAGGAGCTAAATTATTTTATCGATGAATTGGTAATGTCGGAGAAAGCTTGTTCGATCGACATCGATAGGAAGGACGACATGCGATACACGGATGCGAGCCCATTATCGGTTGCTATCGAACGTCGTACGAGAACGGAATCTTTAGGAGAGTTTGGTGCAACGGAGCGATGTGCACCCATCTGTACCGGCGACAAAAAGGTAATGAACGATATATGAATAGGTGGAGGCTGGAATAATACACGAACTTGTCAATCAGAATATTCAACTTTTTAAAATCTCTTCTGGAATCAACTGCTGTGGGATGATTGGTATTGAAGCTGAAACAAGTAGCAGCTCCTCCAGCGCGCTCGTGCAAATACTAGTTACTGAGATGTAACATCTGTCCTCACTTGCTAATTAAATCAGCGATGCGATCCTCTTATAGCTCTGCTGTTTGTATTTTATGTATTGGAGCGTGCGGCAAAGATAAGCTGAAAAGGTTAAGCATGTTGCATGCTTAACAATGGTCGATATGTCATTACCGAACAATGCTCCTTTGTCCAAGTACATTATCACGCGTTCCGCGTACTTACAATGACTGTCGCGATGTGCTCCGAAAAAATTGGTTTCAAGTCGCCCGTCGAAGTTCAATTGGAAAATGCAGTTGTTGGGGAGAACGTCGACGGTTGCTACTACCATGTACTGATAGTTAAGAATTGAAAAATGCAATGAATTTTTCATTTCAGCATAAAAAAAAAAAAAACGGAAACGGCCGCAGTTCGCATGAGACGCCTGTACCGCAGTAGGGATGTCGGAGCGCCCCACTGGAAGCCGTTACTTTAAACGTAAATCTTTGAAATGGTGAACGTGTAAATATGCGTTGCCGGAAATATGAGTGCACGAGCATGCACACTTGAGCAGACACTGACATTTGAAACCGAAAAATGTTTGATCCGTTTTCGAAACTGCTGGAACATTTACAATGTCGTGGCTCTGGAACGGGGACACTGGAAACTGTTGTCAAACTTTCCATTGGAGGATGCAAATATTGGACAATCATTTCCAAAAAATATCATTGTACGAATGTTGTCCTATAATTAGAATTCTTGAAATGTTGCAGATCGTGAACGTGCATGAGATCGCGCCTGTTGTTGCGGTTGAGGTTAAGAATGTCAAGTCTCCGAGAAAATCAGTCACCTCTTCGAAACAATCATCGGCAAAGCACTCGAGCGATGACGGCAACGAATCTTGTGGCAGCATTCCCGTAAATATTTAATGACCGATGGCCACTATGAATTATTCAATTTTAATTGAGTCGTTACTGGTCATATTGCTTTGTGATGTTCATACGCGAATTTAATGTTCCAAGTGTTTCCCGAAATAACGTCTTTGCGTGATATTTCTTTTACCGAAATTGAAGCTTGCCAAAGCAGCATCACAGATGTCGCAAAGCATCGCATCGTTCGATGAAGATGAATTGTTAATGAGCCAAACCAGCAATGACGAAATCGAAGGTTTACCGAAATCAGATATGGGATCCAATGTACCGACAGTTTACAACAGCTCGCAGGGGTGTACCGGAAATTCGCCTCATCCGCAAAAAGATGGTTTCGAGACACCCGACAACGCTCACACTCATGTGGTAAATAGCACCATCGTAGCGGCACGGAGCAAAGTGCGGGAGATAAATATTTTTGTAGCAGTAATAACTAGGATCATTAAGGGTCATTGTGACTTCCAGGTGACAAGCAGCGGAGCCTCGACGGTACCGAGGATTCGCAGCGACGTTCGACTAAAAAAAAATCAAGTTTTGGTTGGTAAGGCCCTGTACCGATTTAGGAAAGAACCAGAGAACTCGGATGGCAATGTAATGACCCCAATCGAAAGAACCCCTCGTAAGTACCGCCTGAAAAGGAGTAATTTAAGGTGCTTCGTTCATCTACGTAGGGAATAGAAGACACGCCACAGAGAGAAACTGCCCTTCTCCCATTAAATTTATTTGCGGACAAAGCCTTAGCAGCAGACGCGTCAACCGCGGTGACATCGACCACTGACACCTCCCAAACATCAGACGAATCGTCTGCGGAGAGCTCGGCGGGGATTTTGGAATCTTCTGTACCGCGGGTAAGTCATTGTTTTGAAATAAATGCCGAACACGGTACACTGTTTAATTAATTATCTTTATCCGGTATTGTATGAAGACAGCAGCTTGCGCATCGAAATACGAGCCTTCTATTCCGAGGGAAAAAAATCGCCGCCGCATTGTTTGCGAAGATTCGTCAGACGAAACGGTAAACATTAAATAGCTGATTCGGTACGGTAGGTAGAAACGCGGTACAATATTATTTCGCAGAATGAAGAATCGTCCAAGAAGAAAACGAAGAAGAAGAAGAAGAGTAGTGAACGTAGCTCGTCAGCAAGATGCCCGGCGCGCAAAGCAATTAATAATACAGGGAGAAGCATCACGACGAAAATGGACCAATTATGGACACGTACCGTAGCAATGTTAAGCCGAAAAGCAGAAGCCGACGACGCCGTGCCAAGTATCGCAAAAAAATGGAATATACCCGCTCCCGACAAGGATGGAATGGTACGGTACAATGATTGCGATACTTACACCCGGTAATGAACATATTATTCCAAAATTTATTTTTAACAGATAACTGTTGTACCGGAAGGACGTTTCCACTACCCGTCAATCGCACGGGCTATCGAAGCCAAATCTATGAGAAAGCGCATGAATATTCTCATCGAAGATTTTTGGCCATTGGAGGAACGTTCGAAGCTGACGTTGATGGCGAAGAAACGAAATGCTCGGTACCGGACGATAACAAAAAAGGAAATCGATATTTTGACTGGTAAATGGACAAGACGCACATTTGTACGGTACACACTGTTGACGAAAACATCTTTAATGCAACTTTATCTTCATTCCTGACGTATAATGGTACCGCGAAGACTCTACAACAGTGTCACGCTCTGTATGGCGAAGACGTCGACGATCCGAAAGCGGTTCGAACGTGGATTTCGACAAAAATAAAAGCCGATCGAATCCGTCACTTCAGGCAAGGGAGTACTACTTCGAAGAAATCGAATTCACTAGGTAGTTACCCGACAAGGACCGAAAAGAAATCCCGTAAAAAACAGCAGTCGAAGGAGGTCGCGAGTTCTGCAGATGACTTAACCGCCACTGTCAATCAGGGTGCTGCGGCTACAATACCATCAGAAAATATTCATTATAGTCTGAAAGACCTGTTGGCGTTGATGAATCCATCAATGTACCGAGGACCAAAAGGGGAAATAAAAATTCAGCCTCAAAGATTCCACACTTGGGCCAGCTTGAAGAAGCGAACAAACTTCACGGATGCTGAACTTCGAAGACTTATACCGGATACTTGTAGGATGATACTCGACGATATGTAAGAGAATGTACGGTACATATTTTGAAACAAGTGGGCATGAATCTCGGCCAATTGGAATTTTTATTTGCTCTCAGGAAAAGTTCGTCTGGTTGACTACACCTTTGAAACATTATTCATGTCGGCCGTTTATGATGTTGCAATGGAAAATTCCGACGACTTGACTGTCAGTGCGAATATTGTCAAGAGGAAGATGGCGAGTTTACCGCTGGAGCTGATTTCGTACGTCATGAAGAAGTACATGATTCCGTGCACCAATACATCGAGGGAGTCGCAATTGTACCGGTACATATAATGCAAATGCGAACATTGGCGTGTAAAATTGACAAAAATAATCATATAAAATTTTTTAGATTCGACCCCGCGATCATGGTGAAATTGTTCGTATACGAGAAACTACAAACGAAAAGACAGTGGTGATACAGCGATTTGGATAAAGAATATCGAGCAAGCAAGTACTACAGTAAGAAAAAATATGTACCGCTTTTGCAAAATATTTACCCCTTTTGCAAAAATTCTGCGAAGATCCCACTTGTACTGCATGTACCGAATTTCATTTAATGAAGGCCCAAATTCTTCACTTTGGGTTATGTTCCGGTTAGAGTTATGCACCAGATAACCCATGCTAAAAGCATAGGATATCTGGTGGATAATTCTAACCAGAACATAACCCGAGGTGAAGAAACCGGGCCTAATTCGGAAATAATTATTTTCCAACAGCGGAAAAAACACACTTCGTATTATATCTCAGCGACTGTGTTAAGATTACCGAAGATGAGCGCAACAAAGAAACCATGGTGAACAGTAATGACCGTTTGTCGCAATTCGATTCAAGAAGAATAATAACGGAGAACTATTCGCGACATTTCGAGCCGCGCACTCACTGAATGTTTACCGATCGTAATAAATGCTATATTATGTAAGAGATATAAGTGTTGTATTTTTGATAATTCATTTTCGTATGTATATATATTCCGCACTGTGCCTAAAATTGTAACACAGTCGCGAAACAAAAATGTCCAATATATAAATATAACTCCTTCTTCGCTTCCCCCTCCCCCAGCTCGCTGCAAAAAAAACGGAAAGCGTAATTTGAGCTAGGGTGTACTTTTTGGTTTGCCCGTCATTGAATCGGAGAGATAAATTCCATGGTGTATTTCACCACGCTCACTGATTTGCTTCTACCATAAATAGGAGTGGTATATTTCACGGTATATTTCACCACGCTCAAGGGTTTGCGTCCACAAAACGGGAGTGGTATTTTTCACGGTATATTTCACCACGCTCACAGGTTTCTTTTTACCAAATGGGCATGGTGAATTCCGTGGTTTATTTCACCACGCTCACGGATTTTCTTCGACGTAATGGAAGTGGTAAATTCCGTGGTTGATTTTACCAGGCTCACGGATTTCCTTAGACCGAATCGGAGTGGTAAATTCCATGGTTGACTTTACCACGCTCACGGGTTTCCTTCGATCGAATGGGAGCGGTTCATTTGGAAAATTTAACGTTAAAACCATGTCCAATAGCAACCGTACACTTTTAACGTTAAACTTACGGGTTCCGAAAAGGCTAGGGCCCTCTTCCTTTCTCACTGCCCGCCTTTACCCGCCGTTCTCGCTTGGACATCCTACTTCCTACTTTCTCCGCCTCTGTCTCTACCTGTCACTGACCTTTATCTCTTTCCCCTGCCCCCGCTCTTTTTTTCCCTAACCTCATTCGGCTCTTTATTTCCTGCCTTTTCGTCTTTATTCTCTAACCCTAATCCGAAATTATTATCTCTCTGCGTTCCTTGTTCTTTCCTTTCTCTTTTCTGCTGCAGATCATATGAAAATGTATCAGTATGACTCTTCAGAGACCGAAGAGTAGCAGGAATGGCCGAATGTAGGAGTGATGTTTAAATATGGCGCGCTAAGGACTCGTAGATGGCGCTGAGGGTAGACGGCTTCCGAAAAGAAACGCTAGAGAGCTTAGCGGCGAATGAGAAAAAAGTCGTTGATTCGTGTCTGGCCGTGGCGACGAAAAGACGTTTATTCTCCGAGACCCGTTGTATTTCATTTTTACTTTTCATTAAATTTTTATTAAATCGAACGAAGTTGTCCGGCCGTTTATTTATTGCTCGTCATTTTCGGAAACGAATCCTACATATGGGCTCTTATGGTTGAACTCTTATCTATTTTCCCCTCCCCCCCCCCCCAAACCCTTCACTCACCTCAGAAAACCTCACCCACTACACCGCGCACATTCGCCACACTCGCACCCGGAAACGGAAGTCCATAATCTTTAGTATCATGCAACTGAATTAAAAATATATTTTCGAGTCGGCTGGCATATTATTGGGGAATGCATGCAATACTGCAATAGACCGCACCAAGTTTATGAAAGCCTCGATGGGTTGCCAGTGAGTTATTTATTTTAAAATCATCGAAGTATAGAGTCAAGGGCAAAACTAAATTATTATATTTTTTCTCGATTGACTGCCACAATTTGCCTTGTAAGATATTGCTGACACAGTTGGATGCCTTTGATTGTTGGAGTTCACAGACAAGACCCGGTATAATCCCGGCAATTTCATAATTTGTGCAAAATATTTTTGAGGGGTATAACGTAAATGTTTTGTTGAACCACGCATTGTTGTAGTGTATTATTTATGACTTTCGGTCTGCACATCATATTTATCGGTATTTCTTGTGACTTAATGAGCGTTTCAATATTCTTAAAATGTTTAAATGTCGAATACTCGGTTAAAAACTTTTTGGAAGAATTTTTGAAATCTCATGTATTTGAATTAACTTGGAGTCTGTTGGGTGCGAAATTGAATAATAACTGTCCATAAAATCGGTAACATGAGTCAACAATTAATCAATCATTTGTATCATTCACGGTTTTACATACAGGTCTGGGAACTACTGCAATTTTTAATGGTGGGGGTAGATGCTCTTAGTGAGGCAAGGTAGAACTTACTCGGGAGGCCGCTTGAAGCGCTCAAATCGCAAAGTGTTCTGTATATAGTGTGACGGAACGGAAGATACCATAGTTTTTCGTCCCAGGGATCGTTCCTTGGGCCACGGTTGATCCCAATAATAATAACTTTCCAAAAGTCAGAATTCCTCGAAGGCCAGAAATAGATCTTAATCCTTCGAGGAATTGTGATACGTCACTGGCGTGCCGTGTGAAAGCACTAAAAGCTCGATAAAATTTGCCCTACCACTGATCCATCGCCCAATGAAATCGCGGCGCCGATGGATCGTGATAGAGTACTTAAACACAGGACGATTAATCATCATTCTCATTCAGCAGTACTCTCAAATGAGCGTAACCCGCGTCGAGCGTCACCTCGACAATCTTACAAAGCGTGGTCTTTACCACGCTCGAAAGTCGCAACTTTTGACCATCCACAACTCGAAGCCAGAAGAGACCTGACGTCTCGTCTAGGACTTCGAGGCCAACCCGACGACAACGCGAGCTTCATCGCGTCTTCACCCTCGAATCGTCTTTTTAAAGACGATTCGAGATCATCTTCACTGAATCGTCTTTTTCAAGACAATTCAGCTATAACGTAACAGTGATTCGTCTTTCTCAAGACGAATCACCTCATTCTTCAAAAAATACTTTCAGGTACTAGGGAACCCGTCTCAGGTGAAGCCCTGGGCATTGCGCCTAGAAGTTGGATCTTGAGACTGGTGATAGTCTCAGAATCCCTTTTACCCCTAGGTAGGGCCCCTCAAACCGTGTGAAGCCCCAGCTATTGCAGCTGGAAGTTGAATCGCGACGAGAGGTACTTTTTGTTGGAGAACCCTTTGTCTCAACCTTATAAGCGTACTCTTCGAGGACGCATAGACTCCAATATAATCCCAACACGTGGTGACGTGCACCAACGCAAATTCGACGAACAAAGCTCGATCACTCATACATCGCACACGACGTGACGATACGAACACGTGAGCAATCGAGAGAATGAAACTCGACTATCTTCTTCCCTGCAATCAACTGTGGGACCCATCTAACAACATTATTAACTTGTTCAACGTAGCTTCATTTCCTTCATTAATTTACCTTCTCTAAAATCAACCTCTAGACTTGCTCTGGCATTATTTTCTCAGTCGAATTGCAAAACGAATATTCATAAATAGAAGTAAAATCAACTTTTGATTCCTTGTGTTTTACTCTCGCTTGTCAAGAGTAAAATAAAGATCTTAATTTCGCTTCCCGAAATCAAGACGATAACTTGGATTCCCAATCCATTATAAATAGCCAATGATGAAGGGTCAACCAACGCGTAGCATTATTGCTCACAGACGTGGTTAGTACTCTGAGGCCATCTCGAAAAAACATATCAAATTCTCGGGCCTTCTGCCTGTTTCAAATCATAAAATAAAACCTCTTATTCCCGGCATCCCTATCGAGTCCAATACACGAACTCTGCGTACGGTCATTGACCGAACCATAAACACACAAATCCTAAAATAAACTCGTCGCTCGCCTCCCGAGCGACAACAATCGAGAGAGAATTACGGTAACGTGTGTCTCCACACGCAATCACCAACTCTCAATACTCGATAACGTTACAATAGATATACATCATGTAATAAAAGTATTAGCACGATCGTGATTATATGTTGATGAAAACTTAACCAAATTTTTCCACCTTAATCATCACCTATCGTTACGATACGAGATAAAATTCGAATTTTGTTACGTTCGCATTGTTATAATTTTACAATATGTTCAAGAATGGCAGTGAGTAATGTGAGAATTAAAAATATTATGCTTACACGCAGGTGTTTATTCAATCACTTATTGTTGTTTCTAAAAATATGGTACAAGAAACGGTAGTAAGGAATGTAAGAAATGAAAAATATTATATTTACACGTTGATGTTCATTCATTTGGAAGCTTTGCCAATTTTCTTTTAACAGGGCATTTTTTGTAATTTTTTGGTTTTGTTGATACGTAAAATGTCTCATTCTGAGACGTAAATAATAATGAATAGCGTAAGAAAGTGCATCGGATGCATGCTCTTGGCATGGAAATAAAAATGGGTAATTTTCGATAACTTCATCAACGGTCAAATCAAAAACATCTGTCAAGCTAACACGCTTCGCAAAGCAGAATTCGATATAGCGGACAAGGTTTAAAATTTGCAAATTCGAGTGAATGAGTCCACCATGAGTCGATTAAAGTTGACAACGAGGATGCAACATTATCGACACTTCAGAAAACATTCTTGCAAATTTTTTATGCGCTGCAGCGACGTAGGAGCTGATTACATAAATATCCTGAAATATCTACACACTGTTATTGAAGCAAAAAAAGTTGAGACAATAAAATAGAATGTCCAGTCTTTTGCTTGGCTGAAACAAAATGAACAGTTAATAATGTACAGAATCATGTTACGCATGATGGCCTATGATTTCAAGCGGAAGTTAAACAGCAGAAAGAAATTTGTTATTGGCGATGCATTAGGTACTAGAGCTACTCACAAGCTACGGGTAAAATGATACGTTAGTTCAAATGACCTGTGACATAGTATATTCGCTGTGTGCGATGCCATACTATAGCGTCTGGCTAGGACTTAGGGCGCTCATGGTGGCCGGAATTCGCACATGCTAACGGACAGTCAATCGTTGTCTTATAGAGCATAGCAATGAAAAAGCCACGCAAAGTTTGACACGAAAGTTTGACAGTTGTCACCTAACCCAAAAACAGAATGAAAAGTAGCGAAAAACGTATTTTAAGTGTTTGGTACGGTAACACAATTTTTTTATATTGCACTGCTGTGGTTCAACTTACCTTAAAAAAACTATTCTATTTAAAATATTCAAATTATTGAACGTAAATAAATAATTTTAATGTTCGTACGTGTGCGTGTGTAATTTTTCGTCCGTAGAGAATTTTCATATTACACCGGCACGCGGCGCCACTTGGTTCTGCGCACACAGCGAATAATGCAGTCAATGCTGGGGGACAAAGCATAATCGTGCTCAAGGATGTCGTCTGGCTCGCACACCTCGTATGTAATGATTTCATCTAACTGTTCCTTTAGTTGTCGTTGACTTTTAGCCGTCTTCGTCTCTGTCTTACCGAAAATCTGTTTAAGCTCACTCAAAGTGACTAAAGTCAATGAAGCATTATTTTCCTCCACCGTACAGTTTCCGTACGTAGGAGGCTTTAAAATACTGTACACTGAAAGGAGCTTATACAGTTTTAAGAACGTTGCGCAGGTAGGGTGATGATTACACCCAGCCGCTTCCCGTATCGTGCCAAAAAACATCTGCAAAGTGAAAAGGTATTCACAAGATTTCAATCGAATAATGCAGCTGAATCTGTCTTGTCGGTAGATTATATAAGTGAAGAACCTCCAAATTGTCCTGGTTTACTTTTACAGTCAGTAAGTATTTTAAACCATGCTGGTCAATGAGGAGCTGACAGATCCATCGTCGACATTAGAGATAATTGTAAACCGTGGGCAGTGTCCAGTGTTAAAAATTCATCGGCTGGGATATCTCCTTTATTCATGGAGTTTTCCCACTCGTTGAGACGTTGCAGAGAAAACTGCAATGTCTGAAAGCGGTAAGTCGCACATCAATTTATGTACATATGTATATTAAGTATGCATTTATAGTTTTTTTTTTCTACAACTAACAGTGTATATTCATAGCATTAATATTTCATTGTTTGTTATATCATTTATACAATATTTCTATTATGCAATATTTATGTAATATTTGCATGTGTATTCTTTGTACAATTTTATTTTTTTATATTATTATGTAGGTAATAGGTTTTCGCTAATCTGACGTGGAAAACTCATTTAAGATTTTATTGAATGATCTACTTCTAAACATAACGGGTCGTACCTGGAAGTCTGGGCTGTCAGGTGTCAATCCCTGATTTGGCTCTTTGCGGTTTAACGCATCAAACATGTTATTCATCCAGAGACAAGAATTAGCTGTCGCTTCGCAACCGTTCAATTCTTTGTGTTTTTGCAATGAATAAAAGTTCACACCGGCAGCGACCGAATTGCTAAAAATCTGGAACAGGCCAAAATTTAAACAAAGGCATGAGAAACCGTTAAAAAGGAAGGCACTGAAGGCTAATAACTGCATTACCTGTGTGGCAAGTCGAACCCACATTTTTGCAGTATTGTCGAGCTGCACGTGTCTTTGTGTTAGTTTAGGGCACGCTCTTGCGTTGCCATCATATCGAATATCCAGCTTGTGCAGTCGTTCAAAGAGCATCCACTCGGTGTAATTTGATGTTGAATTTATCTAAAGTATAGATAAGTCCATAGTTATTGTACATAAGTCATTCACTCCAATCATTAACTTCATTCATTTTATAACTCACCCGTATTCTCCGCTTCTTGTAGATGCGATTGCGAATGCATTTGATACATCCGAAAACACATACACTTTGCGATCATCATGCAAAGGATGTGTAAACCAATTCTTCGTATCCTTCAGGGTGGCGTTAATACCCAGCAGAGAACCCATTTTTTAATTCGTTCGAGCACCATCTCCGATTACTCCGTGCACAGTCGCCCTGCATTTTTCCAAGAAAAAAAACTTCAACAACCAATTTTGCTAATTCTTCGCCGTTTACAGGACCTTTAGAAGCAAAAGCCGCGATCGGCTGTATGTATTTATCCGCAAGGAGTTGAAACATAAGTACGAGGCCGTGTGTAGCCTGATCTTCGATATTTTTCGATTTTGGTCCGTTATCGCCAAAGTCTGTCATCCGACGTACATCGAATTCTTCGAACAAACGCTTACTGACTTTCGAATAATTATTTCATCTAATAGTAAGACACCGTGTCTCGTCGATGGGTCCTTCGGACGAAAATGTTTACTCAGTAGTGGAGAAAAGTTTTCATTGAAACCACTTTTGGAATCAATTAGAGACAAGTAATTTCGAATAGTTCTCGTGCACGGTAACGGTAAAATGTTATTCCTCCTTAGAAAGTTATAAAAACTTGGAGATCGAATGTTCATGAGAATACACAACATAATCCATTCTTCGCTGTATCGATGACTTTTCCTATGCTCCCTCGATGCGGTGGCAACAATCTCCTTTACAGCTAATTTTTGAGTTTTACTTATATTCATAGCTGAGCACTTATCTTCGATGCTTTGCTTTTCCATTGAAGCCAGTTCGGCCCATTTCTGTCGCGCTTGGCTCGAATTTTCAGAGTGTTTGAGATCCGTAACTTTTTGCGCATCATATATAACTTTATTTGATCAGCAGGATTCGACACGCTGCCGAATCGCTTCCTTTTCTTAAAATTGAATCTCGATTTTCTTAGCAGCATCGTATTTTTCAGCCTATTACAGACTTTGCAGTGCTTGGACGCAAACAATAACGAACATTCGTTACACCGCAAAAAACCTGCAGAATCTTGAAACGCTTGCTTCCCAGCCAAGATGTATAGTTATTCACTCTGTGAGCCTGTCTAGAAGTGCATTTGTTGAAACTTCGATAATACGGTTGAGAGCGTTTGCAGATCGAGTAGTACCGATATTAATATTTCCGATTTGAGTTTGAGTAGTGTTCGATAGAAGATTGAAACTTATGTTTGGGTGAAAAGATTGTGGAGAATGGTTCAGGATAGATAATTAAGAAAATACGTTCGTGCGAAGAAATATATATATATATATTTGGCGTAGTGGACTGTATGATAGCTTGTTTACATTTTGATGAAAGCCCGATCGTTTTTTTCACATGACTGATTCAAACGTAACGAGTATAGCGGGATCGAAGGTACCGAGAGCACAATTGTATGTGTGGTGATGAGTCATATTCGGAACAGCTGCGCTGTCCGAGACAGTACAAGGAGAGAAGATAATTCCGATTTTGGAGAGATATAAATAATTTATGATACTCAAGCGCTTTCGGTGCAATTCGATGACCTTCGATCCGAGAGAGAAATGAACGTATTGTTTTAAAGATTGAGTTTGCCGCAACATTCCGCCCACCTTGGCAATCTTCAGAAGATTGTCCAAAATTAAAACCAAAAAAAAAAGGAACGGAAGAAAGAGGTTTATCGAGACCAAGCTAAAGTCCTTCAGGATTTTTCGCTGTTGATTTCAGTTTCCGAGGCTGGCACTGGTATAATGCACAATTTCACGATGATCCACTTGAGCGTGGAATTCTGAGTCCGGACGGTCACGACACGTACGAGATCATCGCCGCCGGGATGTAAATCGATCACGCGGCCGAGAGCCCACTTCAGGGGTGGGTATCGCTCGTCTTTGATGAGAACGAGAGCTCCGATTTTTATGTTTGCACGTTGATTTTACCACTTCAAGGCAGTTTGCAGCTGCAGGATGTACTCGGTGCTCCGACGCTTCCAGAAGTGTTCGAGCATTTGTCGAAGAAGCTGCCAGCGCGATAGTCGCGAGGTGGGCACATCAATAAGAGAGGGCTCGGAGACTGTGTGTAGAGCCAAGCCGATTAAAAGATGACCTGGAGTGAGGGCCGAGGGATCTGATGGATCATCCGGAAGCGCGCACAGAGGTCATGAGTTGAGTACCAGGGATGGGCAACATCGAATGAAAAAGTATTTAAATACATCATTAAAATACAAAATGCTTTTCCACTCGTCATTTATTTCGGGTACGAGTGACGAATAAATTTCCACTCGCCATTCGTTTCACGTTCGAGTGACGAGTGGTTTTTCATTCTGTATTTAATTCGCGTTCGAGTGACGAGTGGATTCCCACTCGTCATTTATTTTGGGTACGAGTGACGAATGAATTTCCACTCGCCATTCGTTTCGCGGTCGAGTGACGAGTGGTTTTTCATTCTGTATTTGTTTCGCGATCGAGTGACGAATGGATTCCCACTCGTTGTTTACATCCAAACTGAGTGGAAAGTGGGGGAACCATTCGAACGCCGTCTTCGGTTCGAGTGGAAAAACACTCGTTATTTGTTTACTTTCAGATCCGAATAAATTTCCACTCGACAAATTTATCGAAAAAGATGGATTTTTGAATCGATAATTCCTTGAAATTAAAATGAATTTCCACTCGATATTTGGTTCAAATACGAGTGAAAATTTATTGACGTTATGCAGTGATAATAAGATCGATAGATAGATAGATACATAGACAGAGAGACAGAGATAGATGGAGAGAGAATGAGAGAGAATCAGAGAGAGTGAGAGAGATTGAGAGAGAATGAGAGAGATTGAGAGAGGATGAGAGAAATTGAGAGAGTATGAGAGAAATTGAGAGAGATTGAGAGAGAATGAGAAAGAATAAGAGAGATTGAGAGAGTACGAGAGAAATAAAGAAAAATGAGAACGAATGAGAGAGATTGGGAGAGAATGAGAGAGATTGAGAAAGAACGAGAGATAATGAGGGAGATTCAGAAAGAATAAGAGAGATTGAGAGAGATTAAGAGAGAATAAGAGAGATTGAGAGAGAATAAGAGTGATTAAGAGACGATATGACAGATTAAGAGAAAATGAGAGAGATTGAGAGAGATTGAGAAAGAATGAGAGAGATTGAGAGAGAGTGAGAGAGATTGAGAGAGAATAAGAGAGATTGAGAGAGAGTGAGAGAGATTAAGAGAGAATGAGAGAGTTTGTGAGAGAATGAGAGATTTAAGAGAATGAGAGAGCTTGAGAGAGATTGAGAGAGAATGAGCGAGAATGAGAGAGATTGCGAGAGAATAAGAGATATTGAAAGAGATTAAGAGAGAATGAGAAAGAATGAGAGAGAATGAGAGAGATTGAGAGAGAATGAGAGAGATTAAGGGAGAATGCGAGAGATTGAGAGAGAATAAGAGAGATGGCAAGAGAATGAAAGAGAATGAGAGAGATTGAGAGAGAATGAGAGAGATTGAGAGAGAATGAGAGAGATTGAGAGAGAATGAGAAAAAATGAGAGAGATTGAGAGAGATTGAGAGAGAATGAGAGAGATTGACAGAGAATGAGAGAGATTGAGAGAGAATGAGAGAGAATGAGAGAGATTGAGAGAGAATGAGAGAGAATAAGAGAGATTGAAAGAGATTGAGAGAGAATGGGAGAGATTGAGAGAGAATGAGAGAGAATGAGAGAGAATAAGAGAATGAGAGAGCTTGAGAGAAATTGAGAGAGAATGAGCGAGAATGAGAGAGATTGAAAGAGAATGAGAATGATCGAGAGAGATTGAAAGAGAATAAGAGAGATTGAGAGAGA
The DNA here is from genome assembly GCA_963564615.1 of Rhorus exstirpatorius. Taxonomy (NCBI): domain Eukaryota; kingdom Metazoa; phylum Arthropoda; class Insecta; order Hymenoptera; family Ichneumonidae; genus Rhorus; species Rhorus exstirpatorius. The sequence continues at coordinate 1,048,083 of OY751322.1, forward strand.
TTGAGAGAGAATGAAAGAGATTAAGAAAGAATGCGAGAGAATGATTGATTGATTGATTCATAATATATTTATGCGGTGGCAAGCCATTGGCAAGAATTCGAATACATTGAGTAAGTTAATATAAAAAGAATGACAAATAATTAAGCGAGTTCTATGCTATTTAGTGTTAATAATACAAATAAAGTAAGGGATAAACACTATAAAAATAGGATGATAATACAGTAAGGCAAGAGCGATAATATAATTACAATCGATATAGGTACCGGTCGAAGTGATACATACAAAATAAAGAAAGTAAAAAATAAAGTTTCAGAAATTAAAATTACAACACTAGACCGTGCGGTCACGAGAGAAAAGGTGAGTATAGAGACGAGATTTGAATGTCTCCACACTTGGAGCAGATTTTACATCAATCGGAAGTGAGTCCCAAAAGTAGACTGCACATATCGAGAACGAATTGTGAAATACATTTATGCGGTGAATCGGGATAGTAAACATAGAAGGAGGCAACCTCCGAGAACGATTATCATCATTCGTAGCCCTGACAAACAACTCGACGAGGTAAGGCGGTAATTTCTGACCAATTATATTAAACATAGTAATACCAAGAAAATAAAGACGCCTAGATTTTACTGTCAACCAGCCGAGTTGTCACCGAAACGGCGTGATATGAGTATCACGACATAGATTGAAAATAAAGCGTATACAGCAATTGATAAGCCGTTCTATCTTTAAATTTAGTTCATCGGTAAGATCATTATAAACAAGGCAACAGTAGTCAAGAATCGGGAAGACTAGGGAGGTGATTAAAGACGCTTTAAGATTCTGGGATAAGATATTTTTGAATGAGAGAGATTGAGAGAGATTGAGAGAGAATGAGAGAGAATGAGAGTGATTGAGAGAGAATGAGAGAGACTGAGAGAGATTAAGAGAGATTAAGAGAGAATGAGAGAGATTGAGAGAGAATGAGAGAAATTGGGAGAGATTAAGGGAGATTGAGAGAGATTAAGAGAGAATGAGAGAAATTGGGAGAGATTGAGAGAGATTGAGAAAGAATTACAGATATTGAAAGAGAAATAGAGAGATTGAGAGAGAATGAGAGAGATTGAGAGAGAATGAGCGAGAATAAGAGAGATTGAGAGAGATTAAGAGAGAATGAGAGAGAGTGAGAGAGAATGAGAGAGATTGAAAAAGAATGAGAATGATTGAGAGAGATTGAACGAGAATAAGAGAGATTGAGAGAGATTGAGAGAGATTGAGAGAGAATGAGAGAGAATAAGAGAGATTGAGAGAGATTGAGAGAGAATGAGAGAGAATAAGAGAGATTGAGAGAGATTGAGAGAGAATGAGAGAGAATTTGATTTGATTTGATTAATTTTTATTTATGCCTTGGTTAAACCATGAGGCAACAATTATAAACAGTCGAAGCAACATAAATTTGAAAACAATCAGAGAAAGCGAAATACAATTTTAAATAAAATAAAATAACTTAATTAATTATAATTAATTAATGACACTACCATTGGGTATGCCAAACACCATTGGTTATAATTACATAGCAGAACATAAATACTCTCGTAAAAATACACATTAGCAGCTGATCATTATAAAAATAATACAATTAAATTACGATGAAAAACATTATTGACTCGTAATAACCTTACCATTCAATATAGTGATCAGCGGAACACATATCATGCATACTCTATACTAATTACATACTAATTAAATCGGATGAAGATCACGAGCGAATAAATAATCATAGAGGCGCGTCTTGAGAATTCCCATCGTGGGCGCAGAAATAATTCCCGGCGGAAGAGAGTGCCAGAAATAGATAGATGCTAAGTAAAAAGAGTTTCGATATGCGGAGGTACGATGATGAGGTATATGAAAAATAGGGGCTGCTTGTTGACGCAGCGGAGAATGAGAATGAGAGAGTATGAGAGAGAATGAGAGAGATTGAGAGAGATTAAGAGAGATTAAGAGAGAATGAGAGAGATTGAGAGAGAATGAGAGAAATTGAGAGAGATTAAGAGAGATTGACAGAGATTGAGAGAGAATGAGAGAAATTGGAAGAGATTGAGACAGATTGAGAAAGAATTAGAGATATTGAAAGAGAATTAGAGAGATTGAGAGAGATTAAGAGAGAATAAGAGAGATTAAGAGAGATTGAGAGAGAATGGGAGAGATTGAGAGAATGAGAGAGAATGAGGGAGATTAAGAGAATGACAGAGCTTGAGAGAGATTGAGAGAGAATGAGCGAGAATGAGAGAGATTGCGAGAGAATGAGAGAGATTGAGAGAGATTGAGAGAGATTAAGAGAGAATGAAAGAGAATGAGAGAGAATGAGAGAGATTGAGAGAGAATGTGAGAGTGAGAGAGATTGATTGATTGATTTGTATTTATTAATGCCCTAGTCATAACTACGGGGCAAATAGTTAACAAAAAGAAACCAATATATATAATTATCATAGCCCATTACAATTTTCTAGACTATGAAATTATGTACCTAAAAATAAAACTTTTAAAACTAAATCTAAATCGAGATAATCATAGAAAGTAAAGCGCTCGGAGTAGTAGCATAAGATTTCAGCAATTCAACAATACACTTAATAGAAATATACATTTGAACAACACACTTGCACCGATTAACAACACTTGTCACACCCGTCAACTCGACACCCCACTCAAGTGAGTAATATATCAAGGGGCAGAGGAAAACTCGCTTGGAAATAAATAGGAGAACCGGAGCGATTTAAAGATAGGTAGAGAACTTGCTGTAGTCAGTGATGGTGGAAGCGAATGCCAGAAGTAAGCACCCGATAACTGGAAAGAATTAGCTAGAGCAGCAGTGCGATGAAGAGGAATGTGGAAAAAGGAAGCTGAAGCTGGGTGCCGAGATGAACGTCGCAGGGTAGGACCTTCAGTGACCAGGAGTTCGCTTAGGTAAGACGCGACGTTGCCATAACGTATATTGTACATATAAACACCTAGAAAATACAGTCTACGATTACTCACTGACAACCAGCCCAAACGACGTCGATAAGGGGTGATATGCTCATCTCTTCGCACTCCAAAAATAAATCTAATCGCGCAATTAACCAAACGTTGTAACTTGGTGTTTAGCTCATCAGATAAATCTAGATAGACAAGGCAACAATAGTCAATATAAGGAAAAAATCAGTGTTGTGATCAGTTTACACCTCAGCTGCTGAGACCAAGAATTTTTATGAAATTTCAATTTGTGCAGCGTGTAATGAACTTTTTGTGAAATTGAAGCTATGTGACTATTCCATGTAAGATTAGAACTCATCACAATACCTAGGTTTCTAGTTTCCGTTACATACGGTAAAGCAATCCCATCCACTACAATCGGTCCTAGACTGTTTAAGTCAATAGACCTGACGTACGCATCACTACCCAGAATCATGACCTTGGACTTTGACAGATTTAACTTAAGCCCATTAGAATTCGCGTAGTTAGAAATGGCTGTCGCATCTCGCGCAATCAACTCAAGTCCTTGAACAAGGTTGGACGGGGGAATAGTCAAGTAAATCTGCATGTCGTCTGCGAATATCATGTGCTCTGAGTAGCTCAGCGAGTGACCAATGTCATTAACAAAAAGCGAAAACAAAAGGGGGCTGAGAACTAAGCCTTGTGGTACTCCCGAGGACGTCGGTAGCCAATGGGAGACCACTCTATCTTCATCTACAACCGCTTGCGTACGACGAGTAAGATAATGAAAAAACCATGATAAAGTAGTCATCGAAAATCCAAATGATTCCAGTTTGGCGAGAAGAATCATATGCGGTACAGTGTCGAATGCCTTACTGAAATCAAATAAAATTAAGATAGTAATCTCCCGCGAGTCGATCCCTTTGCGAACATCATCACCCACTCTAAGTAGCACTGACTGGGTGCTGTGTCCAGATCGGTACCCGGACTGTCTCGGATCAAGTAGTTTATTTTCATTAATGAAAGCCGTAATCTGTTGGTGAACAATTCTCTCAAATATTTTTGACATCTCCGAGAGATTGGCAATGGGTCTCGTGTCGGATGGTGATATCGGAGATCTAATCTTAGACAAAGGTCTAACAAAAGCACGTCGCCATGCAGCAGGGAAATACCCTAGCCGAACAGATTCATTAAATAGATCAGTAAGGAGAGAGGAAATAATAGGGAGAGCAGAGTTTATGCAAAAGAGCGGAATGCCGTCAGGGCCTGTGGAATAAGAATGAAGCAGAGAAGCATTAATAATTTTAAGGATTTTTTCAGATGTGGTAGGATAAAGTGAGAATTCGAGGGGAACGTCCGGTAAAGGCTGAATAGTCGCAGTGAACTCATCGTAAGAACAAGGGTTGGCTGAATTAGAGATCAATGAGTAGAAATGATTAAGTTCGTCTTTGGTAAAAAATTGCAACGGTGAGGAGAAGGAGGATTTAACCAGACCTAGCCGCGTGAGTTCCCTCCACATTTTCGCAGGATCTTCAATCTGCGCAAGTAGGTTATATTCGTACACACTTTTGGCACGCTTAATATCATCCGCCAGCACATTTCGGGTATGTCGGTAGATTTCAAAGCCCAGTAAGCTGTTTGAGCGTTTAGCTTGTTTAAAGAGCGCATTACGATTACGTATGCGAGTTTTGAGTTCCCCCGTTAGCCATGGAACGGGGGGTTTTGTTACAGTAAATGTGCTAATCAGGGCATGGATATTAAGCGCATCCAAGAGAGACGAAGAGAGAGCCTCAGTCAAGTTATCAATATCCTCGGACGAAGTACTCTGTAAGCGATCAAAAATGCCACTCTCAGTTAAAGTAGCGCGAAGGGTATTAAGAAAATTCGACGTTACAAATTTTTTAAAATTACGCCGCACGAGTAGGCGTGACCGGACTTCAGGAACATCAAACGCGTACATTAACTCTAAAAGGTCATGTCCGGCGATGAAAGGACCTTCTGATTTATCGAATTTTGATATTTTTACGGAATTATCGACAATAATTACGTCTAGCCATGAGTCAGAGGTGGCAGTATGGTAGGTCGCATCGGATTGTACGACGTGAAGAGCTAGAGAATTAACAATATCGCGTAGGTGATTCGACTCGAATGAATCACACAACAAGTTACAGTTGAGATCGCCGGCAATAACAATATTTCTGTAAGCATGTGAAAATCGATTCAATGTTGAAGTGAAATCATGAAACAGATGACCTTTTGGTCTCCTGTATAACGATGCAAATAATAGTGACTGAGATTGAGAAACCTTGATGTCGATAATCAAGAATTCGGGAGAATTAGAGAATAGACTGGGAGACGAAGCTAGTAAATTAATTTTGAGTGATTTGTGAATATAACACGCGACACCTCCCCCTTCTTTGCCTTCCCGATCATTGCGAATAATGAAATAATCTTTAATTATTACAAGATCATCTGAAATATGAGCGTGGAGCCATGTTTCGGCGATTGAGATAATGTGAAACGCTCGAGACTCGAAATAAAGCCGAATAAAGTCAATATGACCGAGAAGAGAATTAGCATTGAATTGAGCGATTTTCAGTTGCTTAGGAGCTGCACCTTTGCACACAAAATGAGAATGATTAAGAGAGATTAAGAGAGAGAGAGAGAGAGGGATTGAGAGAGATTTAGAGAGAATAAGAGAGAATGAGAGAGATTAAGAGAGAATGAGAGAGAATGAGAGAGAATGAGAGAGAATACGAGAGATTGAGAGAGATTGAGAGTGAATGAGAGAGATTGAGAGAGAATGAGCGAGAATGAGAGAGATTGCGAGAGAATGAGAGAGATTAAGAGCGATTGAGACAGAATAAGAGAGAATGAGAGAGATTGAGAAAGAATAAGAGAGATTGATTGATTTGGTTTTATTTAGCCAACGGCTACTTGTTTACAATTTACAATCGCCATACTTGGTATGGTATGGTATGAGTTCTTACACCGACTCCCCTGAGGGTTGCGGGCTCCCAACACCATCTACCCTTGGTCTCCTCTCGTATCCGTTTGTCCCCGGTTCGATCCCCGCTGCCGGAGCTTGTCGCGCACTCGCTAGATCTAAACACCTGGGACAGAAACAGTCGTAGTTCGTACGCCCTGCCTCTGGAGCTACGTCCGAGCCCGTTTGTGCTTTTACCATCTGCTGTGCTACGGCAACGCTTCTCGCTGCCAGAGCTCGTCTCGCACACGCTAGATGTCAGCACATTGGGACAGAGGCAGTCGTAGTTCGTACGTCCTGTTTCTGGAGCTACGTCCGAGCCCGTTGTGTTTTCATCAGCCGTGCTACGGCATCGGGAATCGAACCCGAGACATCTTCCCAACCTTTCGGTTACCACACCAAGGCGCTGGTTTCCTTTGGACCTACTTTTTTAGGTGGATTCCGAACCACCAGGTCACAGAAAAAGCACTTAGAAAATTTTTCCATTGGTGCCGACAGTGGGAATCGAACCCGGCCACATCGCGCGCCACTGCGTGCGAGCCGAGCACTCTACCCACTGCGCTACTGCTCCCCCTTACAATCGCCATACTTATTCCATCTTATTCTACCTTACAACTCTACCTTATAGGCTATTTGTTTATAATCTTCCTACTTCTTCTTCCTTACTCTAACATACTCGCTACTTCTTCTTCACTTTTCATGTCATGTTCTTCACGGTTTCTTTCGTACACCTTTTAAACTTCTTCATATCCCGTGTATCTTTTACTTCTTTTCGGTCTCTTTTACTTCTTTCGGAGATTAAGAGAGAATAAGAGAGATTGAGAGAGAATAAGAGAGATTGCGAGAGAATGAGAGAGATTGAGAAAGAATGAGAGAGAATAAGAAAGATTGAGAGAGATTGATGATGATGATGATGATAGTTGTTTTAATTGCCCAAGGTTGAAAAAAATTTCGTGGTTCGTCACCGAATCACTAGAGTAAACATTTGTAAATGTAATAACATTTCTGAAGGATTAGCGTAGCAATGTAGATAATTACAGTGATAGAGATAGCAGTGGAGAAATACAGTGTTACGTCCTGGGTGAGAACGATAGGGTATATATAGAAATAAGGGTGCCTCTTGTTGGGACCGGAATGCGCCGGTCGGGGATAGAGGCAAGAGTGCGGTGATCGTGTGACGCTACTTACGTGAAACGTAGATTTTTCTTGCTTTCTTTGGTAAAACGTGGTGTTTTACCGTGGTTTTTGTTAGATGATTTTTGTTTGGGCGTAGCGGGTGTTTAGTTGATGAAGTCGACGTTGTCGGTTGAGGTGTCGCTCGAATTGTTGTTGCTGTGCTCGTACATTAAACAATTCTTCCCTGGAGCGAGTCGTTATTATTTTCGGATTTACCGCTTCGGCGTTTGCTCGTAAAAGTCCGAATGAAAAAGTTATCCTTCGAGTGTGTCCTATTTTCGGGTGGGACTCCCACACGATAGGGTTGAAACCTCCACCACAGTGCGTGCGTCTAGCGCACAGAGTTGTGGTTGGCTGGTTAGAGTACAGAACGTGCGTCTGGCGCACGGGACTGTACTCGGAGGGAGGAATAAGTAATTACTTAAGCACGTGCGTCTAGCGCACAGTGCTGTAGTCAGAGAAGGTGAGAAAAGTAACTGCTTAAGTACGTGCGTCTAGCGCACAGTACTGTACCACTTAAGAACGTGCGTCTAGCGCACAGTACTGTAGTCAGAGATTTTAATTACTTAAGCACGTGCGTCGAGCGCACAGTACTGTACTACTTAAGAACGTGCGACTAGCGCACAGTACTGTAGTCAGAGATTTTAATTACTTAAGTACGTGCGTCGAGCGCACAGTACTGTACCACTTAAGAACGTGCGTCTAGCGCACAGTACTGTAGTCAGAGAAGGTGAGAAAATTAAGTAAAGTAACTGCGTGAGCACGTGCGTCTAGCGCACGGTACTGCAGTTATGAAAAGGTGTTGGGAACACGTGAATTTTGGTGGGTGTCCCAATCGAAACTGAACAACTTGAAGTATGTTCGTACGTTTTATCTATTATTTTCCCGTATTTACCGGCCGAATCTATCCTCGTTGGATGAGCGGATGCAGGCGTAGCGGGTTATTTAAATGAGTTTGTCGAATCACTTTTTAATTTCAACAAATAAATTTCGGCGTTTATTCAAATAGTCCTCGACCAATCCCGTTGGGGAAATCGGACAGGAAGTTTTCACAATTTTCACATCTTTTTAAGTTTTAAGCTGTTTTACACGTGGTCGGGTCCCCGAGGTAGACCCGCCGATTTTTCCGATGGTTATTCGTTAACCTACTCAAGTGACTGAGTACTCTGACTCTTAAGCACTTGACTGTTGATTACCCTCTACTCACTGCTCACAGACCGACTTATAGACTGCTCACAGACTGACTTATAGACTGACTGACGGGCTTCTTGCTGGTCATTATATAGGCCCTTATTCTATTGTCGCATAAGGTGGGAGATGTCGGCGCGTGAGGGAAGAGTTTCTCTCACACCTCGACATTTTGCTGACGATAATCACCAGACGGATTTCCAGTTATTATGGCTGGCGATTTTCCTGTCAGCTTTGTGTAATCGACATTGTCCAGACTGATTTCTGACTACTGCCAGTGCAGGGATATCGATACTCACGAAGTGCACTTGTTGTTTATGTTGAGGCTCATCCCGAAGCAATAAGCGCGGCTACCGTGTGCGAACCAGCAAGGCGTTGATTTTCACTAACTTTCAGCATTTTGCGGGAGCTTGGTGATAACGCGCAACATACGCCGGTTCGTCACTCAGCGCCTTCCCCCGTGGCGAGCCTCGTTCGTAAAAGATTCAAGTTTTTGTGCGTTTAGGTGGTGAACTCCGGCAATGAGGGTCACCTCTTTTCGTTCCTGTTTTCTCGTAATTCGAGTATTAAAAGAACGTATATGAAAAATTTCAAATTTAGGTGGGTATTTCGACCCAGGACGTTACAATAGTAAATAGTAAATAAAGAGATAAAGAGATAGAGTCTCACTCGCAAATATATAAGAAGGGGAAAGAATAAATAAAGAATAGTCAAGGGTAGCTGCACGTCATCCGAAGGAGGAACTGCCGGCTAGATAAGTGGCCGAGCGTCACGAGCCGGCTCCGCCAGCGACAGGTACCAGAGCCTAAGCTGAGTCCGGAAAACGACATCAGACGGTGCGTCAGCGATGCTCCTAGGGACCGCGTTCCAAACAAGGGCGGACGAAATCGAGAACGAGTGATGATAGGCCTCGGTGCGGTGGCTGGGCACAACCAGCAAGTCCAGTCTGAACCCTCTTGTAGATCGAACGGGAGGGTTCCGCACAAGAAGAAGCTCGCTCAGGATCGCCGGCGCGGAACCTCGGAGGGCGCTATAGACTATACCGGCAAGAGTGATCTCACGACCCTGTCCAACGGTAGGCCAGCCCAGTTGGAGCCGATACTGAGTGATGGAAGCATCTCGCGGGAGGCCAAAGATATAGCGAATCCCCCTGTTGACCAGTTGCTGGAGCTTAAGATCGTTAACAACCCCCGCGCCAGTAAGGACAGCGGAACAGTAGTCGACGTGTGGTAACAACAGGGCAGTGACTAGCGTCTTGCGGAGCTGGACATCCGTATATTCCCTGAGCTGTTGGAGCTTGTAGAGGACGCCGTGAACCCTTGAAGTAACACCAGCAATGTGACCGTGGAAACTCAGTTTTGAGTCGATGATGACTCCAAGGTTTCTCACCGAAGACACCAGCGGCACGTTGACAATCCCATCGGTCAAGGGAGGGAGCTCAGAGGAGTTTATTTGGTTGATGAGCCGCTTGTTGCCGAGAATAATGGCCTTAGTTTTAAGCAGATTTAGCTTCAAGCGGTTTCGAGTGGCCCACCCTCGTATCCCAGCGATATCGGAGTTTAATCTCGCAATGAATCCGCGGAGGTCTTCGGGAGAACAGCTAGCGTAAATTTAGAGGTCATCCGCGTAGAGAAGTCGCCTCGAGGAATGGATCACCGACCCGATATCGTTAATAAATAACGAGAAGAGGAGGGGACCGAGAACGGATCCTTGCGGAACCCCAGTGTTAGTATGAATCCAATTCGTGAGAGACCCATCATCGCGTCCTATAGCTTGCCGTCTACCTCCGAGATAGGAACGGATCCACCTCACCGCGTTGTGAGAAAAGCCGATACTCCGCAGCTTCCTAAGAAGCAGCTCATGGGAGACGGTGTCGAAGGCTTTTGAAAAGTCGAAAAGAACAAGGACAGTGACCCGTCATCGGTCCATACCCTGCCGGACATCATTAATCAAACGCAGCAGCGCCGTGGTCGTGCTGTGTCCCGCCCTGAAGCCGCACTGAAATGGATCGAGGACAGAGAAGCGCCGGATGTATTCCATGATCCGATCGTGGATTAGATGTTCGAGAGTCTTGCTGATCGCCGGGAGTAACGAGATGGGACGATAATCTCCGGCAGTTGCAGGGTTTGCGACCTTCGGGATCGGCACATCGACAGCCCCCTTCGATGCCGTAGGGAAAATGCAATCACCGATAGATTTGATGAAGAGGCTGACAAAGAAGTTCAGGAGAATCGACAAAACCGGAAGGAACATGCAAAGAGACAGCCCGTCAGACCCCTTTGCATTTGAGCGTGCGGTCCGAAACGCCGCCTCCACTTTAGCTGCGGTAACCTCAGACAAGTCAAATCGGGGACGGTCTAATATAGCAGCAACAGGGTCCTCGTCGTTCATAGTTGAGCCCACCCCGTCGGTCACAGAGAACTGAGCAAGTGAGATGTTGAGCGCCTCCGGGTCCACCGCCAAACGGCCGAGCGACCGCGGTCCGTCGAGTCCTAAGTTTTGGAGTCCCCGCCACATCGCCGCCTGCGAGAGTCCCTCAAGTCTAGCTTTGTAATACTGGACATGAGCCCCAGATAATCGAGAGCGAAGGACGTCACGTTCCCGATGATAAGCGACAAGATCATTTTCACTTCTATTACGGCGAAAGCGACGATATAGTGTACGAACACGGCACTGCGCCTCTCTGAGTTCTTGGGTCAGCCAAGGGGCGAGGTTAACTGCGTTGACCTTGGCACGCGTAATAGGAGCAATGCGATCCAGCGCAGCGAAATAGTGTTTATAAAACAAGTCGAGAGCATCGTCCACTGAGCGCGATTCAGTCACCATGGAGCCCCAGTCGATAACCGTCAGCTCCTCGCGCGCCTCGGGGAAGCCAGACGGCCGAGCCTACGAGTCATGATCACTTTGGCTGCGGGCTTGACGCGCTGAACCGACAGGACGCCAAAGATCAGGTGGTGCCCCGCACCCAGTGGGACATCCGATTTTCCCCACGCGTGTACGACATCAGACTCATCGACCAAGCATAGATCGAGCCAAGTCTCGCTGAGCCCCAAGGTATGTGTGAAACCATGATCGATTAGCTTCAGGGAATTATCACGCATCAATGATCGAATATACCGCGCGTCGAAATCGTCCCCAAGTAGATCAGCATTGAAATCTCCCATCACAATCTTATGACTGAAACCATCCGTGGCTGCCGCAAGTTCCTGGCCGAAATCAGTCCGGACAGTGAATGGAACATGAGGTGGACGGTAGACAACAGCCACGAATATGGGCGGCGATCCAGCGGACTTCAGCTCGCACATGATAAACTCGATACTGCCGGGTTTTCCATCTGTGTGAGACTTCGAAATGACTCTCGCCGAGAAAGACTGGTTGAGGTATAGAGTGACTCCCCCCCCCCCCCCCCCCATGAACGTTAAGGTCATTGCGAAGAATAGTAAAACCCGGCAGAGCGATAACAGCGTCCGGGATCAGAGGCGAAAGCCAGGTCTCGGTGACAGCGATAACATGGTAGGGCGGTGAGTCGTGGAGGTGGCATTTGAGTGCAGTGAGATGTGAGCGCAGGGAGTTAAAGTTAAGACAGCAGAATCGGATGTCAGACACAGACGGCGAAGATGGACGTGCAGCGATCCTAGCTCATTCCAGTTGCGCCGAGTAAAGGGCAATGAGCTTGGGAAGATCATCGAGAGTGTTGACGGTGTGGATCAGGCCACCGTCCTCCTTCTTGGCCAGAACCGTGGAGCCCTTACGCCATACATACTTGAAACCAGCCGGTTTCAGCGTAGTTTTCGCTGCCGTGAGGAGTCTTATGACTCAGCCAGGGGCGAGGTCGTTAACGTTGATGGCTGTGTCCGGTGCGAAGACAGGAGACTCAGATGGGGAGAGAGCGAGATCCGAGAGGTCAAGACTGGAGCATCTCAAAAGACCGTGTCGTCGCTTTGCCGCCACAAGACGACCCGCCAGTGAGGAACCGCCGCAAACTACGGCGAATGTAGTCCTGACAGCCGGAGCGCTCGGGTCAGCAGCACCCGTGGGCTGGGAGGAAGCCTCGGGTTTCTTACGTAGCAGACGAGCACTAATAAAATCTCCCTGCCCAATGTCGACCCTCAACACCATTGCAATAGCTCGCACTAAGTGGAGGAGAGTTGATTCAGCAACCGCAGCAAAAGAGAAACCAAAAATTGCAATCTCAGAAGCTTGGTGCTGACCAACTATCGCTCGATGCATGGACAGCGTACTCGAATTTGCAGCTAGACAATTCCCTAGGGTCACCGATACCCCCTGAAGGACCACCGCGCTCAACCCGGCTCAACCTGGCCTCGACCTCCCGAAGCGACGCACGCAACTCTTCATTCTCTAACGCCAAGGTAGATACCTCGTTGGTTAATGAGTTCGTGGCCAAAGTGAGCTCACTCGATGCCGATTTGAGGGCGGTCACGTCGCTTTTAACTTCGCTGAGAGTGTTCCTCATTTCAGGTAATTCCTGGAGAAGGGAGCTATGGCCTGCGAGAGTCAGGGTGATACCATTCATTCCTTCGAGCTGCTCTGCCAGAGTTTCTATTGTTGTTTTGGTGGAAGCCTTTTTTGTCTTTGGCGCCACATAGAGATCTTGTGGCGGCTGCTCCGCAACTCTCTGGCGATGCCAGCACACCACGCGGCGATCGCGCGATACCAACAATAAAGCCTCGAGAGAGAAAGCAACGTCTGATTCCGAGAGAAGAGTCTCCACTCTACGGTGATACGATACAGCCACAGCTGTAGCAACGATATAGATAAATAGAGCACGGTCCAACGTACTTCCGCCTCATGGCACGATAGAATTTTAAGAGACGCGATTACCAAAGCAAGTGTATAACGTAGCTGATAATTAATAAATATATTCATTCCCGTATCCGACCATCTTAATTTATTCCTGGAGAGTAACCCTGAAGTCCATAATCTTCATCCGACCTCTCCCTCTTGCGGGAAGCACGAGAGGCACGGGAGTCAGTGGAGTCTTCAGACCCCACCGGCGAGGGAAGGCGAGGAGTCTCAAACGCCACAGAAGTTAAAGAAGCCACACACCACACGATTTACCACGCGAATAGAGCAGAGATCCGCACGAGAATGAGTTCACGCGCGAGACTCGCGCCTAGCGATAGGCAACCCGTAAGTAACGCCCGAAGGGAGATAACGCGTGCCTGAGGAAAGGCAAACCACCACACACGTGAGCGCCGAGAAGAGAGCAACCCACCACACAGCCAAGTCACTCACAGCGTCCGAGACAGACCAGGCGCTAGCCTCAGCCGCACGCACACAAGCCCGTTCAGTCCCTCGCACGCACGAGACACATTCGCATGAACGAAGCGCGATCGCGAACAGCGCGATCAGAGTCCAAAGTCCAACGGCTGTCCAAGCACATGATAGACACACACACGGCGAAATGCACAATCGATCGGTGCACAGGTGTAACGGCGACACGTTACCGAGCACAGTGAGGAGAAAAACGACGATTTAATTATGCATTTTTTGGCCAATTCGAGGCACCACTAACTGCAGCGTTCCGGCAGCCGATAGTCGCACCCAACATGCACACGCGGCGCCCCTCAAAATACATGAATGTCACAAACTACTCGGATAGATAGAGCGATAAATGGGACCCGATAAGAACACGTCAACTCAACTCAAGAGAGAGGGAGAGAGAGAGAGAGATTAAGAGAGAATGAGAGAGAATGAGAGAGATGGAAAGAGAATGAAAGAGAATGAGAGAGATTGAGAGAGAATAAGAGAGAATAAGAGAGATTGAGAGAGATTGAGAGAGAATGAGAGAGATTGAGAGAGTATGAGAGAGAATAAGAGAGATTGAGAGAGAATGAGAGAAATTAAGAAAGATCTTCCTCATTCTCTGTCAATCTCTCTTATTCTCTCTCATTATCTTATATTCTCTCTCAATCGCGCTCATTCTCTCTCAATCTCTCTTATTCTCTCTTATTTTCTCTCAATCTCTCTCATTTTCTCTCAATCTCTCTCAAACTCTCTTATTCTCTCACAGTCTCTCTCATTCTCTCTCATTCTCTCTCAATCTCTCTCATTCTCTCTTAAACTCTCTCATACTCTCACATTCTCTCAATCTCTCTTAATCTCTCCCACTTTCTCTTATTCTCTCAATCTCTCTAATTCTCTCTCGATCTCTCTAATTCTCCCTCAATCTCTCTAATTCTCTCTCATTCTCTCTCAATCTCTCTCATTCTCTCGCAATCTCTCTTAATCTCTCCCAATTTCTCTCATTCTCTCTCAATCTCTCTTAATCTCTCCCAATTACTCACTTCTCTCTTAATCTCTCTAATTCTCTCTCATTCTCTCTCATGTTCTTTTATTCTCTCTCATGCTCTCTTATTCTCTCTTATTCTCTCTTCTTCTCGCTCAATCTCTCGTATTCTCTCTATGTATGTATGTAGAAGTGGGGAAGAAATTGAAAGAGAAATAAAATAACATTTAACAGAAATAAAATATCTTGGAGAGATGATCGACTCATTCTCTCCCAATTTCTCTCATTCTCTCTCATTGTCTCACATTCTCTCTTATTCTCTCTCAATCTCTCTGATTCTCTCTGATTTCTTTCAATCTCTCTCATTCTCTTTCTGTCTCTCTCAATCTCTCTTATTCTCTCTCAATGTCTCTTCTTCTCTCTTGATCTCTCTCATTCTCTCTCATGCTCTCTCAATCTCTCTCAATCTCTCTTATTCTCTTTCAATCTCTCTTATTCTCTCTCAATCTCTCTCATTCTCTCTCAATCTCTCTCATTCTCTCTCATTCTTTCTCATTCTCTCTTATTCTCTTTCATTCTCTCTCATTTTCTCTCATTCTCTCTCAATCTCTCTCATTCTCTTACATTCTCTCTCAATCTCTCTTAATCTCTCCCAATTTCTCTCAATCTCTCTCATTCTCTCTCAATCTCTCTCATTCTCTTACATTCTCTCTCAATCTCTCTTAATCTCTCCCAATTTCTCTCATTCTCTCTCAAACTCTCTCATTCTCTCTCAATCTCTCTTAATCTCTTCCAATTTCTCTTCTTCTCTGTCAATCTCTCTCAATCTCTCCCAATTTCTCTCATTCTCTCTTATGCTCTCTCAATCTCTCTCATTGTCTCTTATTCTCTGTCATTCTCTCTTATTCTCTCTCAATCTCTCTCATTCTCTCTTATTCTCTCTCAAACTCTCTTATCCTCTCGTAATCTCTCCCGATTTCTCTCATTCTCTCTCAATCCCTCTCATTCTCTCGTATTCTCTCTTAATCTCTCTCATTCTGTCTCAATCTCTCTTAATCTCTCTCAATCTCTCTTATTCTCTCTTAGTGTCTTTTATTCTCTCTTAATCTCTCTCATTCGCTCTCATGCTCTCTCAATCTCTCTCAGTCTCTCTTATTCTCTTTAATCTCTCTTATTCTCTCTCAATCTCTCTCATTCTCTCACATTCTCTCTCAATCTCTCTTAATCTCTCCCAATTTCTCTCATACTCTCTCAATCTCTCTAATTCTCTCTCAATATCTCTAATTCTCTCTCAATATCTCTAATTCTCTCTCAATCTAATTTTTTCACTCCTCATGAACTAAATTCCTTCTTTGTGAGTATATCCAACACTTCTCCTTCTTGTGATTGACAAATGTTTCTTAACTCTATAGCGGACTTACCAGTCGCTCGTACACTATTTGAGTTTACTGATATCAACGATGAGAGTTTGTCATTATTGGTCAATTCTGCGCCATCATCATCTTATGCTGCTGGCCCAGATGGAATTTCTATTTTTTCTATTAAAAAATCTCTTCCTCAACTCGGTCCATTTTTTACTTCTTTGTTCAATAATAGTTTGTCACTGGCTCACTTTCCCTCTTCTTGGAAGCGTGCATTTATAAGACCATTGTCAAAGGTTAGCCCCCCTCGCTCACCGTCTGACACTAGACCGATTGCTAACTTGTGCGAACTTTCCAAATTACTGGAAAAAATCGTCCATAGTCAGATATTGCAATTTGTTGTATCTAACAATATATTCGATCCATTCCAATCAGGCTATAGAGCGCGTTTTAGCACGCAAACAGCGTTATTAGGGATTTGTGACGATGTCAGGCGGGGAGTTGACGAGGGTTACCTTACCATATTAGTTTTATTTGATTTTAGCAAAGCTTTTGATACCGTTATTCACCATCTCCTACTAACTAAACTTTATAGCCTGGGTTTTTCCCTGAAGGCACTTAAATGGGTATTTTCTTACTTGACTGGTAGAACCCAAGCCGTTGTAGATAATAGGGGTGGATGCTCAAATTGGTTGCCAACAACAACTGGTGTGCCGCAAGGCTCTGTGCTCGGACCCCTTTTGTTCTCTTTATTTATAAATGATATTAGTGCCAATTTAATGTATTCTAAACATATGATTTTTGCGGATGATACTCAAATCTATCTAAAATGCTTGCCTACTGAACTTGATGACGGCATTCGTAAAATTACGCATGATGTCGAGGTAATCTCTCAATATGCTCACATTAATGGTCCTAAATTGAATTTAAATAAGTCTAAGGTACTCATTCAAAGGAGCAAATCATTTATTAGTCGAATTGAATTTGATCGTTTAGCACCAATTTCGGTCAATGGCACCATCCTCCCCTACGTCAACCAAGTTTGCAATCTGGGGATCATAATGACTTCAAATCTCTCATGGCGTAGTCACGTTCTATCAGTTTCGAAGAAAATACATTTCTCTCTATTCAATTTAAAGTTTCATAGAAACGCACTCTCCCAAGAATTGCGGATCATGTTGGTTACCACCTTAATCATTCCTCTTCTTGACTATTGTTGTTTGGTCTTTAACGATGTCACTGACGAGCAAAATACGATTCTTCAGCAACTTATGAATTGTGCAATTAAATTTATTTATAATCTGAGGCGTGACGAACATATCTCGCCATTTAGGAGACGGCTGGGTTGGCTTCGAGTGAGATCGCGTAGGCTTTATTTTATGGGCATAATGATTTTTAATATCTTACGGGGTAACTCTCCGGCTTACTTACGTGATCTTTTCACCAATCCTAGGCCAGTGCTTCGCCCTACGCGTCATCTCACTCCGAGTGTCTTCCATATCCCCTCTCATCCCACGACTACTTATCGTAATTCGTTTTCTCTGTCGGCTATATATTTTTGGCACTCATTGCCCGATGAAATTAGATTGTCTCCATCTTTGGGCATTCTAAAAAGGCGTCTTTTCGCTCACTTATTTGCTCGTGACAATCTCGAAAATTAATATGTTAAGTTAGCATTAAGTATACCTATGTATTATTCTTTGTATTATTATTGTTATTATTATTATTATTATTATTATTATTATTATTTCGTATTTTTATTTTTATTTTTAATTTTTCTTTGTATTATTTCATTTCTATTTTCATTTTTAGTTTTAATTTTTCTGTGTACTATTTTTATTTTTTATTATTTTGTTATTGAACCATTGTTATTTGCCTAAAGGTTTACCAGGGCATAAATAAACCTAATCAATCAATCAATCAATCTCTCCCAATTTCTCTCATTCTCTCTCATCTCTCTAATTCTCTCTCATTCTCTCTCAATCTCTCTAATTCTCTCTCATTGTCTCTCATGCTTTCTTAATCTCTCTCATTCTCTCTTATTCTCTCTCATTCTCTCTTATTCTCTCTCAATCTCTCTCATTCTCCCTCATTCTCTCTCACACTCTCTCATTCTCTCGTAATCTCTCCCGATTTCTCTCATTCTCTCTCACTCTCTCTCATTCTCTCTTAATCTGTCTCATTCTGTCTCAATCTCTCTTAATCTCTCTCAATCTCTCTCAATCTCTCCCAATCTCTCTCATTCTCTCTCATGCTCTCTCAATCTCTCTCTCATTCTCTCTTATTCTCTCTCAATCTCTCTCATTCTCTCTTAATCTCTCTCATTCTCCCTCCTCCGTGACGTAAGTATTTATCTGTCACGCTTTGAATCGCTCTTCATTTGCAAGATAGTTTTTCTGCCGCCTTGTGCCTCCGGGCGTTTTTTCTTGCAGATTCTGGCTTGCTTTTTTATGCTGATTCTCGACATAAACTTTTTTCCTGCACGTTGCATTGAGATGCATGGAAGGAGGGAATTTGATCTGGGAATTTTTCGAACTGCACTCTCACGGACATTGGGCGTACTTGTGTGAGTGCCATACACATGCGCGCTGCCTCTACTATCTCGCTTGTGGACGCAGTGTTGGAAATCCTCGCATGCGCCATCTATCGTCCATCACTATTCATCGGTACATTGGATGAATAATCGATGCTGGGTCGATATTGCGCCTTCTACACCGCAACACGGCATGCTCCACAGTTTCGACACCGCAACGCTCAACGTCAATCGCTACCGATAAAATTGCCCGCTACTAATATCTGCAAGTATATCTACTGTGACGCAATTTTTCAGTTTTAGCGTCAGAGGTCGTTCCGACCTTCGGTTGCTCGACGATATTAGTCGTATCCGGTTAATTCTTAATATTTCGAGTATGGATCCGTTATCGTTTCTTCTTCCGTTTTCGCGTTATCGTACGTTTAGTTTGCTAGTTTTGTTTTATGGGGTCAATCGCATGAAAAATACCGAATTACCGTGAGCCAGGGCCGAAATAACGAGCCACCCGGTATATTCGGTCTTTCTAGGCAAGTTATCGAGGGAAGTATAAAGGATCGAGTAGGAATCTTGACGCTTCATGGTACAGGGTATGGGGAGAGAAGGACGATTTTTGAGTTACGTATGGAAGGCCGTTGCCGGCTGGGAATGCGATCGCCCAGCCGTCACGGATTGCCCGATCGCTGTTATCGTAGGTTTAGTTACGTTTACGTATGGAAGGCCGTTGCCGGCTGGGATTGCGATCACCCAGCCGTCGTGGATTGCCCGATCGCTGTTATCTTAGGTTTAGTTTACGTTGTCCCAGATCTTCCCCATACTTGAAGAATACCTCTTGGATGACCATCCTGAAAGTAAAAAGAACCCTTAACGCCATAACACCTAGGCATTTTTCCGTTATCGATTATTATGAAATATTTTCGTTCGAATTCGTGTTACCATTCCAATTTCACCGCTTCGTGTCGGTGTTAGGGCTTTAGGTGTGTGCGTGAGGTACGGAGAAGAGTGGGATGTAATCATATTACGCGTGCGCGTAATCGTCCCCTCTTTTCGCGTTACCTCTTCGATCAAGCTATCGATCCGATATTCGCTCTCTTGCGGCGCAACTCTCGACCCGAGCGGGTCACCCCTCGGGGAGCTCCCGACATGCTACCGTTCCTGCTCTCGTTTTGGTAATGTTACGCTATTGTTTGTTCACGAGCTATCGTTTCGACGTTCTCGTTTTGCTGCTATCGTTTGTTACCGAGCTATCGTGTCGACGTTCACGTTTTGCTATCGTTTGTTCTCGAGCTATCGTTTTGCTACCGTTTGTTACCGAAATATCGTTGGGCGTTCTTGTTTTTTTGATATCGTATGTTACCGAGCTAGCGTTTCGACGTTCCCGTTTTGATATCGTACGTTACCGAGTTACCGTTTCGACGTTCACGTTTTGCTGTCGTTTATTACCGAGCTATCGTTTCGACGTTCACGTTATGTTATCGATTGTTACCGAGCTATCTTTTGGTTCTTGTTTTGCCGCTATCGGTTGTTCTCGCCTAATTTTGATCTGGCGTTACCGTTCCCGTTACCGTGCTCAGTTCCCGTCCCTGACGTGATCGTTCATAATTTTCGAATCTCTGTTCAGCGTTACCGAATGTATTTTCTTGTGCTACCGACGTTCTCGCCGTTCTCGAATTTGTTTTATTCGTTATCGCTCCCGTTATCGTGCTACCGTTCCGTTTGATTCGTTACCGAGATCTCGTTTTGTTTTTCTTTTTACGTTATCGAAATTTGGGTTATGATTTTGGTATGTAATTTAACCTATCGATTACGAAATAAATTAGCCTGAACCAAGGCCCCATACGTTATTTTTCGAGTTGAGTTCATTTATTTCAGGTTACGTTTTTGAAGGCACTCGAGAGTTAGCCAGCCATCCACGCCCTCTCTGCACAACCTACACACTGAGCGAATCGGGTATACCGTCACCGATCTCGCCATCCCACACGCCGGCATCCCTTTTTCGTGTTACGTTTACGTCCCTATCAAGTTCCGGTTAAGTTTAGCGGGTTTGGTAATTCCCGCCGTTCAATTAAAAAGATTACCTGTCGCTCAACGGCTCTCTCGGCGTCGAGGATGGTGAGATGGGCCGAAGGTGATGCGAATCGCGAGATTCTCGTCACACTACTGAAATCATGTCGCAATCTTATAATATTTGCCACATTGCGGTTAAGCGTGCCGATGTGTCAGTGCAATGCACGGGTGATTGTAAAAAGCTATTTTATAATGCGTGCGTCAAATCGAAGTATAGCTTCGATCCGCTTGATCTGGCAAATACCTCGCGTTTCTGTTGCGATCCGTGCTCGCTGCAACGCTCAATGCAGAGATCTCAAACCACGTAGCGTTCACCGGAGGGCTCACCGGATCGCGCGCTTTCAGTTTCATTGTCAGTAGACAGGACAGTATTAGATGAAATTATCTCGCGGCTTGATCGTCTAAACACCAAATTCGACTGTCAGCATGACAAGGTCAACGATAAGATTGAGAATCTGTCAGAATCAGTGTCACAAAGTCTTGCGGACATTCGAAAAGAGATAATCTCGGTAAATCGTGCTATCTCGAGCCTCTCGGATGCTCAGGATAATCGGTCGCGTCGAGTCACTATCATTAAAAACTCTTTACAAGCGGCTGAAACGGAGGTTGTGTCCTTGAGAGGGGACGCTGTGCAAATTGGTGATGCTCACTCTCGCCTAGTTGAGGACTACCCGTGTCTTCAGAGTAAATTAGACCAACTCTCGGCTACTGCATCTTCTGCTCAAGCTTCGCGAAACGTCCCGTTGCCATCCACCCCGTTGACTGACATTGTAATCAGTGGCATCCCTACGGACCTAGAGTTGTCCAAAGAAGATATTGTCACGAAGATCTTCTCATCTATGCGCGCGCCGTTCCTATATTCAAAAATTCTGGATATACGTGACATGACGAAAAAGAGTAACTCTGCGATCGGAGAGACCACACGTCCGGCCCCTGAGAGGAGAAACTCCACTATCTCTCTGATTGTTAAATTGAGCTCGTCTGCCGCACGCGACTTTGCTCTGGAGAAGCGACGCTTCATAAAGAATCTCACCTGCCACGATATTTTTGATACTGACAGTACCTCTCGCCTCTATGTAAATGAGTTTCTTCCGGCTGAATCTTACTCGTTGTACCGGCGAACTAAAATCAAGGCTGCGTTGCGCGGTTTTAAATATGTTTGGTGGAGGGCTGGCGCGATACAGGTTCGTCGTGCTGATGGCGAAAACTCTTTTGACATTCTCTCTGAGGCTGATCTCGTCAAACTCGATTGACTCTCTCACAGCTCTCGTGCGCGATCCATCACGACCACAAATTTTCCTAGGAGCCCCTCCAACCTCAAAGTGTTCTATTTCAACTCTAACTCTCTTCTCGGTCACTTCGAACAAGTCGCGGCTCATCTTGCATCTAATTTCTATCGTGTCATCGCTATCACCGAGACTTGGTTACATGAGAATATCTCTGACGAGTTAATCAAAATTGAAGGCTATAATCTCGTAAGAAATGATCGTGTAGGTAGGAGAGGTGGAGGGGTAGCCTGCTATGTCCACAATTCGCTCCGCTTCAAGGTATTACACTCCTCACCGTCTGGCTTCTCAAATGTCCCTGAACATTTAGTTCTTGATATAAGAAACAATGCAAACCAGTCAATTCTATTTATATGCATGTATCGCCGACCCAAAGGAAATCTTTTTAACAATTTTTCTGAGATATTATCAAATCTATCAATAGCATATAAGAACATTATATTAACTGGCGACTTAAAGTGCAATTTGTTAAAACCTAATTTTGAAGCCGGTGCACTCAGGGATTTCGCGTTATCTCATAGTCTGCACATAATTGACTCGGAAGCCACATATCACACTATGTCAGCGAATAGCTTGTTGGATGTCGTTATAATAGACAGCGTTGCGAAAATAAATTACTTTCATAAGTCAGTTGCGCCTTTCATTGCTGGCCACGATTTTCTCGAGTTTGAATACCAGTTTGAAGCGGGCTCAGCTGAAAAACCTGTAATTTCTCGTCGCGATATTAAACATTTTTCTCAACAAGAATATCTCGTTAGTTAATCCGATGCCCTCGTATCAGATTTGCCTCAACTTGACAACGCGTCTCCGTCCGAGTTCGAGAGTATAGTGGATCAGCTATTTCTTAATATAAAACGTTCGTTTGAGGATCATGCGCCGATCAAAACTTGGAGGATAAACAAACCTTTGGCACCTTAGCTAACTCCTCCCTTAAGGGATAAAATTCGTGAGAAGTCGAGACTCTTCACGCAAGCGCGGAGATCAGGTGATACCCTACAGATGGCGATTTATCGGAACTTTAGAGATAATTTAACAAAGGAGCTGAAGGGTGAAAAAATGCTTTTCCTCGAGCGCTGACTGCCGACGGTGCCGGATGTGCCTTCGCTGTGGAAGGAACTCTCACATCTTGGCTTGATTAAGTCGAGAGGCTCTTCTCCATTCTCCTTTTTTTCTCCAGATGTCTTCAATGAGTTTTTTGCCAGCATCTCCTTCTCTCAGTTGCCCTACCTGGCTTTCTTTGCATCAGACTTAAACATACCCCGACTACCGTCTTCTCCGTCTTTTCAGTTTTCTAATATTACAGTGGAGACTGTTCTTCGAGTGATAGATAGAGTGGGATCGGATTCGCTTTCGCATGGACCGGATGGAATTCCCTCATTTGCCATAAACAAAGCAGTAAATTATTTGGCTCCCGTGCTTGCTACCATTTTTAACGCTAGTTTGCGCCATAGTATTTATCCGTCCTTGTTGAAGCGTGTATATGTCCATCCGCTCCTCGAAAAGAATGTTCCTTCTACTCCATCGGATGTCAGACCTATCGCTAATCTCCCTGAAATGTCTAAACTTTTTGAGCCCATTTTCCACTCGCAAATGGTTGATTTTCTCAGTGCCCATAACATTTTGGACCCCTCACAGTGTGGTTTTAGGAGGGGTTTTAGCACTCAAACAGTTCTGCTCAAGTCGTGCCAGGATGTGAGGCAGGCAGTGGACGAGAGAATGTTGACAGTTTTGGTTCTCTTTGTCTTCAGCAAGGCTTTCGATACCGTCCCGCACAGCATCCTTTTACAGAAATTGTGCATCATTGAGTTCTCGGATGATGTTCTCGCCTGGTTTTTCTCATATTTGTCTGGTAGATCTCAGGCTGTTATTGACGAGAGGGGAAACATCTCTGCATGGAGACCCACAAACATGGGTGTTCCACAGGGCTCTGTGCTGGGTCCTCTATTGTTTTCAATTTTCATCAACGATATTGGTGCTGGTCTTCGTTATACCAAGCACCTTATCTATACCGATGATACTCAAATATACCTCTCTTGTCCTCCTTCGAATCTTGGCGAGTCTCTTGTCTGGGTTGCTCATGATGTGCAGGTTATTGCTGATTTTGCGACAGCAAATGGTCTGACCTTGAACCTTGCGACGTCAAAGGTCCTTATAATGGGTTCCGGGACTTACATCAATCAAATTGATTTTTCGAGCCTACCTTGTATCTCTGTTAATGGAAAATCTGTTCCTTATGTAAATGAAGTGCGCAATCTTGGTGTGATTTTCACCTCAAATCTATCGTGGAACAGACACGTTTTGCACATCTCGCGAAAAGTTAACTTTGCTTTATTCCGATTAAAACATAACATGAATGCTCTTTCCCAAAATTTGCTAAAAGCGCTTATTTCCTCTCTTATATGGCCAATTCTGGACTACTGTTGTTTGGTTTACATTGATGTAACCGGTGAGCAAAATTTGGTACTGGAGCGCCTAATAAATAAATGTATACGCTTTATCTTTAATCTTCGACGTGAGGAACATATATCGCCGTTCAGAGAGAGACTGGGATGGCTGACGGTGGCTAAGAGAAGAGAGTATTTCTTATCAATTCTCGCATACAAGGTTGTACATGGTGAAGCTCCACAGTACATACTGGATTTGTTCATGTTTGCTCCCCCCTCTCACCGCCCATCTCGACTCCCTCCACCAACGTTTTGTATCCCCTCACATCGTACCACGATCCTTCAAAAATCGTTCACTCTACAGGCCATGTATCTTTGGCATTCTCTTCCGTCGCGCATCACCTCAATCACATCTTTTAAGCATTATAAGATGACAGTTTTCAGCTTTCTGCTTGGTCCATCTGTGGGGCCACCCTGAGCTCCGGTCTTGCGGGAGGATGAATATTTGCGTATTGATATTTGCGTCATGGACCCATTAGAGCGTTTTGTGAGAGCGTTCTCACTTAGTTTTAGTTTTAGTTATAGTTCAGTTTCAATCTCTAATGTTAAGCCTTAGTTTTAAGTCTTTTTCAACTAATTATGTATATCGTTGCCTAGGGATCTGCGATCCATGGCATAAATAAAGTATCATTCATTCATTAATTCTCTCTCAATCTTTCTCTGTCTCTCTGTCTATGTATCTATCTATCTATCTATCTTATTCTCACTGCATCACGTCAATAAATTTCCACTCGTATTTGAACCGAATATCGAGTGGAAATTCATTTCAATTTAACGGATTATTGATTCAAGAATCCATCTTTTTCGAAAAATTTGTTGAGTGGAAATTCATTCGGATCTGAAAGTAAACAAATAACGAGTGTTTTTTCACTCGAACCGAAGACGGCGTTCGAATGGTTCCCCCACTCTACACTCAGTTTGGATGTAAACAACGGGTGGGAATCCATTCGTCACTCGGTCGCGAAGTAAATACAGAATGAAAAACCACTCGTTACTCGAACGCGAAACGAATGGCGAGTGGAAATTCATTCGCCACTCGTTCCCGAAATAAATGACGAGTGGGAATCCACTCGTCACTCGAACGCGAGACGAATGGCGAGTGGAAATTCATTCGTCACTCTTACCCAAAGTAAATGACGAGTGGGAATCCACTCTTCAATTAAATTTACAATAAATGAGGAATGAAAAACCATTCGTCATTTTTTTTTTTTTAAGTTAATTTTGCCCATCCCTGTTGAGTACTGCTTCTATTAGCGTAAACATCGTCGAGTACTCTTCGTACGTAAAACCCGTATTCCCGATAACGCGCTTGATGTGAAATTTCACTGATTTCACGGCCGCTTCCCATTTTCCCCTAAAGTGCGGCGCTGATAGTGGATTAAATTTCCAGAGAGTTCCATCATCCGCGAGAGCATTTGCGATGTGTGCGAATTCCTTGAATGAGGCACGGAAAAGATTTTGGAGCTCAGCTGCAGCCCCGACAAGATTCGTTCCATAATCGCTCGTGAGCGTTTCGCAGATTCCTCGACGACCCGAAAACCTCTTGAAGGAAGCAAGAAAGGCCTCGGTCGAATAGTCCGTGGCGAGCTCCAGAAGAAAGGCCGATAAGAAGAAGCACACAAAGACGACGATGTACCTTTTGCACGCTTTCGCCACTCTGCCGCGAAAAGTACGCAGAATGATCGGTCCAGCGAGATTCACGGTGTGGAGAAACAGCGTGATGTCGAAAACAAGTAATGCAGCGGTGGATGAACGCGTGTACGGGTACACATCGACTCATGATCTAATAACGGGGGCGAATCGTCATGAGAGTAACTCGAGTATCACCGTGAAGAGTTAACCGATGAGCTAGATCAATGATGAGCGTTGTTAGCGCCGATTCCCGCCGAACGATGAGCGGGAGTTTTTCATCGTAAGAGTAGGCTGAGTTAATGATCCGCCCGCTGACACGAAGGAGACCGGCGTCGTCGATGTATGGCACGAGATGAGCGAGAGCGTTAGACCGTGAGAGTTGCGAGTTTTTGTCAAGATGCCGAATTTCTGACTCAAAATAAGTTTCCTGAGTCACTTTAACCCAAAAGAGACGAGCTCGGTCGAGCTCAGCTCGAGTGAGCGGAATCTCGTGAGTCGTGGAAAGATCGCGTCGGCGAAATCGTTGTGCTGCACAAAAACACCAAGCTGTAATTCGAAGGAGTTTAACGAAGCTTGGGAATCGATTAACGAGATCCCACAACTTCGGATCCTTGTTCGGTGTTGTGAGATTCGCTTGTGCTTTGCGAATCTCGAAGCTGACGTCCGGATCTATCGGTGGTGTCGTCGACGGCCAAGCAGTCAAAGGTTTCGAGAGCCACGCCGGACCCTTCCACCATGGGTTATCAATAGCGAGCTGCCGAGGAAATACTCCTCTTGATGCGAGGTCTGCAGGATTTTCGCTTCCCGGCACGTGTTGCCATCGAGAGTTCGCGAGTTCTTTTATTACCGGAACCCGGTTTTGTACGAACTCTGCCCACCAGTGTGGGTCTCCGTGAATATAGGCGAGTGTTACTGTGGAGTTGGTCCACAAATACGTCAGGGCACCGGTGAGATTAAGCACCTCCCGTACGTGAGAGATTTGACGCGTAAGAAGCACGGCTGCGGAGAGTTCGTGACTAGATATCGTCAGTTTTTTTAGAGGGGCTACTTTCGTTTTTGCCGAAACGAGTCAGACAAGAATGTTGTCGTAATCCGAGAAGATCAGGATATAGATTACTCCTCCGAGAGCTGATTGCGAAGCGTCCGAAAACCCATGGATTTCGACATCCGAGCTGTTTGCATGAGATCCAAACCATCGCATGACGGAAATTAACGTGAGATCCTTGAGACTTTCTTCATGTGCGGTCCATTCTTTTCCAAGCTTTCCCGGGATTGACTCGTCCGATTCGAGACTGGATTTCCATAGTTCCTGAATGAATATGTTGCCGCGGATGACAACTGGTGCGATCCAGCCGAGAGGATCAAAAAGTTGTGCAACTTTCGAGAGCACTGTTACGTCCTGACCCTCGATTTTTCTCATCTTAACACAAAATCTGAACTTTTATAAAACTGAATTTAACACAAAAATCTGAATCTCCATAAAACTGAATTTAACACCAAAAATCGGAATCTAATACAAAAAAAAAGATAACGCGAAAAGAGAAAACAACGACGAAAATATTTAATAGGCCTTCAACGGTGAGTAACCCGGTAGTTTTGGTTACGGGCCTCAAGACGTCATGGGGTGTCGACCGGGGTCGGAGACACCGTGCAACACGAACGAAGATATACTGACACATGCGAGAAAAAATTTTAATATACTTACTACTTGACGATCCCTTTTTGTGAGGAGAAAAATGAAAAGCTTTGATGATAATGATGATGAACAGTCAAGGATTCGACGATGAAGATGATGGAAACGATTGACCACGAAGATGAACGAAATGGTAATTGGTTGCAGGGCGAAAACAGTATCCAACACAAAAGCAAAATGTTCTCACCAAGAATATATTGGTCTTCAAAACACAATGTCCCCACGAAAGGAAAATAAAATGTTGTTCACAATAATATAAAGAATAAAAATATTGCCCGCAAAAATAAAATTGTCCGGTATTGAAATCGGTCGAATAAAATAAAGTAAAATAAACTTGAGATACTGTGACAAAAATGACGAAAGGTATATAAAGAAAAATAATTGACATGACGGACAGCGATTCGATCTCTTAGAATTTCTCCCGGTTCTCTGACAACTCTGACATACCGCGACTTAAAACTAAGATCTACTCTGGCCTCCAACTGCCAGCGATTCATCTACTCAAAATTTTTCCGGTGGTCTGAACATACCGCAGGCTCATTACCCAGTCTTATATAGGGTCTTCTAGGATGGCTTAGTTTCGGCGGTGGGGAGGTACGCCCTTAGACGCCTTAGACGCTCCAGGCTCCTCCACCGCCTCCACCTCGCATCCCCAATGATCTCCTAGAATCTATGCAATCGAAAATTTATACTTATGATTAACACGAATTCATCCTTATGATATAATATTCACCCCTGCACTCCTTTATAATAATTATTTCATTGTTACCTAATAATCAGAAAACGAATTTCTCGTACATACGCCGTCTTTTCATGAGCACGCTCACTCTGTCTCTCTCATATTTACATATTTCGTATTTACTTTCTCACTCACTCTATCCCTCGTTTTGGAGGTTCCACACAGCAGAGGAGTCAACCCCTCCTCTTCATTCTGGTCACTCTCTCCTTCTCATCCCTTCATGCTTGCATTTGACTTCTCCTATGGGCCACGCGTTGACCCGTCATAGGCTCTCAATGTCACACACACATACATACACATCCATTCGTCTTTTCTCATTCGTACTCTCGTTCGGTGACAACTTCTTCTCTGTTTCTCTGTATTTTTCTCGCTCTGGATCTCGTTCGATCTTCCCTCTCACTCTATTCATACCTATTTTTTAAAAATCATTCACTATCCGGAGGTTCGGATGCAATGGTGTATGCCATGCGATTTCTTTTGGATCGGAATGAATTCTTTCCAATAATTATACGAAAGGAAATTATTTTAGCGTATCCAAACTACTCAAAATTCTCATAATTATTAACCAGTTATTCAGATTCTACATTTGTTACAACAATTGAAAATTATATCTATTGTGACGTGACATTTTGCCTCGCCACCCGCACGGAGTGGTGTCCACCATAGTGTCGGGTTTACGACCCTACGACGACGCTCTTCGATAGACCACCCGGAGAATTTCGACTCATTTAAGGATAAGTTTTGCGTCGTTTTTTTAGTTTAGTACCTGCATTGTAGCGTGGCGAATAATTCATGGGGCAAAATGTTCGTTAAAGAAATAGAAGGAATTTAATTTTAGAGTTTGGAGTAAGACCAGCAGTTATTTCTGCCATATAAGAAGTGAAATTCCGTGTCCCGCTCTCGAGCTCACTCGCCGGTGAGGAATAACTTGGGACTCGCGAGTGGCGGTGACGTGTCGCGGGGGCATCTCGCTCGTGGCCGAGCCATGCGTCGTTGGCCCAAGATGGTTCGAGCGATACTTTGCTCATTACGCAGGCGAATATTCGCCATCATTATTCGTGGGAGATAGGGATGCCAACGGAGACATTGGGAATTGGACCGATATACAGCGTCACCCGCTCCGATTGACTACGCAACCTTGGTGTTGCACCCTCCCCTACTGCCTCCTCAGTCGTCGTGGACCGTGAGATTCGGCGCCTCATTTAAGGGGATCTTTGGGACGGAGCCAGCAACGCGGTGCTGTTTTGTCTGGTGGCGTTTATTGTGGGCCCACCGCCTAATCAAGGGACGCTTTGATTACGCGAGGGAGGTCTCCCCCGTTGCTGGTAATCATCCACGGGATCCCAGGAGGAGGGCGATTGAGGGGCAGCATATCATAGCTGCGAGTAGAGGCATGCACACGGTTTCGGTCACGGGAGGGGTGGTCCCTTCGTCACCGTCACACGTCACTCAAAGAAGAAAGCGAGAACATTAAGGAAAGTAGGGAGATAAGACACCGGCGGGGCGATGCGAGAGAGTGGGGCGCGCGAATCGAGGAGAGAGTGGGCCACCGAGGTAAGTCGATCGATTATTGAGGATCTGTAGATCAGTCGTAATTTTTCGGGTGTCGAGCGAGGAGCAGCAGTAGTGGTCGGTGCTCAAGTACCGGACAACGAAGGAACTCGGTGAGCCCAACTCTCCTCACGCTTATTTCTGCATTCATATTCGGAATTCTTTTCTCGTCTTGTCCATCATGTATTAATTTTGAAGAGTAGCGACCACGGTCAATAGCGATAGTCTCGCGATCGTGGTCGTGAAGAATTGTTTTTGTGAGTATTTGATTGAGTTTGGGTAATTGAGACTGAAGAATTGGACTAGAGAAATGGGTGAGAAGAGAATTCCTCCGAACTGGTCTGAACAATTTAGTGTCGAATTTATTGAATCTTTTGCCTATCGTAATTTTTCCCAATAAATTATGCCCTTTAGGTAATTAAGTTTGCGCGTCACTATTCAGTAATTTCAATTATACTTCGCGCATTTACTGGAATTAATTAAAATAATCGGTGAAATATTATTTCGCATATTGAGCATTTTCTTCTATCAAGTTGCGGGCTCAAGGCCTCGCGCTCGAGACAATGGTACGCTCTCACGTGCCGCGCTTGTTTATCTTTTCTCTCTCTCGCGGTATATACTCGCCAAGCGCGGGGAGCCGGAGTCTCGTGCAAATCCGTCGAATTATTTTGCGTTATTTCGTTCGTATAATTTATCGTATTTTTCGTGTACCGGGTAAGCCATAAGTAATCATCTTTTCCGTATTTCCGAGGCCTATTTTAACTCTTATAGAATTCCGTCGGCGTACTATATTACCTCGGTTAGTTATTACTACCTCGGTTAATTATTACTACCTCGGTTAGTATTACTACCTCGGTTAATTATTACTACCTCGGTTAGTTATTACTACCTCGGTTAATTATTACTACCTCGGTTAGTATTACTACCTCGGTTAATTATTACTACCTCGGTAAATTCACGAAAATATGCAATTAATATCTCAGTCATTTATTCGCAATAGCATTACTATCTGTACCTCGGTCATTTCTTCGCAATAGTTTTACTACCTTTACCTCGGTTATGTAGTCGCAATAATTTTACTATCTGTCTCTCGTTCATTTATTCGTTACAGCGCAATTATCTTACCTCGGTTAATGATTACTACCTCGGTAAATTGTCGTTTAGCATTATTGTCTACCCGTGTCGTGACTATAGCATATTTTGTCTTATTAAAATGAGTAATTAGAGGAGGATCTGGCAAATGTATCGGATACCATCCGAAGAAGTATTGTGAACCTGAAATTGAAGCAATATCTTGAATAAATCCTCGAAGGAGGTATTAATATTGAGTTCCGAGTTATTGTCACTCTACTTTGACCCTACCCCTCTACCTTTTCGTCCCTCAGGTGAGCTGAGCTAGTCAAGTTGCCCTCGATCTCGCCTCACCCGTTCGTTCGTGCCCTACGCAATTCCGGGATTCTTATCGAAGCAAGAAAATAAAAGTCGGTCCATAACCGGCGGTACTTTGTACCTGGCGCCCAACGCTTTGACTCGGACTTTCTCTTTGCTTGTGGTCAATTCTTTAGTCTTTTTGTCCGGCATGAAAGGTACGGGTGATATGCCCGATCAGGAAGTGTGGTAGGAAAAATCCCGTCACACTATATACTCCGGATCTTGTGCAATTTTATGATTCCGGCTTTATCATTTCTCTTACTTGTCATTACAGGAAGAATATACTTTATAATTACGCAATTAGCGCACAAACATTTGTTCATCAATCTCTCAATTATTATATTAGGAAAAAGGATTCGTTCACAATTTTCATATCCACATCAACCTTCATCCATGCATTACGAAATCTCCTGAAATCTTTGAATCTGGTCGTTGTTAGTTAAAAGAAAAACGTTAATCAAATAATGCGCTTGCTACGCTTTTGGGGCCCTTGTTGGATTCGATGCCGAATTTTGGTGTCGCCCCTCCTTCGTAGGCGAGAGCTTGGATTCGTATGTTGATGGGACATACGCCTTCCGAATCCCAGGACTTGGGACAAAGCGCTGCTTGCTCTCTTTCTTTGGCTATAGACTCGGCGTCCTCTTCGTGCAGCATAAACATTCAGTGCTCATTTAATTGGAGTCCGATAACAGTCCAAGCATGAACAGATATTCTCAAAAGTTTGTTTAATTTTGGTCGTCGATGATTGGGTGCTTCGTCGAAATCTTTCTTCCATCGAGTCTCCTTGACTCGACCACTGCGTTAATTTATCGATCACGTGCAAAGCTAATGTAGACCGCCCATGAGAATTATCCGATGACTTTTTCCAGACGCCGTTCCCAAAAAGTCGTAACAAGGCTAAAACCTCCCACAATTTTGGAGCAAGAAAAAAAAAAGAAAAACAATAAAGATTCAAAGAAGAATTCTCTTCTCTTCGACCAATTTCGATTCATGGAAATCCCGACCTAGTTTAAAATAAAATTGAACATTTAAATGCAATAATCTATAATCTAACGCCACCTTTACCATCACCGATGACCTGACCCAGGTACCCATGCTCATTCTTGATTTTACATTTTCACATTCGTTCACTCACGTACTTTCGGGAATTCAGTTCATAAAGTCTTCATTCGGGGATAAGGAAAAAGAGGATCACCGGTCACTTAGCTTTAGATAAGGCATACACGCTCTGCCTCTCTGTCTCTCCTGCTTTCCTTCTCACACACACCCAAAGAGACCGCCTGTGGTTCTCACGAAGGCAAAGACTTTGCACTTAGCCTATATTAGTGTCCCATGCACATTGCTTTCCGTTGTGCACAAAGGCCCACCACTTCTGAGTAATCTGATGCCATGGCCAAAGATTTCTTCAGCATTGACGGATGTTTTTCTTCACGCCCGACGATGGACGTTTTGTTATATAGAGCTGCGACATCGACGCCGCCATGGCGTCACCTCTCGATAATTTATGCTCACTTGAGACCATATTCGTGTCGACGGCTTGATTTGAAGACAGCCCGAACTATCCAAGTTCTCCAGAGGAAAAAAAAGAAAACTTTTCTCTCGTGTGACCGGGTCCCTTTCCTCGTATTAATTTTATTGAAAAATTGGTCGATAAAAGCAATCTTAAATCGATGAAAAAGTCCCGAAAGTCGCGGGATGTAACAGCACTATACGTTTAGTTACGTTACGGTGTTACGAGAGGTGCGGCGATGCAAAGAGAAATATATCCGATCGTGGTTGCCACAAAATCCCAAGAGTGCGAAACGGGGACTCGTCGTCGATTGACACGACAGATGACTTTTCTTTGAATCCCGGTGAGAGATCCGAGAGCAACTCGTGGTCGTTCAAGGCCCATTTTTTAAGGAGGAACCCGCCCGCCTTGAGAAACCTGCTGATTTGTCGCATTTTTTCCTTTGCTTCCGAAATTTCGTGTGCTCCTGAGAGTACGGCATCTACGTAGACCTCTTGTTAAATCATTTTCGTAGCGAGAGAATATCGTTGCTGTTCGTCCATTGAGAGTTGTCGGAGAGTACGAAGCGCGAGATATGGTGCGCTCGTAAGTCCGTACCCATACCCGTAGACCATACACACGTATAAACGTGCATATTCATTATTCTCACCTCTACCAAGCTGATTTTTTTTAAAATATGGTAGATTACCGCACGTGCCGTCTAATCTGGTTGTTGTTTTCCAGATGTCTGACATCTGCCCTCACGTCGCACTGTAATTTTAGGAGCTTACCTGTTTCAAGAAATATAAATATACTCATAATGCATGTGAAGCACATCGTTATAGTATTCTCACTATATGCATACTTACCCACGAAGTCCCACGGTGCTGGACGAGCCTCTAGCTTGTGCCTCAACTGGTACGACTCTATTACGCTATTAGTGCGACGTCCTAGCCCATACACACTGAATTCACTTGGTATGACGATTTGGAGCCAATACCGACTATAATACCGACAGAAGGTTTCAAACTGTCATTCTAGATTCGGGCCAAGGCCATTCTTAAGGCGCCTGTATTGACCCTCGATCAAATTGGCAGGCAGATAAGCTAAAGCCATGATTTATTTCAAAAATGACTGCGCCTCCTGGTCATTCTTAATCAGATCATCCAGATGCAGTGCCTTAGCTTTATGGTAAAGGGCCTCTGACAATTTCATGAAATAATTGCCTTGTGTACTTAGTGTACATTCCATGAATAATTGCTGTAGAATATGCGATTCTAATGGTCTTTTTCGTTTACAGTACACTTGACCACAGATTGGGCGAACCATTTAAATTCTGGTACTTACTCGATCATAGTGGGTATAACAACCTGTGCTGTGAATTTGTGGGAACACCTCAACAATGGTGTTCCTCAATCCGCGCTCAAAATCGCTCATCACCAATCTGATGCAATTGTGAGGCATCACGTGCTCTTTTACGAAATTAAGAACAGTTGCATAGGCGGCTTGGGTTTTGCTGGACATCACCACCCATATTAATGGAAAGCCCTACAGTCATCAAATAGAAAATTAGTCAGACGATATAACAGACAAAGTTTTGTTTTCGTACTTCGGGAGGTTTCTTTATAGGGGATTCAAGCAGTTTCACCTAGGCCATGACCCTGATTATAATACCAGCTTCTTTGGATTTTGTGTTTCTCTGACTAATCTGAATCTAAAAAACACAAAAATAAATAAAAAAAAAATTTTTTACATTTTTTTATACAACATTCCAATTATCTCAAAAACGCCATTTTTTTTAATCCGGTAAATTCACTGATTTCACACGATGATTTTAAGACCATAATGGAAGTGAAATTCATGTTCTTTCAATTTTTTTCAAAGGAACGTAAATAATAAATGTCAATAATTTCAACGCAAGTTGTGATTTTTTCGTTTTTTTTCATCTCATAAATGAATAATAATACCTCATAACTGTTTTCGAAAGCTATTTCTTATGAACTAGCAAAAAAAAACAGTTATTTATTTATGAGAGATTTTGAGAAACCAGACAGAAAATCACAATTTAAGTTGAAATTATTGACATTTATTATTTACATTCCTTTGAAAAAAAAATAGAAAAAACAGGAGTTCCATTCCCATTCTGGTATTACAATTATCGTTTGAGATCATTGAACTCGCCCAATTTTTTACAAAACATGACCTTTTTGAGATATTCGAATGTTCTATAAAAAAAAAATTTCAGAAAAAAATTTCTGAATTATTTTTTGGCTTTTTTAGGTTGAGGTTAGTCAGAGAAAAAATCAGAAGAATCTTAAATGGTTCATGGCCTAGGTGAATCTGCTTGGAAACCCCCATACATACTCAAATCAAGTACTTTTCTGAATAATAATATATGCGATAAAATCGAACATTAAATATTTATCAAAATTATTTACTCGTAAGCTACGATATTGCTATTGGTTTTCTCAAAGTCGATGTCAACGTCATCTTATGAAATTAAATACTAAAGAACAAAAAATTATCAAAAAATTCTGTCATGATAGAATCGTAAGGAATAATTGACCGAACAAAATGAGCCAAGGCAGAATGAAATGAAGAAAATCTGATATATCCATTTTTTTCATCTGGAAAGGTTTCGAATTAATACACTGTTTGGGATTTTACTAAATATTCAATATTCGACTATCGCGTATATTATCATTTATAAAATAACTGATTGGAGTGTATGATCTATATAAACCTCCTTAAGACCTTGCGAGACACGATCACCTCCATCATTTAACGATGGGAGAATATTACAAAATTTTAGAGTACGAAAAATCTCTTACATAATTCTGCTTGATCGCCATGATGGTCACCAGCTGGGTGGCATCGTTGAGGTTGGGCGTCGACCGAAACGTACCGTCCACGAAAATTCTGTCAACGTCCCTCATTTTTTCACTAATGAAAGCTTCGTCATAAAGAAGAGCGCGGTTGTTTCCCCGACCATCCGTCACTAGCCTTACCGATAGCTGTCCCCTAACAGCATTTTCGCCTCGTCCAATTTGGTACTCTAAATTGCTTTCATATTGCGGGTCCATGAGTCGGTTTGCGAAGTCTTGTATGTTTTGCGGGTGTGGAGGGTACACGTTTTTCCTGCACCGCTTCATGAAGCTCCTGATACTCCTATACGTCACCATGGCTGCTGCTTCAGGATGACTATGAATAACGAAAAAGTCATGACACTGAGTACAACTGTTCAATTTCCATGAAGTAGATTGAATGCCCAATATACACACATATCAACTTGTTTCGGCTATTGAAAATTGCGTGAGGCACTATAGTACACACAACAGTCTTTTATCTTCTTAATGCATATTTTCAATCTATTACTTCATCGTTCTAAAAATGATGATGTATCTAAAATTCGGTTCTCTCAAATAAAATTGAATCATGTGTATCAAGGAGACTACTAACGATTTACAATGTCGAAAAGATAAAGTAGCTTGATTTATGCATGTGGTTACATGAAAACGTGTAATTTTGGAATATTATTCGTGTTATATTAGATATTAAATTTAAATCAAGTTGTGACCCAGTTCCAACCACCGTAAGGAATAAAATTCAGAAGTGTGATGACGCACGATTGGATAAGCAATTATGAAAAAAAGAAATAAATAAACATAGAATCGCAAAACATCATACGTGAATCTTGTAGAAACTTTTTCTGAAAAGTAACTAATTGATTGAATTCTTTCTAATAAATGACAAGAAAAAGATCTAGACAGAGATCGTAAATTATAATTCAGTAAACAGACAGAGTATCGAGGTACCATAATAACACATATGATTATGTATATGATTTTATTCTGTTACTTACACGAGTGCCTGCTGCGCGTACAAGTCTCCTAATTTGTACCAATGGTGTGAAAGTAAATTCTGTAGGGCTTCTTTGAATCGTGCGATCCATGTTACACGTTCATCCGGTACACAGTATGGCGAGCGAGGTGTTAATTCCGCTATTTCGCGATTCACTATCTTGGTTGTGCCATGACGAAGATTAAGCCTATGGCATCGCAAGTAACTACGAAATTATTAGGTGCGCGACTAAGTTCCCGCTGTTTTTCAAGAGATGGCTCTACTAGTAAGTGCTGGACGATTATGACAAAACCGAAACGTCATGAACCAAACTTAGACATATGGTAAACAAACCGCTTTGACAAATTAGTGGTTTTGTTTTTGCGTCATATACTTTTGGTTGTGCGAAAATGTCTGATTTTGTGCCAAATAATCGTCATTTGCGGGAAGTGTTGCTTTTCTGCTTTCATTCGAAGAAAACGGCGGCTGAAGCGCATCGAGAACTCCAAAAAGTTTACGGAGATGCTGCTCTAAGTAAAACAACGTGCCGTAATTGGTTCCGTCGCTTCAAAGACGGTGATTTCAATGTTGACGACCGTTCGCGTGAAGGAAGGCCAAAAACCTTCGAAGACGCTGAATTGGAGGCATTGCTCGATGAGGATCCGCGCCAAACGCAGAATGAGCTTGCTTCAGCATTAGGAGTTACCCGCCAAGCCATTTCCAAGCAATTGCATGCGTTGGGAATGATTCAAAAACAAGGAACTTGGGTTCCTTATGATTTGAAGCCAAGAGACGTTGAGCGTACAGCATGACAATAGTAGTGTTACAAGGAGAGTTCTAACCCAAGATCCCTACCCCGACATTTACCGACATTTTTTAGCTCAGACATGAACCACTTAGCCGAGACACAAACCCGGGGGGGGGGCTATCTCGATGAGCCGGAATGCACGGAGCCGATCGGAAGGGGGGGGGCTCTAACAACTGAAGGGCACCTAATCTCTTATGGGTCGAGACATTGGGAGGGGGGGGGGCGGGCTAGCTTTGAGGGTGGTATTGGAATGCCGCTATCTCTGGCAGCGGTGGTGCGCCTAATTTTTCATGGCGGCATTTGATTGCTGATTATCAGTTAGACTGGCGTCTCTGCAGGGGGGGGGGGGGCTAGTTTTGAGGGTGGTATTAGAATGCCGCTATTTCTGACAGCTGCAGTGCAGCTTGTCTTTCATGCTGGCATTGGAATATTGTTATCTCTAACAAGTAAATAGCGGGCCGGAGCGTTAGACCTTTCAACCACACACGACGCTACCCTCCCGAGCCAGTGCGTCTGTTTGTCGCAACCTTATCGTTGGTCATAAATCATTTCTGTTTGTGTGCTAAGGACCAAACCGCAGTCTGGAAAAGGCCAAACATAAAATCTTAGAGGCGCCTATGATCCGGCCGGTCCTCGGCACGTGAAGGAAAAACATCGAAATGCCCCTAGCAGGTGCTAGCAATATACATTCTGACCGAATTTATATAAGCGTTTCCCTATCACTGACTGGTGCGTGAGCAGATGTAGCGCAGGGTGCTGCGGCAGATATTTTTTCAAGCCACGATGAAATTGGGACGAAGAGGAGATTGAAAATATGGAAAAGCACGTTCGATTCTATACTCGAGCTCAAATTCACGTGATGTATGCATGGGATTATGCGTATAGAGCCCCTCGCCGAGGCCGGTGGGAAAAAGTTGCACGTGATCGTAAGCGATTTAGATTAAGAATTGAAAAATGCGGCAAACTGATTAAATGTGTATTGACGGAGAAAAAAATTAAATGGAAAATGGTATACTGATATGCACCATCGACGTGTTTCGACCTGTTTCGAGCCCTCCCATTACCTTCGAGAGCGGATGATGCCATATTGCATGTCTGAACACGCTCGAGCCTGCACAGTGTTTACATATTGTGACAAACCGCCGGAAAATGAGGCTTTGATGTTCATGGAATGCCGCTATGACGCGCTTAGTCGCGTTCTTGCTATCAACATGGATGGATATTCTGATGACGTTCTCGACGTCAAATATCCGTGGGAATTATCAAGGGGTGATCTTAAGAATATAACGAAGCCTATGATTTAAAAATATTTTAGTAGATCAATTCATATGTTTTATGATCGTTTACCCGAAAATCTTCGTGCAGACGCCGAAATTATGTCATATCTGCCTTGTATGGAACATTGGAATACGCCCCACATCATGACTCATATCGATGGCCCTGCACCCTCTGTACGGAATTGTCAAATGTGTCGCCGCAAAGCGTGGGCGGAGGAAAGTGTGGAAAATCCTATTGGGTCCTAGAATTGAGAGTTGGTGGGGGTCGGGAATTTGGAGGGCCTATATAATATCAAGATGCACTCTGAACTGCACCAATTGACATGCAAGACAGGCGACGTGAGCTAAAAGAACGATTGCTCTTGCTTTTAAAAAATATCGAAGAAGTAAAAAATCTTATACGTACGAGGTCTGATCTGAGCTTCATTATAAATGCATTGAAGAATACATCAATAAGTCGAAATGGATTTCACAAGTATCAACAAGGTGGGAAAAATGGTGGAATTTTTGCCAACAAAAAAATTGGCTGAACTCTCCGTTCAGGCAGATCATCCGATCTCCGACCTGAGAATAGTTGAAACGAAATTCGGGAGGAGGATCGTGGCGGCTATCACCAACGATTCCTCTGTATTCCTACCTGCAAGATTCGTGAAAGCGTTCGACGAGAACAAAGAAATATTCAAAGAGATGATTGACGCTGCGCATACAAATCAACTCTATATAAACTACTTCGGTGGGAAATATAACAGCGTAGAATTCAAACGCATCTGACGCCATCAAACCATCAAGCCATCGCGCCTACTATGGGGTCGTGACTCTACGCGAACGATGGTGGCACTGAAAAAAGTGTTTGAATCCATAAGTGCGCATGGTTGAAAAAATAAAAAAAAACATTATAGATGACGTGTGGTGCGAAATGTATAAGTTGGAGTGAAACCAAATATGTAAAACAATTTCCTATGGTTTATTTCAATAAAAAACACACATATATTTTTCGATAAAATGTTTTTATTTATTTCAAAAATCCTGCGTTTACACAATGCCTTATGTACCAGCTCCTTAATGATTTCACGTTTGCGTTGGCACAATTATATTTTGAGTCGTGGGGATGACGAGAACATCCTCTGTTGTTTGATATTTTCGATAATTTCTGCAATGATGGACAATCGAGAGTTTCCATATCGACAATATATGCCGACGAATCCGTGAATTGCGCTAACCACGTCCTCTTCTCTAATCCCTTCACGTAGATGGTTCGGGCTTGTTTCAAGATAGCTCGAATTGTTGTTCCAGCAGCTTCGTACGGCGTGTCGCCTGAATTCCATCGTATTCCATGAAAATTTCGTTCCAGCCATGAATTCATCGTTTTGTACTTCGCTGGTAGAGAGTTCCATGGCGTTGGAGGTTTGAAGAAAAACGTCAGGGGCTCGGTGTTGTCAGAGATTTCCACAATTGCTATTTCTTTGAGCACAAATTCGTTTATGGGTCTCCTGAAGCCTTGAATATCGACGATAAAGTCCATGGTGCTGATTGAAGAGAGTCGGTTCATCGTTGAAGGTTTTATACTAATTTTTTTACCCCGCCACTTATTGGATTGTACTCAACAATACGATCGTGTAGAATCAAGCAATACGCGGATGTATTGGCAGGAATATTATTTCTTGCTTCAAATTCAAGACGAATGTCAACGGGGCCTGACTTGAGAGAATCGTTCTGCTTTGAACAGTCGATGACGACTAGAGGGGCATACTTTAGAAACTCGGATTTTTTTAGCCACGGCTCCGCTTCCCTGTTGTAATAAGTATTCTGAAAGTTTGCATACATCTCGTATAATAGGGCGTACTGGTTTTGCTCTATGTTTAGGTTCGAATTTCCATATGGATAGCATTGCGAATTCAAATATAGTTTGACATCGGCGAGATTACAATGATCGAAATTACTCGCGTTCTTCTTTTTCTTATTTTTCCGATCAGTCTGGAAAGCGAGAATGACATATCGCGGTTTTTCCAGCTGAGTAGAAGTCTTGACGGTCCAAACATGCTTCGAGGTTGCGGGGAGCAGCGGATATTCATACAGTTCCCACGTACGATAGCTCATTGAGATTGGCGCATCTCTGCCGATAAACTTTAAAAGTTGTATTTTACGCTGATCGGAGACTGTCACGTATGGTACAAGCCATTCTACTTTTTGCAATACAAGTTTGAACTCCTCGTCAACCGTCTGCACAATAGCATTATCATCAGTCTTCGATCTCGATAGAATCAGCTCATGCTTGGCATTTACGACAATTTTTCGATAATCTTCGGCAAAACCGAGCAGCATACTTAGCGGTATGCATACGTCAAAGTTGCCCGCTGCATCTATGATTTGCATCGTTTCTTCAACATCAAGCCAGCCCGTGTTCTCGAGCATAGATCTCTCACCGGGACTCAGAGATGAATATCCCTTTATTAGACTCGTAAGACCTACATTTTTGTTTCGATCAATTTCAATAGCGTTCAGCTCATATCGTACTTCTTCGAACAAAAAGCAAATAGCATTATTGACGAGGCTTGTGGAGGCAAGCGCTGCGCCATCGGCTTTAGTCAGTTTTCCGCATATATGTATAAAACTTTTGTTTGGTAGAAGACATAGATCCTGATGTTGGATGGAAATACGTATCTCATCGCTGTTATTGAAAGTTGACGATGCATACGGCTTATGAGCATGAATCTCGCAGTGTATTATAGATTCATCGAAGACGATAGGACTTTGTATATTTACTATTTCCTCCTCCATTTTACACAGCAGATGCAGAAGGCACAGAATAAATAATACCTTATGCGCTTTTTCCGCGCACTGTCAGACCCAAATTCTTTAGAAGTATTACGTTCTGAGGTGTTAGCACTTTGAGTGTCGATCGGCGACTGGTCACGCTCATCCATGACGATTTGATATTATGGCTTCTATTGAAGACTATACCCATGATTTTATATGCAATCGTATGGTTATGACTTCGCCGCGAAAATTTACTATATCTCCGTCTTGGTCTACTATCCGAAGCTGGATGTTATCTATTGTCTTGCTCGTGATTGGCAGATAAATGACGTGCGATGGAACTTCAATGATTTTATATCCGGATGGTACGAACGGGAAAAACTCGTGAATCGTATGAGCTTTTCGCTCATTAATATAGGCACCGGCGGTAATGCTACACTCTATACGCAAGGCGTTCACTTTGAGAATGGCTACTGGGAGATCAGATGTATGCCTTTTATTGGCTACAAGAATACGCGGTGTGAAACCCAAGAGAGAGCCGATAGAATCATTAGGCATAAAATTTATATCACGATTACACTCGATTTCACTACGTAGAGTATTGTTATTGGGTTTAATCTTAATAGAAATATTCGGCAACTCTGCCTGCACGTACTTCTCAATGTCATCTATTTCATAGCTACCCGTCGGTATAGTCAATATCTTGTCTCCCACATAAATTTTATTATTACCATAGGCTATATTAGGAATAGAATTGAAGGTTAGTAATTCAATGAGCCCTAAAGTGTAATTTTTGAGGGGTGAAAGTTCGATGGGGGGAAAATATTGAGCTTCAAGTGTAGATGACGTCCCGAAAATAGTTAGTGTAAAACTATCATCCATGACGACGTCACATAGTCAACTGATTCTATATTCATCATTATGCACGTTTATATAGAGAATATTTATCTTTGCCACTCAATTGCTGGCATAGAAACTTTAGGCATAAGTGCTCACATTCGACTGTACCATACTTCTGATATCCCTTATAATTATAATTCACGCTACCAACACCAAAATATTTTATCAACTCGACTGGAGGCTGAAGATTGCCGAAACTATCAAAGTACATGACATTCTCCCCCCCTCTTTTTGTATGCAACCCAGTGTGTACCAGGTCCCATATCCTCATCTAAATTGATAATTGCTGATTCGCATTTTGCCGGTCCACTTTTCGGCAATTTATTTCTCATAAAAACTCCGCGAAAGTGCGGAATTTCCATGATTTTCGCATATTTGAGCAGATCAGCATCAGTTAAGGCTTGGGGAGGCAGCGTGACTTTACGTTTTTTGAACCAAGACCCGTCCCCCTCTTATACGGTTTTAGATGCAGACCTTTACCCAAAGCAGCAGCTTCCATCATCTTATTATGTCTCTTACTCTCATCCAATTCCCGCTTAGCAGCTTCAGCCGCATTTACAGCCTTAGCGATAGAAGCAGCGCCACCTGACAGTGCTCCTGCAGCACTCAGACCGGCAAATATCGGCAGGAGGAGCGGCAAAAACCCCCCAATTTTACGAGGCGCTGGTAGAATGCGCAATTTACTTTTAGCCTTCTTGCTACCTTTCCGAGCACCCTTTCGGCCACGGCTTTTCTCATCAACGATTTTATTCTGTCCCATGCCGAATTTTGTTTTTTTTCACGCAATGCCCCATGCCTAGTTTAGTTTTAGCCTTCATGATGTTTGCCACGCCCCAAGCACTTGCTCTCTCCGCAATACCCGCGTCTTTGGCGTATACTCGTCTCCAAGCCTGCTCAGCCAGTACTTTATCGGCCAAAGTTCTCGCTTCGAGGCTAGTTTCTTTTGAATATGCAATATCGTGCTGCTTGCAGGCTGCATCCGATGGATTAATACCTCGATCGCCTCGTGCAAGACGTTTAGATAACTTTGTACCAGGTCCGCAATACTGATACCCAGGTAGATGGAGCTCAACAGGGAGCTTGTCAATCAGACTATTGACCAAAGCACGACCGATCATATCGGGGATGACTGCTCGACTGGTGAATAATCCCTATAAAACCCTATTTATATTTTTTTCTCCCATTAGTCGTGCTCAGGATGGGGACGGATGAACTGCCTGTAATGAATTTCGATGAATTTATGCGGGGAGGTGAACCACGCGAAAAACGTCATGGGGATTTGTTGCCTAATAGCATTCGCGCAGTATTCTGTGGCCCCTCGAACTGTGGTAAAACGAACGCTTTACTTTCCCTCATAACACATCCCAATGGTCTGAGATTCGAGAACGTTTACCTTTATTCTAAATCCCTCAATCAGCCAAAATATACATTGCTCGCACGATTACTCGAGCCCGTGAGCGGTGTTCAATATTTCCCATTCAATGAGCACGAACAAGTGGTGACACCCAGCGATGCACACCCCAACTCAATATTTATCTTCGATGACGTGGCATGTGAAAAACAGG
Source organism: Rhorus exstirpatorius (assembly GCA_963564615.1). NCBI lineage: Eukaryota > Metazoa > Arthropoda > Insecta > Hymenoptera > Ichneumonidae > Rhorus > Rhorus exstirpatorius. The sequence continues at coordinate 1,092,008 of OY751322.1, forward strand.
ATAACATTAGAGCCTTTTTCGCCATGGGACGACACAAAAATGTTGACTGTTTCTATCTTTGCCAGACCTATGCTCGTATTCCTAAACATCTCGTGCGTGACAATACGAATTTTGTGGTTCTATTTAAGCAAGATGAGATGAACCTTAAACATGTGTACAATGATCATGTCAATACTGATATGTCATATACACAGTTTAAAAATATGTGCTCAGAATGCTGGAATTGCGACAAGTATGGATTCATCACGATCGACAAGGATAGTCAAATGAATGAGGGTAGATATAGACGAGGGTTCGATTCTTTTCTCAGTCATAAGTAAACGTGCATTGGAGATAGTATCATCTCTGACTCGAGGGTAGCAACATGAATAAACTTTTGGAGGAGAAGAAAGACGTATTGCGTCAAATCGTCAAAGCGAGCGATGCAATCCGACGAAAACATCGGATTATAAAAATCGGCAAAGACAATGCTGAACAGGCAATGCAAAATGTCTTTAAGCCAATAGTCACGCCATTGGAAAAATTGGTGATGCGGAAAAACGAGACGCCAGAGATGAAACAGGAACTTAAGGAGGAAGTCAAAGATCGTGTTGAAGAAGAAAGAGAAGAAGAACATATTGAGGATGGCAACCATGAAGTTAAGGATGATCCAATGTTGGAAGATTTGTCTTTCCAGTCTGCGTACGGTGATGAAGAGGGAGAGCAGGAGGAGGATACAGCTGTGAATGTTGATGAATTAATAAATGAGTATGTAGTATTGCTGCAGACAAATAGAAAATCAACCATGGATGTCTCATACGGTGTACGAAATCTCGCTAACAATAAATTAATGATTGGAGATTCTCCAATCTTTTTTGATTCTCAGCATATTCGTGTCCGAGATAAAAATAATCGAAAAACTGTTGGATTAGCGGAACTGTTGTTCAAAAAAGTGCCCCGCGTTGAGGATCTGACATCCAACGATTTGAAAAATTATGAGAACATTGTAATTGCCACGAATGCCCATAAGAAATATTATAAAGCAGATGAAGCAATTCGGACGGATAAAAATTTGAAATTCAAGTCTTATATCGCGAAAATAGTTGATACGCACACGGGTAAAAGTATGCCAAAGTATAAAGTGGCTAGAAAAGACGCGAGATTCGATTATATTTATTGGGACGATCTCAATGAACTAGTGGACCGCCTACGTTTACTCCTCGCATCTCAAGCAGCCGGAAACTTATCTCACTCGAATGAAGTCATATCGATTATCGAAGAATTGCGTGAGGCTCAAATCATTTATTAATACATTCATCATCGCAATTTCGCGCATTCACAAAATGAGTGTCGACGTGTTTGGACGGCAGCTGGATAATAAAAGTGCGCTCAATCGCGGTCCTCCGGGCATTGGATTCAAGATTACAAAAGACGGACATTACGATTTGGAGAACAAGCGACTCTGCAACGTTGGAATTCCCGAAGAGGACGACGACGCTATCAGCTTAAAGGTGCTGAATGCTTAAGCCCGACACGTAACTCAGAACTTACATGAGGAAAAAAAAGATAAATGCGACACGTTAAATACCGACTTACGGAATAAAATAGAGAGAATTAGTGCGCAAATAACTAAAGATCTTACAACCGAGATAAAAGAAATTCTCAAAACTCCGAATGCTGGTACGAAAAACCTGCGAGTGTCCATGCTTAGCATGTTTTCCCAGATTGACGCTCGATTAAACATCCTTGAGAAAAAATGAGCGAGAAAAAGCGAGCGCTGGTGCAGGAACTACATAAGCCCGCACGCAGAAACTATCCTCGTCGGCATGTGGATATACGAGGCTTGGATGAGACTTGGCAAGCGGACCTTGTTGACATGTCGGCTTACGCGCGGCAAAACGGCAATCATAAATTTCTCCTTACCGTCATCGATGTCTTCTCCAAGTTTGCCTGGGCCGTGCCAATGAGGAGCAAGAACGCTAAAGATACAACGAGCGCCATGAGATCTATACTTGCAAAGGGACGCATACCAGAGAACCTACATGTTGATCAAGGCAAAGAGTTTTATAATGCCGATTTTCAAACTCTCATGAAAAAGTATAATATTCATATGTACTCGACATACAGTAATTTGAAAGCATCAATTTGTGAGCGTTTTAATCGTACCTTGAAAAATAAAATGTGGATGCAATTTAGTCTTCGTGGAAGCTACAAGTGGACCGATATTCTCAGAAATTTGATTTCCGAATATAACAATAGTGTACATCGCACAATTAAAATGAAACCGAAAGACGTGAACTCGGAGAATGAGAAGCAGCTGTTACAACGCGTTTTCACGACTCGAGAACCGTTGGAAAAAAAGTCGACGAAATTTCGACGCGGTGACAAAGTGAGGATAAGCAAATTCAAAAATATATTTGCCAAGGGTTATACTCCAAACTGGACATCGGAAATATTTACAATACATCGAGTGAAAAATACGAACCCTGTGACGTTCAGTCTGAAGGACTATCAAGATGAACCCATCGCCGGTGGTTTTTATGAGCAAGAGCTACTTAGAGTTGAAAATCCCGATATTTATCTGATTGAACGAGTATTGAAAACGCGTGGGAATGAAATGTTTGTAAAATAGTTAGGTTTCGACAATGCCCACAATAGTTGGATAAGGAAATCTGATGTATATTAAAATATTTCAACAAATGAACATTATTGATCTTTTCAATCGCCACCTTCTATCCCATCTCTCACAGGATTATTTTGTTGGACAGGATATTAATTAAGAAAAAGTCGGTTTCAATATATCTTTTTTTAATATATTTTTCCCTCCAGCGTATCAATTTTATTAATTCATAAACAATGTATTCACAGTTTTCATGCCAATCATAGTTTACCACGCCAGCTTATCGCATTTTTAATTTTATTTATTTAATTTTTAAACTACAAACATTCTTTCGTGTTGCGCTCATAACCCCAAGGTAGAGTATCAGTCGTATGAGCGGAGAGAACTCTTTTATCATCATTCCAGCTTAAAGCGACTTTTCTTTGTCTTACAGTTTGCACTACATGCTTCTTCGACTGAATTAAATTTTGTGTTTTAACAAGATTCTCATGCCGGAAAAGACAATGTTTATAATCATCGAATCTGATTCTTTTTAACGTAGATCCTCGAATACCCTTAGCACGTTTTTTTTCTACGTCATCATCTCGAACCTTGTAAGCGTATAGTTTGGCGTGCAGCCCTACTGAAAATTTCCAGGTGGAAAACCATAGGATAATCCACCTGGAAATACATATGGAAATCTATGTACATGTGTATGGTTTTCTACCGGAATTTGGAACTGGGAATCTATGGGATTTCATATAGATATCCGCTGGTTGTGGTGGTGCACTGAAACATGGATTTCTATGTTCAACGCTATGTGGAATGTTATGGGCTGTCCATGCTCATTTTTACAGGAATCCATATTGTGCTCGCATGCCACGCCGAATTATTCCTTACGCTTTCCATGGTGGTTCCTCGACAATCTATGTGAAATATACAGTCATCCCACATGATTCTCCATGGAATGCTATAGTAATTTATGAAATCTTGTGGACTGTCTGTAAAGATTTCTACAGGAATCTATACCATCCCTGCATATTACACCGTACTATCCCTGGTATCCTATGGTAGTTTTACTCAAATCCATGTGAAATATACAGTCATGTCATAGATACCTCATGGAATGCTATAGTAACTTATAGAATCGTGTGGACTGTCGGTAAAGATTTCTACAGGAATCTATACCATCCCTGCACAATGCACCGTACTATTCCTGATATTCCATGGTGGTTTTACTTAAATCCATGTGAAATATACAGTCATCCCACATGATACCCCATGGAATGCTATAGTAACTTATGGAATCGTGTGGACTGTCTGTAAAGATTTCTACAGGAATCTGTACCTTCCCTGCACAATGCACCGTACTATTCCTGATATTCCATGGTGGTTTTACTTAAATCCATGTGAAATATACAGTCATCCCACATGATATTCCATGGAATGCTATAGTAACTTATGGAATCTTGTGGACTGTCTGTAAAGATTTCTACAGGAATCTACACCATCCCTGCATAATACACCGTACTATCCCTGATATCCCATGGTGGTTTTACTCAAATCCATGTGAAATTCACTGTCATCCTACATGATACTCTATAACATAGATGAAATATGATGCTCAAGTATCATAACGGAACCATTGTAGAATGGAACCAGTTTCGTTGGCCATGTGTTTCTCCAAAACATCTTCAAATTCAAAAATATAAAAAGGATTTCCAATTTTTTTTTCTTTTGAGTAGCACAAAAAATAGAGTGATTCGTATATAAATGGCTCTGGGAATTTTGATTCTATTTCAGCAAAGAATCGTTTTTCAAGAAGTTGTCGAACATATTTCAATATTAATTTCGACAAAGATTCATCTTGTAAACAATCCGTCTAAACTGCTGAATCACCCTATTGTATAGTTACTGACATTCACGAAAAACTGCAACCAATGCAGCATAATTGTGACAATTTGTTATAAAAGTCGATTCAATATTCCATACAGTTCACACAAATAAATTCGTATGTTTAATCAACACCATAAATTAAAAAAAAAAAAGAAAAACTCGATGTTCCTTATATTCAAAATCTTAATACTATATATAAAATTTCAATTCATTCTCAAACTTTGTTATATATTTGTGAAATTTTTATTTGAAGATAAAACAGGAGTAGGTGAACTCGGAGCGACTACAGAGACTTTTTCTCAACACATTACGAAAAAAAATGTACTATATATGAAAAAAATGAAACTGAAAAATTATATCACAAAACGTAAACTCTCTGAACATCATGAAAAAGGTATCTACGTCGCCATAATGTAAACATAATGTAAACAATAAAATCACAATAATGAAAAGTACGTAATATGATTATAATAAACACTTTTCGATCATAATGATGTTAATTAAGATCATCAATAGGAGTAGGTGAACTTGAGGTGACTGCTGCGACTTTTTCTCAAGACGTTACGAAAAAGAATATATATGAAAAAAAAATCAAACTACAAAATGATATCACAAAACTTAAACTCTCTGAACATCTTGCAAAAGGTCTTTACGTCGCCATAATGTAATGGTAAAAGCTAAACAATGATATCACAATAATTAAAAGTACGTAATGATGTTAATCAAGATCATCAATAGGAGTAGGTGAACTTGGGGCGACTACTGAGACTTTTTCTCAACACGTTACGAAAAAAAATGTACTATATATGAAAAAAATGAAACTGAAAAATTATATCACAAAACGTAAACTCTCTGAACATCATGAAAAAGGTATCTACGTCGCCATAATGTAAACATAATGTAAACAATAATATCACAATAATGAAAAGTACGTAATATGATTATAATAAACACTTTTCGATCATAATGATGTTAATTAAGATCATCAATAGGAGTAGGTGAACTTGAGGTGACTGCTGCGACTTTTTCTCAAGACGTTACGAAAAAGAATATATATGAAAAAAAAATCAAACTACAAAATGATATCACAAAACTTAAACTCTCTGAACATCTTGCAAAAGGTCTCTACGTCGCCATAATGTAGTGGTAAAAGCTAAACAATGATATCACAATAATTAAAAGTACGTAATGATGTTGATCAAGAACATCAACAGGAGTAAATGAACTTGGAGCGACTATGACAAAGACGGTATATCGACATCATATAAAGTGTTTAAGCTTAAAAAATAGTATTATTAAAAATAAAAGTATTTTCTGCAACATATCAGACTGCTACATCACGAAACAAAAATCTGTAGTTATCAACGTATTATAATTTCAGTTCTGGTATCTGTTAAGTCTTTCATCTCTTCTCCGTTTAATACACGGATAGTTTTTGATAAGGAGCGAATATGTCCTACTGGTATCAGACAATATAGATCCATCCCAGTTTCCTGCGGCTTGAAGCTACAAGTATTGTAACTATTTACAATACAGTGCCCTGAATGTAAATGTCTCTGTGATACTTAAAACGCTTCTCTAGTAACTTCAGATTTGTTGATTCATTTATTAATCGTACGCTCTTTAGCCACTAGCTGCGTATAATAGTTTCATCAAAGACGATGTTTTTTTCACCTGACGTGTCTTCCTCTGAATCGCTTACCGCGTTGCCAATCTTGTCTGATCCAATTTTTTTGTTCTTTTCAGATGCAACTTTTTTCTTCTTTCCGGGTGCTTCTCTCTTGTTTTTATCAGCCATTTCGTTTCTCTCGTTGTCAGTTGGCAGATTTTCCTCCTCTTCAGACCTCCTCGTTTCAATTGTTACGTTGATTTTCTTTTTCGTGTCGTTAGCCTTCTCCACAACTTCTGGATGACCTGTGAGAACAAAAACTTATCAAACACAAGGTACCAATGGGGGACTGAAATTAATTTCAATACCGGCGAAAAATATTTACTCTTCTTCAGTTCCTTGAGTTCTCGTTTTATGTAATCATTGATCAATTCAGTCAAATATGAATTCATTCTTTTTAGTTCTCTGACGAGCTGTTCACCCTTGTAGTCTTTTTCTTTAAGTCTACGTTCGAAACATTCTGAAAAAATAAATAGGTGAAAATGTAATTGACAAAGTCTGCAATAGAACTGAAGTATATCTGTATTAGGTAGATATTAAGTTTTAATAGTTTTATAGCCAACGAATGAAGTCGAATTGTGCAACCATGAATGAAATTAGGCGTTACATACTTCTCAACGTATTCAGTTTCAATGGAGTTAGGGCTTTTCTTATTCCCTGATTCGGAAGTCTTCCGGCCGCTTTCCCATCTAAACATCTGTGAATGATAACGTTTCGACCCCAGATTGCAATCGCAAGATCCTTTACGAATTTGCTATGTTCGCTTTTTCCCTGAATGAGGTCCCACACATCTTTGTCAATACTTATACCAGAACCGAGATGGATACTAGTTACCTGTCAAAACAAAGACACCCAATTGGTTTTGATTTTCTCTATTGGGAAAGCATTGGACTGTTAAACCATATTATCTCTGAGTAAACCAGAATGTCCAAACTTTGTTTGAGACAAACTGAAAAATCTCCAGATAATTTATTATGATTAGCTGTACCTTCTCAGAATCTCTGGTAGTTACAAAATTAGCAAATCGTGGGAGCTTGCTAATTTTGTCTTCAAGATCTTCTGCTTGGAAAGTCAAATCTTTTTGAAGTGATTGGCCATCATGGTCCAGGCTAAGGTCCACAATATTTTCTGCAAGAAATGATTTTTTCATTAAAAGAGTTTGCTTTGATTTTATACGGAAAGTCCATACTAACAGAAAAAATCCGAAAAATATTCATTTTTTAACTGTGTTTTCAATTTTTTGCATTTGTAGTTTCTTATTAATAATTGTTTTTTGATAAAAGTGACTTAAATGCGAGACTGAAGTTTTTTTTTAAATAGGTAATATTTCTTAAAATATAAAATATCGTTCTGGTTCCTACAAAAGCAAACAGTAACTAATAAAACTCTTTTTCCCTATATTAGATACGTAAAAGAAATCAAAATCCGACATCTGGAACCCAGACTCAAAATTCGTGTTGACCGGTGTAATCAACATTTCAATTGAAATAACTTTTTTCCGGATCTTACAATGACAGTTTAAAAAAAAATATTTTGCATTCCACCACATCATTCTTTAAAGTCATAATGGTTGAAGAGAATTTATGATGATAGTGAGCTGAAGTAGCATGTAATCCATACCTTCTTCACAAAAAAGTTGCCTGCTGACTTTGTTCCCTGTCGTAAAAGCAGCTAGCTTTTTAGCCATGCTATCCAAAGCTTCGTTAACTTTTCCTGTCATTTCTTTGAATTGAGTTGTCAAAGATGATACCTTTAGTTTCATTTTTTGATACCTCAGGTTACATAGTCTTTCACTGGCAACATCAGTATGCTGCGATGATTCGTCACTGTCCTCTTCTTCATTTTTTGACAATGAGCGTTGTTCAACCCTTCGGGACTTTAGTGTATTAATTTTGTCAGTCACATTTTTGAGATTTGACTCGTTCTTGACAGCGGTACGCTGTTTCTTTAAAATCTAAAAATTGTTTTCATCATCATAAAGTAATCAATACTGTAAGAAAATATCGTCAGGTATTGCATTCTAGAAGTATGAAAAATTTAGTGAAGTTTCGATTGTTTGCTCATATGTTAAAATCCATAGATAAACTCGATTAGACGTGGATATCCTTTGTTAGCGAAGGTCAGATCATTCTACTTATTTCGAAGTTTTGGCTAGAATCAACCAATTTGACCGATTTTGACGAGGATTCCCTTTAATAAAAACCCAGGAGTCACAAATACGTACTAATAAATTAGTAACGCCTCAACTTGATAGTTGATGCGTTTAGTTTGGAAATCAGTTCAATGGATACGGACAACTAAACAGCAGCTTGTCTGATGGAAAAATATTATTGTGATTTTACGTGCTTATACGTATACCTCTATACTTACAAATACTAGCAGGTCACGACAAGAACCTCAACTTAACAACAATGGCATGAATGATACAAACAATTTATTTCAGCTTTATGTGACTTTCATTAAATATACGTATACTCATTTCGCTCGATTTCTCGTACAAAGTAATTTCCAAAATAATTATAATATATTACCTTTTTCTTCGGGACTTCAGAACTGTCCGAACTAGGTTCCTGTGAGTCGTCATCATCCAAGTCTAGTGCTCTTTTGTTTGGAAATTTCAAACGACGTTTCTGTAATCGAGCATTTATGCTGTCGATACTTTCTGTGAAGAAAAAAAAATATTATCCTAGTGTTAAATTTCTAATATGAAAACAGTTAATCTTGAGATAATGCCAAATATTGTGGCTGAAAGTTACCGTTAACTTTGATGTGTCTGAAACACTTGTATGCTTATGGAGCCTTTTTCTATATAATATACTAAACAATGGGTGCGCCTGAGATAGGCAACCGGAGTTACGCCAAGGGTAAATCTCATGTATAAATTGAGCACCCCATATCACCCAGATCCTTATCTCCAGAGTTATTTACCGAAATTACGAATGATTATTGGAAATTTTTGAAAATTAGGTAAGATGAATCACTATAATTGAAAACGTATTTATTTATCAATGAATATTAATCAATATTTGACTATTTATTAATTAAGATTATTGGTAATTTATTGGTTTATCAATTTTTTGATCAATTAATGATAAATATTCATAGATTTAGTTCCATGATCGGATAATAATGTTTTGTATGAATAGTTTGAATATTTAGCCAGTGTAGAGTTCTCAATTCATAAGACGTCGATCAAACTCCTCCGTCTCTAGTCACGAATTTCATTTGTCTTAAGTCATAGCGAAGTGAGTCTAAAAGCGACGGAAGTAGCAAGCGATGTAGTTGACGGAGAAAGATTGCCTCTTTCTCCAGTTGCAGCAAATCACTCCACTGCGAATAGAGACGTAGAATATTCTTCTCCGGTGATATGACTCCGTCGCTGGCTCTAAACGTTACCTATAGACATTCCACTACAACTAGAGACGGAGGAAAATCTTGTCCGTCGCCTTTAAACTCTCTTCGCTGCGACTTAAGATGTAGAAAAATCGTAGCCAGCGACTACGTCACACTATCACACGCTCTCTCCGTCGCCTTTAGACTCTCTTTGCTGCAACTATAGACGAAGAAGTTTGATCGTCGTCAATGTCTTATGAATTGGAACTGCGACTGACTAAATATGCAAAAATTTCACACAAAATATTGTTATGAAATCATGGCACTGAATCAACCAATATTCATCATTTATTAATCCATAAATTTATAAATCAACAAATTTTCAATCATCGTAATCCACGAATGGAATAATATTCATCAATACCCACATCTTTCTTAATTTCCAACAATCTCCAAAAATCAGTTGTAATTTCGAAATATATCCCTTTAGGTTAGGGATTAGGGTGGCATGAGGTGCTTAACTTATAGCGCTTTCCACTGGTGCACCGATTGTGCACCGACTCAAGTTTTTCAGATGAGAGCGAGACACATATGCACTCAGTGCATGCATCTCTGTCTCACTCGCATGCAAAAATCTGCACTGAGTTCCCAAGTGGAAAGCGCTATAATAAATCAGATGCAACCACGTGTAACAAGTAACCAAAACCAACCAAAACACAAGGAGCCAAGTTTTCACGCGGCGTAAAATACACAAAGAATCATACTTACTGCCCAGGAGAAGAATGTGCGCTTTGTAAAACACAGGTTTATCATTCTCGTCTGTTTCGTTATTCCATCGTACGTAATATATTTTTTCTTTTTCGAAATCCGTACAACTTTTAGGATTGAACTTTTTAATATCGGTCACTTTAATGGTTTCCAAGACATTGTCATCCACGAATCGAACGTGGGCGTGGGTCACTTCACCAGACATTTTTCGGCTACTTGATAGACAAACTCGATGATAGGAACAGTGTTCAATAACTCGATTAAATAATAAAGCAGTGATGCATATGAAAAGTAATATAAATTCAGTTCTTCATCGCCGCATGGATCGCCATGCCTTCAAACACTTGACACGCGGGACTCGCAGAGAATAATTCCCGATCCCGAAGATTCTAGATTATTCTCGTAAATATTCAGAACTTGTCACATGGTGGCTCTAGTTGCGTGGTGGTGACGTCACGTATGAATCGAGAATCGAGACCCGCGTTATCGATTCATGCCATCCTCCAGCACCGCCATTCGCCAGTGTTATGGCAGTTATGGTTATGACTGGTTGTGACTTGTGACAGCTGTGCACAGAACATAAAACAACCGCACCGACAATATTCAATTCTACTATGTAGAACATGAACCGACCGAAAAGATATAAAAATTGGTTGGATGGATGCGGCAAAATACCTAAAACTACTAAACACAACTTTCGGTTACGAAGATGCAATAGCGAAGACAAAGTTGATTCCCAGGTCAGTTGTGATGTGACATAACCTTGTTTAATTATCGAAGTGTCTGCTCGTACGGTAACCGTACAAATAATGCAAAATTATTCGTACGGATATGTAATTAAATGTAGGCCAATAACGTATCCGGACTTATATTATACTTCTTGTTTAAAGCTTCATTTAAAATTTTTTCCGATGTAAATATTGGCGATACAATCCTCGACTATTCTCTGGCCGTTTTTAACACTATTGAAAAAAGAAAACAAACTGTTGAGGTTATGACACATTTTTGGGAATTTCGTTATTACACGTGATTTACAAATACGAATCATTAAAAAATTTGTTAAACACCAAAAAGATGTCCAACAGCATTAATAAAACGCAATGTTGTGTACGGAATTGCGAAAGTACGGGTTACAAAACACAAAACTTGACGTTTTACAATTTTCCAAAAGCTGCGCAGTATTTTGTTAAAATAACGAATAAATTCGGTGATAATAAAAAATTGACAGAAGAAAAGCTTCGGAAAGAGGATTGTTAATTACCAATAAATGGTTCGCGACAAATACGACGGTCTGTTCTTTAAATTCCAAAGAAGAGGACTATGTATTTCCAGGTATGCTATACGCTAATAGCAAATTCGACTCGTTGCACTGGTGCGCACTGAGTGCAGTTTCATCCTTTTCTATCATACGCTTTGGAAAGAGATGAAAATACACTCAGTGCGCACCAGTGCAACGAGTCGAATTCGCTATTGGTGTATAGCATACCTGAAAATACATAGTCCTCTTCTTTGGAATTTAAAGAACAGACCGTCTTATTTGTCGAGAACCATTTATTGTTAATTAACAATCCTCTTTCCGAAGCTTTTCTCCTGTCAATTTTTTATTATCACCGAATTTATTCGTTATTTCAACAAAATACTGCGCAGCTTTTGGAAAGTTGTAAAACGTCAAGTTTGGCATTTTTTAACCCATACTTTCGCAATTCCGTACACAACATTGCGTTTTATTAACGCTATTGGACATCTTTTTGGTATTTCACAAATTTTTTAATGATTCGTATTTATGAATCACGTGTAATAACGAAATTCCCAAAAATGTGTCATAAACTCAACAGTTTGTTTTCTTTTTTCAATAGTGTTAAAAACGGCCACCAGATAGAGAATAGTCGAGGGTTGTATCGCCAGTACTTTGCGATACTAAACATACAAACGAAGTTTCTGTAAAATACGTACACCTATAATCGTGTTACACACGTATACGTTGAACGAATATGGAAATCGATATTAATAGCTATTTCCCAACACAGGTTTCAATTATTGATACTTATGGAGAAGCTGGACCGTCACATAATTATGAGGAAAATGGAAGTTTTGGTACCAGTTACCCTTCAGTATCTGCAGCAAATCCTCGAGACACGAGCAGTGATTCAGAAAACGAAAATATGTTTCGGAATACTTCGAACTATTCAAAACGATATCAAGATTCCAACAGTCGTTCGGAAGAAGAATATGATTGTATAAATACTTCAGGATCACGAGCAGAATGTCGGAATTTCAGCAGCCGGTTCGAAAAAGATGATGCTTATATGACTACTTCAGATTCTGCAGAAGAATATCAGGATTTACGCAGTCCTTCGGTTGAAAATGTCTGCATAAATACCACAGTCGCTGCACAAGAACGCGGAAACGTAAGCACTGACTCTGAAAGCGAAGATTGTACGGAGGAAGACCATTCTTCGATAGATTTCGTACGTTCAAGTTCGCAAGTAAGTTGTATAAAAAATAACCAACTTGTTATACAAGTCCCATGTATTTTCTGTAAATATTTTATCGTAGACTTTATTCACTTTGTCATTTGTTGTCATACTTTAAATTTTCACTTTTTCCAACAAATTATCCGAGATTCACAATGAAGTCCCAGACAATGAGTCCTTTTCTGAAGATGGGGGTAATCAAGAAAACATCGACTCCGAAAGTAATGAAGAATCTGATCAGGATAATTGTCAGAGAAACGACAACAACCTTCGGCCACTTGCAAATTTACTAGAAACACCTGGCTTTGCAAATCCTGTGACGACGACTGTGGATGCAAGTCCGGGTGAAATACTATTGAATGCTTTGAAATTTAGTTTCGTACACCGTTTGTCTCAAGTTGGGTTCACTGATCTTCTTAGGTTCATTAACTGTATTTTCGCAGAACCAATTCTTCCTGATACTCGTTACTGTATGGATAAACTATTCAATTCATCTGATGTAAAATTTCACGCAATGTGTCCAGCATGCGATGGTTATGTAGGAGAATTTGATCGGTCAAAAGACAGTACACTATCATGCTCTTATTGCAAAACTGAAATTTCACTCAATGACCAGCTGTTTAAAGATTTCTTCATTATTTTGGATCCGTGTTATGAAATCAAACAATTGTTACAATCAAATGATGAATACTACAATTTTGTTGTGAAAGACAGACTTCATGAAAATGGCATATACAAGGACATATATGACGGAAAAGAGTATAGAAAATTTGTAAACTCTTTGGATGTAGACGATAAAGATTCATATGCCACTTGTTCTTTTAATTCTGATGGGTCTCCTGTATTCAAAAGTTCAACATTTTCAATTTGGCCGATTCAGATAATGGTGAATGAGTTACCCTACGATGTGAGAACAAATAAGCCCATTGTGTGTGGCCTATGGTTTGGAAAATCAAAACCTGATATGGATGTTTTCCTAGATCCGTTCGTCAAAATGATGAATAATATCTCCGAACATGGAATTTCTTGCCAAATATTGAATGAAGAAAGGAGGATAAAAATTTTTCCGATTCTGTGCTGTGTTGATTCTGTAGCTCGAGCTCCAATGCAAGGTCTTGTTCAGTTCAACGGTCACTATGGGTGTAATTGGTGTCTGCATCCAGGCGTGTGGGTGGAATCTGCACCACGAAAAGGAAGCACGAAATATCCACTGTTGGATTATTTGCCCGAGAATAGAACAAAGCTCGATGCTCTGAAACACATGCAAGAAAGCTTAAGGACCAACAAACCAGTATACGGATGGAAAAATACGACACCTTTGATCTATTTACTCAAGTTTTGTATTATATTGGGTTTTGTACCTGATTATATGCACTGCCTACTGCTGGGAGTTGGAAAACAATTCACACATTATTTTTTGAACATGCTCTCTAAATCAGATACCGAAAAAATTGATAGACTACTTATTAGAATCAAGTTTCCTCGTGCAGTTTCACATTTAACAAGGTCGTTGTCAGAAATCAGGCAGTGGAAAGCAAAGGATTGGGAAAATTGGATTTTATATTCTAGTATACCTGTGCTAGCAAATGTGCTAGAAAAAAAATATTTATTACACTGGATTACATTTGTTGAAGCCTTTCATTTATTACTGTCAAGTAATATCTCCGCTGCGGATATTGAACGTGCACAGGACTTGTTCGCTGATTTTGTTGGAAAAACAGAAATCTATTACTCAAGAAGTGCTATGACGTACAACGTACATCAACTTTTGCATATAACACAGAGTGTCGCGGATTGGGGTCCATTGTGGGCTCATTCTGGTTTTGCATTTGAATCAGGAAATGGTCAAATATTAAACTATATCAAATGTGCTAAGGGAGTAACATCACAAATTTCAAGGGCCATCGCAATGCGAAAAAATGAGGTTCTCCTGAAAAATCATATCTTTCCAAGGGCATGTGAGAAAAGTATCAATTATTACGTGTATCTAGATAGCAAAATCACTAAGAAAACGATGAAAACGTCTTCTGTTCGATATTTTGGGGTTCCTTGCGCGGCAGATGAAAAATGGATCCAAAGTCTACATTTATCTATACATACTAGCGTGTATAAGAAATTAGTGAAAGATAAATGCTTGTTTCAATCCTCAAATCAAACTAATCAAAGATCAAATAACAGCTTCGCGCAGACAGCTGATGGAAGATACATTGAAATTTTATATTTTTTGTCCGACCAGATCTCTCGTAAGGAGTATACAATTTGTAGAATACTAAAAACAACTAATGCTTTTAGTAACAAGTTACCTATACTAAGAAAAGTTACAGAAATTGATAGGCGAATAGCAGCAGTTCCAACGAGAAGAATAAATAAAATATGTCTATTAATGGAAGTTGACAAGGTACGATATATTTGTGCGGTACCGCATATGTACCTTTATTGAGTGTCTACTTGTAAGTTCGAATAGTGCACGAACTAATATTGTAAAGGCACGAACTAATTGTGAGAAATAAATTGCTTCGCTGTTTAAATATACATGTAGATTTATGTATAAACCGCCTAAAATAAACCATTGTGTAGTTTCATTTTTTAAATTACTTTTTTTTAATGAAATTTTCCTAATCTGATAACCTAGAACATTCTCATCAATTTTCAATGAAATGCTCATCCTTTATTTTCTTCCACCATTTTCCACTCCCTGGTTTCATTTCCTTCGCTCCTCTCTCCTCTCGCACCTCTCTCCTCAATTTTCAATGAAATATATTATATTTATCACAGTGCGCAAGGTGCTAAAAAAGTAATTCCTCGCAATAATTCACATTAGTTGAAAATGAATACCTCCGCTGTAGTTTAATGCCAATTCACGTAATCCCATAGATTTTTCACAAGAATACATACTTACCGAAAAATTGTTATGTTTATTTTATCAATTCTGCGATCTTTATTATGATTTTATGATTTCATTTAAACTTCAGTGAAGCATATATTATTGAATCAATAAATGAAAGCATATATGCGAAAATTTAAGAATTTAGAAAGAATTTTTACGATACAACATGGAACATCATAAATGCATAAAATGCGTTGATTTTGGTGGAATTCCGTTCAAGAACCACTGGATTTTGCAAGCAGGTTACCATATGGACCTCGACTGGATTTCACCGTGACATTGCCATGGAATTCTACTATGGTCTTTCCACGACAGTCTGTGTGATCACACATGGATTCGTATGTTGTTTTTCTCTGATTTCGAAGCAAAATCTAATAGATTTTCTGTGGAGATTTCCATGGATCGTTACTGGATTTCACCGTAACTTTTCCATGGAATTCTACATTCTACTATAGACTTCCTACGACAATCTGTGTGATCACACATGGACCGGCACGTTGGTTTTCTCCGATTTCGACCTGGATTTTGCGTGGAGATTTCCATGGATCGTTACTGGATTTCACCGTGACATTTCCATGGAATTCTACATTCTACTATGGTCTTTCCACGACGGTCTGTGTGATCACACATGGATTCGTATGTTGTTTTTCTCTGATTTCGAAGCGAAATCTAATAGATTTTCTGTGGAGATTTCCATGGATCGTTACTGGATTTCACCGTAACTTTTCCATGGAATTCTACATTCTACTATGGACTTCCTACGACAATCTGTGTGATCACACATGGACCGGTACGTTGGTTTTCTCCGATTTCGACCTGGATTTTGCGTGGAGATTTCCATGGATCGTTACTGGATTTCACCGTAACTTTTCCATGGAATTCTACATTTTACTATGGACTTCCCACGACAATCTGTGTGATCACACATCGACTGGTATGCTGTTTTTCTCTGATTTTGACCTGGATTTTGCATGGAGATTTCCATGGATCGTTACTGGATTTCACCGTGACATTTCCATGGAATTCTATATTCTACTATGGTCTTCCCACGACAGTCTGTGTGATCACACATAGATTCGTATGTTGTTTTTCTCTCATCTCGACCTAGATTTTGCGTGGAGATTTACATGGATCGTTACTGGATTTCACCGTGACATTTCCATGAAATTGAACATTCTAATGTGGATTTCCCACGACAATCTGTGTGATCACACATAGATTCGTAGGTTTTTTTTCTATGATTCTGATGGGAAATCTAGTGGATTTTGAGTGGAGATGTCCATGGATCGTTACCGGATTTTACCGTGACATTTCTATGGAATTCTACATTCTACTATGGACTGCCCACAATAATTTGTGTGATCGCACATGGATTCATATGCTTATTCTTCGAAAATTCCATGAGACGACTGATAGATTTCACATGCTAATTTTCATGGACTATGGATGGACATTTCCATGGTACTTTCACAGGAATTTATACGTAATCCGGGAGGTGTTCCTATGTGAAACCACATTATATCCATTTAGATACCCATGGGCACATCTATACCAATTCAGACCACTATTTCAGGTAGTAAAACTACAGAAAGTCCATGTGCATCCTACTAGATTTCATACGGGAAGCCCGTGGAATTACCCGTATGGATTTTCCATGGTTCTGGGTTTCCATAGATTTAGATGTACATCCATATGATTCTATTGGTATCCATATTGTTCCATATGGATTCCCACCTGGGAATTTTCAGCAGGGAGGCCCACGAATTCTTCCATGATCTGTCCATTATTCTCATCCTTCATTAACCCTAACACCTTTTTATTCGCTAAAGGCATCCCATAAGGATTGTCAAGAGGATAATCGGAGGTATCAAATTTGTTTATGTCGAGCTTCATGACATCATATATATTAGGCACTGTAATATTATATATGAGACTATCAGTGTCGGTGTACATTAATTGAGCTTTTTTCCCAAACTGTTTTTTTATATACTCATAATGGAAATCGTAGATGTAAATTTTTGATAAGTCAAGGATTGAAAACCCTGCATACAATGGCTTATTAAATTTCACCTTTGCTCTGTTGAGCTCGATGATGACCATATCATCGTCGAATACGGTGCAGCTGTGGAACGTAGCCTTAGCGATTAGAGCTCCAGCTCCATACCGACCACCCCACTCAGTAACAAGCTTCACTTCTCGATGCTTTCTCACATTCTCCATTGTTTTCCCGGAAACTGCATTATTGAGTAGTTTATACAAGTTTTTATGAAACGCATCGGTAGCTTTTTGTCTCAATCCAGTATTTAAATCAATGTATAGCTTCATGCATGGTTTCTGTTGGAATTTTAAAACTCTATGAATTTTCTTTAATTTCAAGCCCAAGTTGAGACACTGCTGCAAGTTTCGATAATGAATTATATATTTTTCTTTTGTCAATAGCGTTATCATTAGTTTTATATTTTTGGAGGTGGGTGGCCTGTAATGCTGAGGACAAAGTGGCAAGTCTTTATGAGATTCGTGCAGCTGCTTGGGATATTCTAAATCAGCCTCGAATATGTATCCTGTTTGAGAATCGGCAGGGATATTGTCAATATCCAATTTATCAAAGTTTTCCACCTACTCGAATCCAGCATATGGCAAAGCCTGAACCATAGCTGCACCATAAAGATTGTTTACATCGAAATACATTAAGTACGATTCGAGCTTCGATGGGTCAAAGTCCTCCCCCATGTATCGATTATTTGCTTTTGCATAGCGATTTGAGCATTGAGCAAGACCTCCTATGATACCTTTTTCAATAAACAATAGCATATCAACGTCAGTGATGAGTTCGAGTTCAATGCCTGTTAACTTAAGCATCGCATCGAAAGCGAGTCCAGGAGCAGTATAATAGTGCAAC
Organism: Rhorus exstirpatorius; assembly: GCA_963564615.1. Taxonomy (NCBI): domain Eukaryota; kingdom Metazoa; phylum Arthropoda; class Insecta; order Hymenoptera; family Ichneumonidae; genus Rhorus; species Rhorus exstirpatorius. Next base: position 1,110,512 of record OY751322.1, read on the forward strand.
GGATCTAAATTATATGTCGATAGACAGCTGCGTCGAAAATTTTCGAAAATGTCAGCTAAAAGGAGAACATCGATTTTGAGATATAAATCTGAATATTCTCCTAACGTTGATATTTTGAAAGTTTTCCAGACATTCATGGCGTGAGCCTATGAATCTTCGGAAATTTCCTCATTATTTAGCCTAGAATAAAACTGCTCTTTGGATGGTAGCTCAGTCTCGTCAAGTTTCATCCAACAATCGGTATAATCATATGGGTAAACCCCCTTTCTAGTCGGAAGCTTGAATTCCGTTGCATTTTTACAATGCTTACGAGTTATTTGTTTTTCATCGCTTTCCAAGTACGATGCTAATTTTTCAATGCTACACGCCATAAATTTGTATGAATCTAAAAACCTGAACTCTACAAACGTGCCCTGGACTTTTTTTGTGAATGAAATATATTTCTCCTTATTAATTGGCAGAAGATAAACCGCACCTTCGAATGCAACGGCTAATGCTTTAATCAGGATATGAGCGTCATATCCCGATAAATTATGAAAAATAACCGGCACCGCGTGAGAGTTTTTATAATTTAAATTACATCCAGTGTGTGCGGGCCCGCGATACTTCCCTGTGAAATGGCAATGATCTCGAACTCTCAACTCGTTATTTTCGAAAGGCTTCTCACAAATATGACAAATGGTTACAGATTTGAATGCGCTTTGCTGATCATCGCTGAGATGCTCCATTGGTATGATGTTCGTCAACCGGGTATTCACCAAGCTCGCGATATTTTTCAATTCCTCCATGAATCATCCAATACAATCCAAACCTCGATGAGATTTAAATTCCGAAATGGTATCATCGTACGAGCAGTGGAAGTAGTAGGCGATGGAGTAAGGCACATGCTTTTGGTAGCCCATAGTATTCGTCTCCTCCGCAGGCGCAATCGGCTCCAGGAGACATTCGAGATCAGCATATATCACGAACGGAACATTCTCTTTATGCTTATAGTTTTTAAACCTCATGAATTTCGCATCACCCTCGGGAAAATACACTCTGCACTGGTTCGTGCAGTCGAGGATATGCTTCTGCAGCACGATTTCGCTTTGAAAGTGACAGAGACATCTGTCACACAACCATTTTTTACCATTATGGTTAGAAATGTGCGAGCCCACTAAGCGCGAAATGTTTTTTATCCATGCAAAGTGATGGATAGGACTCGCAAGATCATCTTCATCACAATCATGCCTGTCACTCTCGAGCATGAGAAGGTGAATTGTTGATTTAGGAGATGTTTGTTTACTGATATATATCGGCACTATTACACTGTTTTTCCTCTGATTATCAACACCGTAAATGTTAATTTTAAGGTTATTCATTTTTTCAAGGGTTGGCACTTTTTTTACAGTCATTGGAAAATCCAAACCTTTGTACTGTAAAACTTCACTGAAATGTCTGTAAGAGCTTGCTCGATTGCATTTTAGAACTGGCGGAGAAAGTGCAGCAGTGACTGCCCATAAAAAGCAAAATTCGTCATTGCTCTCTATGTTGACTACAGCACGCTTTCGTTGAATATCTTTCGGAACACTAACGTAGGTGCCTCCCCGGAGTGGCACGTATTTATTAATATTCACAGTTAGGTTCGATACTTCGTGCAGTGACCAACCAGACTCTTTCCCATGAAATTCCTCAATTTTTTTCAACAACTGATCTTTTACATGCTCCTGGAACCACATGTCGATGTTCGTAGAGGGAAGAATTGCCTCATTCCGCGTGTTAAAAAATTTATCCTCCAACGCAGTTTCACCTATTTTTTTAAGTTGAAACTTGCACGCTAATATTACGTTAACCTTTAAATTGCCATAACGCTGGGATGCAGCTTCCAATTTGGTGAGGATCAAGGGTTTAGAATCATCGAGAAAAGCATCGAGATCTTTATGTTGAAGGTTGATGACTATGCCCGTTTGGATTCTTTTTTTTAACGCCGTCTCCATATCCTTCCATCGCACTTTATCAGCTGCTTCAGAACCAGCTCCTCTTTTCTTCAATTTTTCTATCACCGATAATACCGACGCAATTGTCGCTTGAATGCGCATTTTCTCATGCACTGAGGGACATTCGCGCCGAGAAATTTTCGTCAATAGTTTCACGTTTTTTTCCCCCTCCCTAATCCACCTTAGTGCTATTGCTGGTGATGATCTTTTTTGTGAAATTAAATAAGCGTTTTCTATAATGGAAATGAGCTTCTTACACTTATGAGTATCCATATTAGGAGAAAAAATAACCCGAGAAGAAGGAAAGACTGCACAAATGTTAATGGAGGGCTAAATGATTGGAGCCAGCAATATATACTCCCACTCCTTCCCGTCATTCTACGGGCCATCAGCATCAGCAAGTATATCAGTTGCACGAGTACATCTTCGTTCGGGTCGTCGTAGAATAAACATAGGGTTCCAGGGGTAGCGTTGCGTGGCCACAAGATTTGACGCAACAGTCTAACTGCTAGACGACATTCCAATGCCATTGTAAATATTACGCAAGATATCCGTCCATGTTGATAGCAAGAACGCGACTAAGCGTGTCATAGCGGCATTCCATGAAAATCAAAGCCTCATTTTCCGGCGGTTTGTCAAAATATGTAAACACTGTGCAGGCTCAAGCGTGTTCAGACATGCAAGATGGCATCATCCGCTCTCGAAGGTAATGGGAGGGCTCGAAACAGGTCGAGACACGTCGAAGGCGCATATCAGTATACCATTTTCCGTTAAATTTTTTTCTCCGTCAATACAGATTCAATCAGTTTGCCGCATTTTTCAATTCTTAATCTAAATCGCTCACGATCACGTGCAACTTCTTCCCATCGGCCTCGGCGAGCGGCTCTGTACGCATAATCCCATGCATACATCACATGAATTTGAGCTCGAGTATCGAATCGAACGTGCTTTTCCATATTTTCAATATCCTCTTCGTCCCAATTTCATCGCAGTTTGAAAAAAGATCTGCCGCAGCACCCTGCGCTACATCTGCTCACGCACCAGTCAGTGATAGGGAAACGCTTATATGAATTCGGTCAGAATGTATATTGCTAGCACCTGCTAGGGGCATTTCGATGTTTTTCCTTCACGTGCCGAGGACCGGCCGGATCATAGGCGCCTCTAAGATTTTATGTTTGGCCTTTTCCAGACTGCGGTCTGGTCCTTAGCACACAAACAGAAATGATTTATGACCAACGATAAGGTTGCGACAAACAGACGCACTGGCTTGGGAGGGTAGCGTCGTGTGTGGTTGAAAGGTCTAACGCTCCGGCCCGCTATTTACTTGTTAGAGATAACAATATTCCAATGCCAGCATGAAAGACAAGCTGCACTGCAGCTGTCAGAAATAGCGGCATTCTAATACCACCCTCAAAACTAGCCCCCCCCCCCCCCCCTGCAGAGACGCCAGTCTAACTGATAATCAGCAATCAAATGCCGCCATGAAAAATTAGGCGCACCACCGCTGCCAGAGATAGCGGCATCCCAATACCACCCTCAAATCTAGCCCCCCCCCCCCCCCCTCCCACCCACCCCCTCCCAATGTCTCGACCCATAAGAGATTAGGTACCCTCCAGTTGTTAGAGACCCCCCCCCCCCCTCCGATGGGCTCCGTGCATTCCGGCTCATCGAGATAGCCCCCCCCCCCCCCCGGGCTTGTGTCTCGGCTAAGTGGTTCATGTCTGAGCTAAAAAATGTCGGTAAATGTCGGGGTAGGGATCTTGGGTTAGAACTCTCCTTGTAACACTACTGACAATGCTCGGCCTCACGTTGCCAAACCCGCTAAAACCTACTTAGAAACGCTCAAATGGGAAGTCCTACCCCACCCGCTATATTCCCCAGATATTGCGCCGTCCGATTATTACTTGTTCCGTTCGATGACACATGGTCTGGCTAATCAGCAGTTCCGCTCATATGAAAACATCTCAAAATGGCTTGATTCGTGGATAGCCTCGAAAGACGAACACTTTTACCGTGACGGTATTCGAGCTCTGCCAGAAAGATGGGAAAAAGTTGTCGCTAGCGATGGGAAATATTTTGAATGATTCGTTTGTAACCACATTTTCACAATAAAGTGGAATTTTCATCAGAAAAACAGCGAGAACTTAGTTGCGCACTTAATAAATAAAAATGGGATATTCCATTTCATGTTTCATTGATTGACATCTTCAAATTTTGTAACAAATTTGAGCCAATGGAGTTGCAGCGTCCAAAAGAATCATCGCGCTAATTACAAATATTTAAATTCATAATGCGATTTTTAAAAAATTCATTGAATAAGGTCGAAAAAATAGAAAATATAAATTTTCTTACGTAACAAATACGACTGATGACTGAAATTATTGACTTACGAAACTTGTTTTTTTATATTCTTATGCCCGTTTTACAATACGGGAAATACGCTTCAGCGTTAGAGCCACCATGATATGTATACTAGTAAACAGTAAGGCGGGGTGAATGAGCAGAAAGAGAGAGAAAGAGAGAGAGAGAGAGAGAGAGAGAGAGAGAGAGAGAGAGAGAGAGAGAGGGCGCGAGCGAGCAACGCGAGATGCGAAAAAAACTCTCCTGTAGTGATATCCGACCACCTCTCATCTGCCGTTAAAAAAAATTGATATAATTTACAAAAAAAAGTACTTGGTACGACTCACTGAAAATAGAATGAAATATTTCCAATTACACGTGGAGCAAAGTATAATTTGAATAATCATGTGCATAATTAGAAATTGATCTTACATAACACCGGTCGGTGACGTGCCACTCTTTTGATACGTTTATCCATCCTTGATCCTTTCGGACAAGGGTATGCGTCTTTGCGGTCTCCGTGGCATAATTTTCTAATATCCCATTACACACGATTGGATCAAAGAAGTAAAAGACGAACACTTTCAGCAAAAAATTTAAATTTTATTATTTAATAATAAAACGGCACGGCATAAAACACTAGAAATTCAGCTTTAAGAATTGATATTTCGCGATGCTGCTTGTGAAAGTTGGCTGCTAACTGATGGTAGGGTTAGTGTGGGTATTACTGCGGTTAAAAATGAGGGTCCATCTTGACGAGCATATTTTAAAAAATGATTCGAAATTACGGAGGTTTTATTGTTTTCAAATCAATATTTCACTTATTTTGAACTTTGAAAAAAATTAACAATGTTATCAAATAACTTTTTCATTATATAAAAAGCATTTGAATAAATAATGCAGACGCTGTTATTACTGCGGGGTCTAGAACGAATTGTTCAATGACTGTGCCTCTAATACTGCTCGTTGTGTATGTGATTTATAATTTTAAATAATGATAAAAATTTAAGCTCGCTAATATCTGATCTTTACTAATTACCTGCTTAACAATTAATATCATATTCGAAATAATTATACAATCTACTCAAACCCGCTTGTTTTCATTTGATTTCGCTTTACTTTTGTTTCTACTTTTGACATTATCTATTATGTATCCAGAATATTCGGCTGTGATAATAGACAACTTCATAAGACACGAGACTGATAAAAACATACATCTTAATATTTTTATAGGTTAAAAATTGAAAATGTGTCAACCGCAGTAATCGGTACGCACGCTTCGAAAGGATGGAGTTTAACACTGCGGCAATAGTATTACAACCGCAGGAATGCACGCATCCTTAAAAAATTCGTACCAAATACTGCGGCGGCAAATTAAAAATGAAAATAAATTAAATTTTCATTCTAAAAAATTTGTTGATTAAAAATAAGTCTTATTTTAGTGACCGTAATAAAATATAAGGATATTGCAACAATAACAAAAAAAACAAGGACCTTATACTAATATCAATTTTAGACCATTGCTATGAAAAAATTGAGAAAAAATGTTGAAATTTCCATTCACAAAGACCTCTTCATTTTGAAAAATCAACAATAAATTAAATAATCATGATGCACGTCATTTTGTTGATTCATTGTGTTTTCTAGACATTGAATTAACAGTCTAATTTTTCAAGATATAAATTATGAGACAAGATTAAATTCTGATGATAAAATAAAAAAAAATCCCAGTTATACCCACACTTACCCAATATCTTTATTAAAATCGAGTTTGAATGTTGAGAGAAAGTTGAAGGGATGAATTTTTACCTTCATGAAGGAGTAACGTATGTAACGAGACACCAGAATAAATATACGTAGGCCTCTTTTTATAATTTTTATTAAAAGCTCATCACGCACAATAAATCTTGTTGACGCACAAAGCCGTCAGTCTTCTCAGTTTTCTTATGGTTGCCACCGTTACTTAGTTATATCCTATGTTGGCGCGGTTCACACCCGTCTCTTAATCCTACTTTGAATCCACACTATGTAGTACTACATTCTCAAGAAAGGCCTCAGCAGCTTTCCCAAAATTCATTTAAAAAAACCACGTCTTTCACGATATAGGTACGCGTCATTGCGTGGACCCGAGCATAGGCCCACGTCGCGGTGGGCCTGATTTTTGTCTCTCGTATTTGGCACACACTCGATAGCAAATCGCATAACAATTTTTACTTACCTCGTATAACTGAAGTAAAAAATGCACGTAAACACTCGTGGCCTGTAACTTTTCCGATATGGTTTTGTCAAAGAACCCCTGAAATGAGTAATCCTAAAAATGAATGAACAAGCTGCATTATATCAACGCAATGATTTTTTATTGTGCGCGAAAACGTGCGAACGCTGAATCACAACAATTGAGATTCTTATTTTGCACATCTGTCCGGTTACTTACCATATTTCGTGATGAACCCTAAATTTATACGACATGAACAGTTTCGTCATTGAAAATTATTGTTAAAGTAAGAATGCATTTTTGACGTTGTGATGTCTCTTTTCATTTATCTGGTCGGCATTCCTGAAGTCACAATTTTTATTCGTAATCATTACAATTTTTTTTTTCGTTAACAACATATTTCCTAAGAATGTGAACCTAATTGTGATAAAAAAGTTGAAAATTGCATGTTTTTGAGGTGTTTGAACACAATGTCATGTTTTTATACCATGTTTTTCACCATTTTCGCATTGAAATTTTTTTTTTAAATAATAATATCATCCCAGAGTTAGGTTCATGTAGATTGTAATTTAATCAAGAATATTCACACTAATTTTTAGAACGGTTGGTCAATAACTTTTTGAGTTAGAATGCCCACCAGCAAAAAACTCGGATGGCGATCGTCCATGGAGAGCAGCTTCTAACTTCACTATTTCCGGCAGAAATGGCTTGAAAAAATTACAAAATGTACTTCAAAACATGAATGAAATATCCTCCAAGCTTAAACAAATTCTGATTATTCCTTCCCCGTTAAAAAAATTCACGAAAAACACCGAAATTTCGGCCTCCTAAACTGATTTCCCGCCTTCAACAATGAGCGCATCCAGTTTTCTTAATTATTTTCATTTCTTCTTTATTTGTTGTAATATGTTAAACAATTTAGTAATGTAAACTATTTTCACATCTTAAGTTTAAACCGTATTAAAGTTTCTTTAATCCAGCCGCATATGAACTTGGCAATTTTAAATCATTTTTTTTATAGGGTGTAACGGGACAGACAAGGCAGTCTACCGTTACAATATAGCACATTTCGTCATTCATTGTTTATATCCATATTTGATCAATTTCGCAATTCCCCGAAATCCCAAAATAGAATCTCTCCTTCCGAGAAGCCCATGACGTCACCATCGTACCGTGTGCAAAAGCTCTAGAAGCTTGGCGAAATTGCCCTACTACAAAACTTTCGACCAATCAAATCACAGCGCCGGTTGTTCATGGAAAAGTATTTAAGAGCATGACGAGCAAGCCTCGTCCTCATTTTGATCAACGTTATCGGTGAGCATTATTCGTGTCAAGCGATTTCTCGACATTCATCATTTACGACGAATTCTCGTCGACTTGCGATATCCACTTCGAGTACCAACTCTCCAAGATTCTCAACGAATTCGTATTACATTTCTGGCAATCGAGGACTACGAAATCGAACGACATCTCTGCAACTTCAGCTATCTCGAAAAGTCTTTTTCAAGACTCTTTTTGATCATCGTTGACTAGTCCTTTTTACGACTAATCAATTATAACGTACTGCTTGTCTTTCTCAAGACACCGCAAATCACAACTCTCGTTCATTCGTATTAAATAAAAGATTTCAGGCGATAGGGAGCCTGGTTTGCTTGAAGCCCCCGCGCTGCGTCGGGAAGTTGGATAGCTAACCAGGTGCACGTCTCAGAAAACAAAACCTCAAGATAGGGAACCAGAATCCTTGGAAAAACCCTCAGCACTGTAGCTGAGGGCGGGAACAAGGAAGAAGGCGCATTGCTGAGAAAACCCTCCACGAGTGATAAGCTTCACTTATCCTCGTGAAACATTAACGTCAATTCTTGAATCTTTTGACCTTCTGTCTTTATAAAATTGAAATCCTTGTAATGAGTAATTTGACTGACAACGGTTAATCCCGCCATGTACATGTATATAGAAGAGAGATGGTAATTTCGGAAATCCGAGTATGAAAGAAATTTGTTGAGCGTCCGAATTTGGTCGCGACTAGCCATATTCTCTCCTGTATGAAAATTAGAAGAAATTGGCACGGCGAACGAGACGGACGCGTCTCGTCTCTTTCTCTCGGCTTGGCTCACTCATCGACATCTTATCAGCACGACTTTTTTGCTATTCGGGACACGCTCCGCTATGGGTCTATCATCATCACGACCACAACTTCCAATATCCACCTGAGCGTTGGATTTCATCGATCTCCATGTCAAGAGATAAGTTATTTAACATTAAAAAGGATGTTTATCTGTCGCGTATATCCCGTCCACTATTATTGGGGAAATTATTGAATTAATGAGTCGAGCCGAATTACTTCGTGATTATCACCGATATTGCCATTTCTCTTTGTTTTACGTTATTTGTCTCGTCGTATTTCTTTTCTTACATTGAGCTGCGATATAGCTATAAATATATAGTAACGAGCGTATGTACGCATATAAATTTGACCTCGTATACGTGAAATTCGACCATGTTACCTGAAAATATCGCCATCATTGTTCAAGCCTTCGTAAAATTTATAATGGTTATACTTTTTGTATATTTGTTGAATTCGATGCATGTACATTTCAACGTGATTTTTAAAATTTATTTATAACTCTCATTTTCGAATAAACGATAAAATAAAACGAGTTCATTTCATTACAAGTAAATAAACAGATATCTTTCATCCTCTTGAGAATCTTTTAGAATCATTCAAATTTAGGCAAGTGGCCCTCCACTCCCAGGACGCTGGTTAAAACGCATATATTTCAGTCAGCCGACAATAAGATATCATTTTTCGAATTATAACGAAAAATTGATTTTTGTGTTTCCAATCGCTTCCCGATTGGAAGCACCGTGAAACTTGCGAAAACACACACACGCGTATACACACACAAACACCAACGAACATTTACACGGGCAACCAGGCATAACAATAGAGAGACGTCGCGTCTCAAAGCACACCGAGTCTCGAAACATTGTGTACAGTCTCGCGCCACATAACTAGCGAATTGAGACCATAACGACTAACGTACGAACGAGGACAATACGACGATTCGAGTCAGACATACGAACGCAGACTGTTTCCTTAACATCTCAGAGTCATTTATCCTATATTGCAGTCCAAATTAATCACACCTATTCTTCAGCCGTTCAATTCCTTATTGCCCAGTTGCCGCTGGATTTAACTTTTGCTTGCCCTAAAGGAGACCTTGCTGCTCAAGGCTCTCCTCTCCTTTAAGTGGCCCGCTTTTTACTCGCCTATGATGAAGGGTCACGTTATCCCCAGGTCATCCATGGCCAATGGGAAATAACTATAATAACCAATCTGAGGCATTCTTGAAAAACCAATAAAAATTATCAAATCAATTCGGCAAACCTCTCTGCTACACAATACGTCACTGACCTCGGGCCTGTGTCGAACCATCTGTTCGCCCGGACGAAACAACGGGACGACAGACGAGTACACAAAACAATCATAACATATGAAACAAATTAAAGTAAAATCGTGAATTCCTTACGAAAATAAATTGAGGAATTTCATGAAACGTTTCAAGGGAAATGCATAAACAAATGTACTTAGCGTAATTTTTTTACATGAGATGAACATCTGAAAATACCAACATTTCTTTTTCAAGCTATTGGTAATGGATTGGTAATCTGGCCTATTAATACTATTAAAGTATAAATTATGAAAACTATTCATTCTCCACTTAGCAGCTTAAATTCGCCTTAGGTGCTTTCCATCTACTGACTTAAGTCGACACAAAATGATAGTATTGGTCGTTTCTGTTAGAGCCAGCCAATCATATTACTGTGTGTCTAATTGTGTCGACGTGTGTTGGCTTGATAAAAAGCACCCCTTATCACGCTTAATACTTCGAGCATATACCTGTATTAATAATTACTAATTACCTAATTACTAATAATTGTTTCTAATGATAGTAGATGTTTTTATTATTAAATCAATTTTTAATAATTAAAATAATTTCTTTATTAATTCTTGATATTTACGTAATAATATTCTGAAATTTTTAACATGTTAATTCCACGGATCGAGATCTGTAATTCAAAAAGTATGAATTACGAAGATATCTAAGCTATCGACTATATTCGGTGGCACTGCACACCCGTAACGTGGAAACCTCGTAATTAAACTCTATCACGATGTCTCTATCACATTAAACTCTATCACAATTGTCACCGCAAAATTGCGACCATCGATGGGAATATCTTCGCTTAGGCAGGGCCGTAAATAAAGGGGCAAAGGCCTGTCAAAATTATAGGTTCAGGCATCTCTGAATAACAATACACTTCGGGCAGTATAATACTACCCAGATAGATTTCTTCTGTTCCGCAAGCATTCGCTATTTTTATCATTCGCCTTTTCAGTCTTTCGCTATTTTGTAGTTCGAATTTTTGTACAGTCGCTTTAATAAATTTGAAGTTGTGTACTTTCTTAATTTAGGCTAATCTGAAAAGTGACAAGTTAAATTATAACGTGTTTGATTTTCGGCGATTTGATATTTTGACTCTCGCTATTCTTCCCCATCCATATTTCTACTTTCGATATAAATTTACTTCGATATTTTTATATTTGGATTTTTTATTTACTTTTCAAAATGCTTTCGTTATGATTGGCCATTCTACATTTGAACGTTCGTAAATTTTCAAATTCGAGATTACAACCGTTCTAAATTTCGATTGTTCGAAATTTTGACCCCCACCCCGTTCCATTATTCGCTCAAAGCGCTCAGCTTAACCGCCCAAGCATGGGCAAATTAAGCGTCTTGATCTTGAGCTCTTTGAGCTTTGAGTGAATAATGGAACGCTGTCTGGGTAGCGAGGACTTGGTGGTTGGTGGGAGTAAGTTATTTGTTTCGAATTTCGAAATTCGTTTCCAATTTTTGTCCAATTAGTTTCAACTAAAGGAAAATCACTTCGTGATGATTGGTGGCCTAATTAAAATCTTTGGCCATGAAAGGTTTTTTTAAAAAATTTAAATAATGAAAATTCAAGCGTAAAGTTGACTCGTCATTTTTTCACTGACGCCAATTAAACCCAATATGACCCAATATAACCCAACTGATTCCAAGTAAACCCAATATGACCGAAGCGACTCCAAACAAGCCCAACATGACCCAACCGACTCCAAGTAAACCCAATATGACTAAACCGACTCCAAGAAAACCAAATACAGCCCAATTGACTCGAAGTAAACCTGAAATGACCTCACTGATTGCAAGTAAACCCAAAATAACCGAACCGACTCCAAGCAAACTCAATACAACCAAACCGACTCAAAGTAAACCAAATATGACCTCACCAACTCTAAACAAAGCCAATATGACCCAACCAACCCCAAGTAAACCCAGCATGACCCTGTCGGCTTCAGGTAAACCCAATATAATCCTATCGGGCTTAACTAAACCGAGTACAACTCCGAACACCTGGTTTTGGGCAGCTTTTTGATTTTTTCCGAGCATCTTGATTCTTGATTTACCTTAAAAATTCCAAATAACATAGAAAAAAAGCTCGTCATAGTTTTTTCTGAATCCATTTTCCAATCGTTTTCGGTGAGATACAACACTTCAAATTGCACATTGCATTTACCACATCATTGGCGAATATAGAGTGTGCAAAGAAATGTTCGTCAGGTGTGTGGGAAGTGGCTGCACGCTTCCTGAAGTTTTTTTGTCACAGTTGCGCACAGTTTACGCACACTTTGAGCCTTGGCCTCTTTGACACACTTTATGCACACTTCATGCACACCCCGATTCTGAGTATGTGCATATCCGGTGCACACTTCCTGGACGTTCAGGGGATAAACATTCACGCACATTCCAAACACATTAGCTCGCTTTTCCCTAGCGAAAATGGAGTGTGCAAAAAATGTTCGTCAGGTCTATGGGAAATGACTGCAAGCTTCCTGGAGTATGCTGTCACAGTCACGCTCAGTTCACGAGTTCACACACACTTCGATCCTTGAAACACTTCATGCATACTTCATGCACACGCCGATTAGTTTGTGCACATCTAGAGCACATTTGTTGAAAGTTCAGGCGATGAATACTCGTACACATTCCCAACTCATGAATTCACTCTTGTTGTGTAATTTTAACTTCAAATTGAAATTTTAACTTCAAATTCGTGTTAACCGACAAAAAAAACCCCTGAATATATAGTTACAGTGAACCTAGTGAGCATTAATGAGGTTCAAATAGAGCACGTGTGGCAAGTGGTAAGCGCAGCGTGAAATTCGAAGTGTTGTACCTCACGGAGAGTGATTAGAAAATCGATTTCGATAAAACTATGACGGAGCGTTTTAATATCCCAGAAAACATAGTTTCGAAAAAATTATGGAAACATCACGTAATGCGTGTTTTCTTAGATGTAACATTTACATCCTGAACTCCATTGATGTAGCGGAGTTTGTTCTCAAATTTGTCGTCCTTTTATTGAATCGAAGTTATGAAAAAACTACGAGTTATCGTTACGTAACATACTCAGCTCATAGATGTAACTAACATATATATTGAATGTAGTCACTTTTTAAACGTTTAAAGGTGTTTTAATCCATAACACAAGTCAGATGTTTTACTATAACACGCTTGTTCGCTTCTTAAACGTGGGTCAAATTGGCACAATAAATACAGTTCATTATATATAAATTAGCAATTAAATGAGCCTTGAACAAATTTAAAATAGTTATGATTGAGGTAGTTCGTTGCGGATCTACCCTAAGCATCTAGTCGTCAATAAGACGCGAGCAGAAAAAGGCTTGCTTCTCGTTTCCCCCTCTCGTGTCAGATCTCAAGTGAGAGAGCGCACTGCGAATGAGTCGAGTCTTGTGCTGTACGCAAAAGCATGACCTTCGCCTGAAATTATTTTTTTCTGTCCTTTCAAATCGAATATTTCGTTACATCAAATAAACAACTTTAAGTATTGTGTTAAAAAATTAATATACGTGTTGGGAAAATATTATGTGGAATGCTCTCGCTCAAATCACCCACGGCAGCACCTCTCGGTCAGCGCTCCTCGCGCGCTCTCTCTCGGGATTTTCCGGCGACTCGATCGAAGAGAAGGCGGCATTTCATCATTAATCGCTCAACCACCGTGGCTGAAACGCACGTGTTTTCGATAAATTAAACAATCTGGATATTCTCTCAATCTCGCTGTGGGGGTTTTCAAGTTTCTAATTAAATTTCTCGATTTTTAATACAACACTCAGGATTTGGTTCACCTGTTAGGGTATCAAAATGTCTATCTCTAGAAAGGGCTGCTCGTTATTCGAAATAAATAAATGGAACAAGTGAGGCCTTTTGTTCCATTTGATCCCTGACATGATTTTACAATTTTTCGTGCGATACTATCCATTTGTTTTACCTCCTAAGGTGTCCAAATATAAATCTCGAGATCGGGCTGCTCGCAATCCGATGTTAGGAAATGAAAAAAGCATGGACTTTGCATTGCAACGACCGACGAGCCCACATAGGCCTCGACGAGCCATCTCGCGAGTATCCTCGCTAATCTTACGCCATGTCGATTCCTCATCGATCCTCGCCGGCCGGCTTTGACCACGTGGTCTTCCCCCATTATGCAATCTCAGGCCTTCTGCCTAATCCCTCGCCCCAGTCCATCCGGAGTCGTCTCGGGGAGAGCACCTTCGTGTCTTAAACGTGTTCGCAAGTCTCTATATACATACATTCCCCTCGGTCTCCCCGAGACAATTTATTGTGCGTGTGATTAAAAGGTATGTAAAACCATGGTCTCCGGCGGCGACGTCAAAATTTTAAGCCGTCGAGGCGTGTCGAATCTCGCGTCTCTTATATTTTTGGGTTTATTATGTTCATCGAAAAAACGTTCCAGCACCCGAGTGTGACTGGGCCGTTGTATCGCACGAGAGCGTAATCGCCGAGACCCTGCGGGGATCCCTCGTCGATATTGTCCTGCGGGATCGATCTCTTCTACCTGTTCTTTCGCTGTGGCGGATATTTATGAGATTACGATTAACTTCGTCATTTACCTACGAGTCTTATTGTCTCTCGCCACGAGGCCATATACGCCTCAAACGAGTACGGACATCGAAGCGAGAGAGAAAGAGAGAGAGAGAGAGCAACTGCGTCGTTACGAAAAGCGACGCCATCCGCCATCTTGGGTTGACATACCGCGTGCTCCTCTCTCGTCAACCCGAGAGACACAGCTAAGTTCCTCGTATAATAAAATATCGATATTGTTCGCTACGTTAAGGGGGGACAGTACTGAAATTGGAATTTTTTTTGTTTGTATATGGATATTTTTCAAATCTTGACAACTTTTATGAAACTTTTGAACTAGAAACTGACCAAAACTCAGGGTGTGTAGTGTTACGTCCTGACCCTCGATTTTTCTCATCTCGGCCAAGAAAAGCGCGGCTTTTCCTTTAACACGTTATTCGAGATAAAATCGGCATTGGCCAGGTTATTGCCCTGTTTTAAGCCTAACCTTGCGGAGAATTGCTCAGGATGGGCGGAGAGTGCATAATTTGGTAACAATGGCAAATTGAAATAAAATCTCGAGAGCAAAACTCTTTAATTTTCGCGAGACACACCGAAAAAGACTAATAAATTGTAATTCGGCAAAATCGGACAAATAAAACTCGTAATATAAAGGGAGAAAAATGGTGTGATCACATTAAATAAATTCTGACATAAGAACGAGAACTAAACTTTCACTGACATGGGAGAAAAGATACTACAGGGCCATCCTCAAGATAAGCCTCCTGGGGTTTTTCCGCGCAAACTGCAAGGACAAACGAAATTATCGCGAGTACTAAAATGACCGCTACTACAACGATAGCTATTTTTAGCTGAAAAAGGTCCATGGTCATTGGACAGGACAACTCACACAAAGAAACAACACAGAATTTACTCGACCACGACTCGATTGAATTTAATCACTCAAAGAAATTCGAAATTGCTCGAAAATGAATTTAACTCCGGATGAAACATAGAAACTATATCGGAAATAGAGATCGAATTATGAACACAAAAAAACACTATTGATTTATCATTTCCTGGAATAAAACGTGAATTCCTCAAATAAATTTAATTCGCACATATTTCACCGAATTTACAAACATGAGCACTTCTTAGGAGAAAATAAATTCACACGAAAAATAATTGAACAGGTTTTTCGGAATGATTTACTTGGAACATTGAAATAATCTAATTGCACAAATAAAAATAAAAAAAATTTTAAAGGACGTGAAATAAATCGGACAAAGAATTAAATTTAACCATGAGGAAGATCAAGTTGGCAAAATAAATTTGGTCAGACACTTTTCACAAAACTGAAGTTAAATTGACATAACCTTCTCGCGAAACTGAGTTTAACACAAAAATCTGAACTTCCATAAAACTGAATTTAACACAAAAATCTGGATCTCCATAAAACTGAATTGAACACAAAAATCGGAATCTAATACAAAAACGGATAACGCGAAAAGGGAAAACAACGACGAAAATATTTCATAGACCTTCAACGGTGAGTAACCCGGTAGCTTCGGTTACAGGTCTCCAGACGTCATGGGGTGTCGACCGGGGTCGGAGACACCGCGCAACACGAACGAATATAAATGTGTACATGCGAGAGAACATTTTTAAACACTTACTACTTCGATGATCGAACTGGATGAATATGGATGATTATAGAATACGATGAATATAACGACGAAGACGATGAACAATTCAGTGCAGATGGGATGATTGTGCGGTGAAAGTGAATGTTCAGCCGAGATTGATAAGCGGTGAAATAGTTTTATTCCACAAAAAAAATATGTTCGTTCACAAAAGAAAAATAAACCGTTCGTTCACAAAAATAAAATGTTCGTTCGCAAAGATAAAATGTTCGTTCGCAAAAATGAAATGTTCGTTCGCAAAAATAAAATGTTCGTTCGCAAAGATAAAATGTTCGTATCGAAATCCACGGAGACAGTTTGAATAAAACAAAGTAGTAAAATAAAGAAATTGGAGATACTGTGGCCAAACGATGAAAAGTATATAAAAAAAAATAGATTAACACGACGGACAGCGATTCGATCTCTTAAAATTTTCTCCCGGCTCTGACACACCGCGGGCTCATTACCCGGTTTTATATAGGGTATTGCAGGATGACTTAGCTTCGGCGGTGGGGAGATACGCCCATAGCCGCCTAAAACGCTCTAGGCCCCTCCGCCGCCTCCACCTCGCATTCCCAATGACCGCTAGGAATCTATATAATTGAAAATCCATACTTCTAATTCATACAAATTTATCCTGATTATAAAACATTCACTCCTGTATTCCTTTATAATAATTATTCCGTTATTCAATAATCCGTAAAGCGATTTTTCCCCTCGTACATACGCCGTCTTTACATCAAGACGTTCATTCTGTCTCTCTCATACTTGCATATACGGTATCTACTCTCTTGCTCACTCTGCCCCTCGTTTCGGAGGTACCATGTATCAGAGGAGTTACCCCTCTTCGGCTTCTCCTACAGGCCACGCGCTGGTCCACCGTAGGCTCTCGGTGACACACACACGCACACACACATACAGCCATGCACATTTCCATTTGTCTTTTCGTTCGTGCTCTCGTTTGGTGACGATTTCTCCTCCATTTATTCGTATCTCTCTTGCTCCGCATTGCCTTTGATTTATTCTCTCATTCCACGCATCTCTATCTCTTTTTAATTTCTTGCCATGCCGAGCCTGTAACGCGATGGTACATGCAAGGCTCTTTAGTTTCGATTAAAATTATTCCACTGATGGTGAAATAGTTCTCAAACGATTTTTATTTGATTAAGTGACCCGATTTTTCCAATAATTGGGAAAAATCAATAAAGTAATTCTATAATTATTGATCTACTCGAAATACACAATGCGAAACCATTTTGAAACAATTTAAATTATTCATTGATGGATATTGATTTTTATCACCCGGTTATCTTGATTCCACGTTAACGCTCGGATTCTGATCGTTTTCCTAATTATTCTTTGCTTGTTTGTTATAACATTGAAAACTTTGTCCCTATACTCCAGATCCTGTGTGATTTCCCTAATCATTCTTTATCATTTTTACTACAGGAATAATCTATTTCATAAACCGCGCATTAATCATGCATACATTAGCTCACCATTCTTAATAAGTACTAAAAAGGATTCTTTCTCAATTACATCGTTTATGGATAATCCTTGCTAATGCACTATGAAATTTCCATGAATCTTTGAATTTGGTCTTTGTAAAATTATTATTCATTGTTAATTAAACCATGTGCTTGCTACGCTTTTGGGGTCCTTGGTGGATTGCGATGTCGAATTTGCGGCGTCACTTATCGATGAGACATATGTCTCTTGAACCTCGTGATTTTTATTCAAAGGCCTTCCGCGCCTTTCTCTCTCTCTCTCTCTCTAAACATGTAGAGAGAGAAAGAGCGCCTTCCGCGCTCTCTCTCTCTCTCTCTCTCTCTCTCTAAACATGTAGTTCCGGTTAATCGGAAGACGATATTCGTAACCAGACGACAGCAGCTCTGGTATAACCACATGTTTCCGAATGTTTATTTAATTCTCATTAACGACGTGACGGTTGGGTGTCCCATCGAAGTCTTTCCTCTATAGAGTCCCCTTGACTCGACCACTGCGTCAATTTGTCGATCACGTGCAGAACTCATGTAGATCATCCACGAGAATCATCCGATGACCTTTTTCAGACGCTGTTCCCGAAAAGTTGTAGCAAGGCTAAAATCGCCCATAAATTAAGAGCAAGGAAAAAGAAACAGCAAGATTCTCAACGAAAAAGGAAATCTCCTTTCTTTGACCAATTTTGACTCATGGAAATCTCAAGCTATTCTAAATAATATAATTGAATACTTAAATGCAATAAACTACATACTATTCACCGCCACCTTTACCATCACCGATGACCTGACCCAGGTACCCATGCTCATTCTTGATTTTACATTTTCACATCCGTTCACTCACGTACTTTCGGGAATTCAGTTCATAAAGTATTCATTCGGGGATAAAGAAAAAGAGGATCACCGGTCACTTAGCTTTAGATGAGGCATACTCACTCTCTCTCTTTTTCTCTTTCTATCCATGCACGCGTGAATCTTCTATAGCCAAGGATTTCTCCGACATCGGCGGTTGTTTATATTCATGTCCGACGATGGACGTCTCGTAATGAGGACCTTTGATATCGATGCCACCATGGGGTCTCCTCTCGATAGCCTATGCTCACTTGAGACGTACTTGTGCAGATGGCTAGAAGAATGACAACTCGAACTTTCCGTGTTGGCAGGAGGAAAAATAAAACGTTTCTCTAGTGTGACCGGGTCCCTTTCCTCGTATTGAATTTTATTGAGAATTACAAGATATAAGTAATCTTAAATCAATGCAAAAGTCCCGAAAGTCGCGGGACGTAACAGTAGGTCAAATATTTTGTGAGTTATGGCTATTTTTCTAATTCTAAAGTATACTTCTTAAAAATGTTCCCTGCGCATACAGTGTTATCGCAGAGGGTTGAAATTTGTTCCTCGCACATATACTACCATAATCTAAAAATTTGCGGAAGAAATTTTCAAATAGACTTTATTTGGCTATTCAAGCTATTACCAATGCAGAAGTATTTTTAAAAAATATGATTTGTCGTACATTATGTACCAGAAAATGAGTTCTATTGACACTACGCCAAATTCCTTCCAGCAATTCCAAGATAATGTGCCCTAGAATATGTGTTTCAAAGGGGAAAGTGATCGGACTAAAACTAATGCGCAGGAGATTTTTTGAATATTCAAAAATACAATTCCGAGATAAACGCGATTGAATGAATTTTTCTTGGAACAATTCCTAAGAAGCAAAAAGTAAATGGGAAAGGCTTAATTTTGTTCTGTGAAGATTCCTGACGAATAGTAATTGATATTGGAGTTTATTTATGGCCATTACAAGTTATCACTACTGGAAAAATTGTACAACTCACAAGAAGAGAGGCATAGATCCGGATGATGGATTCAGTTCAAACTCCCCAAGAAAGTAACTCCCCAAGAAGTAACTTCTAGAAGTTACTTCTTGGGGCAAAAAATGAAACCTATGCTGTTCAATCCAATCTCATAGTTCTTTCCTCTTTGTCCGAGCCCAGATTTGTAATATTATTGAACGATTCATCAATTACCTGCGATGATCCAATATATGTCATTCTAATTGAACCTAATCACTCATGTTGATAAAAAGCAGCTGATTTACAATAAAAACATGTTTCTGTTTTACACGATGAAATTATCACAAGCCTCATCTTTAAAATTCACAATTTCTAGCGAAAGACGCCGGTGTCAAGTCTTTGTCGCTGCATCGGATTATCAGGCTCCTTGACCGGCTTGTCATTATACAATCATTCTGTAATATATTTATACAATAAGCGGTAAGCTCATTTGATTAATATTCATAGTTTACAAATTTCAAATAAGTGTAACGTGTCGCAAGACCCATCTGACAGTTGCGAACCACCGATATCCAACATCAGTTTCACTATCACTTTATTGACAGTATTGCAGATTCCGCACATTACTACATATAAAACATGAAGCTTTGGGAAATTATGATATAAATTTGAGAAAAAATTACACTCTTCTGTTTCAAAAGTTTTCTCAGGTTGTTGGCTGTTCATACGAAATGATTGATATCGCATATGTATATATGTGAGAAAATCAATATTCTATAAATTCAGAAGTAACCATTGCTGTTCATTTCATGTTTCATAAATCACATTTAATCATTGGTGCTTGGTTCATGACTCTCGAATTCCTTTAGATACACAAATATAACCCGAATTCGTGAAAAGAAAGGTTATAACAGCAGACAGCTGGACGAATCACGACAGATCTTACTTTGTGATCCGCACACCAACGTGGCTGGTGGCAGCACTATTGTTGCGGAAACGAAGGAAACGAGATAGCCGTACAACTTTTTTTTTCTAATCGTTTGGTGATCGTTGAGTGAAGATTGGTGAACTAATTAAAACGTTCGGCGGTCAATAGTTTTTTTTATAAATGAATCATCAAAATTTTAACGTATTGACCGCCAAACATTTGAATTAGGCCACCAATCATTATCAAACGAGTTTATTTCAATTCCAACGTGACCGTAAATTGTTTTATTATTTATTTGAAAAAAAAAACACTATTTACCGCCAAACATTTTCATTAGGCCACCACTCATCACCAAACGATTTCCCTTCAATATAATTAATTTGGAAATAAATTAGAAATGAAATAACGTATTTATCAGGCTAGCTTGACAGCACGTAGACATTTGACAGAAGTCATGTATCAAGCGTGTATCTTTCGATAGAAGCAATGAGTATAGGATAGGATAGAGTGGAAGCTACCATATGGCCGCAATGAGGATATATGAATTTCAGCGCCATCTGTGAAGTGGAACTCATGAACCATACAGAAAAGGCGGTAAAAGCGCCATGTATTGTATATATAATATGTATGTATGTATATATATGTATGTATATATCCTTGGTACACTCTTTAAATCAAAGCAATATTTTAAAAAAATTACAGATGGGAAAAGTATATCACAAATTGATCATTGCACAAATTATCCAAGACGCTGACGACCGACGAAGGCGTTAGTATAGCAAATATGACGCGAATAACGCTTTTTTTGGTTTATGGGGTTCAAAATCACATTAAAAAAAAAATTTCACTGCCATGATATGTTTTATATATGGAAGAAGGTTTCAAGGACATTATTCCGACAAAAACGATCAATCGATTTTTTAGTCATTTTGCTCGAATTTTTCAGTACTGTCCCCCCTTAAGCGTTACCCGTCGCGATGCGGACGAGTTACGCCGTTACTTTAAAAAATTTATTGCTCACTTAAATTCCTTTCATATTCGTCATAAAACTCGTTTGAGTTCCTGCCAAATTTCAATTCGTTATAAACGATATATGTTCTGTGACAGGAATCTCGCGATTCACGTCACCTTCGGCCAACCTCACCATCCTCGACGCCAGGAGAGCCGTTGAGCGCCAGGTAAACTTTTTAATTGAACGGCGGGAATTACCAAACCCGCGAAACTTAATCGGAACTTTGAAAAAAAAAAACGTAAAGGAAACACGGAAAAGGGACGCCGGCGTGTTGGATGGCGAGATCGGTGACGGTATACCCGATTCGCTCAGTGTGTAGGTTGTGGAGAGAGGGCGTGGACGACTGGCTAACTCTCGAGGGCCTTCAGAAAACGTAACCTGCAATAAATGAACTCAACACGAAAAGTAACGTAGGGGGCCTTGGTTCAGGCTAATTTATTTAGGATTCGATAGCTTAAATTACAGACCAAAATCATAACCCAATTTTCGATAACGTAAAACAAAACGAAACGAGATCTCGGTAACGAATCAAACGGAACGGTAGCACGATAACGGGAGCGGTAACGAATAATACAAATTCGAGAACGGCGAGAACGTCGGTAGCACAAAAAAATACATTCGGTAAAGCTGAAAAGAAATTCGAAAATTATGAACGATAACGTCTGTAACGGGAACTGAGCCCGGTAACAGGAACGGTAACGCCATGTCAAAATTCGGCGAGAACAAACGATAGCGGCAAAACGAGAACCAAACGATAGCTCGGTAACAATCGATAACAAAACGTGAACGCCGAAACAATAGCGCGGTAATAAACGATAGCAAAACGTGAACGTCGAAACGATAGCTCGGTAATAAACGATAGCAAAACGTGAACGTCGAAACGGTAGCTCGGTAATAAACGATAGCAAAACGTGAACGTCAAAACGGTAACTCGGTAACATACGATATCAAAACGGGAACGTCGAAACGATAGCTCGGTAGCATACGATATCAAAAAAAAAACGAGAACGCCAAACGATATTTCGGTAACAAACGGTAGCAAAAGATAGCTCGAGAACAAACGATAGCAAAACGTGAACGTCGACACGATAGCTCGGTAACAAACGATAGCAGCAAATCGAGAACGTCGAAACGATAGCTCGAGAACAAACGATAGCGTAACATTACCAAAACATGAGCAAGAACGGTAGCATGTCGGGAGCTCCCCGAGGGGTGAACCGCTCGGGTCAAGAGTTGCGCCGCAAGAGAGCGAATATCGGATCGATAGCTTGATCGAAGAGGTAACGCGAAAAGAGGGGACGATTACGCGCACGCGTAATATGATTACAAGACCACTCTTCTCCGTACCTCACGCATACACATAGAGCCCTAACACCGACACGAAGCGGTGAAATTGGAACGGTAACACGAATTCGAATAAATATATTTCGTAATAATCGAGGACGGAAAAATGCCTAGGTGTTATGGCGTTGGGGGTTCTTTTTACTTTGAGGATGGTCATCCAAGGGGTATTCTTCAAGTATGGGGAAGATCTGGGACAACGTAAACTAAACCTAAGATAACAGCAATCGGGCAATCCACGACGGCTGGGTGATCGCAATCCCAGCCGGCAACGGCCTTCCATACGTAAACGTAACTAAACCTACGATAACAGCGATCGGGCAATCCGTGGCGGCTGGGCGATCGCATTCCCAGCCAGCAACGGCCTTCCATACGTAACTCAAAAATCGTCCTTCTCTCCCCATACCCTTTACCGTGAAGCGTCGAGATTTTCACTCGATCCTTTATACTTCCCTCGATAACTCGTCCCTAAAGACCGAATATACCGGGTGGCTCGTTATTTCGGCCCTAGCTCACGGTAACTCGGTATTTTTCCTACTGCTAACCGCATAAAACATAACTCGCAAACTAAACGTGCGATAACGCAAAAACTGAGAAAACGGTAACGAACCCATACCCTAAATCTTAAAAATTATCCGGAATATCTTGCATATCTGCGCGTAAACGAGGGTCGGAACGACCTGTGACGCTAAAACTGGAAAATTGCGTCACAGTTCGTATAAGATTATTGTAAAAGAGAAATCATTGTGTGATAATTTGTCTGCGGACATTAATTGGAGGGATTGCGATCCTTTTCGCCGAATCGATCCTATGATAGTTGCGTGGCGTTATTAAGAGCCTTACCGTTGTTTATGGGGCATCATTACATTGATTTAGTGTCCATTCCTTTTCTCTTTTGTTATATATTGTTTGTGTTCGCGTATTCTATGTAAACGAAGAACCGCGCGAATTAATGAGTGGGTAATACGAGTCATGACTCACGCGCGAATCGTTCTTTTGTACGCCAGTATATTATAGTGAAAAGCTCGCTTACGACTATTGCGTCATCCTCGATACGATATAATAATAATTCTCAAATGAATCTTACCCGACTCCCGAGATTCCGTGATTTCGCGTGCGAAGCGAAGTCTGTCGTCCCTCAATAACACAAATTTTGTTTGTATTCTCCGAGCGTTGAAGGAGATAAATGTGAAAATTATCTCATCGAATAAATGTCCGGTGGATTATTTGAAATCGAGAGTACGTTTCTTTATTTTTCGTATCGAATAAAGACCGAATTGTTACAAATGGCGCCCAACGTGGGGCTCAACAGTCTAAAAAACTGAGCTTTGTTCGAGAATTATTTAAAAAAAAAAAATTGTTGAAATCGAATATTGCATGGATTGATGGCGGTGCCACGCACGCCCATTACGACGCGATCAGAGTCGAATTCCGGAATTATTCCGGATAATTCCGAAATTACGCCCCCTGGTTCGCAGACGCTCTTGAGTCACCCTGAAAATACACAATATCTCCGCCCGCGTATTGATCGTTCGCCGATCACTCACTTGAGTGACCTTGCAGGTTCGGAATATCGTTGGCCAAATCCTCTTGACGGCGGAGCATTTTTAGAACGACAGCGACGTGAGCACGAGAGTTCTGTTCGTGACCACGCAATGACTGAAAAGACTGACCCAACCTGGGCGCATCAAAATCAGCATCCGTCAAACGAAATGGCCGAAGAATTGAGACAGATGCGTGCGCTGTTGCAACAGCAACAGCGACAGTTAGACGAGTTGCGACCTGCCGCGCCCCCTCGCCGAGCAGACGACAACGCAGGTATGTTGAACGGGCTCCTTCACGGTTTTCAGTCTTTAAAAATCGATGATCGTGCTTCGCAATTTGATAATGAGCTACTGACTAATCCGCGGGAGTTCGCGCGTTTCGTGAAGCTTTCTTATCCGAATTCTATTCGATACCGGTCCGCGTACGAATAAAAGATCAATAGCTATCGCGAAGATATAGTATCCAGTCAGGCTCATCACAAACGTTTTTTTCTTTTAAACAAATCACGGAAGCACAATTGTTCGATCCACCAATCGGCACCTATGAGACCAACTACACGGTAGTTTAGCAATTGCCTACGCGAATCCGAGAAATATTAGTAGCGATCGATTATGATTCGACGAGCGCGATCTCCGGGGCCCTGTCCCAGCTCGACTCGGTCGCCGAGGAGCGCGAAAAGGATCGCGCAAAGAAGAATGTCCCGATGCCTAACGCGGGCTATAATCAGAATAACGCCACGCGAAATAGTGCCCCTCCGAATCCGTTGCGGATGCCGAACCAAAATTATAGTGCGAATAATGCCCCGCGAAATCACGCGAATCCTGGTCCTCCCGTGAATCCGAGCGGGAATTATTCACGCAGCCCTATCTATAAGCCCCAGAATTCATCACCAATGCCGACATTACCGATACGCATGAACAACGCGAATCTATACGCTCACGAAGTATCGGATCCTCCTGAATCGCCACCTGACGCGGGCGCGTTTCCCTCGTCGGGCTATTCGTTCTTGTTCCCTCCTCCGGCCTATCAAGAGGCACGGTAGTGCCTCGAGACAAGTACATTTTCTCCTATATCGACATGTCGAGAGGTACTACAGCCTCTTATACACCGCACAACTTGCTTATACATAGGAGTATATCTATATAACGAAACTTATTTTCCTAATTATTAATTAATTATACGGACTTCGGCAATGATATTAACACGTATATTTTTAATTTTTTTTTCTCTTTCGATCGGTACCCAAATAAATGCTATAGTTATTGATATATGAGAGATATCGCATTTTATTCATTATATTCGACGTACCATCACTTCACACGAAATTTTCGCATCTGTCGCACCAAAATCTGTCGCACCAAGAACTGTCGCACCAAGAACTGTCGCACCAATTAGGTTAGGTCCACGGGTGGTGACAGGTTGGTGCGTCTCACGTGCGTGCGTGCCTTATCTAACTCTCTAGAGCAGTGCAGCATTGCCCCGAAATTCGTTTTCATAAAAGTCGTTTCCGCGATTATTTTATTAAATAGTTATTTAATTGTGTGGAGTAAACATTAATTGAGAATTGTATTTTTCCACGATTCAGGATTTTTTTAGTCGCGATAGTGATGCCACCGAAACGAGAAACTTTTCCATAACACGAGACGAAACAAGAAATTTCTCGTCTCGAACATTTTGGCTTTTCTCGTCTCGAAACATTTTGATGAGTCGAGACAAGACCAGGCGACCGATAAGATTGTTGACCGAGAAATCGAGGAATCTTGATGTTCAATCCCCGAATTTTCCCCTTAATCCTACATCACCAAGCACATTTTTCGTCCAGGCTGATCGCACCATAATTTTTGGTGTCTAAGTTAATCGCGTCATAAGTTTTTGGCGTCCAGGTCGATCGCTCCATATTTCTTCGTGTCTAGAGGTCAATCGCGTCGTAGTTTTAGGTGTCTAGGTCAATCGCGTCATAGTTATTGGAATCCAGGTTGATGGTACATTAGTTCTTGGCGTTCAGGTCGATCGCACCATAGTTCTTGGCGTCCGAATCGATCGCACCATAGCTCTTGGCGTCCAGGTCGATCGCGACATAGTTCTTGGCGTCCAGGTTGATCGCGCGGTAGTTATTGGCGTCCAGGTTGACCAAGCCATAGTTATTGGTGCCTAAGTCAATCGCGTCATAGTTCTAGGAGTCCAGGTCGATCACGCAATAGTTCTTGGTGTCAAGGTTAATCGCGCCATAGTTCTTGGCGTCCAGGTCGATCGCGTCATAGTTCTTGGCGTCCAGGTCGATCGCACCATAGTTCTTCGCGTCCAGGTCAATCGCGTCGTAGTATTTGGCGTCCAGGTCGATCGCGTCATAGTTCTTGGCGTCCAGGTTGATCGCGCGGTAGTTATTGGCGTCCAGGTTGACCAAGCCATAATTATTGGTGCCTAAGTCAATCGCGTCATAGTTCTTGGCGTCAAGGTCGATCGCGCCATAGTTCTTGATGTTTAGGTTAATCGCGTCATAGTTCTTGGTATCTAAGTCAATCGCGTCATAGTTTTTAGCATCCAGGTTGATCGCGCGTTACTTCTTGGCGTCCAGCTTGATCACACCATAGTGCTTGGCGTCCGGGTCTTACGCGCCATTTATATGCGTAATGCCTTGCCGTTGACCTGGAACTTAAGAACTTCAGAGCGCGAGACCTGGACAGCGTAAAACGCATTCCCGTCAACTTGGAACTCGAGAACAATCGAGTGGTCGACCTGGACGGTGGAAAACGCAATCCCGTTGACCTGGAACTCAAGAACTACGAAGCGTGAGACCTGGACGACGGAAAACTCATTCCCGTCGACCTGGTTCTCAAGAACAACGGAGCGCAGAGCCTGGACGGCAAATAACGCCTTCCCGACGACCTGGTGCTCAAAGATTACGAAGCGCGGGGCCATTCCAGGACGGTAGGTGACGGATGCCCGTCGACCTGTGCTTAAGAACTACCGAAAATGATACCTGGATGGCAGGAAAAAAGATCCCATGACCTGGGGATCTGGTGCTACGGAGCGCACCACCACATGTCCATCGGGAGCAAAACATAAAAATAATCAAACGTAAAAATTAATTAAAAAATGATAACTCTGGGTGACGAATGATGTTCCGGAGGATCTGTTTATTGCGAATTTGTACTCGTCTAATCGATTACAAATAATTGATTGAATATATTACTTTCATAATTTATAATTAAACGTTGTTCAATTACAATTTTAATTTGTAATTAAATTCTTGTCGATTTCAAATTACATTGATAATTTGTCATTACACAGAAGTTTAATTACAAATTACATTTGTAATTTGAAATTAAAAGAAGTGTAATTAGAAATTTGATTTGTAATGGGTAATTGAAAAGAGTAAAAATTTTAATTACAAATTATATTTCTAATTTTTAATTACAAAATGCTCAATTACAGATCACATTTGTAATAGTCTATTGAAAAAAGTTTAATTTCAAATTACATTTGTGATTTGTAAGTAAACAAAGTTTAATTACAATTTCACAACTCGGTTCGGTACAGACAATTCAAATTTCAAAGGACCTGTGCATACGGACAACATGCTTTATTTTTCTGTACCAATTCGGTTATAGACTGCGTTTGTCTGGATCAAATCGCTTCATGGGATTTTTTTTTGTAGTGCAATGATTTGTCGAATTTTTCTGTGTTCAGTTGACTATGATGGCTTTTATGAGTAGAATTACGTGGGTCGCGGTCGGGTTGAGTCTGCGTTTAATTGATATCTTACAAACGAAGCTCTACTATTCCATCGCGAAAAAAAAGATAGTGCTCAATACTATGAACCGACTATAGAAAAGCAAATGATAATTCGTGTGCTAGGTGCTAGATTGGGGCTTCTGATGTTGTGAAATAATGAAACCATTCCACAAATGTACGAAATGTTTTGGCACGACAATTTATGCCGTCAAAAATTGTTCAATTCTACCCTGAGCATAGCAGTCACCATTCAAAGCTTTTACATAGAAGTCACATCGTAAATATATATCGACATATATAATGCTTTGCAAAAAGAAACCAAATCCCACCAAAAACACCATGAATGGTGTATAAAAACTTGAGACAAGTACATTTCCTTGCGTCGTTTTGTTTATGCTTACGAAAAGATGTCATACCCAAATATTTGACAAATAAACCTTTACAAAAAGATGTCAAACACAAAAAGTTGTCAAATAAATTCAAATAATCTAAGTCACAGTTGCCAAGTCCATCAAGCATTTTCATTGTTTACATTTTTATTAACCGTTTATAAGTAAGTAACAACGCTAGAAAACGTATTGAAACGGACTTAGGGACTTAATCTAAAAATTTAATGTTTGAAAGATTTTATTGAAAAAAAATTCGCATTGAAAAAAATAATCCGAACGAAGTACTTGGCGAGTTATATAAAATGACTGTACAGACTACCTGTTACGAACTCGCCAAGTACTTCGTTCGGATTTTTTTTTTCAATGCGAATTTTTTTTCAATAAAATCTTTCAAACATAAAATTTTTAGATTAAGTCCCTAAGTCCGTTTCAATACGATTTCGAGCGTTGTTACTTACTTATAAACGGTTAATAAAAATGTAAACAATGAAAATGCTTGATGCACTTGGCAACTGTGACTTAGATTATTTGAATTTATTTCACAACTTTTTGTGTTTGACATCTTTTTGTAAAGGTTTATTTGTCAATTATTTGCGTTTGACATCTTTTTGTAAGCATAAACAAAACGACGCAAGGAAATGTACTTGTCTCAAGTTTTTAAACACCATTCATGGTGTTTTTGGTGGGATCCAAATTACGAAGAACCGGAAGATTCGAGTCGCGATTTAAACTCACAATTGACGCGCTGATAAGCGGTCCTCCTGCGCGTCAAAACCCATATGATATTCTAGAGGACTTAACTAAGGACGTCACGAAGGTTCCGAGTAGCTCTCCTGAAGATACACCGTTCCTACGATGCCCTCGATTATTAGTCCGTGTGTTCGGGGTACCGATCTCCGCCCTCGTTGATACGGGAAGCTAGGTCACCTGCATCTCAGAGGCCTATTACGCTTACTTACAATCCCATTTCGAACTCATCGAGTTACCCGTTACGAACGTAATCGTCACGACCGCGATCGAAAAGAAACCGACTAAAGTGAGAAAGCAAGTGCAGCTCGACCTCGTAGTCGGGGAATGTGCGTTATCGACCCCCTTTCTCGCTGTCCCATACTTGACGTCGCACATGCTCCTGGGTAATGACTGGTTTTACAAGAACAAGGTGATTATCGATTACGATAAACTTATGTTTACGGTTTCCTATTATCGCGTTCCCGATAGTTTCATCTCGTTTGACCGGGGAAGCCCGGAAAAAATGTTGATCAAGGTCGAGGAGGACATCACATATGTTCAGGTGATCACGGCTACCTAATTCCGCCGACTGGTTAATTCGGCGCGTGCGGCCCCGCATTCTATCGAACGACCCGCCGCGTCAGGGGTAAACTTGGGGCAAGAGGGATTGCCGAGCGGTCTAGAGCGAGAAGAGGTCGAACAGGTGTCTAACGACGATATTTGGATGGAGACGCTTGAATTTCTCGCGCGAATGTTTTTCCTGTCGGAAACTCGCGATTCGGAAACTCGGGATAGTTGCCGCGAGATCGTCCCACCGGAGGTTACAGAGCCGAGGAAGGGTCAAGCCGAAAGTGTAGAAAAAAGGGGTGAGACGGAATTAGCGATAGTCATGACCGAGACGAGCCCTGGGAAGGAGTGGGAGGAATACGACGCGTGTCGATCCTCTCGCTTGTATCTTGAAGAAGAGGATCACAATTTTTTCGATGATGTTCATTCACTCTTGCGCGAAATCGCGTGTATCACGCCCGGTCAAGGTCAAGCATTATACGAGACGCTCATGAAATTTAAGAAGCTGTTTTCCGCTAAGACTGAGGGAGCCGTGGGTTATGAGCATGTCATTAAATTAACAGAAAAGGATGCGGTAGTCCGCTGGTCCTATCCCGTCCCAATTAGCCTCCGAAAGCGCGTGGAGCATGAAGTCGACGAAATGCTTTGGGACGGCATCATCGAGCGATCCGTGCGTCCCTATTGTAACCCGCTGCGTATCGTGCAAAAAAAGGACGGACGTCTCAGGATCTGTCTTGATGCCCGTTTCATAAATAAAGTCATTGAATCGGATAATGAATCACCCCCATCATTCAGGAATTGACGCAAAAATATCACGGCGTAAAGATTATGTCAACCTCCGATTTAGCGAACGGATATTGGCAAATCCCGCTGGAAAAAAATTCTCGTCCGTACAATGCGTTCCTCTATGGCACCAGTCTGTATCAGTTCTGTCGCGTCCCGTTTGGACTTAAAACTGCGGGGAGCGGATTCATTCGCGCACTCAATAAGACTTTCGGACGTTGATTCGACGACTTTCTCACGATGTATATCGACGATCTCTTAATAACCTCGCTAACTTTCGAAGATCATTTATCTCATTTGAATCAGGTGTTCACGCGCCTCGAGGAGCACAATTTCACTCTAAGACTAGATAAGTCCTTTTTCTGTCGAACGTCAGTAAGTTTTCTCGGGTTTGAACTTTCGATTGACGGCGTCAGACCCGCGCGCGACCGCCTCGAAATTATTGAAAATTTCGCCGAGCCCTCGAATAAAAAACAATTGCAATCCTTTCTTGGCGTCTGCACCTATTACCGACAGTTTAGTATTCGCCATTCTGAATATATCGAGCCCTTCCGGGCATTACTAAAAGAAAAGAATAATTGGGAATGGACCCACGAGCATTCCCGAGCTTTTGCCGAACTCAAACGTAACTTTGCTGAATCCGTGACGCTACGCCCCGATCGAGTATTTAAGCTCCAAACTGACGCGTCAAATAAAGGGTTGTGTGGGGTATTATATCAGATCGATGATGAAGGCGATTACCGTATAATAACACTGGTAAGTCGTTGCCTAAATCAGGCGGAGCTGAATTATAGCACGACCGAAAAAGAGCTCCTGGCAATTGTTTATGCTGTTACGAAATGCCGTGCTTACCTGATAGGTGTTCAGTTCGAGATAATTACCGATCACAAAGGCCTCAGCTTCTTAAATACGACACAATATCATACGGCTCGACTCATCAGGTGGAGTCTCATCCTCCAACAGTATACGTTCACAGTAAATTATTGCTCGGGTCGGGATAATCTTGTAGCAGATTTTTTTAGCCGGAACCCCGCTAAGCGGTTTGAAAACGAGATTCCCGCCGATTTGAAAATATCGCACGTCCTAGCACGAATCCTCGTCTCTGAAAAGGCACCCCCTTTGACGTTAATTGGAGAATTGACGCGAGAGATCGACCGTATCCTAATCGAACTACGACGAGCACTGCTCGATATTGCAAAATCTCAAAGCCGGGATGAACGGCTTTCCCGAGTGATACAATAAGTACAGGAGGGTCATCAAATCGACAACTACTGTATTCACAACGACACCCTCTTTCGCTGGTACTCGGCCACGGGTCGATGGATGCTAGTCGTTCCTGAACCGCTAGTGGAGCAGGTGGTAGAATTCTTCCATCTCAAACTCGGTCATCCGGGCGTATCGAAAACCCTTGCCCATATACGCGGATATTTCTATTGGGATCGGATGGGTAAACATGTTAAATTATACGTGCGGACGTGCGATGTCTGTCAAAGAACGAAAAGCCTGACCTATTCCATGCAAGGACCTAATCAGTTCGTCGCGGCTACGAAACCTGGGGAGCTACTAACCGTCGATTTTTATGGGCCCTTGCCTCGTTCCACGCATCGCGCTCAATACCTATTCGTCGTCTTAGATGCCTTTTCAAAGCTCGTGCGCCTTTATCCGATCGCCCGTGCCACTACGGCGGCGGTCCTTAGAATATTACAAACGCAATATATTCCGGAGTTTGGTCGCCCTTTCGCCCTCCTTGCGGATAATGGGTCCCAGTTCACGTCTCAAAAATGGAAAAAGGCCCTCGATGAATTAGGAATCAGGGCTCGGTTCTGTTCTGTTTGGCATCCTCAGAGTAACCCCACTGAGCGAGTCATGAAGGAGTTAGGACGATTTTTTAGAGTTTTTTGCGCAGAGGCACATCATACCTGGGCGAAATACGTTCCGCGAATTGAACGCCTCCTCATTATCACAACGCACCTTAGTACCGGGTATACTCCGTATGAGCTTCAGTTCGGTAAGCGTCCGCACGATGAGATCGAAGAACTCGTCTCCTTCCCGGAACATAAGGAACTCCCGAACGAAAAGAAAATTCTCTTGGCGAATGAAAATATAATCAAAAATTATGATAGGCGAAAAGCGACTCAAAGATCGGTGTCTACCGTAACGCTGAACATTGGCGACCTGGTCCTCCTTCGGGTGCCCTACCCCTCGAGCGCGATCGATAAGCAAACGACGAAATTTTTTCATCTGTATTACGGCCCGTACTGTCTCGCGGAAAAGCTTGGCGAGAACGCGTATCGTCTGGTGGATCCGGATGATCCTAGCCTGCTTAAAGGAATTTATAACCGACTGAGCCTGCGTAAATATCATGTGCCCGTTCAACTTAACTGTCATAATCTTTCTAACGTTTTCAGCTGATATTGATGCGCCCAGGTGAGTAGCGGTCACGAGTGCACTGTATGGGGAATGCGTTACTGTAATATTGTATTTTGATGTGTGCGAATGCGACCGCCATTGCCCACTCTCTGAAATAAGGGTGATGATGTAACGACCGACGAGCCCACATAGGCCTCGACGAGCTATCTCGCGAGTATCCTCGCTAATATTACGCCATCTCGATTCCTCATCGATCCTCGCCGGCCGGCTTTGACCACGTGGTCTTCCCCCATTATGCAATCTCAGGCCTTCTGCCTAATCCCTCGCCCCAGTCCATCCGGAGTCGTATCGGAGACAGCACCTTCGTGTCTTAAACGTGTATGCAAGTATATATATATATATATATATATATGTCGAAGAGAATCCAAAAAAAGGAGAAGAAGGTCGAGGGGAATCATTTATAGGACGATCCATGTTTTACATGATGATTATATAATGCGAATACATCCGGTCTCTCGCTATCACGTTCGATTTCTAATCTTTTTAGTTCGCTCGTTGCTAGGCTTCCGATGTTTCGCTTTTCTTTTCTTTTCTTCGCTTCCTCTCACTCATCTCCGATTCCAATTCTCGCTGCTTGAAGTTGTCTTTCTTCTATTCTCCGACACTGAATAAATAACGATGAATCTGATAACGATGTAAGTTCTATTTGCAAAAAGGTAAAAGCAATTGTTACTTATTTTAAAAAGTCTGTAGCTGCTGCAGATAAGTTGCGAACCGTTTCGGATCTCAAACTCATCCAATCTGTAGACACACGTTGGAACTCGACGCATGATATGCTAGCAAGGTTTATAGAGTTATCGGATAGAGTAGGTTCAATACTTTTACAATGCACGACAGCTCCACCGATGATTACCGCATCCGAGCTTCAAACGGTCAAAGAGTTTGTCGAATTGTTGAAACCTTTTGAAGATGCAACAAAAATAGTATCTGGCGAATCGTATCTCACTGGTAGCAAAGTAATACCCATTGTGAGCACTTTACGAGCGACATTACGGTTATCAAAACCTGAAACTCAAACCGGAGATCGAATGAAAAAACTTTTGTTAGAACAGTTCCAGCAAAGAATTGATTGTATAGAACAAGTGTCTGTTCTCGCAATAGGAACAATTTTGGATCCAAGATTCAAGCGAATCCATTTTTGCGATAAAGTAGCCTGCGCTCATGCCGTGAACAAAATAACAAGGGCTTTGAATAGCACAGTTTTGAGTGACTTGACAAATGAAACTTCAAATTCCGAAAGTGTTTCGGTACAAAAAAAAGATTTTTGGACGTATCACAAAAACATTGTGAATTTGAATAAATCGAACGAAGTCGTTCATTATAATCAAAACGAAATGCCGGAAGATTTGAGATACTATTTGCATCAGTCGCCAATCAAAATAGAGGATTCACCGATTAAATTTTGGGGTTCAGCAAACAAGTCGCCATTGAGCGAACTCGCTAAAAAATATTCGGCCATAATTGCGACTTCCGTTCCGTCTGAGCGGCTCTTCTCGAAAGCGGGCAGAATTTTGAACGAAGCTAGAAATCGCCTAAGTGGAGAGCATTTACAGCAATTGCTATTTTTGGGATCATTGTCCATCGACGACTGGCATTTGGACTGAAACTTATAAACTCTTATATTATTTTTGTACTATACTACTGCTATGCTGTTTTATAATTAACAAATTTAAATAAATGTATCATTAATATTCAGTTTACATTTTTTAATTTGAGTATCGATATTGCTGATATCGATATTGCATGCCCGATATTTCATCTGTATCGATACTCGGCCCACAAATACGTATCGATATAAAATATCGATACATTCAGAATGTATCGCCATCACTAATCCTGGGACGGCTGTTCGATGGCGAGGGGTTACGTGTGGCAGAGGGGAAGGGGGAATGGTATTCGAGGGTCAATGGCATGGGAGAGGGATCAGCTGTGCTGGCTCGTAGGCTATGGATATGGGACGACGTTGGCAGTGGAAGGGGGAGAGAGACGACGCTTGACGACGATGAGGCATTATGTGTGAATTTTGCTGCTTATAATTATTTCCTTAAATTTAATGTACATGGGAACGGTTTGCGTGTGGCGACGGACTTCGACGGGCATTATGGATGATAAATGTGACGCCGTGTCACAGTTTAAATTCCTTTGAAGATAAAATTACAAAAAGCCCTTGATTTAAAATTTCACGACCAATCAGAATGTTACTTTTGAGATACAGATCTGGTAGAATATGAAAAAGGATTTCAAGAACAATGTCGTCGATTTCCACTTCAGTCAAAATTTGTAAGGTGCTATGTACGCTTGTTTGACCAATTCCGGTCATCGTCACTAAATTATTAAATCTTTTTCCAGAAAATTTAGACGACATTGATTCTTTCATAAGTGAACATTCGGCAGCAGAATCGAAATTAAATAAATATTGCTCACTTGATTGCCGTAGAATGCCAGAAGGAGAGTTTACTTCGCAAAGATCAATTCGACGTTCCATTTTCGTTCCACTATTTATTTCGGATAATATTTTGTTGTTCATTCCAGGACATTGGTAAGAATAATGCCCGATCTGTTTGCATTTAAAACAGGTTACTGTATTTTTATGATCTGTGTTTTTCCAAGTACTTTCTTCTCGAGATACATCTGCTTTCCAATTGTTCTTAGAATTTTCTTTTCTTGAATAACATGCCGGAGATTTGTGACCGAATTTTCCACAGTTAAAACATTTTATGTCAGAAGTGAACGATTTTTCTCTGTATCGTTTCGTTTCGATCACGTTTCGTTCATTTGTTGATTCAATCATTTTTCTTTTTAGAAATGATAACGCTCTCAATTCTTTTTGAAGTTGACTTCTTGTCTCAATTTCCGTTGTAAATGAAAGATGTTGAATACGGGATTCAAATTAGGAAATATGAGCCAAAACGACCGAAACTGCAATATGTTCAATCGAGAGGTTCTTCCAACGAGACATGAGAGATGTTGCCATGGTAGCTGCATAAGCAGCAGCACATTCGCCTTCCTTTAGCCTCTCTTGATGAAGATTTATCAAATAAGCAGAAAGCGTCTCTGGACAATCGTACCTTAGCAAAAATATTTCTTTAAATTCAGCCCAGCCCATTCCAGGAAATGAATTTTGTGAAAGCCAGAATGACGCTTGTCCCTTCATGGCTCGACTCAAAACGTTCATGAGCGATGCGCCTTTTAACGGAACTTCCGATATACAAATTTCGGCTGTCGAAATGCATCCTCGGGCATCGTTTCCTTTTTCGGGATCGAATTCAGGTAATTGAATTTTCTTGTCGTCAGGTTTCTTTATGGCTCGAATAATTTCCATGAAACTGTTACGCTGTTGTTCCAAAATGTTTTGCCACTTTTCATCATCATTAATTTTTTCTTCTGCCGATTTTCCAGGTTCGAATCCCACTTCTGATGTCGAAGAGAATCCAAAAAAAGGAGAAGAAGGTCGAGGGGAATCATTTATAGGACGATCCATGTTTTATATGATGATTATATAATGCGAATACATCCGGTCTCTCGCTATCACGTTCGATTTCTAATCTATTTCGTTCGCTCGTTGCTAGGCTTCCGATGTTCCGCTTTCTTTTTCTTTTCTTCGCTTCCTCTCACTCATCTCCGATTCCAATTCTCGCTGCTTGAAGTTGTCTTTCTTCTATTCTCCGACATATATATATATATATTTATTCCCCTCGGTCTCCCCGAGACAAATTATTGTGCGTGTGATTAAAAGGTATGTAAAACCATGGTCTCCGGCGGCGACGTCAAAATTATAAGCCGTCGAGGCGTGTCGAATCTCGCGTCTCTTATATTTTTGGGTTTATTATGTTCATCGAAAAAACGTTTTAGCACCCGAGTGTGACTGGGCCGTTGTATCGCACGAGAGCGTAATCGCCGAGACCCTGCGGGGATCCGTCGTCGATATTGTCCTGCGCGATCGATCTCTTGTACCTGTTCTTTCGCTGTGGCGGATATTTATGAGATTACGAATAACTTCGTCATTCACCTACGAGCCTTATTGTCTCTCGCCACGAGGCCATATACGCCTCGAACGAGTACGGACATCGAAGCGAGAGAGAAAGAGAGAGAGAGAGCAACTACGTCGTTACGAAAAGCGACGCCATCCGCCATCTTGGGTTGACACACCACGTGCTCCTCTCTCGTCAATCCGAGAGACACAGCCAAGTTCCTCGTATAATAAAATATCGATATTGTTCGCTACGTTAAGCGTTACCCGTCGCGATGCGGACGGGTTACGCCGTTTCTTTAAAAAGTTTATTGCTCACTTAAATTCCTTTTATATTCGCCATAGAACTCGTTTGAGTTCCTGCCAAATTTCAATTCGTTATAAACGATATATGTTCGTATAAGAATATTGTAAAAGAGAAATCATCGTGTGATAATTTGTCTGCGGACATTAATTGGAGGGATTGCGATCCTTTTTGCCGAATCGATCCTATGATAGTTGCGTGGCGTTATTAAGAGCCTTACAGTTGTTTATGGGGCATTATTACATTGATCCAAGGTCCATTTATGTTCTATTTTGTTATACATTTTTTGTGTTCGCGTATTTTATGTAAACGAAGAACCGCGCGAATCAATGAGTGGGCAATACGAGTCATGACACACGCGCGAATCGTTCCTTTGTGCGCCAGTATATTATTGTGAAAAGCTCGCTTACGACTATTGCGTCATCCTCGATACGATATAATAATAATTCTCGAATGAATCTCACCAGACTCCCGAGATTCCGTGATTTCTCGTGCGTAGCGAAGTCTGTCGTCCCTCAATAACACAAATTTTGTTTGTATTCTCCGAGCGTTGAAGGAGACAAATGTGAAAATTATCTCATCGAATAAATGTCCGGTGGATTATTTGAAATCGAGAGTAAGTTTCTTTATTTTTCGTATCGAATGAAGACCGAATTGTTACAGTATCTGTCTGATCCCTGACATTATTTTATAATTTTTCGTGCCATTCTTGCCATTTGTTTTACTTCTAAAGGTGTCTAAATGTGAATCTTGAGATCGCGCTGCTCGTTATCCGATGTCAGAAAATAAAACAAAAATATCTATTGGGTCAATCTGATTCTTAATAATATTTTACAGTTTTTCGTACCATACTTGCCATTTGTTTTGCCTCTTAAGGTGTCCAAATGTGAATCTTGAGATCAGGCTGCTCGTAATCCGATGTTAGGAAATTAAAAAAGCACGGACTTTTGTTCCATCTGATCCCTGACGTCATTTATCAGTTTTTCGTGACGTACTTGCCATTTGTTTTACCTCTTGAGGTGTCCAAATGTGAACCTCGAGATTGGGCCGCTCGTTATCCGACGTTAGGGAATGAAACAAGCATCGACTTTGGTTCCATCTGGTCCCTGACATTATTCTACAATTTCTCGTGCCATACTTACCAATTGTTTCACCTCTTGAGGTGTCCAAATGTAAATCTTGAGATCGCGCTACCCGTTATCTGCTGTTCGGAAATAAAACAAAAATAGCTATTGGGTCAATCCGATTATTGAAAATATTTTACATATTTTCGTGCCATACGTGCTATTTGATTCACCTCTTAAGGTGTCCTTATGTGGCTTTCGAGATCGCGCTGCTCGTTATCTGATGTAAGGAATGAAACGAGCACGGACTTTGGTTCCATCTGATCCCTGACATTATTTTATAATTTTTCGTGCTATTGCAATTTTTTTCACCTCTTAAGGTGTCCAAATGTGAATCTCGAGATCGGGCTGCTCGTTATCCGATCTTAGGAAATGAAACAAGCATGGCTATTGGTTCCATCTGATTCCTGACATGATTTTATACATTTTGGTGCCTTTCTTGTTATCTGTTTCACCTCTTAATAGGGAAAAGTCGAAAGCGCAATATACGTTTGCTCGTTGTCAAAAGGTAATAAATGAAATTAAAATCGCGGTGTGGATTTATAAGTCTCAAATTATATTTCCCGATTTTTAATATAGCAGTGAAGATTTGTTTTACCTCTTAAGGTGTCCAATTATTAATCTCGAGATCGGGCTGCTCGTTATCCGATGTTAGGAAATGAAACTAAAATAGCTATTGGGCAAAAATAACCATTGGGCTCCCAGTGGAAGATAAATTTTTTTCTCGCGGTTCGCCATGCTAGTCACTACTAGCTCAAGAGATCAAATCAAACACGACAAGGGCATCGCAATTAATCAAATATTAAGTATAGAACAGAATTTCGCAATTGAACACTTGTATTTTGTTTTGCAGAGTGAGCAATTATGAAAAAAAAACTTCACACTTCAATCCGAGACATAATTTTTAATGTATGGGAAAATCGACTTAGACAGAATTAATCATCAATAAGATAATTTCAAGCAACCAGAAGTTTAATAAATTCAACATGCCCTAGTGCATTAATGCCGATCGAATAATCCTAGTAATATGTGACGCAACTTTTTAATTTTAGCGTCCCAGGTCATCCCGACCGTCCTTTACGAGAAGACATTCGAGTAATTTGGTTAATTTTTAAGATTTAGAGTATGGATTCGTTATCGTTTTATTTTTTTTCAGTTTTCGCGTTATCGTACGTTTTAGTAAGCAAGTCATGTCTTATGCGGTTAATCGTATGAAGGATACCAAGTTACCGGGAGACAGGGCCGAAATAACGAGCCACCCGGTATATTCGGTCTCCTTTTGGACACGTAATCGAGGGGAGTATAAAGGATCGACTGGAAATCTCGACGCTTCAAGACAAAGGGTATGGGAAGAGAAGGGCGATTTTTTAGTTCCGTATGGAAGGCCGTTGCCGGCTGGGATTGCGATTGCCTCGCCGTAGCGGATTGACGGAACGCTGTTATCGTAGGTTTAGTTACGTTTACGTATGGAAGGCCGTTGCCGGCTGGGATTGCGATAACCCAGCCGTCGCGGATCGCCCGATCGCTGTTATCTTAGGTTTAGTTCGGTAGTCCCGGATCTTCCCCATACTTGAAGAATACCCCTTGAAGGACGATCCTCAAAGTAAAAAGTACCCTCACGCTATAACACCTGGGCATTTTTCTGTTATCGATTATTAAGAAATAATTCTGTTTGAATTCGTGTTCTTGTTCAAATGTTGCCGTTTCATGTCTGTGATAGGTCTCCATCTGTGTGCGTGAGGTACGGAGAAGAGTGGGCTGGTAATCTTATTACGCGTGCGCGTAATCATCCCCTCATTTCGCGTTACCTTTTTGATCAAGTTATCGATTAGATTCGCTCTCTTGCGACGCGACTCCCGACCCGAGCGGTGAACCGCTCGGGGAGCTTCCGAGATGCTACCGTTTCTGCTCCCGTTTTGGTAAGATTACGCTATCGTTTGTTCTCGAGCTATCGTTGGCGTTCTTCTTTTTTTTGTTACCGTTTGTTACCGAGCTATCGTTCGGCGTTCTCGTTCTGATATCGTTTGTTACCAAGCTATTGTTTCGTGTTCTCGTTTTGCCGCTATCGTTTGTTCTCGGCCGATTTCGATCTGGCGTTACCGTTTCCGTTACCGTGCTCAGTTCCCGTTACCGACGTTATCGCTAATGATGTTTTCGAATTTCTTTTCAGCGTTACCGAATTTATTTTTTTGTGCTACCGACGTTCTCACCGTTATCGAATTTGTTTATTCGTTATCGCTCCCGTTACCGAAATTTGGGTTATGGTCTTGGTATGTAATGTAAACTATCGATTCATAAATAAATTAGCCTGAACCAAGGCCCCATACCATATATTTCGTGTTGAGTTCATTTATTTCAGGTTACGTTTCCGAAGGCACTCGAGAGTTAGCCAGCCGTTCACGCCCTCTCTTCACAACCTACACACTGAGCGAATCGGGTATACCGTCACCGATCTCGCTATTGTGAATTTATTATCTTTCTCTAAATAGATTTATAAGATAAGGAGAAATACGAATGATAACTTCATTTAATTTTCAACATTCAAGAATCACGTCACAATTGATCAATATTCAATCTCGATCTTCGCATCAAAATACCGTTCATGAATTCAATAAACAATTTTTATTTGATCACGTCCTAATTAGTCATATCAAATCTCGATTCTCGCATTCCTTCATTCTTCACACATATTCTCTTCGCGTTTCAATAGATTTTCTTTGGAATAAGAGGGTCGTTTGTAATCGCAAATAAAAATCGTAATCAATTATGAGATATCAACTCAACTTATAAGGCGCAGGTTTTTGGGGGTCTGAAGCGAAAAATCCCTCGTTGGCCCTTTCTCCTGCTCCAGGATCCTGACGTCCTTCCGAAGAATATATATTGGATGGTGGTTCCCGATTAGAGTTCAGAGTATAGACTGGATAAGTACTCCCGATATAGGTCCCAATGGATGAGACGAAGTTGGCCAGCTGATGATCCCGGAGCGAAAGAGAGCGAATCGATGCGGAGATGGGTTTACATAGGGTTTCATACGAGAGTGGGGGGAATTTCGAAGAACAAAGCGTGTCGGTTATAACAACGTGAGTCGATTGATCGATAGATATCATACGCTGATCAAACGCGGGATATATTGTTCGCGGGATATTCGAAGATGAGAGGCATGTTCCTCACACTATCCAACACGCTGGCGTCCCTTTTTCGTGTTTCGTTTACGTCTTTATAAAGTTCCGGATAAGTTTTGCGGGTTTGGTAGTTCCCGCCGTTGAATTAAAAAGATTACCTGGCGCTCAACGGCTCTCCCGGCGTCGAGGATGATGAGATGGGCCGAAGGTGACGCGAATCGCGAGATTCCCGTCACAAATAATAGGAATCATCATAAGAATAATAATATCAGTAATAATTGTTTTTATTATCCAAAACTTTATTCTAAATTTATTTTAAAACTATTCCAAACTATTCCAAAACTTTCACGTTCAAATATAAACTACAATTTATTAAAAAATCTGTTCAATGTTGAAAAAACCTTCCTTTCATATCAATTGAATATTTTTTAATCTAATGAATTGTTTTCAAAGATATACTGGGTATCCGATTTTAATCTTACACCTGATTTATTTCGGAAAATACAACTCTGATAGAATATTGAGTATAATAAAACTTTAAGGGTTCGAAGGGGGACGTTCGAAAAAAATGTTTGTTTCGGTCTGAAATAAAAAATAGCGGAGTTAAACTGGCCAACATTTTTTTTTTTAAATGGAAACGTGACTTTTTCTGTTCACCAAAAAATTTGTCAAATCAAAACAAACAACTTTTGTGGGAAACGTTTTTCCATTCCAGTTCATAATTTTTAGGTGAGACTTTCTTCTGACTTCTGTGGACTCAGAGACAAGACTGATACTCAATGTTACGAGAGGATTGAGAAAGTCAAATAGCTAAGATTTGACAAATTTTTTGGTGAACAAAAAAAGTCACGTTTCCATTTTAAAAAAACATTTTGGCCGGCTTAACTCCGCCATTTTTTTATTTTGGACCGAAACAAACATTTTTTTCGAACGTCCCCCTTCGAACCCTCAAAGTTTTATTGTACTCAATATTCGTGTTTATTGAACTTACCATGAGTTTCCTCAGACGTCGACCAGGTAGGAAAGAGTGAGTGAGAGGGTAAATGAATAAAATAATGCACGATTTCGCGACAAGCAATGTGTGCTTGCCTCGGCGTAAAAACCCTCACGGAGTAGAGGGAAAAGCCGAAGCAAGACAAATATTTATTAAAAGCAAACAAATTAGTAGAATACAAAATGACAATTTACAGTATCGGGTGCGTTTATCAATAACGGAATTGAATGATCATTCAATGAATAAATATCGTTAGCTTACCAAATACGCATAGAATACCTGGGACGCACCAACTCCCGACGCCCTGGTCGAAGCGGGGTCCGGGGAGCGCCCAAATTGGCCCTCGGCCGGTGCAAACAGTGTTCCCGACGTCTCGGAGACCACACTGAGATGCTAGGGCAACGGGTTCGTTGCCGCAATGACGCTCGCCCACGTGGACGGGCACCCCGGGTCACCGGCGGATGCACCGCGTCCTCGTCTTTCCACCCTAACACGCGCGAATCTTAGAACTACGCGAAAAACGGGATAAACACGAACGGACCTGAACGCTACGCGAAAAACGGACGATAACCGAAGTAGGGCCCCAAATACGCGCGAACGGGGGGAAAGGGATGACGAAATCGCAACGCACGGGAAACCGCAACACGTCCTGCCTATTCGAGCGCTCGATTCTAACTCTGTGACGGTATCGA
Source organism: Rhorus exstirpatorius (assembly GCA_963564615.1). NCBI lineage: Eukaryota > Metazoa > Arthropoda > Insecta > Hymenoptera > Ichneumonidae > Rhorus > Rhorus exstirpatorius. The sequence goes on from OY751322.1 coordinate 1,153,673, forward strand.
CCCCCCACGAACCATGCTGACGTGAGCCAAAAGCATGGGGCACGAATTCGACTAACCCCCCTCCCGCATAGCAAGCGCCGCCACGAGGCTGAGACCCCCAACGTCGCGAGGCCCGAGCTGGCCCGCGAAATTCGAGCGCGAACAATTCGATCAGAGTTGTATTTCCCGAAATAAATCAGGTGTAAGATTAAAATGGGACACCCGGTATATTTTTCTTCTTTAATAGAATATTATCGACTTTTTTTTATGATTAACTCTTTAAATCAGAGGAAATAAATTTCCATATTTTTCACCATTTTAATTTCGTTATTCACGTTCGTAATTTAAATATTATGGATTACGCATATAGCTCAGCTGTTACATATGTTCGCTTTCTCCGAATAAACGTATCGTGAAATCTTAATATGATACTTGAGCGCGATCTGTCAAATAATATAGATATCTCACGTATCACATTCGCTTCTGCCAAAGAAACGCACCGCGAAACCTCAGAATGAAGCTCGAACACCAAGTGCCAAGCCCCCTCAAAATTGTCAGACCAGGCATTAATGCCCTTCTGCCTTCTGCTTCTTCTTAATGCCCACTGCTCGCCATCGATGCCTGGACCTACAATTTTGATAGGTCTCGGCCCCTCTATTTACGGCACTGTTCAAGTGACGATGTTCACAGCGGTCATGATCTCGCGGAGACAACACATTCAGCCGTTTGAGGCGCTGCCATAGGCGAAGCGCTTATTGAAACAGTGGAAGCGAGACAAATGACAGATCGTGATCGAGCTAAATTTTCAGGTTTCGCGTTGCGGTCATTCAGCAGAAGCGAATATACTCGACAGCTGAGATATATGCGTAATCAACGATATTTAAATGAAAAATGTTGTTCCGTATAATTGCGATGTAAAAAAAAGAATCTCATTCGATTAAATGGATGAGTTAATAAAAAAATGAATTGTACATTTTCGATTGAATAATAAGAGAAAGTATTATTATTAAAAACGATTATTTACGATTGAAGAATATTAAATTGACATCAAAGATAAGTTTTTTTATGAGTGAAAAATTTTTTCAAAAAATTTTATTTTACATTTTAACTGGAAAACTTATGGGAAAAATTCTCATGTTGGTTAAAACTTAAGATTACTTTTTTTTTTTACTTTTCGAGTCATGCCTGATGCATGAGCATTGTCGAAAAGACTCCAGCAATTATTTTCGTGGAAAAACGTTATTCCTCGTTGTAGGGGATTTATAAATATTATGATAGTAATAATGATGACAACGATAATTATTATTCGTATAATTATTATTATTATCATTAATATTATTTAATCGGTATTATTGCGCTGTGGCACGTCACGATTTTTTTCAACGCTGGTTGCTTGAAATAATCCTGCGAGTGATTAATGCGTCCGAGTCGATATTCCCATAGGTTGAGAATCGCCCTCGGCCATTTGAGTGGGAAGTTTTCTTTTTTTATTGATAAAAATTATGAAAACAAGAATTTCTCGGAATTCATACAACTGTTACGTCCTGACCCTCGATTTTCCTCATCTCGGCCAAGAAAAGCGCGGCTTTCCCTTTAACACGTTATTCGAGATAAAATCGGAATTGGCCAGGTTATTGCCCTGTTTTGAGCCTAACCTTGCGGAAAATTGCTCAGGATGGGCGGAGAGTGCATAATTTGGTAACAATGGCAAATTTAAATAAAATCTCGCGAACAAAACTCTTCAATTTCGCGGGACACATAATAAATGGTAATTCGGTAACATCTGACAAATAAAACTTGTAATATAAAGGAATAAAATAGCGTGATCTCATAAAATAAATTCTGACATAAACACGGGAACTAAACTTTCACTGACGTGGGAGGAAATACACGGCAGGGCCATCCTCAGGATTGACCTCCGGAGGGCTTTCCGCCCAAATTGCAAGGACAAACGTAATTATTATGAGGACCAAAATGACCACTGATACCGCGACAGCTATTTTTAACTGGAAAAGGTCCATGATCAATGGACAGGACAACTCTCACAACAAAGGAAATCAACACCGGCATTTATTCAACCACGACTTGATTGAGTTTAATCATTTGAAGAAATTCTAAAATGCTCGAAAATGAATTTAACCCCGGAAAAATTATATCAGATATGGACATCAAATTATAAACACAAAACTGTTAATTTCTTATTTCCTGGAATACATCGTAAATTCTTCAAATGCATTTAGCTCGCACATATTTCACGGAAGTTACAGGATGAACACTTCCTAAAATGAAACAAATTCACAAAGAAAATAATCCTACAGTAGATCGAAATAATACGGATTATTCCGGAAATAGTTACTTGTAAACGTCAAAATATTTTAATGGACCAGGAATAATTCTAAAGGGTCTGAAGATATACTAACACAAGAATCGAGTTTGGAAAAACAACAACAAAAATTAAATTCACAAAATAATGTTTATCGGACATTGGATTTAACACAACAACAAAAAAAAATTACCCTTCACGGAATCATAACCTTCCGAAAGATTGAGATTGACACAAATATAAATTGCCAGAAAACTGAATTTAATTCGGCATGACTTTTCACAAAATTGATTTTAACTCGACATGACTTTCCAAAATTGAATTCATAAATTTCCAAAAAAAAATTGAATTTAATTCGAGATGACTATCCACAAAATTGAATTTATAAATTTCCAAAAACTGAATTTAATTCAAAAGGATAACACGGAAAGGGAAAACAACGAAAGAAATTACCCCATGGGTTTTATGATACAACCGACCCGAAACCCTCGCCTTCGGTCCTTAGGACGTCATGGGGTGTCGACCGAGATCGGAGACACCGCGCAACACGAGCGAATATATATATATATATATGTGAGAAAACATTTCAAAAAAAATACTTACTACTTTGATGGTGGAACTGGATGAATTTGGAGGATTATAAAATACGATGAATATAACGACGAAGACGATGAACAATTCAGTGCAGATGGGATGATTGTGCGGTGAAAGTGAATGTTCAGCCGAGATTGATAAGCGGTGAAATATTTTTATTCCACAAAAAAAAAATATGTTCGTTCACAAAAGAAAATAAACCGTTCGTTCACAAAAATGAAATGTTCGTTCGCAAAAATAAAATGTTCGTATCGAAATCCACGGAGACAGTTTGAATAAAATAAAGTAAAATAAAGAAATTTGGAGATACTGAGGCAAAACGATGAGAAGTATATAAAGAGAAATAGATTAACACGACGGACAGCGATTCGATCTCTTAAAATTTTCTCCCGGCTCTGATAACTCTGACCCCCTGCGGGCTCATTACCCGGTTTTATATAGGGTATTGCAGGATGACTTAGCTTCGGCGGTGGGGAGATACGCCCTTAGCCGCCTAAAACGCTCTAAGCCCCTCCGCCGCCTCCACCTCGCATTCCCAATGACCGCTACGAATCTATATAATTGAAAATCCATACTTCTAATTAATACAAATTTATCCTGATTATAAAACTTTCATTTCTGTATTCCTTTTTAATAATTATTCCGTGTTTCAATAATCCGTAAAGCGATTTTTCCCCTCGTACATACGCCGTCTTTTCATCAAGACGTTCATTCTGTCTCTCTCATACTTGCATATACGGTATCTACTCTCTCGCTCACTCTGCCCCTCGTTTCGGAGGTACCACGCAGCAGAGGAGTTCTCCTCTTCGGCTTCTCCTACAGGCCACGCGCTGGTCCACCGTAGGCTCTCGGTGACACATACACGCACACACACATACAGCCATGCACATTTCCATTCGTCTTTTTGTTCGTGCTCTCGTTCGGTGACGATTTCTCCTCCATTTATTCGTATCTCCCTTGCTCCGCATTGCCTTCGATTTATTCTCTCATTCTATTCATTTCTATCTCTTTTTGATTTCCTTGCCATGCCGAGCCTGTAACGCGATGATACATGCAAGGCTTTTTAGTTCAGATTAAAATTATTCCACTGATGGTGAAATAGTTCTCAAACGATTTTTATTTGATTAAGTGACCCGATCTTTCCAATAATCGGAAAAATCATGAAAGTCATTCTGTAATCATTGATCTACTCAAAATACACAATGCGAAACCATTTTGAAACAATTTAAAATTATTCATTGATGGATATTGATTTTTTTATCACCCGGTTATCTTGATTCCACGTTAACGCTCGGATTCTGATAGTTTCCCTGATTATTCTTTGCTTGTTTGTTATAACATTGAAAACTTTGTCCCTATACTCCAGATCCTGTGTGATTTCCCTAATCATTCTTTGTCATTTTTACTACAGGAATAATGTATTTCATAAACCGCGCATTAATCATGCATACATTAGCTCACCATTCTTAATAACTACTAAAAGGATTCTTTCTCAATTACATCGTTTATGGATAATCCTTGTTAATGCACTATGAAATTTCCATGAATCTTTGAATTTGGTCTTTGTAAAATTATTATTCATTGTTAATTAAATCATGCGCTTGCTACGCCTTTGGGGTCCTTGTTGGATTGCGATGTCGAATTTGCGGCGTCACTTATCGATGAGACATATGTCTCTTGAACCTCGTGATTTTTATTGAAAGGCAATTGCCTTCCACGCGCGCGCTCTCTCTCTCTCTAAACATGTAGTTCCGGTTAATCGGAAGACGATATTCGTAACCAGACGACAGCAGCTCTGGTATAACCACATGTTTCCGAATGTTTATTTAATTCTCATTAGCGACGTGACGGTTGGGTGTCCCGTCGAAGTCTTTCCTCTATCGAGTCCCCTTGACTCGACCACTGCGTCAATTTGTCGATCACGTGCAGAACTCATGTAGATCATCCACGAGAATCATCCGATGACCTTTTCCAGACGCTGTTCCCGAAAAGTTGTAGCAAGGCTAAAATCGCCCATAAATTAAGAGCAAAGAGAAAGAAACAGCAAGCATCTCAACGAAAAAGGAAATCTCCTCTCTTTGACCAATTTTGACTCATGGAAATCTCAAGCTATTCTAAATAATATAATTGAATACTTAAATGCAATAAACTACATACTATTCACCGCCACCTTTACCATCACCGATGACCTGACCCAGGTACCCATGTTCATTCTTGATTTTACATTTTTACATCCGTTCACTCACGTACTTTCGGGAATTTATTTCATAAAGTATTCATTCGGGAATAAAGAAAAAGAGGATCACCGGTCACTATAGCTTTAGATGAGGCATACTCTCTCTCTTTCTCTCTCTCTATCCATGCACGCGTGAATCTTCTATAGCCAAGGATTTCTCCGACATCGGCGGTTGTTTATATTCATGTCCGACGATGGACGTCTCGTAATGAGGACCTTTGATATCGATGCCGCTATGGCGTCACCTCTCGATAGCCTATGCTCACTTGAGACGTACTTGTGCAGATGGCTCGATGAATGACAACTCGAACTTTCCGTGTTGCCAGGAGGAAAAATAAAACGTTCCTCTAGTGTGACCGGGTCCCTTTCCTCGTATTTAATTCTATTGAAAATCGCCAGATATAAGCTATTTCAAATCGATGCAAAAAGTCCCGAAAGTCGCGGGACGTAACACAACATAACGGACACGAAGGAATGGGCGAGGAGACACTAAAAATTATTGTAGTAAATAAACCGAAATCTCGTTGTGTGAGAAAAATCATTATTGTTAAGGTTATTTATAATCAGAATGATTCTGGCAACCGGCTTGAAATGATTGGACCAGGACACGGTGAAATTTTTTTCAGCTCTGAATGCTTGAAACAATCCTCTGGTTTGATATTCCCATAAAATGACAACTATTCTCGAGAATTGAAGGGTGAAAATTATTTCTCATAAGTTAATAAGACTTCAATAATTAGCATTTTTCGGAATGCATCGACACGTTTGATAAGAAGGCATGGTCAAACAGATCTCGAAAATAATCATGTTAAAATAACGGTAACCTTTGTTGGGTAAAGATGATTGTTATTATTAATTTCATTTGTAATAATGTGGTTATTTTGAACACAATTATCCGGAATGAGAATCCAATTTCAAAAATTAGAGTGAAAGATAATTTTCCCATACTTGGGTGAAATTCTTGTTTCTCGACAGTCTCTTCACGCAACAATTTTACCAACGAAAAAACCTTCGACGAGGAAAAGTTGATTCAAAATCGGAAGTGGCTTGTCTTGGTGATTATAGAATTTTTTCAAAGTTTTCTTTTTCCTCATAACTCGGATGCATAGACATATTAATAAACATTTCGTTGGGTTGCGATACCCAAGTATGGGAAAATGATTTTTTTCTCCGATTCTCAAAATCGTCCCTTAATCTCAGATAATTTTCTTCCGAGCGACCTATTGTATTTGCGGTGTCCTTTTCGCTAGTGACGTGCTGAAAAATACAGTCAAAACTCAGTCTAATTTAGTTGAACATATCCACGCATACGGGTTGTGAAAAGAATAACTTAAAAAACCAACTTAGAATCTTGAAGACCGGAAATTTCGAATTTCCAATCATTACTCCGATTTTCGTGTCAAAGCTTTCTTTATGAACCTTTCCACTTTAAGATGATATCGAGAAATCATAACTTTACCCAAGTGTGGGAAAAGTATTTTTTTAGTCAGATTATGAAAATCATCCCCTAATCTGCGATAAATCTTTTTCAAGGGATCTTCTTGACTCGCGTCATACTTATCACCAGGTAGATGCTCAAAAAATACGGCAAAACTCAGTCGAATTTTTTTTAACCTGTCCACGCGTTCATGTCATGAACAGAATAAATTGGATGAAACCCCGTTACGTTACAGACCAAACTTTCCGGATTTCGAATCGCTATCCAATTTTTCATATTAATTTTTTTTCTATAGAAGTTTCTAGTTAAATATGATGAGGAAAAATAATAATTTCACCCAAGTATGGGAAAATTGTTTTTTATTGAGAATTTCTGAATCGGCCCCTCATATAACATTATTTTCTTTCGAGTGACCTATTTGACTCGCGGCGTCCTTTTCCGTAGCCAAAAGCACAAATATACCATCAAAATTCAGTCCAATTTATTTGCAACCCGAACCCAGTCACTGCAACCGCGTGATAAAAAGGAAGGTGAAAAAACACCATATGTCAGTGAGCACCGGCGATTTCGGATTTTCAAACATAACTCCACTTTTCTGATTAAATCTTCCGCCATAAAACATAACAGGTGAAGATAACATTATGAAATAATAACTTTACGAAGGCATGGGAAAATAATTTTTTGTTCCGATTCTGGAAATCGTCCCTTAAGAGTCATCGAGCGAGGGCATACGAAGCGCCAAGTGGCCAATAAGCCAACTAAGAATTTCCTAGATGTTTATATTCGAAATGTAGCCGAAAATACAATAGTATTCCACAATTAAACATAATAGATAAATTTGTTCGACTTGTAAAATATACGGTCTGGTCCTCTGCTCCGTGGAATTTTTTTTTTTTTGAGGCACAATAAATTATCGAAAACTCGAGGCGGTTGTCGTTTGCCACGACGCTTTTCTCACCAACTGACAAGTTCATTTTATTATTAATTTCACGCACATCTGCCACTCTTTGTCGGACCAGAGCGTACTGCTCGCCACTTCACTGCACTTTTTAAAAATATTTTCACCCTATTTCGTTGACGAACGAAGTAGTCATTTCGAATATAGTGTCGGAGACGTTAAGTCCGTGCTCACGGCTATATGAGCCGTTCGCTCAAAGAATGACCTAAGTCACTTTAGGTCGTTTTTGGGATTTAGTTACCAGTGCGTAGGTATGAGTCCTAAAAGTTTGTTTGCTAAGTTTCGTAACATTTCGGCCATTATTGACCTTTTTGTGATTGGTTGAAACTGCGCGTCTAGAGTATTGTCCTTGTTAGTCCTCACCGCGCGGCTGCGTCTCTATTCTTGCGCTCCAGCTGTTGATGTGCGTTGTGGTACCCGCGCGGTACGTGATAATATCGTTTGCTCTCTTCTGTCACTAATAAATTCGTGACAGAATTTGGAATTCGGAAACTTAAGATGGCGGATCCAATATGGCGGGCCAAAATTGCAAAAAGTCCTTTGACGGAAGTGAAAGTCGGTACTCAGGGGTTTCCAGGGTCGCTGATAACGAATCTGCACTCGAAATTTGAGAATTCAAGATGGCGGATCCGATATGGTGGACCAAAAATACAAAAAGTTGTGCAATGTCAGTGAAAGTTGGTACTCCGGGTACCTGATAACGAATCAGTACTCAAAATTTTGAAATTGAAATAGTGGACGTAGAATGCAAAAAGTGGTTCGATAAAAGTAAAAGTTAGTACTCGGAGGTTGATGTAGTCCCTGACTATGAATTCACGGTCAAACTTCGGGAATGCAAGATGGTGGATCTAACATGGCGACTTGCATGCGAAAAATAATGCTTATCTAGCGTAAGATCAGTACATAGATATTTCTGGAGCCATTGATTGTAAATTGCATGTAACACGGCCGATGCAGACCTGAGAAACCGTTTATTCAAGGTCAATTTTCATACTAGAGTACGATATACAAACGTACTGCATATACGATTTAGGAAATGGCAACCTCAATTGTCTCCAAAAAGTACCGCTCTCAGTCAAATCCAGAGACACACGAACGAGGACATAACGGTTGATGTCTCTGTTTCAAATTTTTTTTTGAATTTTTTTATTTTTTGTCGTTTTGAAAAAAAAATTTCGTTTTATGTTATTTTTTTTTTTCTTCGTTTAAAATTTTTTTTTTCATTTTTTGTAATTTTTTTATTTGTTTCTTTGTTTTTTTTTTTTTTTTTTAAATTTTGAGTGCATATTCGTTATTAGCGACCCCGAAAACCCCTGATGACCAACTTTTATTTTCGTCAAACGACCTTTTGCATTTTTGGTCCACCATATTGGATCTCCCATCTTGAATTTTAAAATTTTGAGTGCATATTCGTTATTAGCGACCCCGAAATCCCCTGATTACCAACTTTTATTTTCGTCAAACGACCTTTGGAATTTTTGGTCCACCATATTGGATCCGCCATCTTGAATTTTAAAATTTTGAGTGCATATTCGTTGTCAGCGACCCCGAAAAACCCCGAGTACCAACTTTTACTTTCGTCAGAGGACTTCTTGTATTTTTGGTCCACCATATTGGATCCGCCATCTTGAATTTGCTAACTTCGAGTGCGGATTCGTTATCAGCGACCCCGAAAACCCTCAAGTACAAAGTTTCAAGTCGATTACACGTAAAGAAAAATGTGTGCTTGAAAGGGTTAAGTAGTTCGCCGAAAAAACGACCTAAATCATTTTGTATTAATTATACATTTCAGTGTTGTCAAAATGTATTTAACAACGATTTTATGGTGTTGAATCTTTATTCAGGAGTGTGTCTTTGAAGTAAAATTCAAAAAATTATACATTTTTACACCTAACAATTTGCCATACAATGCTGAATCTTTAAATCGCTTTTTCTCAAAACGACCAAATTGAACTTAGGTCATTCTTTGAGCGAACGGCTCATATGACAGTACATGCTATGTATTTCACAGTTCCGGCTACTAACGGTAGGTTCGCTAGTCACGGTTGTCGGTAAGAGCGGAGAACCAGCAGTGATGACGTAAGCGTAAAGTGAGCCCTGAGATAAAATAAGCTTTGAGGGTCAATGGGGGCGATCGGGGCCCTTCATGAAACATGCGCCACCACTGTAACATTTACATCCTACCCTATCGACATCCGTAACTTTTTGCTCAATGCATTGGTTGACATATCTGCCGAAGCGACGCTAACTTCGACATGCAGTTTTTTCAATTTTTTCCGTGAGAGGCGCTACTCTCGATTCTGAGTTGGTCACGTGTGCTCTGTTCCGTCAGGAATTAATATTGTCTCTAATATATATATATATATATTAGAAACAATATTAATTTTTATTGTAGTGCCTCTCGCGGAAAAAATTGAAAAAACTGCATGTCGAAGTTAGCGCCGCTTGCAGCAGATATGTCAACCAATGCATTCAGCAAAAAGTTACGGATGTCGATAGGGTAGGATGTAAATGTTACAGTGGTGGCGCATGTTTCATGAAGGGCCCCGATCGCCCCCATTATTATATATATATAACAAATAAAAAAAGAAGGTCGCTCTTTGGTGATAGCAACGGAAAAAGAAATAAAATCAATCAGTCTCGAGACATTGAACCAATAACATGTGTTTTTCAAAAGAGTATAAAAAAGTTAACGTACAACAAATCTTAAGCTCATCACACAAATATTAAACTATCAAAATACATCTTAATTTACTCATAAACAAACCGGCAAGCGATCGGTCTGGCCAACCGATCCACACGCCCGAGGTGAACCCTCACTATAAACGCGACGGCGCTAACAAGCCCGTCCATAGGAGCAGAGAATTATCTCCTCCTGATTTATCATTATATATACACGACACTACACAAATGATTCACGCCTCGTTCGTTCATTTTGTTCATGTTTTAGTACCATTTCCTTATGGTTGTTCTAATTATACGTTTATTTGAATAAATTGGTTTTTATGCCTTACGGGCTTTTTCCCAAACAAACCCAAGCCTTGTTATTGTGGTACCCCCGATCATAGGGTATGTCGCCACCGAGGGCATCTATCAAAATGCCCCCTACATCCCTACGATCAGGGCACCGCAGGCGTATACACGGTATATCATGACTATGGTACGCCATGCGAGCCACCATGATGGGTTCGTTGAGGCACAGGTCTTCTAAAAGGGCCGTGATACCATCCTCGTCCACACCAGCCAGGCCCATCAATCGACATACCACACACTGGGGCGGTAGCATGGCGAACAACGGTTCCGGCTCGTATAGATCCGCGGGCTCGAAATATTCGGTGTGCCCCTCGTCGATGAGGCGTACCTCCGTGAATCCGGCGTCGTTGGAATAAACTATCTCCCCGCGTAACATGGTCATACCGCACCGCGCGACGCACGAAGCTCCCGCCAGCATATCGTCGATCGTCATAACGGTGCCTTTTTGTTGTGCGATATAAAAATCGCACAACCATTGGGCCAACTGTTCATACGCATCCACCATTTCGGCGGTGCGTATGACTACAAACTGAGCACTCAGTACCCCGATCACTCGACACCAAAATGCACCCACCGGAACATCGTCTTTGTATTGGGGATACATTTTTTTAAATTAAATTTGAAATTTGAAATTTTTAAATTTGAAATTTGAAATAAAATTTCTCGCTCGCGAACTGAGTTATTTGCCTGCTCAATAACGACTGAAGTCTACGTGCTATAATATACAGCAGCAGAGAAGATGCTGTGACGATATTGAAGGTGCGTTCTTCAAGAAATGCATGGTCCGCAAAAATGCACGTGGTCCGTGTAAATGAGCCCCTTTGTAATTAATATAAGAGTAAACGGAGCCCTGAGATACGACTGTCTGTTTAGCCTATACAGCATCTTTTTTATTTCGCGTCTTTCGCGAGCACCGTAGTTCAGCATATATATATATACAACCCTTTATTTCGAAGAGCAGCATATGCATAAGAATAATATTTTATAAAAAAAAAAAAAAAAATTGCAAGCCAAATCCATAAGTCCCATTCTTTGGAATAGAGGATGACAGCTAGTTTGCGCACGCCAAGGTTTACTCTGTTTTGACGAAAACCGAGTATCAATATCACAATGATTCATGAAAATTATATAAGACCTATTAGAGGTATGTAAGAAAATTTGATCGGACTTGGAAAAAAAAAAAAAAAAAAAAAAAATTGAAGAGAGATATATGAGCTCGAGGGTCAGCAAAGAGGTACGGCTGAGATCACGAGCATAGTTATCGAGCTCTCCTCTTTGTGCGAATATTCGCTAACTCTGTCTCTCTTTCTCTCTCTCTTTTTCTGATGCATATCTTTTTCCATGCCTCGAATCTTTCTATCGCAGCAATAGCGGGCTTTTTTATTATATTTTTCGATGTACACCGAGTATTCGGGTATAACACTACGAGATTTCTCGATTTCTCGAGGTGCGTGGAACGCACCATCAGCGGAGCATCAGCAGACTGCATGCCTTCTTTGCTCATTGCTGCGAATCTCTCCTTATTCTTCATTTAATGTGTTTTCGTACTTCATGCTCTTTATAGTAATATAATTTTAATATATTTAGGCCTCGAGACCCATTAAGACTTATGAAAATTATGGAGACCACTCACTTATTTCTCGTTTGTAAAAGTATATTTTTTGAAAAATGATATTAAGTTTTAAAATGCATATCAAAGCTAAGCGATCTCCACTTCGTTGCAATTTTCGAAGAAGTCGCTGTTTAAAAAATTTGATCAGAGTCTCGCTATATCATGTTACATTGAAACAATAAGAGCATTTGGAATGCTTATATACATATGTGGCGAGATCTTGAAATCTTGATATCTTGATATCTTGATATCTTGATACCTCATCATGCATATTTTTGTGTCGCAAGGGGGATCGATTTTCGATGGCGCTGCAATTTAAGTAAATGAGTAAACTCGCTCAGAAGGCTAGCGCTACAAAATTTGATCAGTCTCGCTATATAATGTTACATTGAAACAATAAGAGCATTTGGAATGCTTATATACATATGTGGCGAGATCTTGAAATCTTGATATCTTGATACCTCATCATGCATATTTTTGTGTCGCAAGGGGCATCGATTTTTGATGGCGCTGCAATTTAAGTAAATGAGTAGACTCGCTCAGAAGGCTAAAAAATTTCATGAGAGTCTCGCTATATAATGTTACATTGAAACAATAAGAGCATTTGGAATCCTTATATACATATGTGGTGAGATCTTGATATCTTGATATCTTGATATCTTGATACCTCATCATGCATGTTTTTGTGCCGGAAGGGGCATCGATTTTTGATGGCGCTGCAATTTAAGTAAATGAGTAAATTCGCTCAGAAGGCTAGCGCTAGCGCTAAGTATTTATATGGAAAAAACAAGATGCACTGTTAATCAGTCTCAAGCCAGCAGGGTATTATCACGTATCGTTATCAATCATGGCAGATCGAGCACTTTGCGAGTGTATATTAAATCTTTTGCGTTTGGCCATATTACATAGTTCTCAGCTTCGTCGTCGGTGTAACGAGCAATGGTGCAACGAATTAAATCGATTATCGGGCGGTAGACTTATAAGACGCCTAAAATATATTGTATGGTGGGCGCCCTTGCGAATCATAGCGGCAGCCTACAGTAGAGGCATACTAAATGGTCAACAAGTGCTAGCGTGTGTGTTTGAAGAGCTGCAGCGTCGAGGATTGGAAAACGCGCCATGTGTCCGCGGTATTGTCGATGAAATCAGAAGTAAGTTCTGTTCTATCATAAAAAATAATCATGTATATTTGTAATACTTAAACTGTATTGAAAAATTTTTTCACGGTGCCATTATTACGCCAGCACGTATTGAAATTTTTTTCACGATGCCATTATTACGCTAGCACGGGCAAGCCTTATTTATCGAGCTCTTCTCTTTGTGCCATGCTTCGCGTGGTCCCGAGCTTTCTCTCCCTCTCTCTCTCTCTACCTCTCGCTGGCTCTCTTCCATGAAAGCGATACAGAGCTTCTGTTATCGTTAGAAAATTTTACGAATTTCAACGCGAAATATTCAAAAAGTATTCTTATTGATCAATTTCCTCTTTCTCTCTCTCTCTCTCTCTCTCTTTCGTTAAAGTGGTATGGATCTTAAAGCGTATTGAAAAAATATTTTCACGGCTGTTATTTCGATAGTATGGTCAAACCCTATTTATCGAGCTCTACTCTTTGTGCCATGCTTCGCGTGGTTCCGCATTCTTTGCAATTCTCTCACTCTATCGCTCTTTTTTCATGAGCACGATGCAGAGCACCTGTTTGCGTAAGCAGAGATAATCGTTATTTATCGAGCTCTACTCTTTGTGCTATGCTTCGCGTGGTTCCACGCTCTCTACCTCTCGCTGTCTCTCTCTCTTTCATTGAAGGGGTACAGAGCGCCTGTTATCGTTAGAAAAAATATTTTACGAATTTCAATATGATATATTTAAAAAATGTATTCTTATTCAACAATCTCCTCTTTTTCTCTCTCCTTACGTTATTATTATCGTAAGAAAAACATTTATATGAAATTTTAACACGGTTCGTTTACTGGAAAAATTATGAGTTGAAAGCACTACTTCTATTAAAAGAGGGATATTATTTTTGATGGTTGTGCACCTAATATAGTATATCGACAGCTCTTGGATGCATCGCTGAATGAAGAAGCAGCTCTTATAGAAGGGGCTTGTGCTGTGGAATTAGCATGCCAGCAGAGGAGCACAACGAGTCAGCACCTGTCATGCACCGAGCTGAATGATGAGCGACCTACGAGTACGGTTTCAAGTATCGAGCATCCTTCGGACATATTTTCTAATTCGTCGCTTTTCGAACGTAAGTTGAAATTAAGGTGCAAAAAAAAATAAAAATTAAAAATTGGTGTGGCGTCAATTTTAAATTATAAATTTATCCAGAGGGCATAGATAGGGAGAGGGTAACAGACGCTGCTGTACCAGGCCCATCAGGCCTATGCCATTCTGGACGACGAGCAACCCCAACCTATGACCCTGATGATGTTTTTGACCATCGCGAAAATCAGCTGTGGGTATATCCGATCGAGAACGAGAGAGACGAGGAAATAGCATTTCAAAGAGCTGACGATTGGCTTCAAATGCTAGTGACTGATGACGACTCTGGTAAATAATTTTTCTTACACATGAAAAAATTAATTAAGCATGTAAGTCAGTGGGTCCTTTTGTAACAGGGTATTCGTCAGCATCTTTGTTTGAGTGGTGATATCGGTCTATTTAAGCAGTACTATGATGCGCGAGAGGTACAAATATTGATAAAATTTAATAATTTCATATTAATCAGCTCTAGAATCTAATACATGTCTCTTTTTCCAGAGTTGCAAAGTGGGTCAGGCAGGCAGCGTACTGCAGCAAGGAGCGAGCCGCTCCATGAAATACACCCGCCGGGAAAGCATTTTGAGATCATCGGTGATTACACGAGGTACTTCAAGCGCTTCAAAATACGAGGGCGTGAAACGTCGTTGCGAATTCGTCAACCAGTCTCTGGAGTTAGCGTGGTGGACTGGCTCAACGGTGCGTTTCGTGATCTGTTAACACACATCATGAGCTCTTGCGAGGGCAGCGATTATGTAGGCGTTTCGTTTACAGCGAATAGTTTGCCGCACGGGCCCGTGTGGTTATCTTTCCGACCGGCCCGCGATTATGTATTCGAAGATATTTGAAAATTGATAAGCAGTGTGGCACAAAGTGCATCATCTTTAAAAATTGATGACTCGTGCACGATAAAAATGTGCGCTGTCAAGGGGGTTGAAGGGCGCGGTCGGAAAGGTCTCACACACGAGGCTGTCGCAAAAGGATCTATTCTCTCGATCCGAAACACCGACAATCTATGCTTACCGCGCTCGCTGGTGGTGGCTCGAGCATACGCAGAACGAGGTGAAATACGGTCGGGTACTCTACATAATAAATGGCAGCGTATTAGACAAATTAACGGGACTGTACAAAAACAAGCGGCACTCGAACTTACGAGAGAAGCAAATGTTCGCGTACCTGTAGAGGGTTGTGGTGTATACGAGATTACGCGCTATCAAGATTATTTGGCACGAGACGGCTTTGCTATTGTCGTTTACGAGTTTTTAACTCTGGGTCGCGGGGAGGAGCCACTATTTGACGGTAGACAGGGTGTTCTGAACACCGTAGGCACAATTCACCACACCCTGTACATTTTGTATTACGAGCGTTCACACCATTTCGAACCTATTCTAAATCTCAGAGCAGCTGTCGGTAGTAGAGATTTTGGTTCCTCGTGTAATATGGCTTATCGTCGACTCGGTCATAGATGTTTAAAGAAAAAATGTCCTCGATGCTGGGGTCTGCAGGCGTGCAATACGCGCTCGCGCGGTATAATCAGATGTGAGGCGTGCAATCGCGATTTTTTTGGAGAGGACTGCTTTCAGAGACATAAGGTACCTATCTTGACCATAAGGCGTAGAAAGCCTAGCGTTTGTGAAGCTCTGAAACGATGCCGGAACTGCTTTCGAGCAATCAGGCCTTTGAAAAAATCAGAGAAGCATGAATGCGGAGTAGGGTACTGCAAAACGTGCAAATCCGATCAACCGAATTACCATTTGTGTTTTATGAAACCGATTCGTAGTACTCCAGACTTGAAAAAAATACTATTCATTTTTTATGATTTTGAAACACAGCAGAGCACACCTGTGAAGGGTGATGCGACTACTCTTGTACACGAACCAAATCTTTGCGTGGCACAGCGCGTTTGCACGTTTTGCTGCGTTAACGACTCTATAACCGAACCGTGCGAGCGTGCGGTGAACACGAATTTGTGTTTAGTCACAGCCCCGTAGCCCAGCTTGTCGAACTAGCCATGCAGCCGCTCGAATGCGTTTCGCGTACCATCTGTATCGCTCATAATGCAGGAGGTTTCGACGCTCAATTCATCCTGCGTTATTTCATCGAAGAGAAAAAAACTCAGCTCCCCACACTAATCATGAACGGTACGAAAATTATTACGATGCGCATCGGAAAGCTCGTATTTCTCGATAGTCTGAAGTACTTTCACATGCCTCTGAGTGGTTTACCGAAAGCCTTTGGGCTCACCGGTGCTATCGTTAAAGGCACTTGTCCGCACTTGTTTAACCGACCGGAAAATCAAAATTACGTAGGTGAATTACCGCCTCTCGAGCATTATTCTCCGGACACGATGCGCGCCGATGAGCGCCGAAAATTTCTCGATTGGTATCGCAAAACAAAAGACAACAATTACGTATTCACTTTTTCGGAAGAGCTTATCAGCTATTGTAAGACAGATGTCACGATTTTACGACGTGCGTGTATGGCTTTTCGGAATATGTTCATTATCAGTGGTCGCGTCTGCCCGTTTGATGGAAGTACAACAATAGCATCAGCCTGCTTCAGAGTTTTTCGAAAAAATTTCTTGAAAGATAATTCAATAGGCATTATACCCACGGGGGGATACAGATAAGCGCAAAATCAATCGAAAAAAGCGGTTTCATGGCTATCGTGGATAGAGCACTCGCTGGGTGTTCGTATTATTCATGCGGGCCGATCACGCGAATTCAGAATACCTCAAAATCTCTTGGTAGACGGGTACTACGAGGCTCCTAACGGGGCGCATGTATTGCAGTTTCACGGTTGCTACTGGCACGGTTGCCCACGTTGCTATCCCACAAACAGAGACAGTCGACAAAGCGACGGAATATCCATGCACGAACGTTTCGAGAGAACTACTGCTGTAACTGAGAGGATTCGAGCGGGAGGGTATTTGCTCACGGAAATTTGGGAGTGTGAATATGACCGCTTATTAAATTCGACAGCCGAGATGAGGACTTTCCTGCGAGATAATCCTTTAGCTACAGCAGAACCTTTCAATCCGCGTGATGCTTTTTTTCGGCGGACGGACAGAAAACATGGTTACGCTCTATGATGTTGACGCTACGGAAAAAATACGTTACGTAGACGTTTGCTCTTTGTACCCATATATTTGTAAATTCGGTAAATACCCCGTGGGCCATCCGAAAGTATACGCGGGTAACGAGTGCATGGAATTGACAGGTCCTGATAACACCGATCTAACTCTCGTTGAGGGTCTCGTAAAATGCACCGTATTGCCGCCTCGTAATCTTTACCATCCTGTATTACCAGTGCGTATGCATAACCGCTTATTATTTGCTCTATGCCGAAGCTGTTGTGAGGTTATGAATCAGGATGTATGCACACATAAAGACCCTGTAGAGCGCGTGTTCATGGGTACATGGGTTGTCGACGAGTTGCGAAAAGCCGTGTCGTGCGGGTACAGAGTGATAGACGTGACTGAAATCTGGCAATATGAAACGACACAATTCAATCGCGTTACACAGACAGGGGGCCACTTTCTCGAATACATTAACACGTTTTTAAAAATCAAACAAGAAGCCAGTGGGTGGCCCGATAATTGCTCCGAAGATAACGCCGCGCAAGATCTCTATATAGCCGATTTCGAACGATCGGAAGGAATCAAGCTAAATCGCGACTCCATAGCTAAAAATCCGGGGCTGCGATCTGTTGCAAAGCTGTGCCTCAATTCATTTTGGGGGAAGTTTGGGCAGCGGGAAAATCTACCGCAGACAGAAATAGTTTCGACGCGTAAAAAACTTATGGAACTATTGACTAGCCCTGAGCACGAGATCACAGGGATTTTACCCGTAAATAACGGCATATTGTATGTAAGCTACACGAAAATAAGTGACGCTGTTATACCATCCAGCATAGCGAACGCCGTAGTAGCAGCATACACCACAGCCCAGGCCCGCCTGAAACTTTATAGTTATCTAGAGCGGCTGGGTCGTCGTGCTTTGTACTGCGATACCGATTCCGTAATTTACTTATCGCACGAAGAAAAAGACGAGTACGAGCCTCCAACGGGACAGCTCTTAGGGGATTTCACAGATGAGCTGAGCTCTTATGGGGAAGGTAGTTATATTAGAAGTTTCATTTCAGGCGGACCAAAATTTTATTCTTTTATCGTATGCACTCCCAATGGAGCGGAAAAAGAAGTATGTAAAGTAAAAGGGATAACGCTTAATTTTGCGAACAAGGGATTAATTAACTATAACTCAGTGCGCTCCTTTATATCCGGTGAGAGAGACGAGCCTGTTGTGCTAAAGTATGACGCTATACGGCGCACGGCGTTTCATCAGGTCGTCACACGTCCTGAAAACAAATCATGCAAACCATCGAGCGTCAAACGGAGACGAGATGGCGAATATGGCACGCTTCCTCACGGTTATAAAGAATAATGTATATAGATATAGACCTCGCACTACTTTGTAAATAATGTATATAAATAAAACTTTATGTTCTTACGTTGTCACGGCCTTTTTAACGTGGCCGGACGATATTCAGGCGCACCTGATCTTCGTTGGGAACAAATTCAAAAAAAAACGAGATGAAACAAGAACATAAAAAAAATAGACAAATTTCGATTTATTCAAAAAAAATAGGAAATATCATGTAAGTTGTTGGGCGCCAGCCGTCACTCGGACGACGATCCTCGATACAAAAAAAAACGGAAGGGTAATCGCAAAAAAGAAGAAAGAAAGAGAAAAAAAAAGAAAAAGAAAAAACTAATCTCGTTACTCGGGGGGGTTTCTCAGGGGTGAATTTACCGGCTCGCAGGCCTCTTGATTATTGCCCGTGTCGGGCTATCGTCAACGGCGATATAAATCGAACTCAAAAAGGGGAAAAAGCACTATTACGCAATTACTGACAATGATTCTATTGAAACGGGGGATCGCGATGCGCTACCACACGCACGAAATTATACAGCACAAAAGGGGGGAAAATGGCACGCAAAATAATGTAAAAATTCAAGCTACAATTCACAAGGGTAAAATCGGGGAAAATGGAATCGACTCACTCTTCTCGATCCTTGACTCGTCGTAGGGCTCGCTCGTACAATCGGTTTGCCGAAGCTCTCGATTTCGCACTCACGAGTTGCCGAAGCTTCTCGTCTTACGGTTTCCCGCAGCGTCTCTTACTAACGAGTCGCCGTAGCTGCTCGTTCGAACGGGTTGCCGTAGCTTCTCGTAAAATTTCCGTCTTCTCTCGCAATCTCTCCTTCACTCTGACAATGGATCTTTTTTCTTTAGACAAAAATGGCTCGATACAATAATGCGCTTATCCTATGCCAGGGCTCACGTCGAAGTGATTCTTCTTCGTCGTCTCTCTGCTCGTGGGACTCGGAAAAGGGGTAATTTGGGGGAAAGGGCATATGCGATGGAAAATTGGGTCATAGGGGGATAGAGGATCGATAGATTATTGGTTATTCGGGAGCTGACGTCACGAGCGCGTTGCGCAGGACAGCAGATCGATAATCGATAATCCGTGCTGTGCTGCCCTCGGCGACCCGTGACGCAACTCCCGCTCTCCTGGCTGATGACTATACTCGGTCGACGACGAGGGTCCTCTCTCTCGGCAATGATTGGCCGTTGGTGGCACACAGGGCCGGCGATGCTCTCTGTATTCTATTCTGGCACCACGATTCCTCGCCTCGCACGAGATAATTCGAAACGAGGGAGTTCACGGGTGCCAGACGATGTTCCTGGTGACGGTTGAGGTGAGGGCCACGATCTCGCCCGAACCCGTCGTTTTTATCGAGGGTTCGCTTGATTACGTGGGGAATTCCCTCACCCGCCGTCACCTTGCTGTTATCTTCATGTCTGTCCCTGTGGCCACGGCGATGGTGTTGGCTTGCCTCCTGGCTCGTCGTCCGGGTCTCTGGTGATATATTTTTCCCGATCCTGGGACGGCCGTTCGATGGCGAGGGGTTACGTGTGGCAGAGGGTAAGGGGGGAAGGGTATTCCTGGGTCAATGGCATGGGAGAGGGATCAGCTGTGCTGGCTCGTAGGCTATGGATCTGGGACGACGTTGGCAGTGGAAGGGGGAGAGAGACGACGCTTGACGACGATGAGGCATTATGTGTGAATTTTGCTGCTTATAATTATTTCCTTAAATTTAATGCACATGGGGACGGTTTGCGTGTGGTGACGGACTTCGACGGGCATTATGGCTGATAAATGTGACGCCGTGTCACAACGTATATTCGTCTTTTCGAACCCTATATATGTTTAAGCTAATACAAAGATCGTGCTCATTCGCAAAAATGGATGTGCGGTGGAAACATCCTAGGACGGCGATGGTTTGCGGGCCCACGGGCTGCGGTAAAACATACTTTGTGAAAAAGTTTCTGAAATTCATTTCGCATTTGAATAGTGAACCGTTTCAACGAATTATTTTCTATTATTCCGAGTGGCAACAAGCGTATATGGAGTACGGTTCTTCGATAGAGTTTCGCGAAGGTTTGCCGCAATCCTCGGATTATGCAAACGATCCGCGTGCAAAACTTATAATTATTGACGATTGGATGCGCGAGGCATCGAACAATAGCGTAATTTGGGCTAACCTAAAACTGTAAACCATGAAAACATTGGAAAAACTGTACTATAATCTCTCTCACGAAGCATCGTTCTCGGGCGCTGCAAAATTATTACGTGCAACGCGAAAAAAAATTTCAAACGAAAAGACCGCGCAGTGGTTGGAGACACAGGATGCTTACACGAAACTTCGTCCTGTAAAACATCGATTTCCACGACGTCATTACAGCGTGCGAAACATTGACGATGTCTGGGAGGCTGATCTCGTAGATCTTCGCTCGATCAAAGATTACAACGATGGTCATACCTATCTCCTCGTAGTCATAGATGTGCTCAGTAAATATGCATGGGTCGAACCTTTACGCGACAAGACTGCTACGTCTGTAGCTAAGGCTTTTACGCGGATACTCACGCAAAAAGCCACTAATAGCCGATCACCCGTATGCCTGCAATCGGATCGAGGCAAAGAATTCATGGGTGCTGCATTTCAAGAGATCCTAAAGAAGAAAGATATTCAGTTTCGAGCTGCACGGAATCCTGATATAAAAGCCGCAATTGTGGAAAGATTTAATCGAACATTGAAAGAAAGAATGTGGCGATACTTTACGTATACTCGCGCGAAGCGATACATGAATGTGTTGCAAAATATAGTGTCTGCATATAATAATGCCAGGCATAGCAGCATAAAAATGGCCCCGGTAACGGTGACTCTTGCCACTGCAGCTCAAGCTTGTGCTAATTTGATGCAGCGTTACAAGGATTCGGAGCGAGAACACATCCCTAAATACGGGATCGGTGATGTTGTACGAATCAGTAGTGCAAAAGCGGCCTTTGCAAAAGGTTATGAGAGCGGCTGGAGCAGCGAGCTGTTCAAAATTAATCGCATATCGACGACTAGTTGGCTGACGGTGTACTTTTTACGCGATCTTCACGGCGAAGATATTGACGGCATTTTTTACGAGGCCGAGTTATCGAGAGTTCATACTATTACCGAAAAAAATAAAAAAATCACGATGAGAGACGAATTTTATATCGTTTTACCGAGCAACGGCAGTATGAAATATTACCCGGAAAATACGACAACGCGTGATACCACACGATTGCCACAGCGCGTATCCTTGCAAGGCAATTGGGCCGTTGGACTTACAGAAATACATATACCCATGACGACTCTGCATATACCTCAGGAAGACGAGCAGAACTTCATCAAGACCGCACCGTATAAAGTACAACAGGGTATACACTCTTCTCCTATTGACTTTGAAAAGAGCTGCGTGTATGTTCCACCCGGTGTATATAAGAGTATAGACTAATTGCTCGAAGTAATAAATAAACTACAGGGCGTTGCTGGTCATTTACTATTTCAGCGCACTCGCAATGGCTACGTACAAGTGACCCGTATCTGCGATTCTTGCGAAGATTTAATTCATGCTTTCCATTTCTCACCAAGGCTCAACAAGATTTAAGGGTTTACCACACCCAGCAGTGTGGCGCTCCCGCCTGCATTCAGAGATGTTGGCTACACAGGCGCACGACCTGCCAGCCTAACTAATGCTATTCCCGATATGTTATTCGTTTATACGGATATTTGTGAACCCTACATTACCGGCGATGTGCATGCACCTCTGTTACGTGTTGTACCATCTTATACCGCGGATAGCAACAATTACGGCTCTGTGAAGATTAGAGGTTTCTCGCCACCGCGCTACGTACCTCTGCTTCATACAAACTTTCAATCGATCGATATCGATATAAGGGATGAGTTTGGACAGCCTATACCATTTAAGTACGGGACGCTGACGGTGACATTACAGTTCAAGCGTGCTGATTAGAGAAGGCGTCGCGATAACTTATTACGATGAATACTTTGATATGCAAACGGGCGGTGCTCGGACCGGATATGGGGGTATCAGTAACGTGTACATAGGCTCACCGAATCAAAGGGGCCACGGGATTGGCAGCTTTCTCGGGGATCTTTTCCGCCTTATTATACCTCTTTTGAAGAATGGAGCACGGGCTGTCGGCAAGGAGGTTCTGCGTGCCGGTGTTAATGTTGCCACCGATATAATGGACAATGGTGTACGGCCAAGAGAAGCGTTCAAAACGCGTCTACGCGAGTCTGGCGAAAATCTGAAGCGAAAGGCGGAGGAAAAAATTGATACGCTCATGAAGGGTTCTGGCTATAAAATGGCAAAAATTAATCGATCTCGGCATTCCATTTCCGGCCGCGGTGTGCGACGTATCCATAGTGTGAAAAAAAGAAAGAAAGCTACGTCTTCGTCGAGAAAACCGAGAAAGCGGGCAACGGCAAAGAGAAGGATAAATAAGAGAAGGACAACCAAGAAGAGGAAGGCTCTACGAACGGTGGCTGATATTTTCGCATAGAGAGAGGGTAAATATGGCTTTCTTACACACACACTCTTGCGAGTGTTTAAAGTCAGAGCTCGAGCTATTTACACTGCCTCCTACACAAACCACCATCGAGGGAACACAATGGGTGTACTACAAACCGATCTTATCTTTAACAGATGATTCACCAATTGTGTTTGTGGTACCTGGCCAGGGTGATAAATACATTGATCTTGCTCACACCATGCGAAGCATGCGCGTTCAAATACAGTGTTTGGCTGAGAAGCCTGATTCAACGATTAAAATAGGCCCCGTCAATAATCTGATGCATTCAATGTTTAATCAAGTAGATGTGTTTTTCAATCAGAAACTTGTATCGCCCCCGAATAACGCGTATGCATACAGAGCATACATTGAAACACTGCTAAATTATGGAGACGGCGCAAAAAACTTTCATCTTACGAGTGTGCTCTGGTTCGCCGATACGCCGGGAAAAATGAAACTATACAGATACAGCCGACGGTGAGCTTGGTAGCCGCAGAGACCTTCTTAGCAGTGGAAAAACTATTGATCTCCTCGGTCATCTTCACTGCGATGTCTTTAATCAAGAGAGATTCTTATTGAACGGTGTTAAAATGCGTCTGCGACTCGTACGCACAAATAATTCATTTTGCCTTATGGGCGGGACAGCAGACTATAAAATACATATTGTCGAAGCGTCACTTCTCGTACGTCACGCCAAGATAGCACCTGGTATACTTTTAGCACATGCAAGAACTCTGTGTAAAGCTACGGCAAAATATCCCCTGACACGCGTGGAGGTAAAGGCTATATCCATGCATAGCGGAGTACATGGCGAAACTCTCGATAATGTAATCCTCGGCCAGGTACCAAAACGCATCATCATTGGTTTCGTCGATAATGAAGCGTTCAACGGCTGCCTCGATAAAAACCCGTTTGATTTTAAAAATTATCAAATCATATATCTATCGTTGTATGTGGATGGTATGCAAATACCGTCAAAGGCTCTGCAGCCCGACTTTACAAAATCGAAGCTTTACGTAGACGCGTATCATACTCTGTTCTCCGGAACGGGTATTCACTTTCTCAATGAAGGTAATTGTGTTTCACGGTAGGCCTACCCTGAAGGGTATTGCCTTTTCGCGTTTGATCTTACGCCCGATTTATCAGCAAACAGCAGTACTCATTGGAATTTGGTAAAACACGGCAGTGTTAGAATAGAAGTACGATTCGAAAAGGCTCTCGCATCAACGTTAAATTGTATTGTGTACGCCGAGTATGATAATGTGCTGGAGATTGACTCGTCCAGACAAGTAATCGTTGACTTTTCTGGATAGTCAGCAGAATTTGTATCCGCCGAGCTAGGTCTCCGTGACGCAAAGAGCTGAACAGTATTATCAGAGAGAGCAACGAGAAAGCATCATGAATATCGCAATCGATATACAGGGTTTGCGAGATAAAAACGATCGTTTTGTGCCGAAAGAAGTTGCGATCATTTGCCTACACGGACCGTACACCGCTCATTGGCTTGTGTCTTCACCTCACGATAATGAAGATCTATCACCGGCGTTGAAGCGTCAGAATTCCTGGTTGACTAGAAATCATCATGGTTTACAATGGCGTGAGGGCGATACAACGTCGCAACATATGGAATCAATTTTGAAAAATATTGCGGAACAGTCTGATCGAATATTCACAAGGGGTTCAATAAAATCAGAGTACCTGGCGCAACTGACAGGTTGCTACATTATAAATTTAGAGGAGGAGGAGGAGGCTCCTTCATTCCGTTATCTCCATCAGGACGACACTCGTTGCATATACCACGGATCGCTACATAACAATCTCACGTACAAATGTGCGCTGAATAATGCGAAACAAATAAAAGATTGGCTTTGTCATAAAGATCGCATCGACTCCTTATGGGAATATAGAACGACCACGAGCTGGAGCTTAGACGGGCCTCGCGAGGAAAAGAAAAAGAAACCTTCTGCTTCAGGCTGCTTTGAACAGTCTAGAAATTCTGCAGGCCTTGCGGAACAGACCAGACCACACGATAGGCGTATACCCAGCCGATCGTATCCCGAAGGTGTGGACGTGGCCGACAGCTTTTGTCGTTAATACCGATGGCCACAAATTACCCGGATCCCACTGGGTCGCCATGTACGTCGATCGAACTGGAGAAGGACGATACTTTGACAGCTACGGGATCCCTCCAATCGTTCCGCAGCATCTCATCCGACTCCGAAGAAACTGCATGCTTTTCCGATGCAACGCTACTCAGCTTCAGGGTCCAGATTCGCAGTGTTGCGGACAGTATTGCATTATGTTTCTTTATTATATGTCTACTGGCTTTGGTATTAATAAGTTTCGAAGCGTATTTTCAGATGATTTATCCCGAAACGATAAAACAGTGAACGATTATTATAATGCGTATATAAAAAAACGCGAAAAGTCTAAGCCTCGGGGCAAAGTTTTCAATATGGACTCTGCGGTTGGTGGTGGCTGTGGTACAAATAATTTTAATCATCAAAACTAACACTGTATACAGAACTGTTGTTCCCGTGTACGGCAATAATGAATCTAATTTTAATATAAGAAATAAAATCGACCTTGAAATTTTTCACGTTTTATTTTTCCTACCTATCCTTGAACTGCGATCACGCGCGTTGGAGTCAGCATTCTTTGGGTACCAAAGTCACTTTTAGCGACTATCATATTTCAAGCGGAGTGTGCATCAAACCATCGATTCTTCGAATCGGTAGGAAAAAAAAAAATCTTTTTGCCTTTGTTATGTCGAAGGAAATGAGTCATCATTATAGGGTATCATATGTAGACGATCAGATTTCTTTTCGTCTTTGGTATTTCTAATAAAATGAGTAATCTTTATAGTGGGGGGAGGTCTAGTGGTGGGGCGACTGCAGGATATAAGTTAGACCCTGGAGAACGACCATCATTCGTGATCAAACCGTGGTCAGATATCGAAGAATCTTCAAAAACTCTTAAATACTTTCATTTGCTGTCATTTGAGGTGTATGCTGAGAAAACGACGCGAATTAAAGCGGCAAATAGAAGCACTTTCACACGACATTGCGAGTATCAAAGCAGTAATACAAGCGAGATCGCAATTTCTCTCTTTAACACGAAAATTTGACGAGCTCGATATTTACGATGGATTTCGCACGCATCAACAAAGTGGGACAAACGGCCGCGTTTCTACCTGTGAAAAAGTTATCGGAACTAGAGCTCAAAAAAGACTACAGCATCAACGTCATAAGAACCGTTCAAACTAAATGGGGCACGCGTATCGTCATCGACGTGGAAAACAAATTTGCGTGCTTCCGACCAGCCAGATTCGTCCAACTGTTCGAAAAAGACGATCAGCTATTTCAGCAGATGATAGCCGCAGCCCGTGAAAATAATTTGGCCATGGAATATCGTGGAACAAAATTCAATACTCTGGAATTTAAACCGTCAACAAATTATTAAGTCCTGCGATGTATGCGAAACGTGCTAAGAATCTACGTGCGCTACTGCTACCGTTCGCCTATAAGCTAAATAATTTGGGGACGAAATCTGTGTGGGTGGGCCTTGATATTTATCGGAACGGTACGTTACGGCCTGTGATTAGCTTCGAATGTTATATCCATGGTTGTTTAACTATGGATGGCCGTTCTTGGCACGATTTTCAAAATCATTTCAACACAGAGGATGAAGAAGACCCTGCACATCGCTCGTTAGCGATATTCTGTTTTACAAAAGAGCAATTCATTATACTGTCATTATTACAAGCCAGTATAAACAGAAATATCTCGTGGCTTCGTCGTGTTTGCAACGAGGTAACAAAGTGCAGAGACTCTCTTGTAGATGCAATAACATCAGAAACATCCATTTTTACAACGAGCTGCATACGCCGTAATATTCGCACGAAGCGTGCGAAAATACGAGAGAGAGCTACCCAAAAACGAACATCGCCGAATAATTCATATAACGAATTACCTACTTGTACAAAAACAACGATAATTGACAATCTACTGACGCATCATTTGGATCACATAGTTAAAACTGTTATAGCCCGTAAAAGATAAATCCTTTTCTCATTATATGAAAGAATTACGTATAATTAAGTGAAAATGTATATAAAATTAAATAAAGAGAAAAAAAAGTATGGATTATTATTATTTGAATAATGATAATAATCGGACCACTATGGCGAGCCCTTAGAACTCTTCCCCCACCACCTCTCCCCACCATTACCCCCACCACGCTCGGAAAGAGGCTCCAGCGCGGGGGAAAGTGGAGGGGATAGGAGTGGGGATAGGAGTGGGGGTCGCTATAGTGGTCCATGTACTACTCACGCCTTTCGGGAATTCCACGTTTAACGAAAAACAAAAATTATTAAAGTTACCGCCAGCGGAAATACCAAAATTCAATGGAAACCATGATGAGTAGCTTACATTCAAAAACACGTTTAAATCAATGGTGGATTCACGTACCGATATCGATAACGTAATAATATTTACGTATTTGAAAAATGCGTTGCAAGGAGAAGCTCTCAATAAATTGTCGATTTATGATCCAAGCGCGGAAAATTATGAAAACGCTTGGAAAATCTTGATAGATTCATACGACAGAAAACGGGTTCTTGTATCAAAACATCTTGACGCGATACTCAATATTTCGACAATGAACAACGCGACTTCGGCTAATTTGTCAAAATTAATAGACGATGTGCGACAACACATGAGCATGCTAAAATCATTGCAGGCAGAGCCAGACGATAAAGTCATCGTAGGAATATTGGAAAGAGCATTGCCGGTACATGTTCATCGGAAATGGGAAGAGTCCTTGAGTTTGGATGAATTACCAGAATTAAATAAATTTTATCAGTTCATTAACGAAACGATTTTCAGACTACGCACATTCGAACAAGACGAGTCGCGTCGGGGAGGGAATATCGCGGTAAAACGAAACATCAATCAAAATACGAACACCAATAAATATAAACGAAACCAGATCGGCGCTCGCGCGTTCGTTACGAAGGTCTCAGGCACTTGCATCCAGTGCAAAGAAAATCACCCTATATATAAATGCCCGGAGTTCGACAAATTGTCGATAGAACAACGTTGGAACGTAGTAAAAAGCTCAAAACTTTGTCGGAATTGTCTTCGCGCTCACCAAGGGCGTTGTACGGCAACTCATTGCAAGCGTTGCAATAATTATCATAATACACTCTTACATCGAGATGCAAGATCCAGTTCGACGCAGTTCTAGTCCCATGGGAAAGTACAAGACAACAATTCAAAAACTCCAGCATGACTAGACGGTATTGCTTTAAACACTATTTCGCGCACACTTCAATCGCAATTAATAATGAGTGCGATGGTTCGAGTAAGAGATGCTTCCGGGACATACATTCACGCACGAGTATTACTCGACACATGTGCAACAGCACATTTCATCACCGCAAAATTCGCGCGTTTATTAAATGTACCTATACGCAAATGCGCAATATCAATTGACGCGATCAACGAAATGAAAACGAAATCTAACGGGTGCGTCAACGTCACTTTCCGATCTTTGCACAATGAATTCTAAAAATCTTTGAATTTTCTAATTATTCCAAAGATTGCCGAATTTTCACCCAACGAAGTGTTCCCACTTGATCACGTAAACATTCCAGCTGATTTGCGACTTGCCGATCCCCAGTTTCACCTGCCACGTCCAATTGATATGCTAATCGGATCTGGTGCTACAATCTCTTTAATATCTATCGGTCAAATCAATTTGTCAAGCGACAATTGCGATCTATTCGCACAAAAAACTTTCCTTGGGTGGGTAATCGTAGGAGGAATCAAAACCGAAGGAAAAAATCCTGCTTCATGTAATTATGTCGAACTAACCGCGCAAATGAATAAGTTCTGGACATCGATGAGCCTAATTCCAAAACAATCAAAGAATCGGAGGAGACAGTGTGCGAATCGCATTATATAAAAAATACAACACGCAGCACAAACGGAAGGTATATTGTGCGGTTGCCGTTTCATAATAAGGACGAAGAATTAGGAAATTCTCGATCAATAGCTTTGCGCCGTTTTTACTGTCTAGAGCGTCGATTGAAATTGGACCCTCGTCTTTTCGCGGAATATAACAAAGTGATGCAAGAATACCTAACCTTCGGTCATATGTCTTTAATAACCGATGAGACGGAAAAAGGCTATTATTTGCCTCGCCACCCTGTGATTAAAGAAACAAGCACAACAACAAAATTACGAGTAGTTTTTAACGCGTCCGCGAAAACTGATAAAGGCATTTCTTTAAATGATAATTTGATGGTCGGTCCTACAATACAAAATAAATTATTTGAACATTTATTACGATTTCGCACACACGTGTATGTGCTCACAGCTGACATCGCCAAAATGTATCGGCAAGTGCTGATCGATTATCGCGATCGCAAATACCAACGTATTTTTTGGTATCACAATAATAAAATAGGAACTTATGAGCTCAATACCGTGACTTTCGGCGTGGCGTCTGCACCGTATTTGGCTATTCGTACTATTCACCAACTCGCAGATGACGAGGAAGCGAGCTTTCCTCTCGCGAGCAAGGTGCTCAAACGTGACTTTTACGTTGATGATTTTCTGACAGGAGGGAATTCTATCGAAGAAGTTTTGCAAGTACGCGATGAAGTTATCGAATTATTGAAACGCGGCGGATTTGTCATACGACAATGGGCGTCAAATCATTCGCATGCTCTCGACAATATCAAGGAAAAAATTTTCGGTGTAGATTGTGCGATAGAACAAAACACTGTGTTACGAACCCTGGGAGTCATTTGGAATTTGCACCGTGACACCTTCATTTACACTGCAAAACCAATCGATTTGTCGAGCAAATTTACAAAACGAAACATTTTGTCAGAAATTGCGAAAATTTTCGACCCTCTCGGATTATTGGGCCCAGTAGTTTTAACTGCAAAATCGATCATGCAAAAATGTTGGAGTGCGAAAATCGATTGAGATTAATAGGTCACTCAAGATATATTCACTATTTGGTCTTCCTTCGCTAGTCAAATCGGTCTCATACACAATTTACCCATCGAGCGAAAGCTTCTGATTGAACATCCAACGAGAATCGAGATACACGGTTTTTGCGACGCAAGCAAAATCGGATATGGAGCATGCTTGTACATACGTTCCACGAATCTAAACAACGAGACTTTAGTACGTTTAGCTTGCGCAAAATCGCGCGTCGCACCATTAAAAGGAAATGACGAGACTATCCCTCGATTGGAACTTTGCGGTGCTCTAACGCTAACACGACTTTACAAAGAGGCTCGATCGACTTTTGAATTTCAATTAGACAAAATTATTTTTTGGTCAGATTCAACGATTGTGCTACACTGGCTTGGAAAGGTTCCTCAATCGTTAAAAGTCTTCGAAAGAAATCGCGTTTCAGAAATTCAATCTCTTCAAGACAAGGTCGAATGGAGACATGTATGTACAAAAGAAAATCCAGCCGATGCACTTTCGCGAGGACAACTGCCCGCCGAATTTTTGCAAAACTCTACCTGGTTTAAAGGGCCTGCATGGCTGTCGAAATCCGAAAATCAATGGCCAGAAAGCGTGGAAATAGAAATTTCAAAATCAAAGAATACCTGTTTGATAGTGAATACTCCTCACGAGATTTTCAAGCGTTTTTCCTCGTACGCGACCATGTTAAATGTATTAGCGTTTTGTTTTCGCGTTCGCCGTAACAACACATACAAAGAAAAATATATGTGCGTGCAAGAAAAAATCGAGTTGGAACGCAAAATTTTGCGTATAGTTCAACAAGAGAAATTTCGTGATGAAATTAAACACATTAATGAAACCGGGAACGCCAAACGATCGTGTCTCGCTACTCTCAATCCGTTTCTAGATGAACACGGCCTACTTCGTGTCGGAGGACGCCTACGTCAAGCCGAAATTTCAGACGACCATCGGTGCCGCATATTATTACCCCCTCAACACCACGTTAGGGATTTAATCATTCAAAGAACACATCAAGATAATTACCATTCAGGCATACAAGGTACTTGAGCGCAATATGTCACCGGTTTTGGATAACTGACGTTAATAACCAAATTCGAAGAATAGTACGCCGATGCGTACGCTGTATACGTCATAGGCCAAGCTTACTTCATGCTCGTATGGGAGATTTGCCAGAATCGCGGGTCAAGGCTTCAGGAGTTTTCGTCCATGTAGGTGTCGATTTCTTCGGTCCAATTTTCATGAAGGAAAAAAGTTGCGAAATCGCAATTGTGTCAAGGCATATGGATGCGTATTTATTTGTATGGCAATCAAGGCCGTTCATATCGAAATTTCAAGTGATTTAACCACAGACGGGTTCCTAGGTGCTTTCAGACGCTTTATCGGAAGAAGAGGAGTTCCTCAACACGTTCATTCGGATAACGGTACTAATTTTGTCGGCGTGAATAATCAACTTCGAGAACTTTATGTGCTTTTAAATTCAGATGATTTCAAGAAAGGCATAAACACCTTTGCCATACGAAAAAAAATTGTTTGGCATTTCACCCCTCCTTTATTCCCACACTGTGGAGGCATTTGGGAAGCGGCCGTCAAATCATTCAA
Organism: Rhorus exstirpatorius; assembly: GCA_963564615.1. Taxonomy (NCBI): domain Eukaryota; kingdom Metazoa; phylum Arthropoda; class Insecta; order Hymenoptera; family Ichneumonidae; genus Rhorus; species Rhorus exstirpatorius. The sequence continues at coordinate 1,185,688 of OY751322.1, forward strand.
ACATCACTTTCGTCGAATAGTGGGCAGTCAATTGTTGACCATTGGAGTGTTCAACACATTGACAATTGAAATTAAGGCAATATTAAATTTGCGTCCCTTATGTTCGATGTCGACAGATCCAAACGACCCCCTCGCACTTACGCCCGCTCATTTTTTAATCGGTCGACCAATGATAATGCTATCCGAAGGTGATTTTTCAGCTGTTCCAGACAACCGCCTGTCCATTTGGAATTTCATCTCAAAGGCTCGCCAAGATTTTTGGACACGTTGGTATCAAGAATACCTTAACGAATTACAAAAACGCCAAAAATGGCACAATTCTAAAGGCGAAATCAAGGTCGACACCATCGTCATCTTCATCGATAAAAACATTCCGTGCATGCAGTGGAGGCTGGGTGTGGTCTTCGAGGTGCATCCCGGAAATGATGGAAGCAATCGAGTAGTCACCGTGAAGACAGCAAACGGGACTTACAAACGGAATATCACCCGGCTTTGTCCGCTCCTGAATGAAAGCTGAACCATTCTAAACTTGCACCTTCACTCACACTCAAATCAACAAATTTATATTCCTCACTTCGCTCGCAACGGGGGGGAGTATGTTCCGTCAGGAATTAATATTGTCTCTAATATATATATTGTCACGGCCTTTCTAACGTGGCCGGATGATAATCAGGCGCACCTGAGCTGCGGTGGGAAGAATTTCAGGAAAATACCAAATAAACGAGATGAAACAAAAAAATTAAAAAACAGACAAATTCCAATTTATTCAATCAGAAAAGAAGAAAAATATAAATTAGGTTGTTGGGCGCCAGTCGTCGCTCGGACGACGATTCCCGATACAATGAAAACGGGGTAAACGCAATAGAGATTAAATAAAAAAAATGAAAAAAAAAGGGGAAACTAAATTAGCTATTCGGGGATCCTCAGGGCTGAGTTTACCGGCTCGCAGGCCTCTTAATTATTGCCCGTGTCGGGCTATCGTCAACGGCGATATAAATCGAACTCAAAGGGGAAAAAAAAAAGCACTATTACGCAATTAACGACAACGATTCTATTGAAACGGGGGATCGCGGTGCGCCACCACACGCACGAACTTATACAAAAACAAATGGGGGGGGGGGGGGGGGATGTCGTAGACAAGAATCAGTATTGGCGAAAATCACAAGAATAAGTAAAATTAAACGAACAGGAAAAACTCACGCTTCTCGCCGACTTATACTCAGTAAGCCGAGTCCACTTGTCGCGATTTTCCGGTTGCTATCGCTTGCGCACAAGCGAAAAATCTCGCTTCCGTGGATCTCGCTTAATCTCTCCCTTTGCTAACGGTGCGACAAACGATTTGCCGAAGCGCTCGATGCTATACCACGATATCTTGTGGCTCGTGGGTTTTTACTCTCTCTCTCTCTTTCACTCTGTACAATGATTCCTTTATCTTTGAAAAATGGCTCGATACAATACTACGTTTCTCCTATGCCAGGGCTCACGTCAAAGTGGTTCTTCTTCGTCGTCTCTCTGCTCGTAGGACTTGGAAAAAGGGTAATTTGGGGGAACGGGCATGCGCGATGGGAAATTGGGTCATACGGGGATAGAGGATCGATAGATTATTGGTTATTCGGGAGCTGACGTCACGAGCGCGTTGCGCAGGACAGCAGATCGATAATCGATGATCCGTGCTGTGCTGCCCTCGGCGACCCGTGACGCAACTCTCGCTTTCCTGGCTGATGACTATACCCGGACGACGACGAGGGTCCTCTCTCTCGGCAATTATTGGCCGTGGTTGGCACACAGGGCCGGCGATGCTCCATGTATTCTTTTCTGGCACCACGATTCCTCGCCTCGCACGGGATAATTCGAAACGAGGGAGTTCACGGGTGCCAGACGATGTTCCTGGTGACGGTTGAGGTGAGGGCCACGATCTCGCCCGTACCCGTCGTTTTGATCGAGGGTTCGCTTGATTACGTGGGGAATTCCCTCACCCGCCGTCACCTTGCTGTTATCTTCTTGTTCGTCCCTGTGGCCACGGCAATGGTGTTGGCTTGCCTCCTGGCTCGTCGTCCGGTCTCCGGTGATATATTTTTCCCGATCCTGGGACGGCTGTTCGATGGCGAGGGGTTGCGTGTGGCAGAAGCGAAGGGGAAAGGGTATTCGGGGATCAATGGCATGGTAGAGGGATCAGCTGTGCTGGCTCGTAGGCTATGGATATGGGACGACGTTGGCAATGGAAGGGGGAGAGAGACGACGCTCGACGACGATGAGGCATTATATGTGAATTTCGCTGGTTATAATTATTTTCTTAAATTTAACGTACATGGGAACGGTTTGCGTGTGGTGACGGACTTCGACGGGCATTATGGCTGATAAATGTGACGCCGTGTCACAATATATATATATATATATATATATATATATATATATATTAGATTATATATATATAACAAATAAAAAAACAAGGTCGCTCTTTGGTGATAGCAACGGAAAAAGAAATAAAATCAATCAGTCTCGAGACATTGAACCAATAACATGTGTTTTTCAAAAGAGTAAAAAAAAGTTAACGTACAACAAATCTTAAGCTCATCACACAAATATTAAACTATCAAAATACATCTTAAACTACTCATAAACAAACCGGCAAGCGATCGGTCTGGCCAACCGATACACACGCCCGAGCTGAACCCTCGCTATAAACGTGACGGCGCTAACAAGCCCGTCCATAGGAGCAGAGAATTATCTCCTCCTGATTTATCATTATATATACACGACACTACACAATTGATTCACACCCCGTTCGTTCATTTTGTTCATGTTTTAGTACCATTTCCTTATAGTTGTTCTAATTATACGTTTATTCGAATAAATTGGTTTTTATTCCTTACGGGCTTTTTCCCAAACAAACCCAAGCCTTGTTATTCCCTAAAGAATAATTTGTTCTTCAATCTAAACGAATGATATAATACGAAAAGAATACAACAAAACATGCTCGATGACTCTTAATCTCAGATCATTCTATTTAAAATGACGTCTTTTACTCAGCACATACTTTTCGCTTGCCGGTAGCACGAAAATACCTTGAATACTTGGTCTAGTTTATTGGTGCCTGTCCACAAATGCATGAACAGATTTTTTTTTTTTTTTTTTTTTTTTTTTTTTTTCGAATTCTATGACCTCGAGGTCCAGCTATATCGTATTTTGCTTCATCATCACAATTTTGGGATGAATAATTTACTTCTAAAAGTCTTGAGGTGGATACGATGTCGAGAAATGTCAATTTTACCCAAGTATGTGAAAATAATGTTTCCCTCCGATTCTGTAAATCATCCCCTGATGTCAAATGATTCTGTTCGAAACGACCTATTCGACTCGTCAGATAATTTTCGCTTGCCGTAAGCTCATAAATACATTCGAGCCGCGGGACAACTTTTTTGAACCTGTCCGCACATGCATGTCAGGGAAATTTATATTTTTAATACTATAGCCTTAGAGACCGGCTTTATCGGATTGAGATGCATTATTCCACTTTTCTCGTGAATATATGTCCTTTGAAAGTTTTAAGATGGACACGCTGCTGAGAAATAATATTTTTGTCCAAGTATGGGAAACTTGTTAATTACTCCGATTCCTAAAATCGTCCCTTAACCTCTGATAATTTTACTCGACATGACCTATTGGACGTGCTGTGTTTTTTGCTAACGATATTTTCAAAAATATCGTCAAAACTTGCAACGATTTTTATTAACCTATCCAAGCATCCGTGTGATAAAAAGAATAACCTAAAAACCATCGCATGAACTTACGGACCGGCAATTTCAAGTTTTCAATCATTACTCCGCTTTTTTTTTGTCAATGATACTATTATAAAAGTATCGGGGTGGAGATGCTGTCGAGGAATAATAATTTTGCCCAAATATGGGAGAATTATTTGTTACTGGGATTTTGGAAATGATCCCCTAATCTGGAATCATTCTTTTCCGAATGACCTATTTAACTCGACGCATACTTTCCGTTAACCAGCCAACCAAAAAATACAGTGAAACTCAGTCCAATTTTTTTGAATCTGTTCACGCATTCATGTCATGGAGAAAGTGTAACTAAAGAAACCACATCACTTTACGGACCATCCCTGTCGGATTTCGAATCGGTATCTCATTTTTCATATCAATGCTTTTTCTACAAGAGTTTTCTGTTAAATATGATGAGGAGAAATAATAATTTCAACCGAGTATGGGAAAAAGTTTTTTTGCTCCGATTCTGGAAATCATTATTTAAACTGAGATAGTTATATTCAAAATAGCCTATTCGATGTGCCGAAAACATTTCGCTTGCTGGATGTTCACATATTGCTGGAACTACAAAACGGGGTTCTTCCCTTTCGGATTTGGAATCGATACCTCATTTTACATACAAATGCTTTTTTTTATAAAAGTTTTCAGTTGAATACGACTAGGAGAAATAATAATTTCAACCAAGTATGGGAAAAAAAATTTTGCTACAATTCTGGAAATCATCCCTTAAACTCAGAAAATTCTATTCTATCATCCCTTGATCTCAGATATATAAATTCAAAATGACCGATTCGACTTTCCTTTCGACCGACACCTTTCACTTGCCAAAAGCTCAAAAACACCTTCAAAAATGACTGCAAATTCATTGAATATCTCGACTCATGAATGAAATGGAGTATTATGTATATAGAAATAAGATGTTGTTATTCCTTGTGGGATAGAGAGATGAAAAGTAAAAGAACAAAAGAAACCATTTATTAAAATATAATGCTTGGGAAAGAATACAGTTTTGCTAATCGTCTTAGCATACGTCAAAACCGTCTTATCAGTCGTTATTCAACTGCTCCTTTCTTCAAAACCGAACTTCTCCCCTAACGGCTTGTTGCTACGAGCTGACGACCTGAAGTTACCCTATTATGGCAACGGACCCTACAACCGGCCCTCCTGCGATGACATTCGTCCTCGAATGTCTTTCTCGTCGTTTCGATCTTCATAGTCACTGACGTTCTGGGCATCTTCGGAGTCACTACTATTTTCGTCATGTACCCACAACTTCATGTGGTCGGCGGCCGATGAAGTTTGTGAAGGTCCTTCGTAATCTCCAATTTTACGAACCACGTATCTATCGTTTCGCAAGACTTTCGTTACCTCGTACGGTCCCAAATACTTGGCTGCAAATTTCAAACCCGGTCCTTGTTGAGTTCGCCGAATAGCCACAAGGTCGCCTTCTAGATAAACATTGGCGTCTTTTCTTTTTTTATTAAAAACACGTCGATTCTCCTCTTGAATCTTCATGATACTTTCCTTTGCCTGAAGCCGGATTTCGTCGCGGTTTTCGTTGAAAGCATTGATCCATTCGTTTTCTACGAGCTCGCGAATATTTGGGTCTTCACGAATGCGCGCATGAGCTCCGAAAAGCAAACGGAATGGCGTCATACCGATGCTTCTGTGAGGAGTCGTGTTCAAGTACAGCTGAGCTATGCTCAAATATTGGAACCATTCTTCGGGCTTCGGTGCAGACATCTTCGTAAGAAGTGGGATGAGCGTACGATTCACCCGCTCTACTTGACCATTCGCCCTTGGAATTCCCGTCGTGATCAAAACATGTTGAATCTTCTCGTTGTTGCAGTATTCCTTAAAATCGTTCGATGTGAAGGCAGTACCACGATCGGACACAATTCTTTTTGGATTTCCAAACGTCACAGCTTGTTTCATAAGCCGATCCAACACTTCAGCCGTCGTCGTCGATTTGGTCGCATACAACCATGTAAATTTCGAAAAACTGTCAATCACGACAAAGATATGTCGGTAGCTTTTCCTCGTCGTTGCCAGAGGGCCTAAATGGTCGACGTGAAAGGTGTCCAAGGGCACTTCGCCCCTGTCGATCGGATTTAGGTATCCCTCTTGCCGTCCCTGCTTCCTCTCTGCTAGTATGCAACTAACACAGTTGCGAATCACTTTCTCGGCTTTGACACGGAGATTCGGGACCCAATAGTCTCTTTTCACGAGAGCCTCCGTTTTGCTCACTGAGAAGTGACCTCTTTCATGCGCAATTTTGATAACTTGTGTCTGCATCCCCTTCGGAACCACAAGTCGTAGATCACCTTCGCCATCTCGGAACAGCACACCTCCGCGAACGATGTAACCTCGAGCTTCGTCTTTTCCTGCCAGCTCGAATATTCTTCGAGTTTCTACATCTTCCTGCTGTGCTTTCTTCAACCTCGGCATCAATCCCTCGTCAATCTCTTCGATTAGCATGCACGTCGGCAACGGATTGCGGCTAAGCGCGTCAACGTGTGCCATGCTTTTGCCCGGACGATGCTCTATGCTATACGCGAATTCCTCTAATTGGAGCGCCCATCTCGCAATACGCACGCAAAGATCTCGCTTATTCATAGTAAGAGTAAACGCGCGGCAATCAGTTACAATCTTAAACGGTATTGCGAGTAAGTATACTCGAAACTTCTTGAGCGCTTTTACAATTGCGAGTACCTCGAGCTCATAGCTCGGGTAATTCTCTTCCGCCGGAGTCGTCTTACCACTAGCATAGTATACCGGGTGCAACGCCTTGTCTTCGCCATTTTTCTGAAGCAATATCGCGCCGTAGCCGTGCTTCGACGCATCGGTGTGCAGCTCTGTATCTGCGCCTACTCGATACAGATTCAAAACTGGCTGACTCGTCAAGATAATCTTAAGACGCATAAAAGCGTCGTTCTGAGCGTCACCAAATTCGAACCCTACATTCGATTTCAACAAGTTCGACAGCGGTCGCGCTATGAGAGAATATCCGAGTACGAACTTTCGAAAATATCCGGTTAATCCGAGAAATCCCTGAATCTGTCGAACGTCGGGATGACGTCCGTCATCCCGACTTCACTCTTTTCTCCGTCATTAGAACCGCCTGCCCCAACTATCCACTCCCCACTCGGATCGGCAGTAATGAGTCGACTTATCAACTCGGCTTTATTTCCCGACAAACTGAGACCTCTATTCTTCAATATGTCTTTTAGTTGCGTAACCGTAAGATTATACGCATCGCTCGCGACAACACTCATCGTTGAATCAAAAACTACGTCGTCTTTCACACGCGAAGAGTCACCCGCGGTTCCGTCTCGCCGCCTTTGTTTCTCTCCAACGCGCTTTTTCTCGTTTGGTCTTGTCGCCTTTTCTCGTCTTCAACACGCTTCGTCTTTATTTCGTCGCACTTTTGCCTTTACCCTTGTAGACTCTCTGATCCCGGACGAGCCCCCAAAATTTATAGAAATAAGATGTTGTTATTCCTTGTGGGATAGAGAGATGAAAAGTAAAAGAACAAAAGAAACCATTTATTAAAATATAATGCTTGGGAAAGAATACAGTTCTGCTAATCGTCTTAGCATACGTCAAAACCGTCTTATCAGTCGTTATTCAACTGCTCCTTTCTTCAAAATCGAACTTCTCCCCTAACGGCTTGTTGCTACGAGCTGACGACCTGAAGTTACCCTATTATGGCAACGGACCCTACATGTATTTTTTCAGTTCTATAGCCGTAAAAAAAAGCTATGTCGGATAATGAAGCAGTATTCAACGTTTCTCATAATGACATATCCTATAAAAGTCATCAGATGGATACGACGATGAAAAAGAATGTTTTTGTCCAAGTATGGGAAAATCATTTTTTACTCCGATTTTGGAAATGATCCCTTAATCTCGACTAATCATTAGTAGTATGTGGACCACTCTGGCGACCCCCACTCCTATCCCCTCCACTTTCCCCCCACGTCGGAGCCTCTTTCCGAGCGTGATGGGGGTAATGGTGGGGAGAGGTGGGGGGGGGGGGGAGTTCCGCGGGCTGGACATAGTGGTCCGATTATTATCATTATTCAAATAATAATAATCCATACTTTTTTTCTCTTTATTTAATTTTATATACATTTTCACTTAATTATACGTAATGCTTTTATACAATGAGAAAAGGATTTATCTTTTACGGGCTATAACAGTTTTAGCGATGTGATCCAGATGATGCATCAGTAGATTGTCAATTATCGTTGTTTTTGTACAAGTAGGTAATTCGTTATATGAATTATTCGGCGATGTTCGTTTTTGGGTAGCTCTCTCGTATTTTCGAACGCTTCGTGCGAATATTACGGTGTATGCAGCTCGTTGTAAAAATGGATGTTTCTGATGTTATTGCATCTACAAGAGGGTCTCTGCAATTTGTGACCTAGTTGCAAACACGACGAAGCCACGAGATATTTCTGTTTATACTGGCTTGTAATAATGACAGTATAATGAATTGCTCTTTTGTAAAACAGAATATCGGTAACGAGCGATGTGCAGGGTCTTCTTCATCCTCTATGTTGAAATGATTTTGAAAATCGTGCCAAGAACGACCGTCCATAGTTAAACAACCATGGATATAACATTTGAAGCTAATCACAGGCAGTAACGTACCGTTCCGACAAATATCAAGGCCCGACCACACAGATTTCGTCCCCAAATTATTTAGCTTATAGGCGAATGGCAGCAGTAGCGCACGTAGAATCTTAGCACGTTTCGCATACATCGCAGGACTTAATGACTTGTTGACGGTTTGAATTCCAGATTATTGAATTTTGTTCCACGATATTCCATGGCCAAATTATTTTCACGGGCTGCGGCTATCATCTGCTGAAATAGCTAATCGTCTTTTTCGAACAGTTGGACGAATCTGGCTGGTAGGAAGCACGCAAATGTGTTTTCCACGTCGATGACGATACGGGTGCCCCATTTAGTTCGAACGGTTCTTATGTCGCTGATGCTGTAGTCTTTTTTAAGCTCTAGTTCCGATAACTTTTTCACAGGTCGAAACGCGGCCGTTTGTCCCACTTTGTTTATTCGTGCGAAATCCATCGTAAATATCGAGTTCGTCAAATTTTCATGTTAAAGAGAGAAATCTCGCTGGTATTACCGCTTTGATACTCGCAATGTCGTGTGAATGTGCTTCTATTCGCCGCTTTGATTCGCGTCGTTTTCTCAGCATACACCTCAAATGACAGCAAATGGAAGTCTTTAAGAGTTTTTGAAGTTTACTTCGATATCTGACCAAGGTTTGATCTCGAATGATGGTCGTTCTACAGGGCCTAACTTATACTCTGCAGTCACCCCTCCACTAGACCACCCCCCAACTATAAAGATTACTCATTTTATTAGAAATAACAAAGAAAAAAAGAAATCTTATCGTCTACATATGATACCCTATAAAGATGACTCATTTCCTTAGACATAACAAAGGCAAAAGGAATTTTTTTCATACCGATTCGAAGAATCGATGGTTTGATGCACGTGCCGCTTGAAATATGATAGTCGCTAAAAGTGACTTTTGTACCCAAATAATGCTGTTTCCAAGGCGCGTGATCGCAGTTCAAGGATAGGTAGAAAAAATAAAACGTGAAAAATTTCAATGTCGAATTTATTTCTTATATTAAAATTAGATTCATTATTGCCGTACACGGGAACAACAGTTCTGTATACAGTGTAAGTTTTTATGATTAAAATTATTTGTACCACAGCCACCACCAACCGCAGAGTCCATATTGAAAACTTTGCCCCGAGACTTAGACTTTTCGCGTTTTTTTATATACGCGTTATAATAATCGTTCACTGTTTTATCGCTTCGGGATAAATCATCTGAAAATACGCTTCGAAACTTATTAATACCAAAGCCAGTAGACATATAATGAAGAAACATAATGCAATCCTGTCCGCAACACTGCGAATCTGGACATTGAAGCTGAGTAGCGTTGCATCGGAAAAGCTTGCAGTTTCTTCGGACTCGGATAAGATGCTGCGGAACGATTAGAGGGACCCCGTAGCTGTCAAAGTATCGTCCTTCTCCAGTTCGATCGACGTACATGGCGACCCAGTGGGATCCGGGTAATTTGTGGCCATCGGTATTAACGACAAAAGCTGTCGGCCACGTCCACACCTTCGGGATACGATCGGCTGGGTATACGCCTATCGTGTGGTCTGGTATGTTCCGCAAGGACTGCGGAATTCCTAGACTGTTCATAGCAGCCTGAAGCAGAAGATTTCCTTTTCTTTTCCTCGCGAGGCCCGTCTAAGCTCCAGCTCGTGGTCGTTCTATATTCCCATAAGAAGTCGATGCGATCTTTATGACAAAGCCAATCTTTTATTTGTTCCGCATTATTTAGCGCACATTTGTACGTGAGATTGTTATGTAGCGATCCGTGGTATATGCAACGAGTGTCGTCCTGATGAAGATAGCGGAATGAAGGAGCCTCCTCCTCCTCCTCTAAATTTATAATGAAGCAACCTGTCAGTTGCGCCAGGTACTCTGATTTTATTGAACCCCTTGTGAATATTCGATCAGATTGTTCCGCAATATTTTTCAAAACTGATTCCATATGTTGCGACGTTGTATCGCCCTCACGCCATTTTAAACCATAATGATTTCTAGTCAACCAGGAATTCTGACGCTTCAGCGCCGGTGTTAAATCCTCATTATCGTGAGGTGAAGACACAAGCCGATGAGCGGTGTACGGTCCGTGTAGGCAAATGATCGCAACTTCTTTCGGCACAAAACGATTGTTTTTATCTCGCAAACCCTGTATATCGATTGCGATATTCATGATGCTTTCTCGTTGCTCTCTCTGATAATACTGTTCAGCTCTTTGCGTCACGGAGACCTAGCTCGGCGGATACAAATTCTGCTGACTATCCAGAAAAGTCAACGATTACTTGTCTGGATGAGTCAATCTCCAACACATTATCATACTTAGCGTACACAATACAATTTACCGTTGATGCGAGAGCCTTTTCGAATCGTACTTCTATTCTAACACTGTCGTGTTTTACCAAATTCCAATGAGTACTGCTGTTTGCCGATAAATCGGGCGTAGGGTCAAACGCGGAAAAGCAATATCCGTCGGGGTAGGCCTCCCGTGAAATACAATTACCTTCATTGAGAAATTGAAAACCCGTACCGGAGAACAGAGTATGATACGCGTCTACGTAAAGCTTCGATTTTGTAAAGTCGGGCTGCAGAGCCTTTGACGGTATTTGCATACCATCCACATACAACGATAGATGATTGATTTCATAATTTTTAAAATTAAACGGGTTTTTATCGAGGCAGTCGTTGAACGCTTTATTATCGACGAAGCCAATGATGATACGTTTTGGTAGCTGGCCGAGGATTACATTATCGAGCGTTTCACCATGTACTCCGCTATGCTTTACTTTTATCTTTACCTTTACCTCCACGCGTGTCAGGGGGTATTTTGCCGTAGCTTTACACAGAGTTCTTGCATGTGCTCAGGTGCTATCTTGGCGCGACGTGCGAGAAGCGACGCTTCGACAATATGTATTTTATAGTCTACCGTCCCGCCCATAAGGCAAAATGAATTATTCGTGCATACGAGTCGCAGACGCATTTTAACACGGTTCAATAAGAATCTCTCTTGATTAAAGACATCGCAGTGAAGATGACCGAGGAGATCAATAGTTTTTCCACTGCTCAGAAGGTCTCTGCGACTAACAAGCTCACCGTTGGCTGTATCCGTATCCTCCATTTTTCCCGGTGTATCGGCGAACCAGAGCACACTCGTAAGATGAGAGTTTTTTGCGCCGTCTCCATAATTTAGCGGTGTTTCAATGTACGCTCTGTATGCATACGCGTTATTCGGGGGCGATACAAGTTTCTGATTGAAAAACACATCTACTTGATTAAACACTGAATGCATCAGATAATTGACGGGACCTATTTTAATAGTTGAATCAGGCGTCTCAGCCAGACACTGCATTTGAACGCGCATGCTTAGCATGGTGTGAGCAAGATCTATGTATTCATCACCCTGACCAGGTACCACAAACTCAATTGGTGAATCATCCGTTAAAGTTGAGATCGGTTTGTAGTACACCCATTTTGTTCCCTTGATGGCGGTTTGTGTAGGAGGCAGTGTAAATGGCTCGAGCTCTGACTTTAAACACTCGCAAGAGTGTGTGTGTAAGAAAGCCATCTTTACCCTCTCTCTCTATGCGAAAATATCAGCCACCGTTTGTAGAGCCTTCTTCTTCTTGGTTGTCCTTCTCTTATTTATCCTCCTTTTTGCCGTTGCCCGCTTTCTCGGTTTTCTCGACGAAGACGTAGCTTTCTTTATTTTTTTCACACTATGGATACGTCGCACACCGCGGCCGGAAATGGAATGCCGAGATCGATTAATTTTTGCCATTTTATAGCCAGAACCCTTCATGAGCGTATCAATTTTTTCCTCCGCCTTTCGCTTCAGATTTTCGCCAGACTCGCGTAGACGCGTTTTGAACGCTTCTCTTGGCCGTACACCATTGTCCATTATATCGGTGGCAACATTAACACTGGCACGCAGAGCCTCCTTGCCGACAGCCCGTGCTCCATTCTTCAAAAGAGGTATAATACGGCGGAAAAGGCCACCGAGAAAACTGCCAATCCCGTGGCCCCTTTGATTCGGTGAGCCAATGTACACGTTACTGATACCCTCATATCCGGTCCGAGCACCACCCGTCTGCATATCAAAGTATTCATCGTAATAAGTCATTGCGACGACTTCTCTAATCCATACGCTTGAACTGTAATGTCACCGTCAGCGTCCCGTACTCAAATGGTATCGGCTGCCCAAACTCATCCCTCATGTCGATATCGATCGACTGAAAGTTTGTATGAAGCAGAGGTACGTAGCGTGGTGGCGAAAAACCTACAATTTTCACAGAGCCGTAATTGTTGCTATCCGCGGTATAAGATGGTACAACACGTAACAGAGGTGCATGCACATCGCTGGTAATGTAGGGTTCACAAATATCCGTATAAACGAATAACATATCGGGAATAGCATGAGTTAGGCTGGCGGGTCATGCGCCTGTATAACCAACATCTCTGAATGCAGGCGGGAGCGCCACACTGCCGGGTGTGGTAAATCCTAAAATCTTGTTGAGCCTTGGTGAGAAACGGAAAGCATGAAATTAATTTCCGCAAGAATCGCAGATACGGGTCACTTGGACATAGCTATTGCGAGCGCGCTGAAATAGTAAATGACCAGCAACGCCCTGTAGTTCATTTATTACTTCGAGCAATGAGTCTATACTCTTATATACACCGGGTGGAACATACACGCAGCTCTTTTCAAAGTCAATAGCAGAAGAGTGTATACCCTGTTGTACTTTATACGGTGCGGTCTTGATGAAGTTCTGCTCGTCTTCCTGAGGTATATGCAGAATCGTCATGGGTATATGTATTTCTCTAAGTCCAACGGCCCAATTGCCTTGCAAGGATACGCGCTGTGGCAATCGTGTGGTATAACGCGTTGTCGTATTTTCCGGGTAATATTTCATACTGCCGTTGCTCGGTAAAACGATATAAAATTCGTCTCTCATCGTGATTATTTTATTTCTTTCGGTAATAGTATGAACTCTCGATAACTCGGCCTCGTAAAAAATGCCGTCAATATCTTCGCCGTGAAGATTGCGTAAAAAGTACACCGTCGGCCAACTAGTCGTCGATATGCGATTAATTTTGAACAGCTCGCTGCTCCAGCCGCTCTCGTAACCTTTTGCAAAGGCCGCTTTTGCACTACTGATTCGTACAACATCACCGATCCCGTATTTAGGGATGTGTACTCGCTCTGAATCCTTGTAACGCTGCATCAAATTAGCACGAGCTTAAGCTGCAGTGGCAAGAGTCACCGTTACCGGGGCCATTTTTATGCTGCTATGCCGGGCTTTATTATATGCAGACACTATATTTTGCAGCACATTGATGTATCGCTTCGCGCGAGTATACGTAAAGTATCGCCACATTCTTTCTTGCAATGTTTGATTAAATCTTTCCACAATCGCGGCTTTTATATCGAGATTCCGTGCAGCTCGAAACTGAATATCTTTCTTCTTTAGGAGCTCTTGAAATGCAGCACCCATGAATTCTTCGCCTCGATCCGATTGCAGGCATACGGGTGATCGGCTATTAGTGGCTTTTTGCGTGAGTATCCGCGTAAAAGCCTTAGCCACAGACGCAGCAGTCTTGTCGCGTAAAGGCTCGTCCCATGCTTATTTACTGAGCACATCTATGACTACGAGGAGATAGGTATGACCATCGTTGTAATCTTTGGTCGAGCGAAGATCTACGAGATCAGCCTCCCAGATATCGTGAATGTTTCGCACGCTGTAATAACGTCGTGGAAATCGATGTTTTACAGGACGATGTTTCGTGTAAGCATCCTGTGTCTTCAACCACTGCACGGTCTTTTCGCTAGAAATTTTTTTTCGCGTTGCGCGTAATAATTTTGCAGCGCCCGAAAACGATGCTTCGTGGGAGAGATTATAGTACGGCGTTCCCAATGTTTTCATGGTTTAGAGTTTCAGGTTAGCCCAAATTACACGATTCTTCTTCTTCTTTTTACACTGGCCAGCGCCTGTTTGCTCCCGCTCAGAGGTACTGAAGAGCTCATAAATACTGGGATCGGTGGATTCGTCGCTGCTGTTATTGACTCCCGCGTCGCTCAACGACAAGTCGTGGGAGTGCACAGGTATTTTTCTTTTTTTCCGAAAAGGCGTCGAGGTGGGCACATCGGTCCTCCACAGATCCTGGTTTCCAACAAACTCGCGGGGAATTTTTGCCGCTTCAAAAAATCCTGCAAATGCATGACGACCCGCTGGCGTTGAGATTTTCCTCGCGCGCATAGCATCGTTTATAAGATCGACAATATTAGAGTCCTTGATTTCTTTGCCGGCGATGGAGACGGTGCCTGTGGGATCCCAGAAAAACTCTTCTACTGGTACAAGGCGTAAACGACGGAGCAAGAGATTTGCTTTGTTACGATATTTTGTCGGGACACTCTCAACGATCATAGAGTCGTTTATGCGTGGAACTTCAGAGCCTTTTCCACTATCCCCCTCAGTAGTGGTACACGGACAGTTCTAACTCAAGATCCCTACCCCGACATTGACCGACATTTTTTAGCTCAGACACGAACCACTTAGCCGAGACCCGAACCCGGGGGGTGGGGCTATCTCTAAGAGTCCGAATGCACGGAGCCGATCGGTGGGGGGCAGGGTCTCGAACAACTGGAGGGCACCTCATCTCTTATGGGTCGAGACATGTGGGGGGGGGGGGGGGGGGGGCTAGCTTTGAGGGTGGTATTGGAATGCCGCTATCTCCGGCAGCGGCGGGGCGCCTTATTTTTCATGGCGACATTTGATTGACTATTATCAGTTAGACTGGCGTCTCTGTAGGGCGGGGTGGGGGGCTAGTTTTGAGGGTGGTTTTAGAATGCAGCTATTCTGTATATCTGGCAGCTGCAGAGCAGCTTGTCTTGGCATTGGAATGTTGTTATCTCTAACAAGTAAATAGCGGACTAGAGCGTTAGATTTTGCAACCGCCCACGACGCTACCCCCTTCAGGGCTGCCCATGTGAATTTGAGAGAGGGGATATGCTTGTCGAGACACGTTATCTTAGTGTATCATTTTCGACGTACCTTTTAAGATAGCATTGGAATGTTGTCATTCTATCAACACAGTGCACTTTACGTAATCTTTACAAAGGCATTGGAATGCTACTTAACTGGCGCGTCTGTCTGTCGCCTTCTTATTTCCTGTCATAAATAACTGCTGGTCATGTGCTAGGTGTCCGACTGCAACCTGAAAAAGTCCGAATCGCGAGGTCATAAAAGCCCACCGCGACGCTACCCTCTGCAGTGCTACCCTTGTAAACGTAAAAGAGGGATATATGCTTGTCGAGACAGGTTAATCTCAGTGCATCATTTTCGCCTTACCTTTTAAAATAGCAGTGGAATGTCGTCAATTCTATCGGCAGAGTGCACTTTGCGTAATCTTACGATGGCATTTGAATGTCACTTAACTGGCGCGTCTGCCTGTTGCGCTCTCATTACCTGTCATAAATCACTACTGGTCACGTGCTGAGTGTTCGACCGCAGTCTCGAAAAGGTTCAATCATGAGGTCATAAAATCTTAGAGGCGCCTATGATAGGGCATGGCTGCTCCTTGATACCTGAAAGAAAAACGATCAAGTGTCCCTTACAGCTATTCTTCAGGCTGCATGTATATAAGCGTTTCGCCATCACCGACTGGTGCGTGAATAGCGCAGGGTGTCGCGCTGGATCTTTTGTCAAACCGCGATGAAATTGGGATGAAGAGCAGATTGAAAATATGGAAAAGCACGTTCGATTCGATACTTGAGCTAAAATTCATGTAATGTATGCATGGGATTATGCGTACAGAGCCGCTCGCTGAGGCCGATGGGAAGAAGTAGCACGTGATCGTGAGCGATTTAGATTAAGAATTGAAAAATGCGGTAAACTGATTGAATCTGTATTGATGAAGAAAAAATTCGACGGAAAATGCAATACTGATAAAATATGCGTCATCGACGTGTTCTAACGTGTTTCGAACCCCCCGAACCCAAAATTATGTCATATCTGCCTTGTATGGAGCATTGGAATGCGCCCCACATCATGACACATATCGATGGCCCTGCATCCTCTGTACGGAATTGCGAAATGTGTCGCTCCAAAGTGGGGGTGGAGAAAAATGTGAAAAATCCTATTGGGTTCTAGTTTTGAGGGTTGGTGGGGGTTAAGAATTCGGAAGGCCTATATAAGCTCAAGATGCACACCTGAACTGCAACCGTTTACATGCAAGACAAGCAACGTGAGCTGAAAGAACGATTGCTCCTGCTTTTGAAAAATATTGAGGAAGTGAAAAATCTTATACGTTGGAGAGAGGATCTGGGATTCATTACAAACAGATTAAAAAATACATCAATAAGTTGAAATGGATTTTACAAGTATCAACAAGGTGGGAATAATGGCGGAATTTTCGCCAACAAAAAAATTGGCTGAACTCCCCGTTCAGGCAGATCATCAGATCTCCAACCTGAGAATAGTCGAAACGAAATTCGGGTGGAGGATCGTGGTGGATATCACCAACGAATTCTCTGTATTCTTACCTGCAAGATTCGTGAAGGCGTTCGTCGAGAATAAGGAAATATTCAAAGAGATGATTGACGCTGCGCATACAAATCAGCTCTACATGAATTACTTCGGTGGGAAGTACAACAGCGTAGAATTCAAACGCATCTGACGCCATCAAACCATCAATCCATCGCGCCTACTATGGGCTCGTGACTCTACGCGAACGATGGTTGCAATGAAAAAAGTGTTTGAATCCATAAGTGTACATTGTTGAATAAGTAAAAAACATTATAGATTACTTGTGGCGGGAAATGTATGAGTGGGATTGAAACCGAATATGTAAAACAATTTCCTATGGTTTATTTCATTACAAAAAAAACACACATATTGTAACGGGACAGACTAGGCAGTCTACCGTTACAATACAGCATATTTCTACATCCATTGTTTACATTCATATTCGATCAATTTCGCGATTCCCCGAAATCCCAAAATAGAATCTCTCCTTCTGAGAAGCCCATGACGTCACCATCGTACCGTGTGCAAAAGCTCTAGAAGCTTGGCAAAATTGCCCTACTACAAAACCTTCGACCAATCAAATCACGGCGCCGGTTGTTCATGGAAAAGTATTTAAGATCCTGACGAGCAAGCCTCGTCCTCATTTTGATCAACGTTATCGGTGAGCATTATTCGCGTCAAGCGATTTCTTGACATTCTTTCTCTACGACGTAATTTCGTCTACTTTCAATATCCACTTCGAGTCAACACTCTTCGAGATTCTCAACGCATTCGTATCACATCGTGCATCAAGAACTACCAACTGAACGACATCTGGCTACTTCACTTATCTCGAATAGTCTTTTTTAAGACTCTTCGTGATCTTCGTCGATTCGTCCTTTTTAGGGCGAATCTACTATAACGTACTTGCTTGTCTTTCTAAAGACTAAGCAAATCACAACTCTCGTTCATTCCTATTCAATAAAAGATTTCAGGTGATAGGGAGCCTGGTTTGCTTGAAGCCCCCGCACTGCGTCGGGAAGTTGGATAGTGAATCAGGTGATCGTCTCAGAATAATAACCTCGAGGTAGGGAACCGGATTCCTTGGAAAAACCCTCAGCACTGTGGCTGAGGGCGGGAACAAGGAAGAAGGCGCTTTGCTGAGAAAACCCTCCACGAGTGATAAGCTTCACTTATCCTCGTGTTAAATTATCATCATTCTTGAATCTTTCCGACCATCTGTCTATATCACGAGTAAACGCATTGAGAATTGGTAGAATCATTTAAATTTGGGCGAGTGGCCTTCCACTCCCAGGACGCTGGTTAAACGCATCAATTTCAGTCAGCCGACAAAGAGATATCAATTTTCGAAATAGAACGGAAAATTGATATTTGTGTTTCCAAATCGCTTTCCGATTGGAAACACCGTGAAACTTGAGAAAACACACACACACGCACACACACGCATACACGCTCAAACACCAACGAACATTCACACGGGCAACCAGGCATAACAATAGAGAGACGTCGCGTCTCAGAGCACACCGAGTCTCGAAACATTCCGTATAGTCTCGCGCCACATAACTCGCGAATCGAGACCACAAGGACTGACGGACGAACGAGGACAATACGACGATTCGATTCAGACATACGAACGCAGACTGTTCCTTAACATCTTAGATTCATTTTATATTGCAGTCCCAATTAATCACACCTATTCATCACCCGTTCAATTCCTTATTGCCCAGTTGCCGCTGGATTTAACTTTTGCGTGCCCCAAAGGAGACCTTGCTTCTCAAGGTTCTCCTCTCATTTAAGTGGCCCACTTTTACATGCCTATGATGACGGGTCACGTTATTCCCAGGTCATACATGACCAATGAGAGATACCGATAACAACCAATCTGAGGCAATCTCGAAAAACCAGTAAAATTTATCACTTCGATTCGGCAAACCTCTCTCCTACATAAAACGTCACTGACCTCGGGCCCGTGTCGAACCTTCTGTTCGCCCGGACGAAACGACGGGACGACAGACGAACACACAAAAAAAATCATAACATTACATAAATCATAATAAAAATCGTGAATTCCTTCAACATCAAAATTGAGGAATTTCACGAAACGTTTCAATATATTTTTCAATAAAATGTTTTTATTTATTTAAAAATCCCGCGTTTACACAATGCCTGATGTACCAGCTCTTTAGAGATTTCACGTTTGCGTTGGCACAATTATATTTTGGCCATGGGGATGATGAGAACATTCTCTGTTGTTTGAAGAGCCAATAACATCGGTGCAGAAGAACACAATGGGATATCAAAACCATGTGTCCAACAGTATCGGTTATTATCTGCGCTGTAGTTATGACGATGCACTTTCCGAGTACAAATCATACCGTGGCAAAGACTGTACCCGAGTCGAAATTTTCGAGCCGCGTTATCAACTCGCAAAACCAAGGCCTCCATCCCAAACAGTCATCGATGGTAGGAGGCTATCGGGTATCCAAAGGAGGTCACAGTGTATGCAATATCCCTATGCTGAGGCCTCCGTTGAACCCGAGGATGGCAGATAGTAGACTTTAGTCCTCGGTAGGCTACAAACTGAACCTACAAAGCCCCAAGTGGGCCTACTGCGAGCGTTCTCGCCAACCTACTGGTTCCCCTTTCGGCCTATGCAGACCCTCCGAAACCCCAAGTGGGCCTACTGCGAGCGTTCTCGCCAACCTACTGGTTCCCCTTCCAGCCTATGCAGACCTTCCGAAACCCCAAATAGGCCTACTTTGAGCGTCCTCTCAAAACCTACGGGTCCCCCTTTCGGCCTATGTAGACCCTCTGAATCCCCAAGTGAGCCTACTTCCAGCGAGCTCGCAGAACCTACTGGTCCCCCTTTCAGCCTACTGTAGGCGCAAAGTAGACCCTCCGAATCCTCCATTCGGCCTATTAACGGTATATATATGTAGGAGAAAGAAATATAAATATGCTTCCATACATACAGGTAGAAATATTTTTTAAATTTATTTTCGACGTACTAAAAATCTAATACACAGCCAAATAAACATTTTATTTGAAATCATTGGTAATCAGATCTAAAAACACGTTTATCAACTCATTGTTGAATCCACACAAAAAAATGGAACAAATGAAATTGGCTATTAAGATTCGTTTATCAACTAATTGTTGAATCCAAAATAACAAAAGAAAAAAATAAACAAAAACTTCAGTCGTATCTTCGTACAAAATTATAACTACGTCGTACTACGACGACGTCTTAAAAATCTATGCACAGCCAAATCAACATTATATTCTAAATCATTGGTAATCGCGCGGTTATAAAAAAAACGTTCAACTCATTGTTGAATCCAAGAATATAAAAGAAATAATGGAACAAACGAAATCGGTTAAGAAAGATCGATTTATCAACTAATTGTTGAATCAAAAATAATAAAAGAAAAAAAAAACAAAAAAATTCAGTTGTATCTTTCGTACTGAACTACGACTACGTCATACCACGACGACGTACTAAAAATCTGCACAGCCAAATCAACATTTTATTCTTAATCATCGGTAATCGCGCGGTTATAAAAAAACGTTCAACTCATTGTTGAATTCAAGAATATAAAAGAAATAATGGAACAAACGAAATCGGTTATTAAGAAAGATCGATTTATCAACTAATTGTTGAATCAAAAATAATAAAAGAAAAAAATCAAAAAAATTCAGTTGTATCTTTCGTACTGAACTACGACTACGTCATACCACGACGACGTACTAAAAATCTGCACAGCCAAATCAACATTTTATTCTTAATCATCGGTAATCGCGCGGTTATAAAAAAACGTTCAACTCATTGTTGAATTCAAGAATATAAAAGAAATAATGGAACAAACGAAATCGGTTATTAAGAAAGATCGATTTATCAACTAATTGTTGAATCAAAAATAATAAAAGAAAAAAATCAAAAAAATTCAGTTGTATCTTTCGTACTGAACTACGTCTACGTCATACCACGACGACGTACTAAAAATCTGCACAGCCAAATCAACATTTTATTCTTAATCATTGGTAATCGCGCGGTTATAAAAAAAAACGTTCAACTCATTGTTGAATCCAAAAAAACGAACGGAAAAGATTAACGAAAAAATAAATAAAAATAAAAATGAGGTAACGTTCCATATACTTTACAATATATATGTGAGATATTATTTTAATATCTCATTGTAACGATGTATCCATATATCAATGATTTTTGATTAAAATTTAGATTACCGTGTAGTCGGGTGTCGAGAAAGTTTGAGGATCAGTTGGACTCTGTGCCGGAGCAGAATATGGACCAGAAAAGTATTGATTTTGATAGAACGAATGTGGATAATGGTCGATTGGTCCACAGTTATTCGGAGGTGACCAAATTGCCGGGTTCGAAGAACTCCAAGAATGTTGGTGATGCTGATAATTATCCACATTACCAAAATTCTCTGGACTTATATTTTTTTGTTTTTCGTTCGCATTTTCTGCTCCTTGTTTTTTCTCACCGCTTTCTTCGTTTCTTTCTTCTATTCTTGTTCTTTGTTTTATCCCACCGCTTTCTTCCTTTTTTTTCTTCGATTCTTCCTTCTGGTTTTTCTTTCCTGTTTTCTTCGATTCTTCCTTCTGGTTTTTCTTTCCTGTTTTCTTCGATTCTTCCTTCTTGTTTTTCTTGCCTGTTTTCTTCGTTTTTTTTCCAAATTTTTGCTCTTGGTTTTTCCTCACCGCTTTCACTTTCTGTTCTCGCTCCTTGTTTTGCCTCATCGCTTCCTTTGTTTTTTCCTTTGATTCTTCTTTTCTTTTCGTTCTCGTTTTCTTTTTTGATCCTTTGTGTTACGGCTTTCCTTTTATTGTACGCCGATTTATTCACTAGCCTCACGTAATCTTCTTCGTCGATTTCGTCTTCGGACCACTCTCTAGCCCAGTCTATTAGAAACAAAAGTAAATGAACAATGACTACAGAAAAGAATGAAAACTGAATACGAGGAGCGCAGTGAATAATAACTTACATAGAAGACCCTTATATAAATCGGCGTTAATCGCTGGTCGATGCCCCTCCTTCATTCCTTTGGCTGAGAACTGCGTCAAGTAATTCCCGTACACCTCGATGAGACATTGACGCACCAAAATACGCCAATTTTTGGTACGTTTTCTCGTATCAATGTTGTTGATAACGGATTTCGTCTCAATGGCAGTTTTCACCCCGGAAAACAAGTAAAACGGTATCCCCTCGAAAATCGGTACCTGAAACATATTTTATTTGTGTATATCTACAAAAAAAATGTATATTGCAGTGGTGCTATTTCGATCACTATATTTAAACACTTTGTTCATGCTAAAAATTTTAACTTTTTTACTAAGCAGAAAACGTCGCAAAAGATTGAGATATCGTTTTCAGTTTTTTATGATCATTTTTGACGTAAATGTTTTTTTTTTATTAAAGTCATTGGGATTCATAAAATTTTCTAAATATTTGCTATAAAAAAATATATATTATTTTCAAATACATAAATATAAGTCATAAATAAGTTACCTTGTTCGAGCCAGGAGTTGTAAACCTCTCAGGAATCTGAAATACGAAATATAACACGTTTAAATAACCGTTCATTTTTTGAATCGTTCATCTGTATACAATTATTGAATACAAATATTATAATCATTATATATTATATATTCTTTCATTTATACCTCGTATAGTTTTTTTCCTTCGCTCGGAGAGTCTTCTTCCAGAGGAGTCGATGCCACAGGAGCCGAGGTCTTCAGCAATGTAACAACGGACTCGAGGAACGCAACATTCTCCGGTGTAGCTGGATAATAATTTAAAAAACGATAGAATTATAAAAAACAAATGCAGTATTAATAATAGTAGTAGTAATAACAAAAATGAAGGCTACTTTTTCAAATTAAAAAATTGTCGAACTACACAACGGTTGAAAAACTTACCAACTACGGCAAGCTTCTTCATCGATGCCCAAAATTTTTCGCTCAATCCAATTACTTGATTTTTGTCGATTGAGTCATGCGGTCCATGACTCGTTGAGCTTACTTGCTTCTTGTCAGTTGCCGGACTGCTCGTTGATGCTTCGGGTACTTCTTTGCACGGATTGAGACTTGTGAACGCAGATTCCGTGATCTCTGTGCACGGTGTAGGACTCGGTGTTGAGTTGTTTGATGCGTCATTCCAAATTCCACGGTCGCTAAAAATTTCCTCCTCGAGCTTGGATCGTGCACTCAAGCAAGCCACTTTTTCGGCTTTTTTTGCCGAAGCTTTATCTCTTTTCTCGCCCATAATATCAGCATCGAAAATTTTCGTTTCCGGACTGACTATTTCCTCTGTCGAGGCATCGATGGGGCACATTTTTAACAGTTCGTCGCGATTATCTGAAAAAACAATCCACCACTTGTTAAAAAGTTTGTTACGAGGTTATGTTTACTATCAAACTGAATTTACCGCTTATTTTTTTTACAACGACGTAGTGGCAGGAACTTTTTTTGTAACAGCATCAACCCACGTAATTCTCGCTCTGTCACCGACCATGCGATGATTTTTTGGAATTTTTGAAAGTTCCAGAACATCGAAGAACGTTTCCAGCACTTCCGATTCTCGAGTACATTTTTTTTTCCCCGCACCTTTTCCTGGTTTCGTGTATACCACGAGAGCATACAGTTCCTTCACTTTTGACACCGTAGACGAGTCGTTTTTTCTTTTTTTCTCCGTCATGGCTAAAGAAGCCGAAAGAAATAGCTACTGTGTAACAATAGCGTACACGAGATATTAATACAACGCGCGCAACGCACTTTTACAAGAGACACAAGCACAAGATTGACTGCTGGAAGCCGAAACACGCTCGAGCGTGTGTAGAACACCCAACGCTGTACGACCAACACACACAAACACACGCACACACAGGGATAATACGTATCCGCACGCTACGCAGGACGCTATTTTCCCGCGTTTTTCGTGCGTCAGCGTCGCGCGATGCCACACAGTACACACACGCAGCGTTGGATACATGCATAAAGCACATGAACAGTGCCGGATTAACCCATGTAGAGGCCCTTAGGCCGTCGAAATCTCGGGGCCCCCTTTCACCATAGGCCGGTGCCTACTTGGCCTATTGGTTAATCCGGCACTGCACATGAATCATAACCTATATTTTTTTATAGAAACGGCAAACCACGAACGTTTTAAAAATTTCGAGTTTCGTTGATACATATAAGTATAAGATGAATAAAAAATCTTTCGACGATTTGTCGCGTGCGGGAAAATATAAGTATGTAAGTGAACTTCGAAAAAAAAGGATTGTGAACGAACATGGCCAAGAAAACGAAGCTGGACCGTCTCGATTACAGCTGGCCGAGGCTCCTCGCTTGGATAGCGAATTAAGGTAGGATATATGTATAAAAGAACAAAAAAATGTGTGACCATGGGTATGGAATATTTTTTTTTGCTCACGAAAAATAATGTTTCCACCACTTTTTGCAAACTCCTGAAGTCCCTCTCTTTCATGAGAGAAACTCGTGAAATATGCAAAAATAATTAAAAGCCATATTGTTCGCGCATGTTATCACCACTTACCATACTTCCCGGGGAGGGGAGTTAATTTGTTGTGAGAAAGCATATTTTTAATAATTTGTTTGTACGACAAACTTTATATATATATTTATTAGGTAATTAGTATAAAATAAAAGGACATTTGAAGAATATTCTGTGAAATTTTTGTTAATAATTGTGCAGAAATAAGCCAGTGACAGTAAATATTCTATGGTTAAATCAATAGCTCATTTCTGCATAATTATTAACAAAAATTTCACAGAATATTCTTCAAATGCCCTTTTAATATACTTCTTACATAAATAAATATATGTTGACTGTGTCGTCAAAAAAAAATTGTTGTAAATATTTTTTTTTCGTGACAAATAACCTTCCCCCTTCCTTAATCTTTAATTTTTGCATGCTTCTCGATTGGTTATTGTTTTTGGTGTTAAATGAAGATTTTTCTCGATTTTTTTATACGCATATCACTCAAGTGTAAATATAGAATACAAAAGTGTACACTATCATTTGACTTTTTATTTTAATAATATTCCTTTTACTAAATCTAGGGTCACCGAACTCGAACGACGAGAGGCAGAAGGAGTCGAGGGTGGAAATGATGGTGCGAACACTCGCGAAAATCGGGCAAACTCGGCAGTGGAAGAACAAAATGACGATTCACATGATGATGAGAGAGATTTGAGAGAAGACGGCAACGATGAACGGCAGAACGACGAGAACGAGGATCCAGAACGTAACGAGGGTAACGAGGTCGAAGAGGATGAAATCGAAGCATTTGAAGAGGATACAGAAGAAGAAAACGAAGCAGACGAAGAGGATGTAGAAGAAGAAAACGAAGCGGACGAAGAGGATGCAGAAGAAGAAAACGAAGCATTCGATGAAAACGTAGATGAGGAAGATGATGCAAGGCAGCCTCAACGACCAGGCATAAATGGTGATGATAATCGACCATTATATAGAGGAGCATCCATCTCAGTTGCACAAAGTATGATGCTGATCCTAACGCTTCTTTTGAAGCACAACATCACCGGATCGTGTCTCTCAGATATTATAACAGTTATTAATTTCCACTGTTTGAGTGAAGGTCTGAGAAAAAATAGCCTCTACAAATTTCGAAAATATTTTTCGATGCCACAAAAGCGATTCAAAAAACATTACTATTGTTCGATATGCCAGACCTCACTTGAATCAGTCGATGCAATGTGCACTAACTGCAATGCGAGAAAAGGCATATCGTATTTTATCGAAATGCCTTTCTTGAAACAGCTTGGAGATATGTTTAAACGCGAAGGATTTTATCAACTCCTACAACATCGTTTTCACCGCGAAGGCATGACGCCTGACACGATTTGTGACATTTATGATGGGAGCCTATACAAGAAGCACGAGGAAACAGGTTTTTTGACAAATCCAAACAACATTTCTCTCACGTTTTATACCGACGGTGTGCCTGTGTTTAAGTCGTCTAAAATCAGTATGTGGCCGGTATTTTTAACAATCAACGAGTTACCTTACAAGTATCGTATAAAACGGGAAAATACAATGCTCGCTGGATTGTGGTTTGGAAACAAAAAACCAGCTGCTAATCATTTCATTTACAAACTGCGCACTGATTTTGCAAAATTATATGAAGGTCAAGATTATATTCTACCGGATGGACAAGTTATTAACGTACAAGGTTTTATCCTTGCTGGCACATGCGATCTGCCAGCTAAAGCCGACTTTCTGAATATCACTGCGCATAACGGTAAATTTGGGTGCCCAAATTGCAAAAACCCAGGTGCGACGTTCACACATGCAACTGGGGGAACATCTCGTGTATATTCGTACGATAATAACCCGCAAATGAGAACGACTGGCGAGTCTAACGTTAATGCGATTCAGGCATCGATTCAGCGTGCATCAATTTACGGAGTCAAGGGTCCGTGTTCACTTTCCCGACTCATGCCCGATTTTATCGAGGGCTTTGCCATAGATTATATGCACGGAATTTTCTGCGGCGTTACTAAAAGATTGTTGAGTCTCTGGTTCGATTCAGCTTACAGCGGTAATGAATTCTCACTGTCCGCTGTATCTGCGATTGTTAATGAGAGATTGCTGACAATCAAACCACCGAAATGGGTCCATCGTTTGCCACGCTCAGTATTAGATTTCACTCATTGGAAGGCCTCTGAGCTAAGAATGTGGTTCTTCTACTACTCTTTGCCAGTACTCCGAGGAATCATGAGATGGAATTATTATGAGCATTTTTTCGGGCTCGTAAATGCCATACAGATTTTGGATTCAGAGCGTATCACACGTCAGCAGCTTGATATTGCAAAAAATTTATTGAATAAATTCGTACAAGATTTTCAAATATTGTACGGTTTGCAGTTTTGTACTATTAACATCCACCAGCTTTTACATCTGCCTGTGTGCGTAGAACGGCTTGGGCCATTATGGGTGTACTCGTGTTTCCCATTCAAAGACTTGAATGGAAAATTATTGAGTCTCGTTCACGGCACTTGTCACATAGAATCGCAAATAGCATCTGCGCATACTTACCTGTTGCAAATGAAGGCCAAATTAGACCAATTACCAGAAGGCCCTATTCGAGATTTTGCCATTGCCGTGAAACGCCAAGTAAAAATATGCCAACAAGTTTTTATTGGTTGTTACAGCGTTGGCACGTACAAAAATTTCGTCACGGTTCCCGAATTTATTACACAAGCAATGCGTAATTTGCATATTCCGATAGGAAATATTCAAAGCTATACGAGACTTTTAAATGACAGCAAATTAATCGTTGGTGAATCATACGCAAGAACTTTATGCTCATCATCGTCTCATGTGCTCTACAATAGAGCAAATGGCACGAAAATGATGGGCAGTGTACAAAGCTTTATTAAAGTGACCTACTGTGGCTATAGGAAAAAATGTTTTTGCGACGGTCAACATTACGCAATAATCACACACTTTGATAAAATCGGATCATTAAAAGTAACAAGAGGTGATGAGATACGCTCTGAACTCTCCTATCTGTATGAGTGCCGTAGAACCGATAATATGTCACTCATACCGGTAGCAGCATTACAATCGGTAGGAGTCTTCATGACAATCGCAGATCAGTCATTTATAGGTGCGCCCATAAATTCGATGGAATTAGAGTAAGACTGTAAATACATGTATTCTTTTAACATAATCACACATTAACATAATAATGAGCCGACATGGAATTTAAAAAAATTGTTTTTGTATATTAATATTGCATTAATAATTTAATAAAGTGACGATATATTTTTATTAATTATGGAGTATTTATTTCGTCATCGAACGGATGAGTATTGATGGAGGAGATATAAAATTGGAGGCCCAAAAGCATTTTAGGGGGTCAAGGGACCGAAAGTAGGTTGAGGAGGCCCGTGTCTTGCGCATTCACTGATACTTGGGGTCGAAAGAAGGTTTAGGAGGACTAACAAGGCTACATTGGACCAAACGGAGGCCTCTTCAGGTCGAAATACGGTTCAGGAGGCCAAAGGTAGGCTACATTGCATCAAACGGAGGCCTCCTCAGAGCACTAAACTCGACAAATTAGGTTTGGTAGGCCCAACGGAGGCTGGCGGCTTGGTAACTACAAAGGAAATAGGTCTTGCGGGGCTCAGAGGAGGCCCCAGATTTCGACTCGGGTATCCAGTGGTTTATGGTGGAGTTAAGAACCCCATCAAAATCGCTGCATTCACGTCTAACACATATCACACCGATGGAGATCCTGAACACGGTACAAAATCATCAATTCACGACGTCTACAACCTGCCACATTTGCGAGAAAGAATTTCTTTCAAGTGATCTAAAGGTTCGAGACCACTGTCATTTTACGGGTCGTTATCGCGGTGCTGCACACCAAGATTGCAATTTAAATTTTAAGAACTCTCATGTAGTTCCCGTTGTATTCCATAATTCATCCGGATATGATTCTCATTTTTTAATAAGGTCATTAGCGACTGCATTCGAGGGCTCTTTATATATTTTACCTATAAACAAGGAAAAGTATATTTTATTCTCGAAAAGTGTCAAGGGAACAGTTGTAAATTACAGATTTATCGATTCATTCCGATTTATGCCGAGTAGCATCGACAAATTGGCCTCATATTTAAACAGCAATCACAAAATAATTACACGCGCTAATTGTAATAGCGAGGCTGAATGCAAGCTATTGACACGAAAAAGTGTTTTCCCGTATGAGTATGTCAATAGTTGGGATATCCTTGATAAGACCGAATTGCCCTCGAAAAAATATTTTTTTTTCCAAGCTTAATAATACGGAGATTTCCGACAGCGAATATGCGCACGCGTCTAATGTTTGGAAAACATTCAAGATAAAAACTTTGGGTGAATATTCGGATTTATATTTCAAAACAGACGTTCTCCTTTTAGCTGACATTTTCGAAAATTTCCGACGATATTGCTTAAATACGTACAATTTAGATCCTCCCCATTACTACACAGCCCCCCGGTCTTTCATTCGATGCAATGCTCAAGTGCACGCAAATTGAACTCGAACTCCTTACTGACGTGGATATATTACTTTTTATTAAAAAAGGCATCTGAGGTGGAGTCGCGCAATGTTCCAACAGGTATGCGAAAGCAAACAATCGATTTATGCAAACTAATTTTGATCCAAACACCGCCGAGTCATATCTGATGTACTATGATGTCAATAACTTGTACGGTGCAGCTATGAGCGAGTCACTACCATGCAGCTCATTTGAATGGGAAGAAAATTTTACCGAAAATATTGAAAATATTCCCGAAAACTCGCCGATCGGATATATACTCGAGGTCGACTTGCAGTATCCCAATGAGCTCCACAAATCTCACAAAGACTTACCGCTATGCCCAGAACACTATCAAGCCCCACAATCTAAAAATTCAAAATTGATGACGACATTGCTCCCGAAGGAAAAATACATTATTCACTATCGCAATTTACAAGAGTCTTTGAGATTGGTTCTAAAATTAACAAAAATTCATCGCGTGCTAAAATTCAAACAATCTCCTTGGTTGAAAAAATACATTGATCTCAATACAAATTTGAGAAAGCAGTCCAATAATGATTTCGAGAAAAGTTTCTACAAATTAATGAATAATGCGGTGTTTGGGAAAACGATGGAAAATGTACGTAATCATCGGGAAGTAAAACTCGTTACACGCTGGCATGGACGATATGGTGCAAGAGCTCTTATCGCTCGAGCTACCTTTCATAGCTGCACCATATTCGATGACGATATGGTTATAATAGAATTGACTAAAGCTAAAGTAAAATTCAACAAACCGATATATGTCGGATTTTAAATTCTTGACCTGTCTAAAATCTATTTATACCGTTTCCATTATGACTATATGAAGATTGCATCCGGCGAGCAGGCAAAATTATTGTACACAGATACGGATAGCCTAATCTACCACGTACTACTCCAAATATCTACGAAACCATGAGACGTGGCATACACCAATTTGATACATCCGATTACCCAACAAATAATCCTTATGGAATGCCTCTTGCGAATAAAAAAGTGTTAGGTCTTATGAAAGATGAAAATAATGGTAAAATTATGACCGAGTTTATAGGGCTTAGGGCAAAGTTATACTCGTATAAAGTACAAGGTAATGAGCTTGAAAATAAACGTGCAAAGGGCGTCAGAGGAGCGACATTGAAAACCATCACGTTCGATGACTACAAAGAGTGCCTACTTCAGTGCAAAACCCTCATTAGGACCCAGCACATGATACGCAGCTCAAAACACGTTGTCGAGATGGATAGGCAAAATAAAATAGCATTAAGCTGGAATGACGACAAAAGAGTTCTCTCCGATGATACGACCGATACTTTACCTTGGGGTTATGAGCACAATACGAATGAATGTTTGTAGCTTAAAGTAAATAGAAAATGAAATAAATGGATGTAGGAAAACTGTGAATGGTATGAAAACTGTGAATAAATTGTATATGTGTTACGTCCTGACCCTCGATTTTTCTCATCTCGGCCAAGAAAAGCGCGGCTTTCCCTTTAACACGTTATTCGAGATAAAATCGGAATTGGCCAGGTTATTGCCCTGTTTTGAGCCTAACCTTGCGGAAAATTGCTCAGGATGGGCGGAGAGTGCATAATTTGGTAACAATGGCAAATTAAAATAAAATCTCACGAACAAAACTCTTTAATTATCGCGAGATACATCGGAAAAAAACTAATAAATTTTAATTCGGCAAAATCGGACAAATAAACTCGTAACATAAAGGGACAAAAATTGTATGATCACATTAAATAAATTCTGATAAAAACGGGACTAAACTTTCACTGACGCGGGAGAAAATTAACTACAGGGCCATCCTCAAGATAAGCCTCCTTGGGTTTATCCGCGCAAACTACAAGGACAAACGAAATTATCGCGAGCACTAAAATGACCCCTACTACAACGACAGCTATCTTTAATTGAAAAAGGTCCATGGTTGATAGACAGAACAGCTTTCACAAAAACAAAAATCAACACAGAATTTACTCGACCACGACTCGATTGAGTCACCAAACATGAATGACTCAAATGAATTCAACTCGCACATATTTCACTGAATTTACGAACGTGAGCACTTCCTAGGAAAAAATAAATTCACACGAAAAATAATCCTACAATCGATTGAAACACGGACAGGTTTTTCGGAATGATTTACTCGGAACATTGAAATAAACGAATTGCACAAACAAAAATAAAAATAATTTTAAAGGACGCGAAATAAATTGGACAAAGAATTGAACTTAAACATGAGGAAGATAAAATTGGGAAAATAATTTTGATCAGACACTTTTCGCAAAACTGAAGTCAAATTGACATAACCTTTTCGCAAAACTGAATTTAACACAAAAATCTGAACTTCCATAAAACTGAATTTAACACCAAAAATCGGAATCTAAATACAAACTGATAACGCGAAAAGGGAAAACAACAACGAAAATATTTCATAGAGCTCCAACGGTGAGTAACCCGGTAGTTTCGGTTACGGGACTCGAGCCGTCATGGGGTGTCGACCGGGGTCGGAGACACCGCGCAACACAAACGAAAATATACTGACACATGCGAGAAAACATTTTGAGATACTTACTACTTCGATGATTATGAGAACAAAGCGAGGTGTAAGGCCGGCAAAAATTGAATGATGACGACGATGGAACGATTGACCACGAGGTTGAACGTAATGGTAAATTTGTGGCAGGGCAAAACAGTGTCCAACAAAACAAAGTGTTCACACAAAAAAATATATTGCTCTTTAAAACACAATTTCTAGCGAAAGGAAAATGAAATGTCTGTTCACAACAAAATAGGAATAAAAATATTGTCCGCAAAAATAAAACGGTTCGCAAAAAAAAAAAATTGTTCACAAAATAAAATTGTTCACAAAATAAAATTGTTCGGTATTGAAATCGGTCGAATAAAATAAAATAAAATAAACTTGAGATTCTGTGTCAAAAATGATGAAAAGTATATAAAGAAAAATAATTGACGCGACGGACAGCGATTCTGCTTAAAAATTTCTCCGATGTTTCTGAACGTACCGCGGGCTCATTACCCGGTCTTATATAGGGTCTTCTAGGATGGCTTAGTTTCGGCGGTGGGGAGGTACGCCCTTAGACGCCTTAGACGCTCCAGGCTCCTCCGCCGCCTCCACCTCGCATCCCCGATGATCCCCTGGAATCTATATAATCGAAAATGTATACTTATGATTAACACGAATTTATCCTTATAATATAATATTCACTCCTGCATTCCTTTATAATAATTATTCCATTATTACCTAATAATCAGAAAACGAATTTCTCGTACATACGCCTTCTTTTCATGAAGACGCTCACTCTGTCTCTCTCATACTTACATATTTCGTATTTACTTTCTCACTCATTCCATGCCTTGTTTTTGAAGTTCCACACAGCGGAGGAGACGACCCCTCCTCTTCATTCTGGTCACTCTCTCCTTCTCATCCCTCCATACTTGGGTTGGACTTATCCTATCGGCCACGAGCTGACCGGTCATAGGCTCTCGATGTCACACACACATACATACATACACATACATTTCCATTCGTCTTTTCTCATTCGTACTCTCGTTCGGTGACAACTTCTCCTCTGTTTCTCTGTATCTTTCTCGCTCTGGATTTCGTTCGATCTTTCCTCTCATTCCATTCATTCCTATTTCTTTTTAACCATTTACCATGCAGAGATTCTGATGCAATGATGTATGACATGCAATTCCTTTTGGATTATAATTAATTCTTTCCAATAATTATACGAAAGGAAATTATTTTAGCGTATTCAAATTACTCAAAATTCTCATAATTATTAACCAGTTATTCAGATTCTACGTTTGTTACAACAATTGAAAATTGTATCTATATGCTTTGGATCTTGTGCAATTTTATGATTCCGGCTTTATCATTTCTCTTACTTGTCATTACAGGAAAGATCTATTTTCATGCTCACGCAACTTTCACACATACATTTATTCATCAAACTCGTAATTATTATAGGAAAAGGATTCGTTCACAATTTTCATTTTCACATAAACCTTTATCCATGCATTACGAAATCTCCTGAAATCTTTGAATTTGGTCGTTGTTAATTAAAAGGAAAACGTAAATTAAATAATGCGCTTGCTACGCTTTTGGGGTCTTTGTTGGATTCGATGCCGAATTTTGGTGTCGCCCCTCCTTCATAGGCGAGAGCTTGGATTCGTATGTTGATGGGACATACGCCTTTCGAATCTCAGGACTTGGGACAAAGCGCTGCTTGCTCTCTTTCTTTGGCTATAGACTCGGCGTTCTCTTCGTGCAGCATAAACATTCAGTGCTCATTAAATTGGAGTCCAATAACAGTCCAAGCATAAACAGATATTCTCAAAAGTTTGTTTAATTTTGGTCGTCGATGATTGGGTGCTTCGTCGAAATCTTTCTTCCATCGAGTCTCCTCGACTCGACCACTGCGTTAATTTATCGATCACGTGCAGAGCTCATGTAGACCGCCCATGAGAATTATCCAATGACTTTTTCGAGACGCCGTTCCCAAAAAGTCGTAACAAGGCTAAAACTTCCCATAATTTCGGAGCAAGAAAAAAGAAAAACAACAAAGATTCAAAGAAGAATTCTCTTCTCATCGACCAATTTCGATTCATGGAAATCCCGACCTAGTTTAAAATAAAATTGAACATTTAAATGCAATAATCTATGATCTAACGCCACCTTTACCATCACCGATGACCTGACCCAGGTACCCATGCTCATTCTTGATTTTACATTTTTACATCCGTTCACTCACGTACTTTCGGGAATTTAGTTCATAACGTCTTCATTCGGGGATAAGGAAAAAGAGGATCACCGGTCACTTAGCTTTAGATGAGGCATACACGCTCTGTCTCTCCTGCTTTCCTTCTCACACACACCCAAATTAGTGTATTAGTGTCCCATGCACATTGCTTTTCGTTGTGCACAAAGGCCCACCACTTCTGAGTAATCTGATGCCATGGCCAAAGATTTCTTCAGCATCGACGGATGTTGTTCTTCACGCCCGACGATGGACGTTTTGTTATAAAGAGCTGCGATATCGACGCCGCCAAGGCGTCACCTCTCGATAATTTATGCTCACTTGAGACCATATTCGTGTCGACGAAGACAGCCCGAACTATCCGAGTTCTCCAAAGAAAAAAAAAAAACGTTTCTCTCGTATGACCGGGTCTCTTTCCTCGTATTGAATTTTATTGAGAATTACAAGATATAAGTAATCTCAAATCAATGCAAAAGTCCCGAAAGTCGCGGGACGTAACATATGAATTAATAAAATTGATGCGCTGGAGGAAAAAAATCGACAATCTTATGTCCATTGTAAATTAATTTCCCTCTCTGCTCAAAAATCTTTTAGAACTGTATGAAAGAGAGAGGGGGAGTCTAGTATGCACCTGGGAAAAATGAATAAATGAAACAAGATGTATTGAAACCGAATTTTTCTCAATTAATATCCTATCCAACAAATAGTGCTGCGAGAGATGGGATTGAAATATACAATAATGTTCATTTGTTAAAATATTTTATTAAGCATCAGATTTCCTTACCCAACTATTGTGGACGTTGTCGATCGCCGGTCATTTTACAAACATTTTATTTCCACGCTTCTTCAATATTCGTTGAATCAGATAAATATCGGGATTTTCAACTGTAAGTGCTCTTGGTCATAAAAAATCATCGGTGATGGGTCGGAGGGGGATGCTATGTTTGAGGCTATATATTCTGGCGGTGAAGGTAAGTGCGTTTACTCTGCGAAAAATTTTACCGAGATCTACACCAAAATTTACTGAAGAAAAAAAAATATCTGCAACATGTGTAAGTTCCGTGTAAATGTCAATGTGCGTTTTTTTAATTTCTGTTTTCGTGTTTAATGTGATTTTCATCCTCGTTCGTGATGTTTTTTGTTCTAGGTCAATATCGGCCGGTCAAACGTCAGGTTAAAACGTCAGGCTCCGTGGTTTTATGACCCTTCGGAAATTGTAAGTATTATTGTTTTTGTACGTTGTTCAATCTTTCTATTATTCTCTTTTTTCTATGTGTGTGTAGTTATTCGAGTTTCCCTCATTTTATCATTTTTTTTTCCACTTATCTTTTGTTATTAATTTTTAAATTTCTATATATGTACGTGTACATTTAAATTCGAAACATTTTCTTCCAATGCTAATCAATTTGTTTCTGTATGTTTTCTTTCCTAGGTGCTGCAGCAGCGGGTCATTCAAACCTTTAAATCGCGAAGGATGTGCAGGCGCTACCGGCGGTCGGATAATGAAGATTTTCAATTTTATCTCGAGCCTTGCTGGGTTGGCGACTGGCTAGTGGATTATTTAGGCCTTCGGCGGCTATTCGGATGTTGCGAGTGAGGTGTGTGGGTGAAACAGAGTTTTTTATGTATAAAACTTTGATGTGAAAAAAAATAAAAATAAATAAAAAATAAAAAAATAAACGCCTCTCCTTTTAAAGGAAAAAAAAAACAAAAAAAAAAATATCTAGAGGACAAATTGAAATCTGAGTTAAGAATTAATTTATTTTATCGCTCGGGACCTGACTTTTTCCCTGCGTTTCCTTGTTTTATATATTTTTTTTTCATTATCTCTTGCTTTTTCATATTAATTTACTAACGATAGTCAACCTATCACTTGATTCTTTAATTCTTTCTTTCTTTATCAGGAAGTATTCCCTCTGCTCATTACAAAACCAATTTTATCATTATTAATATCGCTACGATTATTTCTACTTAGTTCTTAAATTTATTTCAAATTTTATTATGCTGATGATTTTCCTAGTCTATAATTATTAGAGTTTATCTTACTTGTTTGCCCTTATTGGTTCACCCGAATTTCTCTATCTCAGCCTATTTAGAGTTTCGTTCTCTCTCTTTCGGTTTCGCTGGTCCCGCTCCATAGAAGACGTTCGTTGTAGGTGCGGTTGCTAGGCTTAGTGAAATGTTTTTTATCGATGCAAAGTGATGGACAGGACTCGCAAGATCATCTTCATCACAATCATTTTTGTCACTCTCAAGCATGAGAAGATGAATTGTTGATTTAGAAGATAATTGTTTACTTATATGATTCCTCGAACGTGAAAACCCTACGGATAAGTATCGGTTACACCCCCCCCCCCCCCCTCATTAGGAGCTACGCTATATTACGCTAACATTTTCCTTCAAAGACACCATCTTCATAAATGCTATCTGTAAAGTATCGTCTTCTGCAATAAATGACCCTCTGCTTGACCCCCGCCCTTCAACTGTAAAAAATAATTTTCGAGGAGTATTCGCTCAGTTGAGAAGTAAAGGTATACATCCGGGGAAACAGCGCGGTGCGAGCGACCGCTCGAAAATGACTCGCGTGTCATAAAGGAACGAAGAGCGAAGGGTCATTTAAAAAAAATAGAAACTTTACAGATAACTTTTTTATTTTTTTTTTAATTTTTTTAAAATTTATTTATTTTTTATTTTTTTTCTTTTTCTTTTTTTCCCCTTTTTACAAGTCCTACGGTAAATATATCGATAGTAGTATCTAATATTTCGTGATACCGGCCAAAGGGGTAATCTCCCTTGGGCGCGCGGTGCAGGGAGATTTCACCCATGCTCCAGACAAGCACCGGTGAGAGCAACGAAGAAGGCCGCAGCATAGACACCGCTTGCCCAGCGATATAGACCCGTCCCCCACTTGTACGGTTTTAAATGCAGACCTTTACCCAAAGCAGCAGCTCTGAAATGCTCGGCTGGGCAAGTGGCGCCTATGCTGCGGCCTTCTTCGTTGCTCTCACCGGTTGTGGCTAGCTGTAGCTAGCTGAGTCGATGGAGCCGCAAGGAGTGGGAGAACGTAAAGATGTAGTCGAAGCAATCCAGAATATCTGTGTATCAAATTTCATTTATTGTAAAGTCTTAAATCTATATGTACAATGCCTGATTTAGGCGGTCTTTTCTTTCCACGAGATTGTGGGTATGGACTTTGTCTAAGTCAAGCGACTTTTCGTCGGTAAAGGCGGAGTGAAGCTCTGCGTGCTAAGTGAAACTGGCGGTGGCCTGTAGCTGCGTCCAGGTGTTGTAGGAGGAGTCGGAGGCGGTTGCTCGATCACTATCGATGCTTGTGGGTGTTCCCACTCGCTGTCGGATGATGTAGTCTGGGTGCCGATGGTCGCCTTTCCTTCCGCGGTTTGAGTTGCGATGGAGGCGTGGCCAAGAGGCGATCTCAGCATGGGAGAGATGACCACTGGTAGAGTGCTGGAGTACGATGGTGACGTCAGTCGCGCTCTTCGGACGTCCCACAGCGAGAGTGTGCTTCGAGGTGGGCGTGTCCTCCGTATTGGAGGAAGCTCAGCACCGTGTAGTGTCCACGGAGTTGATACCCTGGAGGGATTTCCCTTTGATGTGCGAGCTTTCGCCAGCGTGAGAAATACTACTCGAGATATCGAGTAGGAGACAATGTCGTTGTCAGAGTGACGAGTGAGACGAGTCTGCTTGCTGAGAGCTTTCGTCGCTCTTATAATTCCGTTCCGGGCAAGCTTCGTTTGTGAGAAAAGAGTTGAGCGGGCTTGCTGTAAGTTCTCGGTTCTCCCGAGAGTGGCGCCTGATGAGCTGCTCTGGCTTGCTCAGGCTCGTAACGCGTGACATGTGGGCCTGGCTCGTGGCCAGGGCCGATCATATTTCGGGTTCACCCCCTTTCGTGAACACCGGTGCTTGTCTGGAGCATGGGTGAAATCTCCCTGCACCGCGCGCCCAAGGGAGATTACCCCTTTGGCCGGTATCACGAAATATTAGATACTACTATCGATATATTTACCGTAGGACTTGTAAAAAGGGGAAAAAAAGAAAAAGAAAAAAAATAAAAAATAAATAAATTTTAAAAAAATTAAAAAAAAAATAAAAAAGTTATCTGTAAAGTTTCTATTTTTTTTAAATGACCCTTCGCTCTTCGTTCCTTTATGACACGCGAGTCATTTTCGAGCGGTCGCTCGCACCGCGCTGTTTCCCCGGATGTATACCTTTACTTCTCAACTGAGCGAATACTCCTCGAAAATTATTTTTTACAGTTGAAGGGCGGGGGTCAAGCAGAGGGTCATTTATTGCAGAAGACGATACTTTACAGATAGCATTTATGAAGATGGTGTCTTTGAAGGAAAATGTTAGCGTAATATAGCGTAGCTCCTAATGAGGGGGGGGGGGGGTGTAACCGATACTTATCCGTAGGGTTTTCACGTTCGAGGAATCATATAAGTAAACAATTATCTTCTAAATCAACAATTCATCTTCTCATGCTTGAAAGTGACAAAAATGATTGTGATGAAGATGATCTTGCGAGTCCTGTCCATCACTTTGCATCGATAAAAAACATTTCACTAAGCCTAGCAACCGCACCTACAACGAACGTCTTGTATGGAGCGGGACCAGCGAAACCGAAAGAGAGAGAACGAAACTCTAAATAGGCTGAGATAGAGAAATTCGGGTGAACCAATAAGGGCAAACAAGTAAGATAAACTCTAATAATTATAGACTAGGAAAATCATCAGCATAATAAAATTTGAAATAAATTTAAGAACTAAGTAGAAATAATCGTAGCGATATTAATAATGATAAAATTGGTTTTGTAATGAGCAGAGGGAATACTTCCTGATAAAGAAAGAAAAAATTAAAGAATCAAGTGATAGGTTGACTATCGTTAGTAAATTAATATGAAAAAGCAAGAGATAATGAAAAAAAAATATATAAAACAAGGAAACGCAGGGAAAAAGTCAGGTCCCGAGCGATAAAATAAATTAATTCTTAACTCAGATTTCAATTTGTCCTCTAGATATTTTTTTTTTGTTTTTTTTTTCCTTTAAAAGGAGAGGCGTTTATTTTTTTATTTTTTTTTTATTTTTATTTTTTTTCACATCAAAGTTTTATACATAAAAAACTCTGTTTCACCCACACACCTCACTCGCAACATCCGAAGAGCCGCCGAAGGCCTAAATAATCCACTAGCCAGTCGCCAACCCAGCAAGGCTCGAGATAAAATTGAAAATCTTCATTATCCGACCGCCGGTAGCGCCTGCACATCCTTCGCGATTTAAAGGTTTGAATGACCCGCTGCTGCAGCACCTAGGAAAGAAAACATACAGAAACAAATTGATTAGCATTGGAAGAAAATGTTTCGAATTTAAATGTACACGTACATATATAGAAATTTAAAAATTAATAACAAAAGATAAGTGGAAAAAAAAATGATAAAATGAGGGAAACTCGAATAACTACACACACATAGAAAAAAGAGAATAATAGAAAGATTGAACAACGTACAAAAACAATAATACTTACAATTTCCGAAGGGTCATAAAACCACGGAGCCTGACGTTTTAACCTGACGTTTGACCGGCCGATATTGACCTAGAACGAAAAACATCACGAACGAGGATAAAAATCACATTAAACACGAAAACAGAAATTAAAAAAACGCACATTGACATTTACACGGAACTTACACATGTTGCAGATATTTTTTTTTTCTTCAGTAAATTTTGCTGTAGATCTCGGTAAAATTTTTCGCAGAGTAAACGCACTTACCTTCACCGCCAGAATATATAGCCTCAAACATAGCATCCCCCTCCGACCCATCACCGATGATTTTTTATGACCAAGAGCACTTACAGTTGAAAATCCCGATATTTATCTGATTCAACGAATATTGAAGAAGCGTGGAAATAAAATGTTTGTAAAATGACCGGCGATCGACAACGTCCACAATAGTTGGGTAAGGAAATCTGATGCTTAATAAAATATTTTAACAA
The DNA here is from genome assembly GCA_963564615.1 of Rhorus exstirpatorius. NCBI lineage: Eukaryota > Metazoa > Arthropoda > Insecta > Hymenoptera > Ichneumonidae > Rhorus > Rhorus exstirpatorius. Next base: position 1,225,555 of record OY751322.1, read on the forward strand.
ATGAACATTATTGTAAGTAGTATGTGGACCACTATGGCGACCCCCACTCCTATCCCCACTCCTATCCCCTCCACTTTCCCCCGCGCTGGAGCCTCTTTCCGAGCGTGGTGGGGGTCGTGGTGGGGAGAGGTGGTGGGGGAAAGAGTTTTGAGGTTTCGCCATAGTGGTCCGATTATTATCATTATTCAAATAATAATAATCCATACTTTTTTTCTCTTTATTTAATTTTATATACATTTTCACTTAATTATACGTAATGCTTTTATACAATGAGAATAGGATTTATCTTTTACAGGCTATAACAGTTTTAACTATGTGATCCAAATGATGCGTCAGTAGATTGTCAATTATCGTTGTTTTTGTACAAGTAGGTAATTCGTTATATGAATTATTCGGCGATGTTCGTTTTGGGGTAGCTCTCTCTCGTATTTTCGCACGCTTCGTGCGAATATTACGGCGTATGCAGCTCGTTGTAAAAATGGATGTTTCTGATGTTATTGCATCTACAAGAGAGTCTCTGCACTGTGTTACCTCGTTGCAAACACGACGAAGCCACGAGATATTGCTGTTTATACTGGCTTGTAATAATGACAGTATAATGAATTGCTCTTTTGTAAAACAGAATATCGGTAAAGAGCGATGTGCAGGGTCTTCTTCATCCTCTATGTTGAAATGATTTTGAAAATCGTGCCAAGAACGACCGTCCATAGTTAAACAACCATGGATATAACATTTGAAACTAATCACAGGCCGTAACGTACCGTTCCGACAAATATAAAGGCCCACCCACACAGATTTCGTCCCCAAATTATTTAGCTTATAGGCGAACGGTAGCAGTAGCGCACGTAGATTCTTAGCACGTTTCGCAAACATCGCAGGACTTAATGATTTGTTGACGGTTTAAATTCCAGATTATTGAATTTTGTGCCGCGATATTTCATGGCCAAATTATTTTCACGGGCTGCGGCTATCATCTGCTGAAATAGCTGATCGTCTTTTTCGAACAGTTGGACGAATCTGGCTGGTAGGAAGCAGGCAAATGTGTTTTCCACGTCGATGACGATACGCGTGCCCCATTTAGTTTGAACGGTTCTTATGTCGCTGATACTGTAGTCTTTTTTGAGCTCTAGTTCCGATAACTTTTTCACAGGTAGAAACGCGGCCGTTTGTCCCACTTTGTTGATTCGTGCGAAATCCATCGTAAATATCGAGTTCGTCAAATTTTCGTGTTAAAGAGAGAAATTGCGATCTCGCTTATATTACTGCTTTGATACTCGCAATGTCGTGTGAAAGTGCTTCTATTCGCCGCTTTTATTCGCGTCGTTTTCTCAGCATACACCTCAAATGACAGCAAATGAAAGTCTTTAAGAGTTTTTGAAGTTTACTTCGATATCTGACCACGGTTTGATCGCGAATGATGGTCGTTCTCCAGGGTCTAACTTATATCCTGCAGTCGCCCCTCCACTAGACCTCCCCCCACTATAAAGATTACTCATTTCATTAGAAATACCACGGACAAAAAGAAATCTGATCGTCTACATATGATACCCTATAATGATGACTCATTTCCTTCGACATAACAAAGGCAAAAAGAATTTTTTTCCTACCGATTCGAAGAATCGATGGTTTGATGCACATTCCGCTTGAAATATGATAGTCGCTAAAAGTGACTTTTGTACCCAAAGAATGCTGACTCCAAGGCGCGTGATCGCAGTTCAAGGATAGGTAGAAAAAATAAAACGTGAAAAATTTCAATGTCGATTTTATTTCTTATATTAAAATTAGATTCATTATTGCCGTACACGGGAACAACAGTTCTGTATACAGTGTAAGTTTTTATGATTAAAATTATTTGTACCACAGCCACCACCAACCGCAGAGTCCATATTGAAAACTTTGCCCCGAGGTTTATACTTTTCGCGTTTTTTTATATACGCATTATAATAATCGTTCACTGTTTTATCGTTTCGGGATAAATCATCTGAAAATACGCTTCGAAACTTATTAATACCAAAGCCAGTAGACATATAATGAAGAAACATAATGCAATACTGTCCGCAACACTGCGAATCTGGACCCTGAAGCTGAGTAGCGTTGCATCGCACAGTGGGGAATTTTCACGAATTCCTGGCCATAAATCAGGGGATGATCGGAACTTCACCAAATTTGGTATACTTATGTTTTCGGGGTCGCTGATTACGAATCCGAAATCAAAATTTCAAAAAACAAAATGGCGGCTCAGATACGGCCGGTTCGAACCAAAATTCTTCAAAAAATCCAACGGAAAATCTACTTTCCCAATGTTTTCGGGGTCCCTAATTTCGAATCCAAAATCAAAATTTCAAAAAACAAAATGGCGGCTCAGATACGGCTGGTTCGAACCAAAATTCTTCAAAAAATCCAACGAAAAATCTACTTTCCCAATGTTTTCGGGGTCCCTGATTTCGAATCCAAAATCAAAATTTCAAAAAACAAAATGGCGGCTCAGATACGGCTGGTTTGAACCAAAATTCTTCGATAAATCCAGCGGAAAATTTACTTTCCCCATGTTTTCGGGGTCCCTGATTTCGAATCCAAAATCAAAATTTCAAAAAACAAAATGGCGGCTCAGATACGGCTGGTTCGAACCAAAATTCTTCAATAAATCCAGCGGAAAATTTACTTTCCCCATGTTTTCGGGGTCCCTGATTTCGAATCCAAAATCAAAATTTCAAAAAACAAAATGGCGGCTCAGATACGGCTGGTTCGAACCAAAATTCTTCAATAAATCCAGCGGAAAATTTACTTTCCCCATGTTTTCGGGGTCCCTGATTTCGAATCCAAAATCAAAATTTCAAAAAACAAAATGGCGACTCAAATATGGCTGGTTCGAACCAAAATTCTTTAATAAATCCGATGAAAAATCTATTTTCCCGATGTTTTCGGGTTCCCTGATTGCGAATACATCAAAATTTCGAAAAATAAAACACAGAGCCTGAACTATGTTTGTCGAGTGGCTACAATAATAGATTATACAGTTGGTTCGGGAATGTACGGAAAATAATTGTTATCTCGTAATACGGTAAACAAAGTTTTTATTATTGAAAAATACAAAGAGTATCTCAATCCTAATCCTTATTCCAATCCATATTCAATCCATATTCGGCTCAGCAAGTAGCCTCATAGCCTCTGCAGACAATTGCTGTGACTTTTTTTGAGGCAGTTTCCTTAGGTTTGTTATGAATGGATCAGATGACACTAGTAGCCAATTCAAAACATCCTGCATAGTATTCTCGCGTGATGATTTACGAGAAAATCCGTCTCGAAATTTTTTCACGTCTTTGTTTCGCGCTTCTTGAGCCTCCTCTGACAATTGTCCGATGGGTAAAATAGCCGAAGCTATTATCAAATTTCCATGGATCAATATTTTGTGCACGGTTGTTGGCATATAATACCATGGATAATCGCGCACGTACAGTTGCGCAGTTTCCAACGCGTATTCTTTGAAGTTTTCCACGTTGATATCGTACCCACTCGAGATAACTTGTAAAATGACGTGAAATCTTTTTATAAGTTCTTCGTTCAAGCCAGTTATCATTGCTGTTATTTCGTGGTTTTCAAAAAATCGCCGTGCTGTATTGCCATCGTTGGTGCTCCCATACCCAGGCTTTGGACGATCCACTATCAACCCCAATTCAGATTTCAAAGATTTTTGTATCTGTGCTTTTCGATCGCTAACCATCTTTTTTTCATTTTCGGATCGTGCCTGCCATTTTTTCAAATCGAGTTTGTAAGATAGATGCAAGAGGGACTCAAAAAAACGGATCCATGCGTGTAACGTGGACATTCCAAATTTCAAGTTATCTTCATTCACTTCTTTTTTCAGGATTGCATCAAGATCGTTAAATTCTTTTGAAGTAGCTTGACATAAATAGCATCTTTGTGCGGATTTCGTAGATGTAACAGCATTGCAGACTTTCCCATCTATCATAGTAAACAGCATTTTATACCTAACTGTTACTTCTCTGCCATCAACTCCAATTTTCAATGGTTTTAATGATGAGATTTGTTCTTCAATATACGCTGTTTCATTCTTCGTGGATTCCGTACTTTCATGTAGAAATTGCATTCTTATAGGCCGGCAATAGCGAGGCGATGATGGCCTCGGATTTTTCCATAAAAGTTTACAACCGGAGTCCATAGATTCACTCTCAAAAAATGCGAGTTGTAACGGGACAAGGGACGTTAGGAATATATTTGCGTCGGAATTACTGTCATCCTCAAATTTCTGTTTGTATACACCTTGGCCAGAACTTCCGTCACACCCCCATCTACAGATTAATTCCGCATTTGCCAAGTTTTCCATATGCACTGATTTCACAACTTCTCTCTGACTAAGAAGAAGACGCTTGCATGTGTGGTCCAGTAAGTCTTGTAATTTAATATCGGCACAATTTTCAGTAATAGTTATACTAGACCGCGGTGGATAACATAATGCTTTGGCCTCTCTAACTGCTTCGTAATTTGGATATGCCGGACAGTTGATACCTTTCAGCGATGCTCTTACAATATTATATTGATGTCTGGTGAGTTTGGCTTCGACCATAACCGAAAGAGCTTCATCTGTTGATAGTGTATTTTGCACTGCCTTTGACGATGTTGGTGCAGGTGCGTGCGTTTCAACTGCAATGTCCTTGACCGTTTTTGACGAATTTACGTCTCCGGAAGAGCGGAGACTCATTTGCGCTGCATAGCACAACTCCTCAGGGGTATGATTTTGCCGCAACTCTTCTGTTCTTCGTCGTTTCGATCGCTCACTTGATGCAGCAAAGTCCACTGAGGGACGACCACGTGTGCTGGCGTCACTCGGTTTCGAATCAGCAGGAAAGGCAATATCCATCTCCAGCCACTCTTGATTCTTATGAAGAAAATTGGTCTCCTTCCTTCCTGACTCTTGCCATTTTATGCGTATCTTATGAATTAACTTGGACAAATTCTGCCTGGCATCTTGGTGGATTTTAATCACGCATTGACTCTTCTCCGATAATTCCCGTTCCAATAATTCTACTTGCTCATTATATTCTGACGTTAAATATTTTTTCAGAATTAAAAATATTTCCTTTCGTTTGAATGAGACAAGCGAAGCACCTGAACCTGAAAAGAAATTGTACTTAGTATTAATCATAAATTGCATTGTATTACGAATGAGGATTAGACATACGCCTTTATGCATTTGGTCATACTTCATTAAAATGTGGAGTTGGCGTTCCGAATACAATACTAAATTTCTAATAAATTCCTTTCCCTCTGGAAAACAAATTCCACGTAAACTAAATCAGGTATCAGCATTTTTCACGACGATTCTTACAAAGTATGTATATATATATATATATATACATATGTATGTATATATATATATTTATATTTCGAATCTATTGTCAGGGTCGACCGGTCGACCCGCAGCTGCAGTTCCAGGTAAGCCCAGTTCGGCTGACCGAGTACCTGGCACGTCACGCGGCGCGCGGTTGACTTATCGGATGACGCGGACGCGCACTAAAATTGCTCTGGACCAGGCCGCGCACCTTTGCGCACTCTCGGTGAGGCGGCATTCGAAAGCTAATATTCTAAGCTTTATTTAAAAAAAAAAATTAAGGCGGGATTCCGCGGGATTCTATACTAAACGTCTATGCAAAGTCAATATTTACTTTCGAACGAAGGCACTTTTCGAGATTCTCGTTAGACTACGAAAACATGGACAAAAAAAATATTTTTTAATTGTAAAATAGGCAAAATGTTCTACATACCTTGAGGAAGAATATCCATTTTGTTTGTATCAATTATCACTTCCCACTATCCGTATACAAACGTTCAAAGTTGCGCTACAAAACACAGCACGGTCGACGCTCGCGACTGTCACCAACAAAGGTCGACTTTGAACTGAAATATCTAAGCATCTATGAGAGGTAAAAGGTTGGGTCAAACGGGAAATTACGCAGAAATTAGTTCTCTACAAATACCCGTGACCGTTATACCTGTATGGAAAAATTTTTTTTTTTATTTTTGGCCAGGAATTCGTGAAAATTCCCCACTGTGCATCGGAAAAGCTTGCAGTTTCTTCGGAGTCGGATGAGATGCTGCGGAACGATTGGAGGGATCCCGTAGCTGTCAAAGTATCGTCCTTCTCCAGTTCGATCGACGTACATGGCGACCCAGTGGGATCCGGGTAATTTGTGGCCATCGGTATTAACGACAAAAGCTGTCGGCCACGTCCACACCTTCGGGATACGATCGGCTGGGTATACGCCTATCGTGTGGTCTGGTATGTTCCGCAAGGCCTGCAGAATTTCTAGACTGTTCATAGCAGCCTGAAGCAGAAGGTTTCTTTTTCTTTTCCTCGTGAGGCCCGTCTAAGCTCCAGCTCGTGGTCGTTCTATATTCCCATAAGGAGTCGATGCGATCTTTATGACAGAGCCAATCTTTTATTTGTTTCGCATTATTCAGCGTACATTTGTACGTGAGATTGTTATGTAGCGATCCGTGGTATATGCAACGAGTGTCGTCCCGATGAAGATAGCGGAATGAGGGAGCCTCCTCCTCCTCCTCTAAATTTATAATGAAGCAACCTGTAAGCTGTGCCAGGTACTCTGATTTTATTGAACCCCTTGTGAATATTCGATCAGATTGTTCCGCAATATTTTTCAAAATTGATTCCATATGTTGTGACGTTGTATCGCTCTCACGCCATTGTAAACCATGATGATTACTAGTCAACCAGGAATTCTGACGCTTCAGCGCCGGTGATAGATCTCATTATCGTGAGGTGAAGACACAAGCCAATGAGCGGTGTACGGCCCGTGTAGGCAAATGATCGCAACTTCTTTCGGCACAAAACGATTGTTTTTATCTCGCAAACCCTGTATATCGATTGCGATATCCATGATGCTTTCTCGTTGCTCTCTCTGATAATACTGTTCAGCTCTTTTGTGTCACGGAGACCTAGCTCGGCGGATACAAATTCTGCTGACTATCCAGAAAAGTCAACGATTACGTGTCTGGATGAGTCAATCTCCAACACATTATCATACTCGGCGTACACAATACAATTTACCGTTGATGCGAGAGCCTTTTTGAATCGTACTTCTATTCTAACACTGCTGTGTTTTACCAAATTCCAATGAGTACTGCTGTTTGCTGATAAATCGGGCGTAAGATCAAACGCGAAAAGGCAATACCCTTCGGGGTAGGCCTCCCGTGAAATACAATTACCTTCATTGAGAAAGTAAATACCCGTTCCGGAGAACAGAGTATGATACGCGTCTACGTAAAGTTTCGATTTTGTAAAGTCGGGCTGCAGAGCCTTTGACGGTATTTGCATACCATCCACATACAACGATAGACAATTGATTTGATAATTTTTAAAATTAAACGGGTTTTTATCGAGGCAGCCGTTGAACGCTTTATTATCGACGAAACCAATGATGATACGTTTTGGTAGCTGGCCGAGGATTACATTATCGAGAGTTTCGCCATGTACTCCGCTATGCATGGATATAGCCTTTACCTCCACGCGTGTCAGGGGGTATTTTGCCGTAGCTTTACACAGAGTTCTTGCATGTGCTAAAAGTATACCAGGTGCTATCTTGGCGCGACGTACGACAAGCGACGCTTCGACAATATGTATTTTATAGTCTGCCGTCCCGCCCATAAGGCAAAATGAATTATTCGTGCGTACGAGTCGCAGACGCATTCCAACACCGTTCAATAAGAATCTCTCTTGATTAAAGACATCGCAGTGAAGATGACCGAGGAGATCAATAGTTTTTCCACTGCTAAGAAGGTCTCTGCGACTAACAAGCCCACCGTTGGCTGTATCCGTATCCTCCATTTTTCCCGGTGTATCGGCGAACCAGAGCACACTCGTAAGATGAGAGTTTTTTGCGCCGTCTCCATAATTTAGCAGTGTTTCAATGTATGCTCTGTATGCATACGCGTTATTCGGGGGTGATACAAGTTTCTGATTGAAAAACACATGTACTTGATTAAACATTGAATGCATCAGATTATTGACGGGGCCTATTTTAATCGTTGAATCAGGCTTCTCAGCCAAACACTGTATTTGAACGCGCATGCTTAGCATGGTGTGAGCAAGATCAATGTATTCATCACCCTGACCAGGTACCACAAACTCAATTGGTAAATCATCCGTTAAAGATGAGATCGGTTTGTAGTACACCCATTGTGTTCCCTCGATGGTGGTTTGTGTAGGAGGCAGTGTAAATAGCTCGAGCTCTGACTTTAAACACTCGCAAGAGTGTGTGTGTAAGAAAGCCATATTTACCCTCTCTCTATGCGAAAATATCAGCCACCGTTCGTAGAGCCTTCCGCTTCTTGGTTGTCCTTCTCTTATTTATCCTTCTCTTTGCCGTTGCCCGCTTTCTCGGTTTTCTCGACGAAGACGTAGATTTCTTTCTTTTTTTCACACTATGGATACGTCGCACACCGCGGCCGGAAATGGAATGCCGAGATCGATTAATTTTTGCCATTTTATAGCCAGAACCCTTCATGAGCGTATCAATTTTTTCCTCCGCCTTTCGCTTCAGATTTTCGCCAGACTCGCGTAGACGCGTTTTGAACGCTTCTCTTGGTCGTACACCATTGTCCATTATATCGGTGGCAACATTAACACCGGCACGCAGAGCCTCCTTGCCGACAGCCCGTGCTCCATTCTTCAAAAGAGGTATAATACGGCGGAGAAGACCCCCGAGAAAGCTGCCAATCCCGTGGCCCCTTTGATGCGGTGAGCCTATGTACACGTTACTGATACCCCCATATCCGGTCCGAGCACCACCCGTCTGCATATCAAAGTATTCATCGTAATAAGTCATTGCGATGACTTCTCTAATCCATACGCTTGAACTGTAATGTCGCCGTCAGCGTCCCGTACTCAAATGGTATCGGCTGCCCAAACTCATCCCTTATATCGATATCGATCGATTGAAAGTTTGTATGAAGCAGAGGTACGTAGCGTGGTGGCGAAAAACCTCTAATCTTTACAGAGCCGTAATTGTTGCTATCCGCGGTATAAGTTGGTACAACACGTAACAGAGGTGCATGCACATCACCGGTAATGTAGGGTTCACAAATATCCGTATAAACGAATAACATATCGGGGATAGCATTAGTTAGGCTGGCGGGTCGTGCGCCTCTGTAACCAACATCTCTGAATGCAGGCGGGAGCACCACACTGCTGGGTGTGGTAAATCCTAAAATCTTGTTGAGCCTTGGTGAGAAATGGAAAGCATGAATTAAATTTTCGCAAGAATCGCAGATACGGGTCACTTGGACGTAGCCATTGCGAGCGCGCTGAAATAGTAAATGACCAGCAACGCCCTGTAGTTCATTTATCACTTCGAGCAATGAGTCTATACTCTTATATACACCGGGTGGAACATACACACAGCTCTTTTCAATGTCAATAGCAGAATCGTGAATACCCGATTGTACTTTATACGGTGCGGTCTTGATGAAGTTCTGCTCGTCTTCCTGAGGTATATGCAGAATCGTCATGGGTATATGTATTTCTGTAAGTCCAACGGCCCAATTGCCTTGCAAAGATACGCGCTGTGGCAATCGTGTGGTATAACGCGTTGTCGTATTTTCCGGGTAATATTTCATACTGCTGTTGCTCGGTAAAACGATATAAAATTCGTCTCTCATCGTGATTTTTTATTTTTTTCGGTAATAGTACGAACTCTCGATAACTCGGCCTCGTAAAAAATGCCGTCAATATCTTCGCCGTGAAGATCGCGTAAAAAGTACACCGTTGGCCAACTAGTTGTCGATATGCGATGAATTTTGAACAGCTCGCTGCTCCAGCCGCTCTCGTAACCTTTTGCAAAGGCCGCTTTTGCACTACTGATTCGTACAACATCACCGATCTCGTATTTAGGGTTGTGTTCTCGCTCCGAATCCTTGTAACGCTGCATCAAATTAGCACGAGCTTGAGCAGCAGTGGCAAGAGTCACCGTTACCGGGGCCATTTTTATGCTGCTATGCCGGGAATTATTATATGCAGACACTATATTTTGCAACACATTGATGTATCGCTTCGCGCGAGTATACGTAAAGTATCGCCACATTCTTTCTTTCAATGTTCGATTAAATCTTTCCACAATTGAGGCTTTTATATCAGGATTCCGTGCAGTTCGAAACTGAATATCTTTCCTCTTTAGAAGCTCTTGAAATGCAGCACCCATGAATTCTTTGCCTCGATCCGATTGCAGGCATACGGGTGATCGGCTATTAGTGGCTTTTTGCGTGAGTATCCGCGTAAAAGCCTTAGCTACAGACGCAGCAGTCTTGTCGCGTAAAGGTTCGACCCATGCATATTTACTGAGCACATCTATGACTACGAGGAGATAGGTATGACCATCGTTGTAATCTTTGATCGAGCGAAGATCTACGAGATCAGCCTCCCAGAAATCGTCAATGTTTCGCACGCTGTAATGACGTCGTGGAAATCGATGTTTTACAGGACGATGTTTCGTGTAAGCATCCTGTGTCTCCAACCACTGCACGGTCTTTTCGTTAGAAATTTTTTTTCGCGTTGCGCGTAATAATTTTGCAGCGCCCGAGAACGATGCTTCGTGGGAGGGGTTATAGTACAGCTTTTCCAATGTTTTCATGGTTTAGAGTTTTAGGTTAGCCCAAATTACACGATTCTTCTTCTTCTTTTTACACTGGCCAGCGCCTGTTTGCTCCCTCTCAGAGGTACTGAAGAGCTCATAGATACTGGGATCGGTGGATTCGTCGCTGCTGTGATTGGCTCCCGCGTCGCTGAACGACAAGTCGTGGGAGTGCACAGGTATTTTTCTTTTTTTCCGAAAAGGCGTCGAGGTGGGCACCTCGGACCTCCACAGATCCTGGTTCCCAACAAACTCGCGTGGAATTTTTGCCGCTTGTAAAAATCCTGCAAATGCATGACGACCCGCCGGCGTTGAGATTTTCCTTGCGCGCATAGCATCGTTTATAAGATCGACAATATTGGAGTCCTTGATTTCTTTGCCTGCGATGGAGACGGTGCCTGTAGGATCCCAGCAAAACTCTGTTACTGGTACAAGGCGTAAACGACGGAGCAATAGTTTTGCTTTATTGCGATATTTTGTCGGGACACTCTCAACGATCATAGAGTCGTTTATGCGAGGAATTTCAGCGCCTTTTCCACTATTCCCCTCCTCCTCTATAGGTGTCGTGATGTAATCATCATTTTTTGCGAGCGCACGATGCTGCTGCGCTCGCTTATTATCGGCAAAATGGAGATAACGCTGCAACACCGCGAAATACGCCGACCACTTTTCCCTCTCATCCTTGTACGAATTAGAATTCAGAATATCGTTCATCTCAGTGTCCAATCTACGCAGTGTCGTACCAAGGGTTTGCACTGTTTGCTGCTGTTGCCGTTGAACAGATTCCGTTTGTCGATTATTCTGCACGCCTATATGCTGAAGATTCTCTTCAGGCACGAGCACTATTTTTCTCGCATGCTCCATTATCCACTGCCGCCGATCAAACGTGACAAGAGCGTACCCAGTACGGGGGCGAGCAGCAGCGGTAGGAATCCACCGTTTTGAACCACAAAACGTTTCTTGCTCTTCCAACTACCGCTTTTCGCAGCTAGTCGTCGAAGAATAGATGCGTGGCGACGCAACTTTATACTTTGTTCAGGCTTCAAAGGCACGTTACCACGTAGAATGTTTAACGCACACTCACAAATACAACGAATTATTCGTGGATCGGCTTTACGCAAAACGGCGTCTCGCTGCTCCTTGTTGAGATGCTGGAGTGCGTGCAATATTGCAACGTGCTTCTTGCAGAGAGAGGACCTGTTACCCGCCATCACAGCCGCAAGACTGGTACTTCTCCGGCTGTGTCGGTGCTTTTTAACTTTTTTCGCGGCACGTAAACGAAATGCTGTGGGTCATCGGGGAAAATACACGTTCGAAATCTACAGTTATCGGGAGTCGATTGTTTCAAGTCCAAGAGCAGATAACCGTGTGGTTTGCTCGTCGCGTCGTAATAAACCTCCTGCAGAAATCGGGGGTTTTCGGGGTAAACCTGACGCGCCAGGTGCTGTATTTGAGCGCGATCTCGCGGATTTTTAAAAACTACTATATAATTAGCGTTCAGCGATATATCCCGTTGCCCGTGACCCTGATGAAATAAATTTTGCGTTATAAAAAACACGCTCAAATTCTTATGATGACTACCCTTGGTGAAGAGGTCGACAACGCTATTGTTCGATGCCTCGCGCATCAAATCGTCAATAATTATAAGTTTCGCACGCGGATCGTTTGCATAATCCAAGGCTTGTGGTAAACCTTCGCGAAACTCTATCGAAGAACCGTACTCCATATACGCTTGTTGCCACTCGGAATAATAGAAAATAATTCGTTGAAACGGTTCACTATTCAAATGCGAAATGAATTTCAAAAACTTTTTCACAAAGTATGTTTTACCGCAGCCCGTGGGCCCGCAAACCATCGCCGTCCAAGGATGTTTCCACCGCACATCCATTTTTGCGAATGAGCACAATCTTCGTATTAGCTGAAACATATATAGGGTTCGAAAAGACGAATATACATAAGAACATAAAGTTTTATTTATATACATTATTTACAAAGTAGTGCGAGGTCTATATCTATATACATTATTCTTTATAACCGTAAGGAAGAGTGCCATATTCGCCATCTCGTCTCCGTTTGACGCTCGATGGTTTGCATGATTTTGTTTCAGGACGTGTGACGACCTGATGAAATGCCGTGCGTCGTATAGCGTCATACTTTAGCACAACAGGCTCGTCTCTCTCACCGGTTATAAAGGAGCGCACTGAGTTATAATTAATTAATCCCTTGTTCGCAAAATTAAGCGTTATCCCTTTTACTTTACATACTTCTTTTTCCTCTCCATTGGGAGTGCATACGATAAAAGAATAAAATTTTGGTCCGCCTGAAATGAAACTTCTAATATAACTACCTTTCCCATAAGAGCTCAGCTCATCTGTGAGATCCCCTAAGAGCTGTCCCGTTAGAGGTTCGTACTCGTCTTTTTCTTCGTGCGATACGTAAATTACGGAATCGGTATCGCAGTACAAAGCACGATGACCCAGACACTCTAGGTAACTATAAAGTTTCAGGCGGGCCTGGGCTGTGGTGTATGCTGCTACTACGGCGTTCGCTATGCTGGATGGTATAACAGCGTCACTGATTTTCGTGTAGCTTACATACAATATGTCATTATTTACGGGTGAAATCCCCGTGATTTCGTACTCAGGGCTAGTCAATAGTTCCATAAGCTTTTTACGCGTCGAAACTATTTCTGTCTGCGGTAGATTTTCCCGCTGCCCAAACTTCCTTCAAAATGAGTTGAGGCATAGTTTTGCGACAGATCGCAGCCCCGGATTTTTAGCTATGGAGTCGCGATTTAGCTTGATTCCTTCCGATCGTTCGAATTCGTCTATATAGAGATCTTGCGCGGCTTTATCTTCGGAGCAATTGTCGGGCCATCCACTGGCTTCTTGTTTGATTTTTAAAAACGTGTTAATGTATTCGACAAAATGCCCCCCTGTCTGTGTATCGCGATTGAATTGCGTCGTTTCATATTGCCAAATTTCAGTCACGTCTATCACTCTGTACCCGCACGACACGGCTTTTCGCAACTGGTCGACCACCCATGTACCCTTGAACACGCGCTCTACAGGATCTTCGTGTGTACATACACCCTGATTCATAATCTCACAGCAGCTGCGGCATAGAGCAAATAATAACCGGTTATGCATACGCACTGGTAATACGGGGTGATAAAGATTACGAGGCGGCAATACGGTACATTTTACGAGACGCTCAACGAGAGTTAGATCGGTGTTATCAGGACCTGTCAATTCCATGCACTCGTTACCCACGTATACTTTCGGATGGCCCACGGGGTATTTACCGAATTTACAGATATATGGATACAGAGAGCAAACGTCTACGTAACGTATTTTTTCCGTAGCGTCAACGTCGTAGAGCGTAACCATATTTTCTGTTCGTCCTCCGAAAAAAGCATCACGAGGATTGAGAGGCTCTGCTGTAACTAAAGGGTTATCTTGCAGGAAAGTCCTCATCTCGGCTGTCGAATTTAACAAGCGATCGTAATCACACTCCCAAATTTCCGTGAGCAAATACCCTCCCGTTCGAATCCTCTCAGTTACAGCAGTAGTTCTCTCGAAACGCTCGTGCATGGATATTCCATCGCTTTGTCGACTGTCTCTGTTTGTGGGATAGCAACGGGGGCAACCGTGCCAATAACAACCGTGAAACTGTAATACATGTGCCCCGTTAGGAGTCTCGTAGTATCCGTCTACCAAGAGATTTTAAGGTATTCTGAATTCACGTGTTCTGCCCGCATGAATAATACGAACACCCCGCGAATGCTCTACCCACGATAGCCACGAAACCGCTTTTTTCGATTGATTTTGCGCCCATCTGTATCCCCCCGTGGGTATAATGCCTATTGAATTATCTTTCAAGAAATTTTTTCGAAAAACTCTGAAGCAGGCTGATGCTATTGTTGTACTTTCATCAAAAGGGCAGATGCGACCGCTGGTAATGAACATATTGCGAAAAGCCATACACGCGCGTCGCAAAATCGTGACATCTGTCTTACAATAGCTGATAAGCTCTTCCGAAAAAACGAATACGTAATTTTTGTCTTTTGTTTCGCGATACCAATCGAGAAATTTCCGGCGCTCATCGGCGCGCATCGTGTCCGGAGAATAATGCTCGAGAGGCGGCAATTCGCCTACGTAATTTTGATTTTCAGGCCTGTTAAACAAATGTGGAAAAGTGCCTTTAATGATAGCACCGGTAAGCCCGAAGGCTTTCGGTAAACCGCTCAAAGCCATACGGAAGTAATTTAGACTGTCGAGAAATACGAGTTTTCCGACGCGCATCGTAATAATTTTCGTACCGTTCATGATTAGAGTGGGGAGCAGAGTTTTTTTCTCTTCGATGAAATAACGCAGGATGAATTGAGCGTCGAAACCCCCTGCATTATGAGCGATACAGATGGTACGCGAAAAACCTTCGAGCGGTTGCATGGCTAATTCGACAAGCTGGGCTACGGGGCTGTGGCTAAACACAAATTCGTGTTCCCCGCAATGCTTGCACGGTTCGTCTATAGAGTCGTTAACACAGCAAAACGTGCAAACTCGTTGAGCCACGCAAAGATTTGGCTCGTGTACATGAGTAGTCGCATCACCCTTCACTGGTGTGCTCTGCTGTGTTTCAAAATCATAAAAAATGAATAGTATTTTTTCAAGTCCGGAGTACTACGAATCGGTTTCATGAAACACAGATGATCACTCGGCTGATGAGATTTGCACGTTTTGCAGAAGCCTACCCCGCATTTATGCTTCTCTTTTTTTTCTAAGGGCCTTATTGCTCGAAAGCAGTTACGGCATCGTTTGAGAGATTCGCAAACGCTAGCCTTTCTACGCCTCATGGTCACCAGCGGTGCCTTATGCCTCTGTAAGCACGCCTCTCCGAAAAAATCGCGGTTGCATGCTTCGCATCTGATTATATTGCGCGATTGCGTATCGCACGTCTGTAGACCCCAGCACCGAGGACATTTTTTTTTTGAACATCTATGACCGAATCGCCGATATGCTGTGTTACACGATGAACAGAAATCTCTACTGCCGACAGCTGCTCTGAGATTTAGAATAGGTTCGAAATGATGTGAACGCTCGTAATACAAAATGTACAGGGTGTGGTGAATTGTGCCTACGCTGTTCAGAACACCCTGTCTACCGTCAAATAGTGGCTCCTCCCCGCGACCCAGAGTTAAAAACTCGTAAACGACAATAGCAAAGCCGTCTCGTGCCAAATAATCTTGATAGTGCGTAATCTCGTATACACCACAGCCCTCTACAGGTACGCGAACATTTGCTTCTCTCGTAAGTTCGAGTGCCGCTTGTTTTTGTACAGACTCGTTAATTTGTCTAATACGCTGCCATTCATTATGTAGAGTACCCGACCATATTTCACCTCGTTCTGCGTATGCTCGAGCCACCACCAGTGAGCGCGGTAAGCATAGATTGTCGGTGTTTCGGATCGAGAGAATAG
The DNA here is from genome assembly GCA_963564615.1 of Rhorus exstirpatorius. Classification (NCBI taxonomy): domain Eukaryota; kingdom Metazoa; phylum Arthropoda; class Insecta; order Hymenoptera; family Ichneumonidae; genus Rhorus; species Rhorus exstirpatorius. Next base: position 1,241,697 of record OY751322.1, read on the forward strand.
ATCGTTTTGCGACAGCCTCGTGTGTGAGACCTTTCCGACCGCGCCCTTCGACCCCCTTGACAGCGCACATTTTTATCGTGCACGAATCATCGATGTTCAAAGATGATGCACTTTGTGCCACGCTGCTTATTAATTTCCAAATATCTTCGAAAACATAATCTCGGGCCGGTCGGAAAGATAACCACACGGGCCCGTGTGGCAAGCTATTCGCTGTAAACGAAACGCCTACATAATCGCCGCCCTCACAGGAGCTCATGATGTGCGTTAAGAGATCACGAAATGCACCGTTGAGGCAATCTACCACACTAATGCCGGAGTCTGGCTGGCGAATTCTTAACGAGGTTTCACGCCCTCGTAGTTTAAATCGCTTAAAATATCGCGTGTAATCACTGATGATTTCGAAATGTTTTCCGGGTGGATGTATTTCTTCGAGAGGCCCGCTCCTTGGTACAGTAAGTCGCCTGCCTGCTCCTTTTTGCACCTCTGGAAAAGAGTCTCGTATTAGATTCTAAAATGGTTAAATGCAAAAATTATTGTGTTTTATCAATATTTGTACCTCTCACGAGTCATAGCACTGCTTAAATAGTTCGATATCACCACTCAAACAAAGATGCTGACGAATACCCTGTTACAAAAGGACCCACTTACTTACATGCTCAATTAATTTTTCATATATAAGAAAAATTATTTACCAGAGTCGTCTCCAGTCACGAGCATTTGAAGCCATTCGTCAGCTCTTTGAAATGCTATTCCCTCGTCTCTCTCGTTCTCGATCGGATATTCCCACAGCTGATTTTCGCGATGGTCAAAAACATCATCAGGGTCAGAGGCTGGGATTGTTCGTCGTCCAGAATGGCATAGACCTGACGGGCCTGGTACAGCAGCGTCAGTTACCCTCTCCCTATCTATACCCTCTGGATAAATTTATAATTTAAAATTGACGCCACACCAATTTTTTTTTTTTTATTCTTTATTTTTTTTGCACCTTAATTTCAACTCACGTTCGAAAATCGACGAATTAGTAAATATTTCCGAAGGATGCTCGATGCTGGAAACAGTACTCATAGGCTGCTCATCATTCAGCTCGGTGCATGACAGGTGCTGACTCGTTATGCTTCTCTGCTGGCATGCTAATTCCGCAGCACAAGCCCCTTCTATAAGAGCTGCTTCTTCATCCGGCGATGCATCCAAGAGCTGTCGATATACTATATTAGGTGCACAACCATTAAAAATATTGCCCCTCTTTTAATAGAAGTACTGCTTTCAGCTCATAATTTTTTCCGGTAAACGAACCGTGTTAAAATTTCATGATATCAATGTTTTTCTTACGATGATAATGTAAGGAGAGAGAGAGCTCATATCAATTTAATAAGACAGAGAAAGAGGAGATTGGTGAATAATAATATATTTTTTAAATATATCATGTTGAAATTCGTAAAATATTTTTTCTAACGATAACAGGCTCTCTGTACCACTTTAATGAAAGAGAGAGACAGCGAGAGGTAGAGAGCACGGAACCACGCGAAGCATAGCACAAAGAGTAGAGCTCGATAAATAACGATTATCTCTGCTTACGCAAACAGGTGCTCTGCATCGTGCTCATGAAAAAAAGAGCGAGAGAGTGAGAGAATGGCAAAGAATGCGGAACCACGCGAAGCATATGGCACAAAGAGTAGAGCTCAATAAAAAGGGTTTGGCCATACTATCGTAATAACAGCCGTGAAAATATTTTTTCAATACGCTTTAAGATCCATACCGCTTTAACGAGAGAGAGAGAGGAAATTGATCAATAAGAATACTTTTTGAATATTTCGCGTTGAAATTCGTAAAAAATTTCTAACGATAACAGGAGCTCTGTATCGCTTTCATGAAAGAGAGCCAACGAGAGAGAGAGAGACAAGGAGCGGTAGAGAGCTCGGGACCACGCGAAGCATGGCACAAAGAGAAGAGCTCGATAAATAAGGCTTGCCCGTGCTAGCGTAATAATGGTACCGTGAAAAATTTCAATACGTCCTGGCGTAATAATGGCGTCGTGAAAAAATTTTTTCAATGCAGTTTAAGTATTACAAATTATTACATGATTATTTTTTATGATAGAACAGAACTTACTTCTGATTTCATCGACAATACCGCGGACACATGGCGCGTTTTCCAATCCTCGACGCTGCAGCTCTTCAAACACACACGCTAGCACTTGTTGACCATTTAGTATGCCTCTGTTGTAGGCTGCCGCTATGATTCGCAAGGGCGCCCACCATACAATATATTTTAGGCGTCTTATAAGTCTATCGCCCGATAATCGATTTAATTCGTTGCACCATTGCTCGTTACACCGACGACGAAGCTGAGAGCTATGTAATATGGCCAAGCGCAAAAGATTTAATATACACTCGCGAAGTGCTCGATCTGCCATGATTGATAACGATACGTGATAATACCCTGCTGGATTGAGACTGATTAACATTGCATCTTGTTCTTTCCATATAAATACTTAGCGCTAGCGCTAGCCTTCTGAGCGAATTTACTCATTTACTTAAACTGCAGCGCCATCAAAAATCGATGCCCCTTGCGACACAAAAATATGCATGATGAGGTATCAAGATATCAAGATATCAAGATTTCAAGACTCGCCACATATGTATATAAGCATTCCAAGTGCTCTTATTGTTTCAATGTAACATTATATAGCGAGACTCTGATCAAATTTTTTAGCGTTAGCTTTCTGAGCGAGTTTACTCATTTACTTAAATTGCAGCGCCATCAAAAATCGATGCCCCTTGCGACACAAAAATATGCGTGATGAGGTATCAAGATATCAAGATATCAAGATTTCAAGATCTCGCCACAAATGTATATAAGCATTCCAAATGCTCTTATTGTTTCAATGTAACATGATATAGTGAGACTCTGATCAAATTTTTTAAACAGCGACTTCTTCGAAAAGCGCAACGAAGTGGAGATCGCTTAGCTTTGATATGCATTTTAAAACTTAATATCATTTTTCAAAAAATATACTTTTACAAACAAGAAATAAGTAGGTGGTCTCAATAATTTTCATAAGTCTTAATGGGTCTTGAGGCCTAAATATATTAAAATTATATTACTATAAAGAGCATGAAGTACGAAAACACATTAAATGAAGAATAAGGAGAGATTCGCAGCAATGAGCAAAGAAGACATGCAGTCTGCTGATGCTCCGCTGATGGTGCGTTTCACGCACCTCGAGAAATCGAGAAATCTCGTAGTGTTGTACCCGAATACTCGGTGTACATCGAAAAATATAAAAAAAAAAGCCCCGCTATCGCTGCGATAGAAAGATTCGAGGCATGGAAAAAGATATGCATCAGAAAAGAGAGAGAGAGTGAAAGAGAGACAGAGTTAGCGAATATTCGCACAAAGAGGAGAGATCGATAACTATGCTCGTGATCTCAGCCGTAACTCTTTGCTGACCCTCGAGCTCATATCTCTCAAAAGAATTTCCGAAGTTTTTCTCCCGAGAGGCAAAATTTTTTTCCGTGTAGAGAAAAATTTTTAATTTATAATTTTTCTTACATAGCTCGAATCAGACTTATACATCGCTTTCATATAAAGCATCATGATATTGATACTCTGTTTTCGTCAAAACAAAGTAAACCTTGGCGCGTGCAAGTTAGCTGACATCCTCTTATACACGCCAGTGTGTATGTGTAGCGGCGAGAGCTATGCAACTTTTCTCTCCGGGTGGAAAAAAAATTTGAAAAATACAATCGCAAAGGAGAACAGTATCAGTCATCGCTATACTCTTGTAGATGGGCCATTCGATGCTAAAGCGCCCCTGCTTGCCTGTGATCTGTACAATTTTAATTCATTCTTCGCCCTATATGTAAAAGAACTGCTGCTGCTGAACGATACCGCGTGAGCATGCCCATAGTTATTGACTCTCGAGCGCTACGGAACGGTACCTCGTTAACTCACCTATGTACATTCGCAGCGTATACCTATTGTGTCTGTAGGTATACTCGCGTTGCATCTTCAGACCACATTATATACATTAAATATATTATCCTCCATACGAATAAAAAAATGAGCGAATTCGAGCAAGCTTGGGCGACGATGAGACATGAACGTGGTGCTGACGGTGCATTTCGCGCGCGCCGAGAAGTCTTCATAATGTTATCCCTAAAGGCGTGTGGAGCTTGCTTCCAAGCATCTGTAGAGCTCAGTAATCGTCGTTCTTTTAATCGTGTAACATCGGGAAAACGTTCTCGCAATGTCAATCGGTTAAAATATTATTCGTTTAAATAATTTATGTGCCCTCAGGATTAACGTGTGTGCTCGTGCTAATAAAAATATTTCACAAAGACGGGTCTCACGGAGATATAACGAATATAACGAATATATCTGTGCGTGTTTGCATTCTATCGTTTTTCAAAATAATTCCTGCTGTAGATCACTCAAAACCTTATTCGTAGGAATATCGGAAAAAATTTTGGAGTGCTAGTACGAGTGTTTTTAAACTCCTTCGCAATTCTACTGTGCGGTGATTTTTTTTCACGGATTCGGAATGAATTTTAGCTACCGAAATAACGAGGGAGAATAGTGAGAGAGAGATAAAATGTGGGCGAAAAACAGAGAGTGTGTGCGAGAGAATGAGAAAGAGAGGAAAAACCTAAGTGACAGGAGCGAGAGAGAGAGAGAGAGAGAGATGCGCCTAATAGCCTCGGAAGAAGCATAAGTAAAAAATAATCATAAATCGGAGAGAGAGTGGAAATATTAAAAATAATAATGAAAATAATAATAATTATGAAAGTAAAAAATAATAATCCAGAGAGAGAGAGAGAGAGAGAGAGAGAGAGAAAGAGAGAGAGAAAGAGAATATTGAAAATAATAAAAATAAATAAATAATAATAATAATAATAATAATAATAATAATAATCGGACCACTATGGCGAGCCCTCAGAACTCTTCCCCCACCACCTCTCCCCACCATTACCCCCACCACGCTCGGAAAGAGGCTCCAGCGCGGGGGAAAGTGGAGGGGATATGAGTGGGGATAGGAGTGGGGGTCGCCATAGTGGTCCACATACTACTATTGTATATTTCAATCCCATCTCTCGCAGCACTATTTGTTGGATAGGATATTAATTGAGAAAAATTCGGTTTCAATACATCTTGTTTCATTTATTCATTTTTCCCAGGTGCATACTAGACTCCCCCTCTCTCTTTCATACAGTTCTAAAAGATTTTTGAGCAGAGAGGGAAATTAATTTACAATGGACATAAGATTGTCGATTTTTTTCCTCCAGCGCATCAATTTTATTAATTCATATGTTACGTCCCGCGACTTTCGGGACTTTTGCATTGATTTGAGATTACTTATATCTTGTAATTCTCAATAAAATTCAATACGAGGAAAGAGACCCGGTCATACGAGAGAAACGTTTTTTTTTTTTCTTTGGAGAACTCGGATAGTTCGGGCTGTCTTCGTCGACACGAATATGGTCTCAAGTGAGCATAAATTATCGAGAGGTGACGCCTTGGCGGCGTCGATATCGCAGCTCTTTATAACAAAACGTCCATCGTCGGGCGTGAAGAACAACATCCGTCGATGCTGAAGAAATCTTTGGCCATGGCATCAGATTACTCAGAAGTGGTGGGCCTTTGTGCACAACGAAAAGCAATGTGCATGGGACACTAATACACTAATTTGGGTGTGTGTGAGAAGGAAAGCAGGAGAGACAGAGCGTGTATGCCTCATCTAAAGCTAAGTGACCGGTGATCCTCTTTTTCCTTATCCCCGAATGAAGACGTTATGAACTAAATTCCCGAAAGTACGTGAGTGAACGGATGTAAAAATGTAAAATCAAGAATGAGCATGGGTACCTGGGTCAGGTCATCGGTGATGGTAAAGGTGGCGTTAGATCATAGATTATTGCATTTAAATGTTCAATTTTATTTTAAACTAGGTCGGGATTTCCATGAATCGAAATTGGTCGATGAGAAGAGAATTCTTCTTTGAATCTTTGTTGTTTTTCTTTTTTCTTGCTCCGAAATTATGGGAAGTTTTAGCCTTGTTACGACTTTTTGGGAACGGCGTCTCGAAAAAGTCATTGGATAATTCTCATGGGCGGTCTACATGAGCTCTGCACGTGATCGATAAATTAACGCAGTGGTCGAGTCGAGGAGACTCGATGGAAGAAAGATTTCGACGAAGCACCCAATCATCGACGACCAAAATTAAACAAACTTTTGAGAATATCTGTTTATGCTTGGACTGTTATTGGACTCCAATTTAATGAGCACTGAATGTTTATGCTGCACGAAGAGAACGCCGAGTCTATAGCCAAAGAAAGAGAGCAAGCAGCGCTTTGTCCCAAGTCCTGAGATTCGAAAGGCGTATGTCCCATCAACATACGAATCCAAGCTCTCGCCTATGAAGGAGGGGCGACACCAAAATTCGGCATCGAATCCAACAAAGACCCCAAAAGCGTAGCAAGCGCATTATTTAATTTACGTTTTCCTTTTAATTAACAACGACCAAATTCAAAGATTTCAGGAGATTTCGTAATGCATGGATAAAGGTTTATGTGAAAATGAAAATTGTGAACGAATCCTTTTCCTATAATAATTACGAGTTTGATGAATAAATGTATGTGTGAAAGTTGCGTGAGCATGAAAATAGATCTTTCCTGTAATGACAAGTAAGAGAAATGATAAAGCCGGAATCATAAAATTGCACAAGATCCAAAGCATATAGATACAATTTTCAATTGTTGTAACAAACGTAGAATCTGAATAACTGGTTAATAATTATGAGAATTTTGAGTAATTTGAATACGCTAAAATAATTTCCTTTCGTATAATTATTGGAAAGAATTAATTATAATCCAAAAGGAATTGCATGTCATACATCATTGCATCAGAATCTCTGCATGGTAAATGGTTAAAAAGAAATAGGAATGAATGGAATGAGAGGAAAGATCGAACGAAATCCAGAGCGAGAAAGATACAGAGAAACAGAGGAGAAGTTGTCACCGAACGAGAGTACGAATGAGAAAAGACGAATGGAAATGTATGTGTATGTATGTATGTGTGTGTGACATCGAGAGCCTATGACCGGTCAGCTCGTGGCCGATAGGATAAGTCCAACCCAAGTATGGAGGGATGAGAAGGAGAGAGTGACCAGAATGAAGAGGAGGGGTCGTCTCCTCCGCTGTGTGGAACTTCAAAAACAAGGCATGGAATGAGTGAGAAAGTAAATACGAAATATGTAAGTATGAGAGAGACAGAGTGAGCGTCTTCATGAAAAGAAGGCGTATGTACGAGAAATTCGTTTTCTGATTATTAGGTAATAATGGAATAATTATTATAAAGGAATGCAGGAGTGAATATTATATTATAAGGATAAATTCGTGTTAATCATAAGTATACATTTTCGATTATATAGATTCCAGGGGATCATCGGGGATGCGAGGTGGAGGCGGCGGAGGAGCCTGGAGCGTCTAAGGCGTCTAAGGGCGTACCTCCCCACCGCCGAAACTAAGCCATCCTAGAAGACCCTATATAAGACCGGGTAATGAGCCCGCGGTACGTTCAGAAACATCGGAGAAATTTTTAAGCAGAATCGCTGTCCGTCGCGTCAATTATTTTTCTTTATATACTTTTCATCATTTTTGACACAGAATCTCAAGTTTATTTTATTTTATTTTATTCGACCGATTTCAATACCGAACAATTTTATTTTGTGAACAATTTTATTTTGTGAACAATTTTTTTTTTTTGCGAACCGTTTTATTTTTGCGGACAATATTTTTATTCCTATTTTGTTGTGAACAGACATTTCATTTTCCTTTCGCTAGAAATTGTGTTTTAAAGAGCAATATATTTTTTTGTGTGAACACTTTGTTTTGTTGGACACTGTTTTGCCCTGCCACAAATTTACCATTACGTTCAACCTCGTGGTCAATCGTTCCATCGTCGTCATCATTCAATTTTTGCCGGCCTTACACCTCGCTTTGTTCTCATAATCATCGAAGTAGTAAGTATCTCAAAATGTTTTCTCGCATGTGTCAGTATATTTTCGTTTGTGTTGCGCGGTGTCTCCGACCCCGGTCGACACCCCATGACGGCTCGAGTCCCGTAACCGAAACTACCGGGTTACTCACCGTTGGAGCTCTATGAAATATTTTCGTTGTTGTTTTCCCTTTTCGCGTTATCAGTTTGTATTTAGATTCCGATTTTTGGTGTTAAATTCAGTTTTATGGAAGTTCAGATTTTTGTGTTAAATTCAGTTTTGCGAAAAGGTTATGTCAATTTGACTTCAGTTTTGCGAAAAGTGTCTGATCAAAATTATTTTCCCAATTTTATCTTCCTCATGTTTAAGTTCAATTCTTTGTCCAATTTATTTCGCGTCCTTTAAAATTATTTTTATTTTTGTTTGTGCAATTCGTTTATTTCAATGTTCCGAGTAAATCATTCCGAAAAACCTGTCCGTGTTTCAATCGATTGTAGGATTATTTTTCGTGTGAATTTATTTTTTCCTAGGAAGTGCTCACGTTCGTAAATTCAGTGAAATATGTGCGAGTTGAATTCATTTGAGTCATTCATGTTTGGTGACTCAATCGAGTCGTGGTCGAGTAAATTCTGTGTTGATTTTTGTTTTTGTGAAAGCTGTTCTGTCTATCAACCATGGACCTTTTTCAATTAAAGATAGCTGTCGTTGTAGTAGGGGTCATTTTAGTGCTCGCGATAATTTCGTTTGTCCTTGTAGTTTGCGCGGATAAACCCAAGGAGGCTTATCTTGAGGATGGCCCTGTAGTTAATTTTCTCCCGCGTCAGTGAAAGTTTAGTCCCGTTTTTATCAGAATTTATTTAATGTGATCATACAATTTTTGTCCCTTTATGTTACGAGTTTATTTGTCCGATTTTGCCGAATTAAAATTTATTAGTTTTTTTCCGATGTATCTCGCGATAATTAAAGAGTTTTGTTCGTGAGATTTTATTTTAATTTGCCATTGTTACCAAATTATGCACTCTCCGCCCATCCTGAGCAATTTTCCGCAAGGTTAGGCTCAAAACAGGGCAATAACCTGGCCAATTCCGATTTTATCTCGAATAACGTGTTAAAGGGAAAGCCGCGCTTTTCTTGGCCGAGATGAGAAAAATCGAGGGTCAGGACGTAACACATATACAATTTATTCACAGTTTTCATACCATTCACAGTTTTCCTACATCCATTTATTTCATTTTCTATTTACTTTAAGCTACAAACATTCATTCGTATTGTGCTCATAACCCCAAGGTAAAGTATCGGTCGTATCATCGGAGAGAACTCTTTTGTCGTCATTCCAGCTTAATGCTATTTTATTTTGCCTATCCATCTCGACAACGTGTTTTGAGCTGCGTATCATGTGCTGGGTCCTAATGAGGGTTTTGCACTGAAGTAGGCACTCTTTGTAGTCATCGAACGTGATGGTTTTCAATGTCGCTCCTCTGACGCCCTTTGCACGTTTATTTTCAAGCTCATTACCTTGTACTTTATACGAGTATAACTTTGCCCTAAGCCCTATAAACTCGGTCATAATTTTACCATTATTTTCATCTTTCATAAGACCTAACACTTTTTTATTCGCAAGAGGCATTCCATAAGGATTATTTGTTGGGTAATCGGATGTATCAAATTGGTGTATGCCACGTCTCATGGTTTCGTAGATATTTGGAGTAGTACGTGGTAGATTAGGCTATCCGTATCTGTGTACAATAATTTTGCCTGCTCGCCGGATGCAATCTTCATATAGTCATAATGGAAACGGTATAAATAGATTTTAGACAGGTCAAGAATTTAAAATCCGACATATATCGGTTTGTTGAATTTTACTTTAGCTTTAGTCAATTCTATTATAACCATATCGTCATCGAATATGGTGCAGCTATGAAAGGTAGCTCGAGCGATAAGAGCTCTTGCACCATATCGTCCATGCCAGCGTGTAACGAGTTTTACTTCCCGATGATTACGTACATTTTCCATCGTTTTCCCAAACACCGCATTATTCATTAATTTGTAGAAACTTTTCTCGAAATCATTATTGGACTGCTTTCTCAAATTTGTATTGAGATCAATGTATTTTTTCAACCAAGGAGATTGTTTGAATTTTAGCACGCGATGAATTTTTGTTAATTTTAGAACCAATCTCAAAGACTCTTGTAAATTGCGATAGTGAATAATGTATTTTTCCTTCGGGAGCAATGTCGTCATCAATTTTGAATTTTTAGATTGTGGGGCTTGATAGTGTTCTGGGCATAGCGGTAAGTCTTTGTGAGATTTGTGGAGCTCATTGGGATACTGCAAGTCGACCTCGAGTATATATCCGATCGGCGAGTTTTCGGGAATATTTTCAATATTTTCGGTAAAATTTTCTTCCCATTCAAATGAGCTGCATGGTAGTGACTCGCTCATAGCTGCACCGTACAAGTTATTGACATCATAGTACATCAGATATGACTCGGCGGTGTTTGGATCAAAATTAGTTTGCATAAATCGATTGTTTGCTTTCGCATACCTGTTGGAACATTGCGCGACTCCACCTCAGATGCCTTTTTTAATAAAAAGTAATATATCCACGTCAGTAAGGAGTTCGAGTTCAATTTGCGTGCACTTGAGCATTGCATCGAATGAAAGACCGGGGGGCTGTGTAGTAATGGGGAGGATCTAAATTGTACGTATTTAAGCAATATCGTCGGAAATTTTCGAAAATGTCAGCTAAAAGGAGAACGTCTGTTTTGAAATATAAATCCGAATATTCACCCAAAGTTTTTATCTTGAATGTTTTCCAAACATTAGACGCGTGCGCATATTCGCTGTCGGAAATCTCCGTATTATTAAGCTTGGAAAAAAAAATATTTTTTCGAGGGCAATTCGGTCTTATCAAGGATATCCCAACTATTGACATACTCATACGGGAAAACACTTTTTCGTGTCAATAGCTTGCATTCAGCCTCGCTATTACAATTAGCGCGTGTAATTATTTTGTGATTGCTGTTTAAATATGAGGCCAATTTGTCGATGCTACTCGGCATAAATCGGAATGAATCGATAAATCTGTAATTTACAACTGTTCCCTTGACACTTTTCGAGAATAAAATATACTTTTCCTTGTTTATAGGTAAAATATATAAAGAGCCCTCGAATGCAGTCGCTAATGACCTTATTAAAAAATGAGAATCATATCCGGATGAATTATGGAATACAACGGGAACTACATGAGAGTTCTTAAAATTTAAATTGCAATCTTGGTGTGCAGCACCGCGATAACGACCCGTAAAATGACAGTGGTCTCGAACCTTTAGATCACTTGAAAGAAATTCTTTCTCGCAAATGTGGCAGGTTGTAGACGTCGTGAATTGATGATTTTGTACCGTGTTCAGGATCTCCATCGGTGTGATATGTGTTAGACGTGAATGCAGCGATTTTGATGGGGTTCTTAACTCCACCATAAACCACTGGATACCCGAGTCGAAATCTGGGGCCTCCTCTGAGCCCCGCAAGACCTATTTCCTTTGTAGTTACCAAGCCGCCAGCCTCCGTTGGGCCTACCAAACCTAATTTGTCGAGTTTAGTGCTCTGAGGAGGCCTCCGTTTGATGCAATGTAGCCTACCTTTGGCCTCCTGAACCGTATTTCGACCTGAAGAGGCCTCCGTTTGGTCCAATGTAGCCTTGTTAGTCCTCCTAAACCTTCTTTCGACCCCAAGTATCAGTGAATGCGCAAGACACGGGCCTCCTCAACCTACTTTCGGTCCCTTGACCCCCTAAAATGCTTTTGGGCCTCCAATTTTATATCTCCTCCATCAATACTCATCCGTTCGATGACGAAATAAATACTCCATAATTAATAAAAATATATCGTCACTTTATTAAATTATTAATGCAATATTAATATACAAAAACAATTTTTTTAAATTCCATGTCGGCTCATTATTATGTTAATGTGTGATTATGTTAAAAGAATACATGTATTTACAGTCTTACTCTAATTCCATCGAATTTATGGGCGCACCTATAAATGACTGATCTGCGATTGTCATGAAGACTCCTACCGATTGTAATGCTGCTACCGGTATGAGTGACATATTATCGGTTCTACGGCACTCATACAGATAGGAGAGTTCAGAGCGTATCTCATCACCTCTTGTTACTTTTAATGATCCGATTTTATCAAAGTGTGTGATTATTGCGTAATGTTGACCGTCGCAAAAACATTTTTTCCTATAGCCACAGTAGGTCACTTTAATAAAGCTTTGTACACTGCCCATCATTTTCGTGCCATTTGCTCTATTGTAGAGCACATGAGACGATGATGAGCATAAAGTTCTTGCGTATGATTCACCAACGATTAATTTGCTGTCATTTAAAAGTCTCGTATAGCTTTGAATATTTCCTATCGGAATATGCAAATTACGCATTGCTTGTGTAATAAATTCGGGAACCGTGACGAAATTTTTGTACGTGCCAACGCTGTAACAACCAATAAAAACTTGTTGGCATATTTTTACTTGGCGTTTCACGGCAATGGCAAAATCTCGAATAGGGCCTTCTGGTAATTGGTCTAATTTGGCCTTCATTTGCAACAGGTAAGTATGCGCAGATGCTATTTGCGATTCTATGTGACAAGTGCCGTGAACGAGACTCAATAATTTTCCATTCAAGTCTTTGAATGGGAAACACGAGTACACCCATAATGGCCCAAGCCGTTCTACGCACACAGGCAGATGTAAAAGCTGGTGGATGTTAATAGTACAAAACTGCAAACCGTACAATATTTGAAAATCTTGTACGAATTTATTCAATAAATTTTTTGCAATATCAAGCTGCTGACGTGTGATACGCTCTGAATCCAAAATCTGTATGGCATTTACGAGCCCGAAAAAATGCTCATAATAATTCCATCTCATGATTCCTCGGAGTACTGGCAAAGAGTAGTAGAAGAACCACATTCTTAGCTCAGAGGCCTTCCAATGAGTGAAATCTAATACTGAGCGTGGCAAACGATGGACCCATTTCGGTGGTTTGATTGTCAGCAATCTCTCATTAACAATCGCAGATACAGCGGACAGTGAGAATTCATTACCGCTGTAAGCTGAATCGAACCAGAGACTCAACAATCTTTTAGTAACGCCGCAGAAAATTCCGTGCATATAATCTATGGCAAAGCCCTCGATAAAATCGGGCATGAGTCGGGAAAGTGAACACGGACCCTTGACTCCGTAAATTGATGCACGCTGAATCGATGCCTGAATCGCATTAACGTTAGACTCGCCAGTCGTTCTCATTTGCGGGTTATTATCGTACGAATATACACGAGATGTTCCCCCAGTTGCATGTGTGAACGTCGCACCTGGGTTTTTGCAATTTGGGCACCCAAATTTACCGTTATGCGCAGTGATATTCAGAAAGTCGGCTTTAGCTGGCAGATCGCATGTGCCAGCAAGGATAAAACCTTGTACGTTAATAACTTGTCCATCCGGTAGAATATAATCTTGACCTTCATATAATTTTGCAAAATCAGTGCGCAGTTTGTAAATGAAATGATTAGCAGCTGGTTTTTTGTTTCCAAACCACAATCCAGCGAGCATTGTATTTTCCCGTTTTATACGATACTTGTAAGGTAACTCGTTGATTGTTAAAAATACCGGCCACATACTGATTTTAGACGACTTAAACACAGGCACACCGTCGGTATAAAACGTGAGAGAAATGTTGTTTGGATTTGTCAAAAAACCTGTTTCCTCGTGCTTCTTGTATAGGCTCCCATCATAAATGTCACAAATCGTGTCAGGCGTCATGCCTTCGCGGTGAAAACGATGTTGTAGGAGTTGATAAAATCCTTCGCGTTTAAACATATCTCCAAGCTGTTTCAAGAAAGGCATTTCGATAAAATACGATATGCCTTTTCTCGCATTGCAGTTAGTGCACATTGCATCGACTGATTCAAGTGAGGTCTGGCATATCGAACAATAGTAATGTTTTTTGAATCGCTTTTGTGGCATCGAAAAATATTTTCGAAATTTGTAGAGGCTATTTTTTCTCAGACCTTCACTCAAACAGTGGAAATTAATAACTGTTATAATATCTGAGAGACACGATCCGGTGATGTTGTGCTTCAAAAGAAGCGTTAGGATCAGCATCATACTTTGTGCAACTGAGATGGATGCTCCTCTATATAATGGTCGATTATCATCACCATTTATGCCTGGTCGTTGAGGCTGCCTTGCATCATCTTCCTCATCTACGTTTTCATCGAATGCTTCGTTTTCTTCTTCTGCATCCTCTTCGTCCGCTTCGTTTTCTTCTTCTACATCCTCTTCGTCTGCTTCGTTTTCTTCTTCTGTATCCTCTTCAAATGCTTCGATTTCATCCTCTTCGACCTCGTTACCCTCGTTACGTTCTGGATCCTCGTTCTCGTCGTTCTGCCGTTCATCGTTGCCGTCTTCTCTCAAATCTCTCTCATCATCATGTGAATCGTCATTTTGTTCTTCCACTGCCGAGTTTGCCCGATTTTCGCGAGTGTTCGCACCATCATTTCCACCCTCGACTCCTTCTGCCTCTCGTCGTTCGAGTTCGGTGACCCTAGATTTAGTAAAAGGAATATTATTAAAATAAAAAGTCAAATGATAGTGTACACTTTTGTATTCTATATTTACACTTGAGTGATATGCGTATAAAAAAATCGAGAAAAATCTTCATTTAACACCAAAAACAATAACCAATCGAGAAGCATGCAAAAATTAAAGATTAAGGAAGGGGGAAGGTTATTTGTCACGAAAAAAAAATATTTACAACAATTTTTTTTTGACGACACAGTCAACATATATTTATTTATGTAAGAAGTATATTAAAAGGGCATTTGAAGAATATTCTGTGAAATTTTTGTTAATAATTATGCAGAAATGAGCTATTGATTTAACCATAGAATATTTACTGTCACTGGCTTATTTCTGCACAATTATTAACAAAAATTTCACAGAATATTCTTCAAATGTCCTTTTATTTTATACTAATTACCTAATAAATATATATATAAAGTTTGTCGTACAAACAAATTATTAAAAATATGCTTTCTCACAACAAATTAACTCCCCTCCCCGGGAAGTATGGTAAGTGGTGATAACATGCGCGAACAATATGGCTTTTAATTATTTTTGCATATTTCACGAGTTTCTCTCATGAAAGAGAGGGACTTCAGGAGTTTGCAAAAAGTGGTGGAAACATTATTTTTCGTGAGCAAAAAAAAATATTCCATACCCATGGTCACACATTTTTTTGTTCTTTTATACATATATCCTACCTTAATTCGCTATCCAAGCGAGGAGCCTCGGCCAGCTGTAATCGAGACGGTCCAGCTTCGTTTTCTTGGCCATGTTCGTTCACAATCCTTTTTTTTCGAAGTTCACTTACATACTTATATTTTCCCGCACGCGACAAATCGTCGAAAGATTTTTTATTCATCTTATACTTATATGTATCAACGAAACTCGAAATTTTTAAAACGTTCGTGGTTTGCCGTTTCTATAAAAAAATATAGGTTATGATTCATGTGCAGTGCCGGATTAACCAATAGGCCAAGTAGGCACCGGCCTATGGTGAAAGGGGGCCCCGAGATTTCGACGGCCTAAGGGCCTCTACATGGGTTAATCCGGCACTGTTCATGTGCTTTATGCATGTATCCAACGCTGCGTGTGTGTACTGTGTGGCATCGCGCGACGCTGACGCACGAAAAACGCGGGAAAATAGCGTCCTGCGTAGCGTGCGGATACGTATTATCCCTGTGTGTGCGTGTGTTTGTGTGTGTTGGTCGTACAGCGTTGGGTGTTCTACACACGCTCGAGCGTGTTTCGGCTTCCAGCAGTCAATCTTGTGCTTGTGTCTCTTGTAAAAGTGCGTTGCGCGCGTTGTATTAATATCTCGTGTACGCTATTGTTACACAGTAGCTATTTCTTTCGGCTTCTTTAGCCATGACGGAGAAAAAAAGAAAAAACGACTCGTCTACGGTGTCAAAAGTGAAGGAACTGTATGCTCTCGTGGTATACACGAAACCAGGAAAAGGTGCGGGGAAAAAAAAATGTACTCGAGAATCGGAAGTGCTGGAAACGTTCTTCGATGTTCTGGAACTTTCAAAAATTCCAAAAAATCATCGCATGGTCGGTGACAGAGCGAGAATTACGTGGGTTGATGCTGTTACAAAAAAAGTTCCTGCCACTACGTCGTTGTAAAAAAAATAAGCGGTAAATTCAGTTTGATAGTAAACATAACCTCGTAACAAACTTTTTAACAAGTGGTGGATTGTTTTTTCAGATAATCGCGACGAACTGTTAAAAATGTGCCCCATCGATGCCTCGACAGAGGAAATAGTCAGTCCGGAAACGAAAATTTTCGATGCTGATATTATGGGCGAGAAAAGAGATAAAGCTTCGGCAAAAAAAGCCGAAAAAGTGGCTTGCTTGAGTGCACGATCCAAGCTCGAGGAGGAAATTTTTAGCGACCGTGGAATTTGGAATGACGCATCAAACAACTCAACACCGAGTCCTACACCGTGCACAGAGATCACGGAATCTGCGTTCACAAGTCTCAATCCGTGCAAAGAAGTACCCGAAGCATCAACGAGCAGTCCGGCAACTGACAAGAAGCAAGTAAGCTCAACGAGTCATGGACCGCATGACTCAATCGACAAAAATCAAGTAATTGGATTGAGCGAAAAATTTTGGGCATCGATGAAGAAGCTTGCCGTAGTTGGTAAGTTTTTCAACCGTTGTGTAGTTCGACAATTTTTTAATTTGAAAAAGTAGCCTTCATTTTTGTTATTACTACTACTATTATTAATACTGCATTTGTTTTTTATAATTCTATCGTTTTTTAAATTATTATCCAGCTACACCGGAGAATGTTGCGTTCCTCGAGTCCGTTGTTACATTGCTGAAGACCTCGGCTCCTGTGGCATCGACTCCTCTGGAAGAAGACTCTCCGAGCGAAGGAAAAAAACTATACGAGGTATAAATGAAAGAATATATAATATATAATGATTATAATATTTGTATTCAATAATTGTATACAGATGAACGATTCAAAAAATGAACGGTTATTTAAACGTGTTATATTTCGTATTTCAGATTCCTGAGAGGTTTACAACTCCTGGCTCGAACAAGGTAACTTATTTATGACTTATATTTATGTATTTGAAAATAATATATATTTTTTTATAGCAAATATTTAGAAAATTTTATGAATCCCAATGACTTTAATAAAAAAAAAACATTTACGTCAAAAATGATCATAAAAAACTGAAAACGATATCTCAATCTTTTGCGACGTTTTCTGCTTAGTAAAAAAGTTAAAATTTTTAGCATGAACAAAGTGTTTAAATATAGTGATCGAAATAGCACCACTGCAATATACATTTTTTTTGTAGATATACACAAATAAAATATGTTTCAGGTACCGATTTTCGAGGGGATACCGTTTTACTTGTTTTCCGGGGTGAAAACTGCCATTGAGACGAAATCCGTTATCAACAACATTGATACGAGAAAACGTACCAAAAATTGGCGTATTTTGGTGCGTCAATGTCTCATCGAGGTGTACGGGAATTACTTGACGCAGTTCTCAGCCAAAGGAATGAAGGAGGGGCATCGACCAGCGATTAACGCCGATTTATATAAGGGTCTTCTATGTAAGTTATTATTCACTGCGCTCCTCGTATTCAGTTTTCATTCTTTTCTGTAGTCATTGTTCATTTACTTTTGTTTCTAATAGACTGGGCTAGAGAGTGGTCCGAAGACGAAATCGACGAAGAAGATTACGTGAGGCTAGTGAATAAATCGGCGTACAATAAAAGGAAAGCCGTAACACAAAGGATCAAAAAAGAAAACGAGAACGAAAAGAAAAGAAGAATCAAAGGAAAAAACAAAGGAAGCGATGAGGCAAAACAAGGAGCGAGAACAGAAAGTGAAAGCGGTGAGGAAAAACCAAGAGCAAAAATTTGGAAAAAAAACGAAGAAAACAGGCAAGAAAAACAAGAAGGAAGAATCGAAGAAAACAGGAAAGAAAAACCAGAAGGAAGAATCGAAGAAAACAGGAAAGAAAAACCAGAAGGAAGAATCGAAGAAAAAAAAGGAAGAAAGCGGTGGGATAAAACAAAGAACAAGAATAGAAGAAAGAAACGAAGAAAGCGGTGAGAAAAAACAAGGAGCAGAAAATGCGAACGAAAAACAAAAAAATATAAGTCCAGAGAATTTTGGTAATGTGGATAATTATCAGCATCACCAACATTCTTGGAGTTCTTCGAACCCGGCAATTTGGTCACCTCCGAATAACTGTGGACCAATCGACCATTATCCACATTCGTTCTATCAAAATCAATACTTTTCTGGTCCATATTCTGCTCCGGCACAGAGTCCAACTGATCCTCAAACTTTCTCGACACCCGACTACACGGTAATCTAAATTTTAATCAAAAATCATTGATATATGGATACATCGTTACAATGAGATATTAAAATAATATCTCACATATATATTGTAAAGTATATGGAACGTTACCTCATTTTTATTTTTATTTATTTTTTCGTTAATCTTTTCCGTTCGTTTTTTTGGATTCAACAATGAGTTGAACGTTTTTTTTTATAACCGCGCGATTACCAATGATTAAGAATAAAATGTTGATTTGGCTGTGCAGATTTTTAGTACGTCGTCGTGGTATGACGTAGACGTAGTTCAGTACGAAAGATACAACTGAATTTTTTTGATTTTTTTCTTTTATTATTTTTGATTCAACAATTAGTTGATAAATCGATCTTTCTTAATAACCGATTTCGTTTGTTCCATTATTTCTTTTATATTCTTGAATTCAACAATGAGTTGAACGTTTTTTTATAACCGCGCGATTACCGATGATTAAGAATAAAATGTTGATTTGGCTGTGCAGATTTTTAGTACGTCGTCGTGGTATGACGTAGTCGTAGTTCAGTACGAAAGATACAACTGAATTTTTTTGATTTTTTTCTTTTATTATTTTTGATTCAACAATTAGTTGATAAATCGATCTTTCTTAATAACCGATTTCGTTTGTTCCATTATTTCTTTTATATTCTTGAATTCAACAATGAGTTGAACGTTTTTTTATAACCGCGCGATTACCGATGATTAAGAATAAAATGTTGATTTGGCTGTGCAGATTTTTAGTACGTCGTCGTGGTATGACGTAGTCGTAGTTCAGTACGAAAGATACAACTGAATTTTTTTGTTTTTTTTTTCTTTTATTATTTTTGATTCAACAATTAGTTGATAAATCGATCTTTCTTAACCGATTTCGTTTGTTCCATTATTTCTTTTATATTCTTGGATTCAACAATGAGTTGAACGTTTTTTTTATAACCGCGCGATTACCAATGATTTAGAATATAATGTTGATTTGGCTGTGCATAGATTTTTAAGACGTCGTCGTAGTACGACGTAGTTATAATTTTGTACGAAGATACGACTGAAGTTTTTGTTTATTTTTTTCTTTTGTTATTTTGGATTCAACAATTAGTTGATAAACGAATCTTAATAGCCAATTTCATTTGTTCCATTTTTTTGTGTGGATTCAACAATGAGTTGATAAACGTGTTTTTAGATCTGATTACCAATGATTTCAAATAAAATGTTTATTTGGCTGTGTATTAGATTTTTAGTACGTCGAAAATAAATTTAAAAAATATTTCTACCTGTATGTATGGAAGCATATTTATATTTCTTTCTCCTACATATATATACCGTTAATAGGCCGAATGGAGGATTCGGAGGGTCTACTTTGCGCCTACAGTAGGCTGAAAGGGGGACCAGTAGGTTCTGCGAGCTCGCTGGAAGTAGGCTCACTTGGGGATTCAGAGGGTCTACATAGGCCGAAAGGGGGACCCGTAGGTTTTGAGAGGACGCTCAAAGTAGGCCTATTTGGGGTTTCGGAAGGTCTGCATAGGCTGGAAGGGGAACCAGTAGGTTGGCGAGAACGCTCGCAGTAGGCCCACTTGGGGTTTCGGAGGGTCTGCATAGGCCGAAAGGGGAACCAGTAGGTTGGCGAGAACGCTCGCAGTAGGCCCACTTGGGGCTTTGTAGGTTCAGTTTGTAGCCTACCGAGGACTAAAGTCTACTATCTGCCATCCTCGGGTTCAACGGAGGCCTCAGCATAGGGATATTGCATACACTGTGACCTCCTTTGGATACCCGATAGCCTCCTACCATCGATGACTGTTTGGGATGGAGGCCTTGGTTTTGCGAGTTGATAACGCGGCTCGAAAATTTCGACTCGGGTACAGTCTTTGCCACGGTATGATTTGTACTCGGAAAGTGCATCGTCATAACTACAGCGCAGATAATAACCGATACTGTTGGACACATGGTTTTGATATCCCATTGTGTTCTTCTGCACCGATGTTATTGGCTCTTCAAACAACAGAGAATGTTCTCATCATCCCCATGGCCAAAATATAATTGTGCCAACGCAAACGTGAAATCTCTAAAGAGCTGGTACATCAGGCATTGTGTAAACGCGGGATTTTTAAATAAATAAAAACATTTTATTGAAAAATATATTGAAACGTTTCGTGAAATTCCTCAATTTTGATGTTGAAGGAATTCACGATTTTTATTATGATTTATGTAATGTTATGATTTTTTTTGTGTGTTCGTCTGTCGTCCCGTCGTTTCGTCCGGGCGAACAGAAGGTTCGACACGGGCCCGAGGTCAGTGACGTTTTATGTAGGAGAGAGGTTTGCCGAATCGAAGTGATAAATTTTACTGGTTTTTCGAGATTGCCTCAGATTGGTTGTTATCGGTATCTCTCATTGGTCATGTATGACCTGGGAATAACGTGACCCGTCATCATAGGCATGTAAAAGTGGGCCACTTAAATGAGAGGAGAACCTTGAGAAGCAAGGTCTCCTTTGGGGCACGCAAAAGTTAAATCCAGCGGCAACTGGGCAATAAGGAATTGAACGGGTGATGAATAGGTGTGATTAATTGGGACTGCAATATAAAATGAATCTAAGATGTTAAGGAACAGTCTGCGTTCGTATGTCTGAATCGAATCGTCGTATTGTCCTCGTTCGTCCGTCAGTCCTTGTGGTCTCGATTCGCGAGTTATGTGGCGCGAGACTATACGGAATGTTTCGAGACTCGGTGTGCTCTGAGACGCGACGTCTCTCTATTGTTATGCCTGGTTGCCCGTGTGAATGTTCGTTGGTGTTTGAGCGTGTATGCGTGTGTGTGCGTGTGTGTGTGTTTTCTCAAGTTTCACGGTGTTTCCAATCGGAAAGCGATTTGGAAACACAAATATCAATTTTCCGTTCTATTTCGAAAATTGATATCTCTTTGTCGGCTGACTGAAATTGATGCGTTTAACCAGCGTCCTGGGAGTGGAAGGCCACTCGCCCAAATTTAAATGATTCTACCAATTCTCAATGCGTTTACTCGTGATATAGACAGATGGTCGGAAAGATTCAAGAATGATGATAATTTAACACGAGGATAAGTGAAGCTTATCACTCGTGGAGGGTTTTCTCAGCAAAGCGCCTTCTTCCTTGTTCCCGCCCTCAGCCACAGTGCTGAGGGTTTTTCCAAGGAATCCGGTTCCCTACCTCGAGGTTATTATTCTGAGACGATCACCTGATTCACTATCCAACTTCCCGACGCAGTGCGGGGGCTTCAAGCAAACCAGGCTCCCTATCACCTGAAATCTTTTATTGAATAGGAATGAACGAGAGTTGTGATTTGCTTAGTCTTTAGAAAGACAAGCAAGTACGTTATAGTAGATTCGCCCTAAAAAGGACGAATCGACGAAGATCACGAAGAGTCTTAAAAAAGACTATTCGAGATAAGTGAAGTAGCCAGATGTCGTTCAGTTGGTAGTTCTTGATGCACGATGTGATACGAATGCGTTGAGAATCTCGAAGAGTGTTGACTCGAAGTGGATATTGAAAGTAGACGAAATTACGTCGTAGAGAAAGAATGTCAAGAAATCGCTTGACGCGAATAATGCTCACCGATAACGTTGATCAAAATGAGGACGAGGCTTGCTCGTCAGGATCTTAAATACTTTTCCATGAACAACCGGCGCCGTGATTTGATTGGTCGAAGGTTTTGTAGTAGGGCAATTTTGCCAAGCTTCTAGAGCTTTTGCACACGGTACGATGGTGACGTCATGGGCTTCTCAGAAGGAGAGATTCTATTTTGGGATTTCGGGGAATCGCGAAATTGATCGAATATGAATGTAAACAATGGATGTAGAAATATGCTGTATTGTAACGGTAGACTGCCTAGTCTGTCCCGTTACAATATGTGTGTTTTTTTTGTAATGAAATAAACCATAGGAAATTGTTTTACATATTCGGTTTCAATCCCACTCATACATTTCCCGCCACAAGTAATCTATAATGTTTTTTACTTATTCAACAATGTACACTTATGGATTCAAACACTTTTTTCATTGCAACCATCGTTCGCGTAGAGTCACGAGCCCATAGTAGGCGCGATGGATTGATGGTTTGATGGCGTCAGATGCGTTTGAATTCTACGCTGTTGTACTTCCCACCGAAGTAATTCATGTAGAGCTGATTTGTATGCGCAGCGTCAATCATCTCTTTGAATATTTCCTTATTCTCGACGAACGCCTTCACGAATCTTGCAGGTAAGAATACAGAGAATTCGTTGGTGATATCCACCACGATCCTCCTCCCGAATTTCGTTTCGACTATTCTCAGGTTGGAGATCTGATGATCTGCCTGAACGGGGAGTTCAGCCAATTTTTTTGTTGGCAAAAATTCCGCCATTATTCCCACCTTGTTGATACTTGTAAAATCCATTTCAACTTATTGATGTATTTTTTAATCTGTTTGTAATGAATCCCAGATCCTCTCTCCAACGTATAAGATTTTTCACTTCCTCAATATTTTTCAAAAGCAGGAGCAATCGTTCTTTCAGCTCACGTTGCTTGTCTTGCATGTAAACGGTTGCAGTTCAGGTGTGCATCTTGAGCTTATATAGGCCTTCCGAATTCTTAACCCCCACCAACCCTCAAAACTAGAACCCAATAGGATTTTTCACATTTTTCTCCACCCCCACTTTGGAGCGACACATTTCGCAATTCCGTACAGAGGATGCAGGGCCATCGATATGTGTCATGATGTGGGGCGCATTCCAATGCTCCATACAAGGCAGATATGACATAATTTTGGGTTCGGGGGGTTCGAAACACGTTAGAACACGTCGATGACGCATATTTTATCAGTATTGCATTTTCCGTCGAATTTTTTCTTCATCAATACAGATTCAATCAGTTTACCGCATTTTTCAATTCTTAATCTAAATCGCTCACGATCACGTGCTACTTCTTCCCATCGGCCTCAGCGAGCGGCTCTGTACGCATAATCCCATGCATACATTACATGAATTTTAGCTCAAGTATCGAATCGAACGTGCTTTTCCATATTTTAAATCTGCTCTTCATCCCAATTTCATCGCGGTTTGACAAAGGATCCAGCGCGACACCCTGCGCTATTCACGCACCAGTCAGTGATGGCGAAACGCTTATATACATGCAGCCTGAAGAATAGCTGTAAGGGACACTTGATCGTTTTTCTTTCAGGTATCAAGGAGCAGCCATGCCCTATCATAGGCGCCTCTAAGATTTTATGACCTCATGATTCAACCTTTTCGAGACTGCGGTCGAACACTCAGCACGTGACCAGTAGTGATTTATGACAGGTAATGAGAGCGCAACAGGCAGACGCGCCAGTTAAGTGACATTCAAATGCCATCGTAAGATTACGCAAAGTGCACTCTGCCGATAGAATTGACGACATTCCACTGCTATTTTAAAAGGTAAGGCGAAAATGATGCACTGAGATTAACCTGTCTCGACAAGCATATATCCCTCTTTTACGTTTACAAGGGTAGCACTGCAGAGGGTAGCGTCGCGGTGGGCTTTTATGACCTCGCGATTCGGACTTTTTCAGGTTGCAGTCGGACACCTAGCACATGACCAGCAGTTATTTATGACAGGAAATAAGAAGGCGACAGACAGACGCGCCAGTTAAGTAGCATTCCAATGCCTTTGTAAAGATTACGTAAAGTGCACTGTGTTGATAGAATGACAACATTCCAATGCTATCTTAAAAGGTACGGCGAAAATAATACACTGAGATAACGTGTCTCGACAAGCATATCCCCTCTTTCAAATTCACATGGGCAGCCCTGCAGGGGGTAGCGTCGTGGGCGGTTGCAAAATCTAACGCTCTAGTCCGCTATTTACTTGTTAGAGATAACAACATTCCAATGCCAAGACAAGCTGCTCTGCAGCTGCCAGATATACAGAATAGCTGCATTCTGAAACCACCCTCAAAACTAGCCCCCCACCCCGCCCTACAGAGACGCCAGTCTAACTGATAATCATCAATCAAATGTCGCCATGAAAAATAAGGCGCCCCGCCGCTGCCAGAGATAGCGGCATTCCAATACCGCCCTCAGAGCTAGCCCCCACCCCCCCCCCCCATGTTTCAACCCATAAGAGATTAGGTGCCCTCCAGTTGTTAGAGACCCCACCCCCCACCGATCGGCTCCGTGCATTCGGACTCTTAAAGATAGCCCCCCCATCCCCCGGGTTCGGGTCTCGGCTAAGTGGTTCGTGTCTGAGCTAAAAAATGTCGGTAAATATCGGGGTAGGGATCTTGAGTTAGATCTGTCCGTGTAACACTACTCCCCTCCTCCACTGTAGGTGTCGTAATGTAATCGTTATTTTTTCTGAGTGCACGATGCTGCTGCGCTCGTTCATTATCGGTAAAATGGAGATAACGTTGCAACACCGCGAAATACGCCGACCAATTTTTCCTCTCATCCTTGTACGAATTAGAATTCAGAATATTGTTCATCTCACTGTCTAATCTACTCAGTGTCGTACCAATGGTTTGCACTGTTTGCTACTGTTGTCGTTGAACAGATTCCATTTGTCGATTATTCTGCACGCCTATATGCTGGAGATTCTTTTCAGGCACGAGCACTATTTTTCTTGCATGCTTCATTACCCACTGCCGCCGATCAAACGTGACAAGAGCGTACCCAGTACGGGGGCGAGCAGCAGCGGTAGGAACCCACCGTTTTGAACCACAAAACGTTTATTGCTCTTCCAACTACCGCTTTTCGCAGCTAGTCGTCGAAGAATAGACGCGTGGCGGCGCAGCTTTTTTCTTTGTTCAGGCTTCAGAGGCACGTTACCACGTAGAATGTTTAAAGCACACTCGTAAATGCAACGAATTATTCGTGTATCGGCTTTACGCAAAACGGCGTCTCGCTGCTCCTTGTTGAGATGCTGGAGTGCGTGCAATATTGCAACGTGCTTCTTGCAGAGAGAGGACCTGCTACCCGCCATCACAGCCGCAAGACTGGTACTTCTCCCGCTGTGTCGGTGCTTTTTAACTTTTTTCGTGGCACGTAAACGAAATGCTGTGGGTCATCGGGGAAAATACACGTACGAAATCTACAGTTATCGGGAGTCGATTGTTTCAAGTCCAAGAGCAGATAACGTCGCGTCGTAATAAACTTCGTGCAGAAATCCAGGGTTTTCGGGGTAAACCTGACGCGCCAGGTGCTGTATTAGAGCGCGATCTCGCGGATTTTTAAAAACTACTATATAATTAGCGTTCAGCGATATATTCCGTTGCCCGTGACCCTGATGAAATAAATTTTGCGTTATAAAAAACACGCCCAAATTCTTATGATGACTACCCTTGGTGAAGAGGTCGACAACGCTATTGTTCGATGCCTCGCGCATCAAATCGTCAATAATTATAAGTTTTGCACGCGGATCGTTTGGGTTTGGGCTTGGGTTTGGGTTTTGGGTTTAGGTTTTGGGTTTTGTACCGTACTCCATATACGCTCGTTGCCACTCGGAATAATAGAAAATAATTCGTTGAAACATTTCACTATTCAAATGCGAAATGAATTTTAGAAACTTTTTCACAAAGTATGTTTTACCGCAGCCCGTGGACCCGCAAACCATCGCCGTCCAAGGATGTTTCCACCACACATCCATTTTTGCGAATGAGCACAATCTTCATATTAGCTGAAACATATATAGGGTTCGAAAAGACGAATATACGTAAGAACACAAAGTTTTATTTATATACATTATTTACAAAGTAGTGCGAGGTCGATATCTATATACATTATTCTTTATAACCGAAAGGAAGAGTGCCATATTCGCCATCGCGTCTCCGTTTGACGCTCAATGGTTTGCATGATTTTGTTTCAGGACGTGTGATGACCTGATGAAATGCCGTGCGTCGTATAGCGTACACTTTAGCTCAACAGGCTCGTCTCTCTCACCGGTTATAAAGGAGCGCACTGAGTTATAATTAATTAATCCCTTGTTCGCAAAATTAAGCGTTATCCCTTTTACTTTACATTCTTCTTTTTCCTCTCCATTGGCAGTGCATACGATAAAAGAATAAAATTTTGGTCTGCCTGAAATGAAACTTCTAATATAACCACTTCCCCCATAAGAGCTCAGCTCGTCTGTGAGATCCCCTAAGAGCTGTCCCGTTGGAGGCTCGTACTCGTCTTTTTCTTCGTGCGATACCTAAATTACGGAATCGGTATTGCAGTACAAAGCATGACGATCCAGCCGCTCTAGGTAACTATAAAGTTTTAGGCGGGCCTGGGCTGTGGTGTATGCTGCTACTACGACGTTCGCTATGCTGGATGGTATAACAGCGTCACTGATTTTCGTGTAGCTTACATACAATATTTCGTTATTTACGGGTAAAATACCCGTGGTCTCGTGCTCAGGGCTAGTCAATAGTTCCATAAGTTTTTTACGCGTCGAAACTATTTCTGTCTGCGGTAGATTTTCCCGCTGCCCAAACTTCCCCCAAAATGAATTAAGGCACAGCTTTGCGACCGATCGCAACCCCGGATTTTTAGCTATGGAGTCGCGATTAAGCTTGATTCCTTCCGATCGTTCGAAATCGGCTATATAGAGGTCTTGCGCGGCGTTATCTTCGGAGCAATTTTCGGGCTACCC
Organism: Rhorus exstirpatorius; assembly: GCA_963564615.1. Lineage (NCBI taxonomy): Eukaryota > Metazoa > Arthropoda > Insecta > Hymenoptera > Ichneumonidae > Rhorus > Rhorus exstirpatorius. Next base: position 1,268,778 of record OY751322.1, read on the forward strand.
ACTGGCTTCTTGTTAGATTTTCAAAAACGTGTTAATGTAGTCGACAAAATGGCCCCCTGTCTGTGTATCGCGATTGAATTGCGTCGTTTGATATTGCCAGATTTCAGTCACGTCTATCACTCTGTACCCGCCCGACACGGCTTTTCGCAACTCGTCGACAACCCATGTACCCTTGAACACGCCCTCTACAGGATCTTCATGTGTGCATTCGCCCTGATTCATATTCTCATAGCAGCTGCGGCATAGAGCAAATAATAACCGGTTATGCATACGCACTGGTAATACGGGGTGATAAAGATTACGAGGCGGCAATATGGTACATTTCACGAGGCCCTCAACGAGAGTTAGATCGGTGTTATCAGGACTTGTCAATTCCATGCACTCGTTACCCACGTATACTTTCGGATAGCCCACGGGGTATTTACCGAATTCACGGATATATGGGTACAGAGAGCAAACGTCTACGTAACGTATTTTTTCCGTAGCGTCAACGTCGTAGAGCGTAACCATATTTTCTGTTCGTCCTCCGAAAAAAGCATCACGAGGATTGAGAGGCTCTGCTGTAACATAAGGGTTATCTTGCAGAAAAGTCCTCATCTCGGCTGTCGAGTTTAACAAACGGTCATATTCACACTTCCAAATTTCTGTGGGCAAATACCCTCCCGTTTCAATTCTATCACTTACTGCTGTTGTTCTCTCGAAACGTTCGTGCATGGATATTCCATCGCTTTGTCGACTGTCTCTGTTTGTGGGATAGCAACGTGGGCAACCGTGCCAATAACAACCGTGAAACTGTAATTCATGTGCCCCGTTAGGAGTCTCGTAGTATCCGTCTACCAAGAGATTTTGAGGTATTCTGAATTCGCGTGTTCGGCCCGCATGAATAATACAAACACCCAGCGAGTGCTCTACCCACGATAGCCATAAAACCGCATTTTTCGATTGATTTTGCGCCCATCTGTATCCCCCCGTGGGTATAATGCCTATTGAATTATCTTTCAAGAAATTTTTTCGAAAAACTCTGAAGCAGGCTGATGCTGTTGTTGTACTTTCATCGAGAGGGCAGACGCGACCGCTGGTAATGAACATATTGCGAAAAGCCATACACGCGCGTCGCAAAATCGTGAAATCTGTCTTACAATAGCTGATAAGCTCTTCCGAAAAAACGAATACGTAATTTTTGTCTTTTGTTTCGCGATACCAATCGAGAAATTTCCGGCGCTCATCGGCACGCATCGTGTCCGGAGAATAATGTTCGAGAGGCGGCAATTCGCCTACGTAATTTTAATTTTCAGGCCTGTTAAACAAATGTGGAAAAGTGCCTTTAACGATAGCACCGGTAAGCCCGAAGGCTTTCGGTAAACCGCTCAAAGGCATATGGAAGTAATTTAGACTGTCGAGAAATACGAGTTTTCCGACGCGCATCGTAATAATTTTCGTACCGTTCATGATTAGGGTGGGGAGCTGAGTTTTTTTCTCTTCGATGAAATAACGTATGTTGAATTGCGCGTCGAAACCCCCTGCGTTATGCGCAATACAGATGGTACGCGAAAAACCTTCGAGCGGTTGCATGGCTAATTCGACAAGCTGGGCTACGGGGCTGTGGCTAAACAGAAATTCGTGTTCCCCGCAATGCTCGCACGGTTCGTCTATAGAATCGTTAACACAGCAAAACGCGCAAACTCGTTGAGCCACGCAAAGATTTGGTTCGTGTACATGTGTCACGTGACGTGTTTCCGAGTAACCATTTTGGCGGCTTGGCAACACGGGGCGATGACCGTTGGGGGTTAGCCGAAGCTGTCTCTAAAAATGCTTATATCCTATAATTGCAATATTTCCACATAGCACAGTTGGAATTCCGGTGCAACGTCCTGAGAGCGCGAGTCGATGCTCGCGCGTGCAGGATTGTTGAATTGACAAAATTTGCCCCCGCTCTTTCACCTGGCGATCGAGAGAACGCCAGTTGAGCTAGCTGGGACAAATTAGTCTCCAGATGTACACGATAGCGTAAAGCTTGATTCCGGAGTAACTCCACAAATCGCTTCACATAGCGGCAATAATTCTCATGGTGTAGTTCCGCGATTCACACATAAAGTCGCCGTTTGTAAGTCGACAAGAATCGTATCGAAGCCTATGAGTTGCGCGCGTCGTGTTTATAAGTCGATTTGTGCTAGGTTTAAGGAATTACAATCAACCTCCGCCACGAACATTCTGTCGTGTAAATTTAAGTGATCGATGTACGAGTGAGTCCAAGAGTTGTCAAGCAATCGAGGACAGAGTGTAAGGTGTGTAACGTGAGCGCAAGGAACTGCCGTGGTTGCCGCGTATGCCAACGACCGGGCCTGCACAGATAGGAGAGAGCGAGCATCGGTATACCACGGGAGAGCGAGCGAGTGAGGTAGCGTAAAGGTCGGCAGCCTATATTGTCAGCTGTGCCGATAACTGAGTGAGTAGCGTGTGTGTTTGTACGTATGATTGTGAGAGTTTGTTGTCTTGCGATTCAGCTATTCGTTCGAGTCCTTTTAAATTATGAACTATTAACTTGTATTCTTGGAACCTTATATATGGGACTTTTCTGAATTCTATTAATTAAATAAATTAGTAGTAAAGTTACTTACAATTAATTCATCCTGACCATAATTTCCTCTTCCAACTATCTAAAGGAACGGGCCCGTATGGGACGTTGTCGGAAAACTTATCCTAAACAAAATTAAATATAAACCCTTGTGTTTCGCACAAGGGATTTACTTTGTTAGTCGTGCAATAACGCCCTGCACGTCACAAGTAAATTGGTGTCAGAAGTGGGATACCTTTCTGACGAATCCTGAAGGTTTTGGAACAGGAATTTTTGAAAAAAAAAACGGATTTATCGATAAAAATTCCACTCATTGTTTCCGAAAAATTCATAAAGAAGTAACTCTCATCAAAGTTTAATTCTGCTTTTTGTCTGGAGTCTTATTGAATTTTTAAATTATTTATCACTTTATATTATCGTTTATCGAATATTCCATCACTCCCCCATCATGCCTAACGAAACCAACGCGTCGTCCGCGACAGATGTGTCCGAACGGCTAGTCGAGCGCTTTACAATGGCTCTAGGTAATATGTCATTACAGAAGAGGCTGATGCAAATCCCTCGGTATGACGGAAAGAATATTTCTCTACGAAATTACATCTTAGATATAAAAAACGGAGCTTCATTCATCCCCCGCGAAGCAGAACCTGAATACGTCGAAATATGTATAGCAAAATTACAAGGGAAAGTTCGTGATATATTTTACGGGGAAAGAGTTAACACGATAGACGAATTCATTAAACATCTCAAAACGCGACTTGCAAAGGGTAAAACATATGACTATTATAATGAGGCAATCACAAACATCCGATTAAAACAAGACGATTCGGTAGGCGAGTTTTATGATAGAGTTCGCATCCTACTGGACGGGGCACGCTCCGCGTACAAAACGAATTACGGGGTAAATCCGCGAAATGCCGATGGAGACCCACTGCAGGGAAAGGCACTCACAGCGTTTATAGATGGCCGACCCATGCAAATGGGAGAAGCGGTAGACTTGCGCGAACCTATCACCTTGAAAGAGGCATTCGAGCTAGCTGAAAAATACGCAATTAGAGAAGCACGTAGGAAAAGAATTGCCCCAGGCCCCACAAAGTTCTGTACAACAGGCAAGGGTGGTCCCAATCGCTATCACAGAGGAGATGACAGATTCCATACCTTTCATGATCAAAGGGAGTCGCGTGGTTTATATCGGGAGGAAGACTCGCGTTCTCCCTATAGATATGAAGCATCGCGAGCGTGAGATCAGGAAATCGATTCACGGTAATCATCTTCCGCTTACCCCCAGGAACTATTGATATCTTCGTCTTGATCGCCGAGAATTTCTCAAGCATGGAAATCATAAATTAAAAAAAAAAAAAAGATTTAGCATAAACTCTTGGTCACTTCGATTCAGTAGTCATTAATCACTCGAACGTAGCACATCGCAACCCTAAGAGCTCAATGGTTCAACAAGAGTACCCTAGTTCAAGTATTAAAATATCGGAAGTACAATCAGCATCCGACCCAGAAGAGGAGTTTTACTCCCCTCAATTGGCAAACGGTTCCGCTATATTTTCAGTAAATTTAAATTACGGATTAAATTTAATCAAAATCAGTGCGTTAAGCACCGAAGTAATTTTACACTCAGTCGGGATTAACCATATTGACACCGACGCCGGTCCTATAAATTCTTCCGGGTAGAAATTATAATACGGGCCTTTTCAGGGCGATATTGCGGTTGCCTGACTGCCTCATTCAGGCGCTAATAAGGCGATCGAATCACGCCCTGATGCGAAATGTAACGACTCCGGCATATAATGCCCTGATCAGGCAGCCTGATCAGGCCAGTAGTAAGCTTAACTATGATGCCCTGAACAGGCTAGCCGTAAGAGAACCCTAATCAGGGCTTCATAGTTATTTGACATAATATAGTTTATTATCGATAATTTATTAGCAATTAGAAATAATCGATGGACGAATTTAAAACTGCTGTACCATTATTTAAATAAATACTGTAAATTTTGCAAAAAAAAAAAAGTCATTCACCGGGATTCGAACCCGCTATCTTCGAATCGGCGAATTCAGAACTTTCGATACTCAAATAATTATTTAAAAAAAAAATCAACGCTTAAAAGATTATTTATTTTTATGAGTGTTTTCGGATTCGTAGACCGGACGTTTTTCCGTCGAAATTAATTTTGTACCTACCTGAGATTTAACCTGAGCCCTACCGAACGACCTATCTCATGACTGACACGCTACCACTACGCTATTGATTCCTTATGATTTTCTTGTATTTAAAGAACATTAGTGTACGAGTTCCTAAGTGACGTGCGTGCATATTGTGTGGTGCTGTGATTATCTTGATCACATCGTGTCGACCGTTTGGTCAAAATCGTAAGGTACACACTTAAATTTCTAAATATTTCATAATTTAGATTATTGGATTTAGATAATCAACGAATTGCGTGAATAGTGCGATTCCCTGTCATACGTCGATTTCCAATGCATGTTTATACTTTTGCTAGGTTAGGTTTGGTCGCACCGTGAAATTATTTCTTACGTGACAATAATAAAGTGCAACATGCGTTAGAATTTCTAGTGAAAGTATTTTCGTATATCTTTTGATGCATACCATTTTTTAATATTTTTTGACAAAATTTTTCCCATATGTGAATGCTGAGATATATGAGCTCAATGTTAGGCATTTAACATGTGATTCATACAGCGGCTTGTGCAAAATAGCATTCATTATAGAAACATTATTTCCTGATTTTTTTTCCAGGTAAGTAATTATATCACTTTATGATTATTTAATTAAAATCCTCTTATGATATGAATTCTTTTATCGCTTGATTTTTTGGTTTCAGGTTATTGCTGCAGCTCGTAGCGTCTTCGGCTTTTCGCCTTCCGGGACAAATTTTACTTTGACAGGGAGTATTTAATATTTATTCTTTTGATTCTTTTCTTGAAGTTTACGATAATATTATTTACTAGTTTTTTCCCTCAGGGACAATTATTTACATAGTTTATTACATGGACAATTATTTAGATGGTTTTTCGTTTCAGGCGCCGCTTCGCCTCCGGAGGTAGCGAGGATCATCCGCGTCTCTCTGCAATGAGTAAGTATAATTGCCATTTGGCTAATTTTATATCTTCTCTTCTAATCTTTTTTCATTTTCTCTATTGTTTTATCGAATCTTCCTTCCATTTTCCCTTATTTACTCCATAGGGGGTTTCGGCGAGGCTTCATCACCCCTATGTAATATCGCCGAAACCCCCCTACGGAGTAAATAAGAAAAAATGAAAGAAAGATTCGATAAAACAATAGAGAAAATGAAAAAAGATTAGCAGAGAAGATAGAAAATTAGCCAAATGGCAATTATACTTACTCGTTGCAGAGAGACGTAGATGATCCTCGCTACCTCCGGAGGCGAAGCGGCACCTGAAACGAAAAACCATCTAAATAATTGTCCATGTAATAAACCATGTAAATAATTGTCCCTGAGGGAAAAAAACTAGTAAATAATATTATCTTAAACCTTCATGAAAAGAATCAAAAGAATAAATATTAAATACTCCCTGTCAAAGTAAAATTTGTCCCGGAAGGCGAAAAGCCAAAGACGCTACGAGCTGCAGCAATAACCTGAAACCAAAAAATCAAGCGATAAAAGAATTCATATTATAAGAGAATTTTAATTAAATAATCATAAAGTGATGTAATTACTTACCTGGAAAAAAAAAATCAGGAAATACTTGTTTCCATAATGAATGCTATTTTGCACAAACCACTGTATGAATCACATGTTAAGAAAAATTTTGTCAAGAAATATTAAAAAATGGCATGCATCAAAAGATATACGAAAATACTTTCACTAGGAAATATAACGCATGTTGCATTTTATTATTGTCGCGTAAGAAATAATTTCACGGTGCAACCAAACCTAACCTAGCAAAAGTATAAACATGTATTGGAAATTGACGTATGACAGTGAACCGCAATTTATTGATTATCTATATCCAATAATCCAAATTGTGAAATATTTTAAAAATCTAAATGTGCACTTAATTTACGATTTTGACCTTTGTCTTCACTTCTAAATGTAAGGCTACCTCACATGTAATAAAGACTCGCAAAAAAAAAATATTTCATGTGTTCCATATTTTCCTTTTCTAAAGTATCCGTCCAGAAATATTTGAGAATCAATCATTATCACAGATTCAATCAGAGATTTTTCACTCATCGAAAATAAATTGTGTAATTATTAATTAACAAATGGGTTTTATAAGAACTACAAGCATTAAAATTATAAAATTCATGTGTGGATATTTTTTTTATATTTTATATTTTTTTTATATTTTATATTTTATATTTTGAAAGTGTGCACAGGACAGGATGGTGTAGAAAAAATATAATCGTCATGTAATCAATTTACATAGTGCACTTCAGTTGACAGTTAAATTTCTCAAGATCCATATGAAAATTGTTATATGGGCTTGTGAGACTATTTTCCACACGGGATGAGCCTTTTATTGCACCTCACATATATATATCGGATTTTATTAGGGTCAGCCCTAACAGCGCCTTTTTAGGGTTAGCTCGAGTGTCAGTTGCGTTAGGGCGAACCTTTATAGGGCCTCATCATGGCATGCCTGAGTAGGGCCTTATCTAGACGAGCGCGAGTGGGGCCTTGCTAGCATAAGCTACACAGGGCCTCGTTAGGTCGATACCTGGTAGGGCCTTACCAGGGTACGCTCTAGTATAGCCTTATTAAGGTAAACCGGAACAGGGCATTACTAGGGTGAGCTCTAATATGGCCTTATTAAGGTAAGCCAAAGCAGGGCCTCACTAGGGTTTGCTCCACTACGGCCTTATTGAGGTAAGCCTGATAAGGGTCATATCAGTATTGCCTGAATAAGGTTGCCCGTTTTAACCCCTGATCACGGCCTGACCCTGATCAGGCACGCCCTAACAAATTTCTACCCGGGCAGGTCATGGAGGGATCAATAATCGATATTTAATTGGGTCACCGGAGTTTCCGTTGAAGGCGCAAGCGCCTTCGATGATTGATACCCCGTAAGGTGCTGCCAAAGATGAAATGTGACGGTCGACTCGGTGACAAATCTCATAGGGGAAGGGTGGGGGCTCCCTGTGGACACTGGCTCTCGAATTTGCGTATGATGTGACGTTGCTCGCTCGTCGATGATTTTTCCCGATAATCCCAGTCGCTCGATATACCGACCGTGCCCTCACAGATGTTCGGTTCCTTTCGGTCTTCTGTTCTGTCCGTGTGAGGGCCTCGGCGCGGCGGTGTGAGTGGGACGCTCGGCGAAGAATAGAATGCTATGCGGCGTTGTCGTGGCTTCTCGTACTACACGCAGAGAAATGAGGTTTACAATATTTTTATTCCTATTTTGTTGTGAACAGACTTTTCATTTTCTTTTCGTGTGGACCTTGTGTTTTAAAGAGCAAAATATATTTTTTTTCTCGTGTGAACATTTTGTTTTGTTGGACACTGTTTGCCCTGCCACAAATTCACCATTAAGTTCAACCTCGTGGTAAATCGTTTTCATCGTCGTCATCGTCCAATTTTTGCCGGCCTTACACCTCGCTTTGTTCTCATAATCATCGAAGTAGTAAGTATCTCAAAATGTTTTCTCGCATGTGTCAGTATATTTTCGTTCGTGTTGCGCGGTGTCTCCGGCCCCGGTCGACACCCCATGACGGCTCGAGTCCCGTAACCGAAACTACCGGGTTACTCACCGTTGAAGGTCTATGAAATATTTTCGTTGTTGTTTTCCCTTTTCGCGTTATTTTTGTCGTTTTAGATTCAGATTTTTGGTGTTAAATTCAGTTTTATGGAAGTTCAGATTTTTGTGTTAAATTCAGTTTTATGAAGATTCAGATTTTTGTGTTTTATGGAAATTCAGATTTTTGTGTTAAATTCAGTTTTGTGAAGAGTTATGTCAATTTAACTTCAGTTTTGCGAAAAGTGTCTGACCAAAATTATTTTCTCAATTTTATCTTCCTCATGCTTAAGTTCAATTCTTTGACCAATTTATTTCGCGTCGTTTAAAATTATTTTTTTTTTTGTTTGTGCAATTCGATTATTTCAATGTTCCGAGTAAATCGCTCCGAAAAACCTGTTCGTGTTTCAATCGATTGTAGGATTATTTTTCGTGTGAATTTATTTTCTTCTAGGAAGTGCTCATATTTGTAAATTCAGTGAAATATCTGCGAGTTGAATTCATTTGAGTCATTCATGTTTTGTTCCGGAAAATAATGGATCAATAGTGTTTTTTTTGTGTTTATCATTTGATATTCATTTCTAATATAAATTTTATGCATTATCCGTGGTTAAATTCATTTTCGGAGATTTTTGAATTTCTTTGAGTAATTAAAATTTAATCGAGTCGTGGTTAAGTAAATTCTGTGTTGATTTTTGTTTTTGTGAGAGTTGTCCTGTCAATCGACCATGGACATTTTCCAATTAAAGATAGCTGTCGTCGTAGTAGGGGTCATTTTAGTGCTCGCGATAATTTCGTTTGTCCTTGCAGTTTGCGCGGATAAACCCCAGGAGGCTTATCTTGAGGATGGCCCTGTAGTTTATTTTCTTCCGCGTCAGTAACAGTTTAGTTCCCGTTTTATTCAGAATTTATTTAATGTGATCATACAATTTTTGTCCCTTTATATTACGAGTTTATTTGTCCGATTTTGCCGAATTACAATTTATTAGTCTTTTCCGATGTATCTCGCGAAAATTAAAGAGTTTTGTTCGTGAGATTTTATTTTAATTTGCCATTGTTACCAAATTATGCACTCTCCGCCCATCCTGAGCAATTTTCCGCAAGGTTAGGCTCAAAACAGGGCAATAACCTGGCCAATTCCGATTTTATCTCGAATAACGTGTTAAAGGGAAAGCCGCGCTTTTCTTGGCCGAGATGAGAAAAATCGAGGGTCAGGACGTAACACTCTTTCCTTTTCTCGAAGTATATATTTTCCATTCAATAAAAAAAAAAAAAAAAAAAAAGAAATTTGGAATATGGAATAAATATAATTCCTGAATGTTGAAATAAGGTCCTAATTTTCTGGAATTTTAATGTCCATGGAAAATCGTGAGGTTCTCGTGCGAATTACGTATTTTTAAACTTAATCGCGAATTATCATAGAATATTTCATATTTTTACCAGTATACCTTCTGTGACGAACCGAGGTATCACTACCTGCGCTCATTGTAACGCAACAGAGTCATCAGATTCCAGAGAGTACGCCGACTCTTGCGACAGTCACTCTCTGGAAACTCGAGCAAACCGCGCGTCAGCAGATTCCTCTTTTCATCCTCGGACTCTTGCTACCTTACCAAATGACCTAGATTATTCGACCCCTTGCATCACTTATAACCTGGATTATTGGATCCCTTGCATCAGATTTCGTAAACCCCTTGCATCACCAGATTTCGTAAATCATCGAGATTTCCACCCATCGATGATTTCTCAACTCATGGGTTTCGAAATCATCGAGACCTACATCGATCGATGATTTCTTAATCCACCCCCACGAGACCCTTGTAGCCGGACGCCCAAAGCTAACGAGGGTTCTCTCGACATATTATAAAATAAGTCTTAATACGACGCTCTTAGCAATCGGTCGAGAGATCCCGTTCCTTAGCGGCAAGTCCGTTCGCGTACTTAGGTTCTCGCGGGCGTGATTGACGTGATCTTCTCAAACCCTTGTTGTAGACAAGTGTATAAGAACTCATTAAGTGAAGGAACACCTCAGCGCCGCTTCACTACCTCTGTGATATATATGTTCGTGCCAATTACCTTAGCGGCATTGCGCGTCAGTGTATCATAGAGTTTAACATTTTTACCAACTTAAACTATTATTGTAAAAGTGACTGATCGATGTGTGTTCTTACTGACTAAATACATTCGTGTAAAACCAGCTGTACCCCTTCATTGCATCACAGCTCTTCTGATCATCACGAACTACAAGCATATACAAGGTGAGGTGCTACCCAGCTTAAATAGGACAGAGAATCCATTCGCTGGGGCCTTTGACTTCAGCGAATAAAATAATAATAATAATAAGTTACCACGGGATAAATAACCCGTGTGTAACACTTCCATATTTTCTTTAAATCTTCACCATTTCGATTAAATATTTAAGAGCTTTTAGGGCCGAAATCAAATTCTAGACCTTTTAATTAAAACTGACTATCATCAACCAGAAAGATTTACGGAAAGGTCAGGGGTCAATCATGGATAAAAGAAGATGGTCCGTGATGGAAAATTCGACGGCCAATGACATGGACCGTATACAATAGTAGAAATAACAATCATAAATAAGAGTAATTTTGAAGGTTCGAACGGATATAGATTTCGTAAATCTGCTGACTCTCGTATAAATGAAAATTGTAGTATGGGTTATGAGAAAAATAGGAAATGATGATGACAATACAAATAGCCACTACTGATTCTGGAATGAATTATGTATGTATGTGTGTATATATATGCGTATGGTTGGAAAAAAAAATGGCTGAGCATATTTTTGTTCCGATGGGGTTGTTAACGGTCATTTATAAAACCGTGAGAGCGGAAACGCCATAATGTCGTGAAAATAAAAATGCTGATCGATTTTTTTAAAACGAGAAGTACCGAGCGCTCGTGGAAAGCGACGCGAGAAACAAAAAGTGCTGAGCATTCCTCGGTAACTCGAAGGCAGCCTTTCCCACTGCATAAAAGGATATAAATAATCAAAGCGCAAAATGCACGACTTCAAAGGTTGATGCCATTCATCCTGGCGAAACGTGGGAAACGCTGACTAAACAAAAAAAAAAAAAAACCTTATTACTCCTTATCACATACTGGATAGATGAAACAAAGCTACTTTAAATCCTCGAAATTGGGGATACATGCAAACCGCCACGAATGAATTCAGCAGTGAAGAGAAATACCGTAACACAATAACATGAAATACGAGACGAACAGCCAGTGATGTCCACGACTTTCCATCGGGAGATGATCCATTGGGAGAAGCAAGAAGAGAGCTGAATCAGGGCAGTGTCATAGCTCGATAACGCACACAAGACCTGAAATCTTAACGACTACGCAGAGGAAAATAAAAGGGGGAAAACACACGTAAAATTCCACTTCAGATTCGTTTATTACTTCCATTATTCCGTTTATCACTTCCATTATTATTATATACTTCTTATTTTCCATTATTCCTTCGATTACTTCCAAATACGCCGGTTAAAGTTATAAATTATGGGGACAATCCAATCCTCGTCAAATAATTGACGAAGATTGAAAATATCGGCAGGAGCGGCCTCTGGCTCCCAGTCCTCTTTTTCCCTCGACTATGCATCGTCCCGCCATAAAATGTCGAGGGCGGCACGGGCACGACGACGCGCGCGACGAACCCCTTTTGCATGCGCCACGAATAACGCTTGCCAGCCAAAAGATACTGACATATTTCCAGCCGAGCCGGATCTTTTTGGCTCACGGGGAATCTAAAAGAAAAAAAAAAAAAAAATATATATATATATATAATAACACAAAATTAATAGAAGGAAGTAAAAAACAACGTAAGAAGGTGAGGACAATACTTACGATGATGAACTCCACCTCAGATGTGGGGTACACGGCTGCCGCTCCCGCAAGATGAAACATTCTTAATATGAAACTGCAATATAAAAAGGAGATGTTGGAAATTAACACAAATAACACAAGAGGAAAATAAGTGCAATAATTAGACAATATACTTTTATTTTCTCCTTTCTTCTTTTCTAAAATACTTACTTGTTCGCGGAGATGATGATCGAAGACTGAAGAGGAACTTGACAAGGAGTCCGACCAGCCACTTCACCCCACCACATGAATTATAAAATAAGACAGAGACAGAACAGGAAAGAGTGCAATTTCGCTGACTCGACCATGTGGGAAATGAAGAAGTCGCGTGAAACGCTCAAAACTAAGTATTCGAAATAAATTCGAAAGTCTCTACGTTCAACTACGCTGGACGTTACAGAATTTAAAAAAAAAAAAAAAAAAAAAAAAACAATGTTTACACCCTCCATATTTCTTTCCCGGGTGCATTGATCATATATCGTATAAAAAAAAAAAAAAAAAAAAAAACCCCCAAGGGGGTATGTAAGAATGAGCTAATACGGTACACATACCAAGCGGAATTAACAACGACGCGCAAGAGGAAATATGACCCTACAAGATTAACTCCCTGTCGGAGATCTCCCGCGAGATCCAGCTTGGAGCACCGAGTTATGAATTTCCGTTATCGACCTATACGTATATTCCTTTACTTGATGAAATATTCTTCTTGAGGAAATATTTTTCAACTATAGGTAATGTTCCATTTAATCACCAACTGCGTGGAAAGGGCGTGTATCCTGCGCTCACCGAAATCTGAGTTTACAAGGGGCATCAATAATAATTATACCCGTATGCTTTTCTGAACGTAATGTTACTAATTTTTCGGATTGAATAATCTCGATAACTTGGATCAACGACGAGACCAAAGAACATCACGATACAACCGAAAGGAAGGAGATTCAAAAAAATAAAATAAATAAAAATTAAATAAAAATTAAAAACTACATATATCAACGATGCATACATATATGTGTATATATATATATATATATATATATATATCCGATTTTCATGAGCCGCTATAGCGACACCGCAGACGATGAGGGCTCGTCGGCAAAATAATGCTGCCGGGGAAGCGCGGCACGGGGAGAGAAAAAGCAATGCTTGCAACAAGCCACGACAAGCAAACATCACTGAGCACGACGAGGATGGCTGCAACATAGGCGCAGCCTACTCGGTCGTAGGAAACAGAGGAAAACACCAAGAGAAGATATCAGAAGGCCCCTCTGAGTAGACACCAATGAGGTGAACTATACCGAAGCTCATCAACACCACGAAGGTCCACACAATACGATTATAGCAGTGATATCGTACTCAGGAGAAGATCAAGAACAAGATCCTCACGTCAGCGTTTTAATAACAATCGTTGTAAATTCATTAGAAAACAATAAGAACATTTGTCATCGTCATTATATAATGAACTGAATAAGCGAGACAACAAATGAGGCATGTCAGTATGCATATGAGTGAAGGAAAATGTTTAATTGCATGTTTAGGTACATATGAAGTTACGAATGCAATACACAGATGAGATTACGGCAGAATGTAATCATATAAAGTATAATTCGTACGGCATGAAGATCCCGTAAATTATCGATGAGGACGTCGATTTTTAAAGGGGGATGCCCTCACGAGCCGTGGTTATCAATACTTTTCTTTATATTTACGAGCTCAGAAGCACAAAATAGGAAATTTTTCTCCTTTCGTAAAATTCAAATTTTTCATATAAAAAACAATAAACATTGACAGCTTCGAGAAACAACGAATCAAGGTCCCATGGTTTTAATTGGATCGACGAGGACGTCGATTGTTAAGGGGGGAATGCTGTCACGTGCCGTGTTTCCGAGTAACCATTTTGGTGGCTTGGCAACACGGGGCGAGGACCGTTGGGGGTTAGCCGAAGCTGTCTCTAAAAATGCTTATATCCTATAATTGCAATATTTCCACATAGCACAGTTGGAATTCCGGTGCAACGTCCTGAGAGCGCGAGTCGATGCTCGCGCGTGCAGGATTGTTGAATTGACAAAATTTGCCCCCGCTCTTTCACCTGGCGATCGAGAGAACGCCAGTTGAGCTAGCTGGGACAAATTAGTCTACGGATGTACACTGAAGGGCATTAATGCCTGGTCTGACAATTTTGAGGGGGCTTGGCACATTTTTTTCACGGCCCTGGCCAAGTGACGATCGTTAGTCGCGATCTCGTATAGACGACACATTCAAGCGACAGATTGAAATGACAGATCGCGATCGAGCTTATTTTTGAGGTTCCGCGGTGCGTTTCTTCAGCAGAAGCGAATGTGACAGCTGAGATATCTATAATATTTGATAGATGGCGATCGGGTTTCATTTTAAGGTTTCACGATACGTTTATTCGGAGAAAGCGAATCGTGACAGCTGAGCTATATGCGTAATCCATAACATTTGAATTACGAACGTGCATAACGAAATTAAAACGTTGAAAAATATGGAAATATATTTCCTCTGATTTGAAAAGTTAATAATATAAAAAAGTCGTTAGTGTTCCATAAATGATTAGAAATAATTACCTGTGAAAACAATGAAATATGATTAAAAAATATTCAATTGATATAAAAGATATGATTTTTCATCATTGGATAATTTTTTTAATAAATTGGAGTTTATATTTCAACGGGAAAATATTGGAAAAAATCGACAGATTAGTGAAAATTTCCGACAATCATTGTTTTAAATTTGTAAGTCATTTCTGATGCATGAGCATTATCAAAAAGTAACCAGAAATTATGTTCGTGTAAAACGTTCTTTCTCGTCGTGTGAGATTATTATTATTATCGTATTAATATTAATAATAATAATTATTATTATTATGATATTTGTGATAATAAAAACAAATATTACGGATATTCTTGTTCTTATGATGATTCCTATTAATGCTAGTATTATTCGATCGGCATTAATGCGCTAGGGCATGTTGACATTTATTCCACTTCTGGTTGCTTGAAATTATCTTACTGATGATGAATACTGTCTGAGTCGATTTTCCCATAGATTAAAAATTACGTCACGGAATGAAGTGCGAAGTTTTATTTGATAATTAATAAAAGTTATGGAAACTAGCATTCCTCGAAATATGTCGATGTAACTGACAAAGAAGAGTGGTCGAGGAGACCACAAGGACGGTTAGAGTAAAAGCATCGAATCCTTGTTGTGCGACGACAACCATTATTATTGATGTGACTTATAATCGAAATAGGTCCGGCACCACGGTTGAAATGATTGGACTAGGGCTTTAGACAAAAATAATAGGTGTGAAAAGGGTTTGATAGTTAAAAAATAAATTTAAAAAAATCGACAATCGAAAATGAACGCTGTTGATGGTTGTTTTGCAATTGCGAACTATTTTTTAGCGGGAATTGTGAGCATTCGTGTTTTACTACACATGACAAAAATTACGACCAAATTTCACTGAGCAAAATGAAATCCCAGTGTCCGATTGCAAGATTCTGATATACTCAATATTTTATTGATTACGATGCCCTTGTCGTGGTTGATTGAATCTATTGCAGTAGTAATGAACGAACGTGGCTAACCGCGATAAAAAAAAAACTCATCTACCACAGCGAGCCCATGCAATGTCCATTTTAGTTTCATTTACTAACATCGGATAACGAGAAGCCCGATCACGAAATTAATAGCTGGACGCCTTAAGAGGTGAAACGAATCTTCATTGCTGTATTAAAAATCTTGAAATATCATTCGAGACTTGTAAATTCCCACCGCAATGTGAATTTCATTTATTATCTTTTGACAGCGAGCACACATATATTAAGCTTTCAACTTTTTACCATTGAGAGGTCAAACAAATAACGAGTGAGGCACGAAAATTTATAAAATTATTTTTATTAAAAAGAATTTTTTTATTCATTAGCTTTTGATAACATGCATGAGTGTATTAAAAATTGCACTTTTCAAACTTAGGAGGTAAAACTTGTGGCGAGTCGGGGGCAAAAAATTATAAAATAACCTCACGGATCAGATGGAAACAATGGTCATGCTCGATCCATTTCCTAACATCGGATTACGAGCAACCCAATCTCCAGATTCACATTTGGACACCTTACGAGGTGAAACAAATGGCGAGTATCGAACGAAAAATTATAAAATAATGTCAGGGATCAGATGGACCCGAAGTCCATGCTTGTTTCATTTCCTATGTCCGCATAATTAGCGACTCGATCTCCAGATTCACATTTGGCCACCTCACGAGGTGAAACAAATGGCGAGTATGCAACGAAAAATTATAAA
This sequence comes from Rhorus exstirpatorius, assembly GCA_963564615.1. Classification (NCBI taxonomy): domain Eukaryota; kingdom Metazoa; phylum Arthropoda; class Insecta; order Hymenoptera; family Ichneumonidae; genus Rhorus; species Rhorus exstirpatorius. Next base: position 1,285,291 of record OY751322.1, read on the forward strand.
ATAAATCCAGAAATCAGATGGATCCGAAGTCCATGCTTGTTTCATTTCCTATGATCGGATAATGAGCAGCTCGATCCCAAGATTCTCATTAAAACACTTTGAGAGGTGGAACAAATGATGAGTATAGCACGAAAAATTAAAAAATAATATCAGGGATCAGATGGACCCGAAGTCCATGCTTGTTTCATTTCCTATGATCGGATAATTAGCAGCTCGATCTCGAGATTCACGTTGGGACACCTCACGAGGTGAAACAAATGGCGAGTATAGCACGAAAAATTATAAAATAATATCAGGGATCTGATGGACCCAGAATCCATGCTTGTTTCATTTCCTATGATTGGATATTATTGGATAGGATGATATGATTGGATAATGAGCAGCTCGATCCCGCGATTTACATTTGAATACTTTAAGAGGTGAAACAAATGGCGAGTATGAAACGAAAAATTATAAAATGATGTCACGGATCAGATGGACCCGAAGTCCATGCTTGTTTCATTTCCTATAATCGGATTACGAGCAGCTCGATCTCGAGATTCACGTTGGGACACCTCACGAGGTGAAACAAATGGCGAGTATGCAACGAGAAATTATAAAATAATGTCAGGGATCAGATAAACCCAAAGTCCATGCTTGTTTCATTTCCTATGATCGGATAATAAGCAGCTCGATGTCGTGATTCACATTTGAACACTTAAATGGGTGAAAAAAATTGCGAGTATGGAACGAAAAAATATAAAATAATGACATGGATCGAATCGACCCAAACTCCGTGCTTGTTTCATTTCCTAGCATCGGATTACGAGCAGCTCGATTTCGAGATTCACATTTGGACGCCTTACGAGGTGAAACAAATTACGCGTATAGCACGAAAAATTGAAAAATAATATCAGGGACCAGATGGACCCGAAGTCCATGCTTGTTTCATTTCCTATGATCGGATAATAAGCAGCTCGATCCCAAGATTCTCATTAAAACACTTTGAGAGGTGAAACAAATGACGAGTATAGCACGAAAAATTATAAAATAACTTCAGAAATCAGATGGACCCGAAGTCCATGCTTGTTTCATTTCCTATGTCCGCATAATAAGCAGCTCGATCTCGAGATTCACATTTGGACACCTCACGAGGTGAAACAAATGGCAAGTATGGCACGAACAATGACAAAATAATGTTAGGAATCGGATGGACCCAATGTCCATGTTTTTTTCATTTCCTATAACGGGATAATGAGCAGCTCGATCTCGAGATTCACATTTGGACACTTCAAGAGGTGAAACAAATGGCGAGTATAGCACGAAAAATTATAAAACAATATCAGGGATCTGATGGACCCAAACTCCATGCTTGTTTTATTTCCTATGATTGGATATGATTGGATAACGAGCAGCTCGATCCCGAGATTCACATTTGAATACTTTAGAAGGTGAAACAAATAGCGAGTATCCAACGAAAAATTATAAAATAAATTCAGAAATCAGATGGATCCGAAGTCCATGCTTGTTTCATTTCCTATGATCGGATAATGAACAGCTCGATCCCAAGATTCTCATTTAAACACTTTGAGAGGTGAAACAAATGATGAGAATAGCACGAAAAATTAAAAAATAATATCAGGGATTAGATGGATCCAAAGTCCATGCTTGTTTCATTTCCTATGATTGGATATGATTGAATAGGATGATATGATTGGATAATGAGCAGCTCAATCCCGAGATTCACATTTTAATACTTTAAGAGGTGAAACAAATTACGAGTATAGCACGAAAAATTGAAAAATAATATCAGGGTCCAGATGGACCCGAAGTCCATGCTTGTTTAATTTCCTATAATCGGATTACGAGCAGCTCGATCTCGAGATTCACGTTGGGGCACCTCACGAGGTGAAACAAATGGCGAGTATACCACGAGAAATTATAAAATAATATCATCGATCTGATGGACCCGAAGTCCATGCTTTTTTCATTTCCTGTGATCGGATAATGAGCAGCTCGATCTCGAGATTCACATTTGGACACTTCAAGAGGTGAAACAAATGGCGAGTATAGCACGAAAAATTATAAAATAATGTCAGGGATCAGATGGACCCGAAGTCCATGCTCGCTTCATTTCCTATGTCCGCATAATTAGCAGCTCGATCCCGAGATTCACATTTGAATACTTTAAGAGGTGAAACAAATTACGAGTATAGCGCGAAAAATTGAAAAATAATATCAGGGTCCAGATGGACCCGAAGTCCATGCTTGTTTCATTTCCTATAATCGGATTACGAGCAGCTCGATCTCGAGATTCACGTTGGGGCACCTCACGAGGTGAAACGAATGGCGAGTATAGCACGAGAAATTATAAAATAATATCATCGATCCGATGGACCCGAAGTCCATGCTTGTTTCATTTCCTATGATCGGATAATGAGTAGCTCGATCTCGAGATTCACATTTGGCCACTTCATGAGGTGAAACAAATGGTGAGTATAGCACGAAAAATTATAAAATAATGTCAGGGATCAGATGGACCCGAAGTCCATGCTTGCTTCATTTCTTATATCCGCATAATTAGCAGCTCGATCTCGAGATTCACATTTGGCCACCTCACGAGGTGAAACAAATGGCGAGTATGCAACGAAAAATTATAAAATAAATTCAGAATTCAGATGGATCCGAAGTCCATGCTTGTTTCATTTCCTATGTCCGCATAATAAGCAGCTCGATCTCGAGATTCACATTTAAACACTTTAAGAGGTTAAATAAATGGCAAGTATAGCTCGAAAAATTATAAAATAATTTCAGAAATCAGATGGACCCAAAATCCATGCTTGTTTCATTTCCTATGATTGGATAAAGAGCAGCTCGATTCCGAGATTCACGTTTGAAAATTTGAAAGGTGAAACAAATTGCAATCATGGCACGAAAAATTATAAAATAATGTTAGAGATCAAATGGACCAAGCTCCGTAATGGTCTCTTTTCATAACATTGGATTACGAGCAGCTTCATCTCGAGATTCACATTTGGGCACCTCACGAGGTGAAACAAATGGCGAGTATGCAACGAAAAATTGTAAAATAAATTCAGAAATCAGATGGATCCGAAGTCCATGCTTGTTTCATTTCCTATGTCCGCATACTAAGCAGCTCGATCCCGAAATTCACATTTAAACACTTTAAGAGGTTAAACAAATGGCAAGTATAGCTCGAAAAATTATAAAATAATTTCAGAAATCAGATGGACCCAAAATCTATGCTTGTTTTATTTCCTATGATTGGATAAAGAGCAGCTCGATTCCGAGATTCACGTTTGAAAATTTGACAGGTGAAACAAATGGCAATCATGGCACGAAAAATTGCAAAATAATGTTAGAGATCAAATGGACCAAGCTCCGTAATTGTCTCTTTTCATAACATCGGATTACGAGCAGCTTCATCTCGAGATTCACATTTGGACACCTCACGAGGTGAAACAAATGGCGAGTATGGCACGAAAAATCACAAAATAATGTTAGGAATCAGATGGACCCAATGTCCATGTTTTTTTCATTTCCTATAATCGGATAATGAGCAGCTCGATCTCGAGATTCACATTTGGACACTTCAAGAGGTGAAACAAATGGCGAGTATAGCACGAAAAATTTTAAAATAATATCAGGGATCTGATGGACCCAAACTCCATGCTTGTTTCATTTCCTATGGTTGGATATGATTGGATAGGATGATATGATTGGATAATGAGCAGCTCGAGCCCGAGATTTACATTTGAATACCTTAGAAGGTGAAACAAATGGCGAGTATCCAACGAAAAATTATAAAATAAATTCAGAAATCAGATGGATCCGAAGTCCATGCTTGTTTCATTTCCTATGATCGGATAATGAGCAGCTCGATCCCAAGATTCTCATTTAAACACTTTGAGAGGTGAAACGAATGATGAGTATAGCACGAAAAATTAAAAAATAATATCAGGGATCAGATGGACCCAAAGTCCATGCTTGTTTCATTTCCTATGATCGGATAATGAGCAGCTCAATCCCGAGATTCTCATTTAAACACTTTTAGAGGTGAAACTAATGACGACTATAGCACAAAACACTATAAAATAATTTAAGAAATCAGATGGACCCAAAATCCATGCTTGTTTCATTTCCTATAATCGGATAATGAGCAGCTCGATCTCGAGATTCACGTTGGGACACCTCACGAGGTGAAACAAATGGCGAGTATAGCACGAAAAATTATGAAATAATATCAGGGATCTGATGGACCCAAACTCCATGCTTGTTTTATTTCTTATGAGTGGATATGATTGGATAATGAGCAGCTCGATCCCGAGATTCACATTTGAATACTTTAAGAGGTGAAACAAATGACGAGTATGAAACGAAAAATTACAAAATAATGTTAGGCATCAGATGGACCCAATGTCCATGTTTTTTTCTTTTCCTATCCTCGGATGACGAGCAGCCCGATCTCGAGATTCACATTTGGTCACCTTGAAAGGTGAGACAAATGGCAAAAGAGGCACTAAAAATTATAAACCAATGTCAAGAATCGTATGAATCGAATGGCTTTTTTTGTTTTATTTCCTAACATCGGATAACGAGTAGCCCTATCCCGAAATTTACATTTTCACACATTACTAGGGGAATGAAATCATGAGTGCTGCATTAAAAATTGATAATTATTATTAGAGACCTGAAAATCTCCACAACGATTTATGATTAAGTTATTAGCTTTTGCTATTAAGCATACGTGCGTTGAGATTTCCACTTTTAACCCTTTGGAGGTGAAACGAGTGGCGAGCATAGCACGAAAAATTATAAAATAATTCAAGGAATCAGATAAATCCGATTTCCATGGTTGTTTTATTTCCTACCATCGCGTAACGAACAGCTCGATCTCGAAAATCACATTTAGACACATTAGAAGACAAAATATACCGTGATTGCTGCATTAAAAGTTGTTACATACTATGAGAGGCTTGAAAAACCCTTGAGCGATTTTTTTTAAATTCATTAAGTTTTTAAAACAAGCATACGTATCTTGAGATGTCCTCTTTTTACCCTTAGAAGGTGAAACAAATGGCGAGTATGGCACGAAAAATTAAAAAATAATGTCAGGAGTCAGATGGACCCAATGTCCATGCTTGTTTCAATTCGTAACATCGCCTAACGAGCAGCACGATCTTCCTATTCACATTTACACACATTTACACGTTAATTATTATTGATGACTTCAAAAACCCTACAGCGATTTTTTTCTCATTTATTCACATTTGGTAACGAGCATAAGTGTATTAAGATTCCCACTTTTCACCCTCAGGAGGTGAAAAAAGTGGCGAGTAAGGCATGAAAAATTATAGAATAATGCAAGGAATCTGATTAATCCAATGTCCATGCTTGTTTTATTTCCTTCCATCGCATAACGAGCAGCCCCATCTCGAGAATCACATTTTCTGGACACATTACGAGGTGAAGCAAATCGTGAGTTGTGTATTAAAAATCGTTGAATATTATTAGAGACTTGAAAAGTACCACAGCTATTTTTTTTTCATTTATTAGCTTTTGATACAGAGCATGCGGGAATTTAGATAGGAGGTGAAACCAATTCCGAGTATGGCACGAAAAATCATATAATATTGCCAAGAATGAGATGGACCCAATGTCCATGCTTGTTTTATTTCCTATCATCGCGTAACGAGCAGCTCGATCTTGAGATTCAAATGTGAACATCTTAAGAGGTGAAACATTGGCGGGTATGGTACGAAAAATTGTAAAATAATGTCAGGAATTATATGGACCCAATTTCCCTGCTTGTATCATTCCGTAACATTGCATAACGAGCAGCCCGATCTTGTGATTCACATTTACACACATTGGGAGAAAAACTTGATCGTGAGTGCTGAATTCAAAATCGTTAATTATTATTGAAGACTTGAAAAACCCAACAGCAATTTTTTTCTTATTTATTTATATTTGGTAACGAGGATACGTGCTTCGAGATTCCCACCTTTCACCCTTACGAGGTGAAACAAGTAGCGAGTAAGGCACGAAGAATTATATAATAATGTCAGGAAAATGATGGACCCAATGACCATACTTGTCTCATTTCCTAGCATCGCATAACGAGCAGCCTAACCTCGAGAATCACATTTGGACACGTCAGGAGACAAAATAAAACGCGATTGGTGCATTAATAGTTGTTACATGCTATGAGAGGGTGCAAAAACCCTTTATCCATTTATTTTTCATTCATTAAGTTTTTATAACGAGCATACGTATCTTGAGATGTCCTCTTTTCACCTGTATGAGGTGAAACGAGAGGCGAGTATAGCACGAAAAATTATAAAATAATGCAAGGAATTCGATTTATCCACCGTCCATGCTTGTTTCATTTCCTTACATCGCATAACGAGCAGCCCGATCTCGCGATTCAAGTTTAAACACATTACGAGGTGAAACAAATAGTTAGTGGTGTATTATAAATCGTTTAATATTACTAGCTATATATAATAATATTATATTAATATTATAATATTTTTATCGTTTAATATTATTGAAAAGCACCACAGCTATTTTTGTTTTATTTATTAGCTTTTGATACAGAGCATGCGGGGTTTCAGATTTCTACTTTTCACCCTTAGAAGGTAAAACGAATAGCGAGTATGACACGAAAAATTATAAAATAATGTCATGATTCAGATGGACCCAATGTCCATGCTTGTTTCATTTCCTAACATCGGATAACAAGTAGCCTCATCTCGAGATTTACATTTGGACACATTACTAGGGGAAAAAAATAATGAGTGCTGCATTAAAAATTGATAAATATTATTAGAGACTCGAAAATTTCTACAGCGATTAATGTTTTAGTTATTAGCGTTTGCTAACGAGCATACGTGCTTTGAAATTTTTACTTTTTACTCTTATGGGGTGAAACTAGTGGCGAAAATTGCACGAAACATTCTAAAATAATGGAAGGAATCAGATTAATCCAATGTTCATGCTTGTTTCATTTCTTATCATCGCGTATCGAGCAGTCCGATCTCGAGAATCACATTCGGACACCTCAAGAGTTGAAACAAATGGCGAGAATTGCACGAAAAAATATAATATCATGGAAAGAATCTGATAAATCCAATGTCCATGTTTGTTCAATTTCCTTCCATCGCATTACGAGCAGCCCGATCTCGCGATTCGCGTTTGAACACATTACGAGGTGAAGAAAATCGTGAGTGCTGCATTTAAAATCGTGAAATATCGTTAGAGACTTGAATAACCTTCTGAATTATTCATTTTATATGGCACACATTTCCATTACATTTTGCCCTTTGGAGTCGTTAATATCCGTAGCTTGTTGGTTTCGCTTGCGGATGTGTTGCCCCTAGGTAGCGTCCTATTTCATCTTTCATGACGTTTTCTGGCGTTGCCGCTAAGAATGCGCTGGTTAGCAATAGAAAACATTACAATTTCATTCGTTTTTTACAACTATGAATTAGATGATTCGAATTTATTTGAAAATCTTTCGTTATCAATGATAACAATGCTAGATGTAGGCAACCGTCATTTGAATTATTTCTATCTATTCGACTGCTTATTGCGTTTGACATCTTTCTGTTATGATACACGCAATGATGACGCAAGCATACGTTCTTGTCTCAAGTTTTACCATTTATTTTTTTTTTGGTGATTTGACATTTTTTCCCAAATTTGTTAAGTCTATTAATAATGTATTTCGATATGCACGTAATATTAAAAATCAATAAATAAATACATAAATAAGTAAATAAATAAAAATTTGCAGTTTTTAAACTTGTAGCAATTTTTCAACTGTATATATATAATGTATTCCTTCATTTCTGCTATTACGTATTGATTTAATGTCCGAATAAACAGACTAAATCTATAAAGACGTTTCATGAGGTGTATCTACAAACTTCGATGGCTATTTAACATTAAATATTTGTTTTGTTTTTTTCCTTTTGGGACACAATTGCCATAGTCCTGAGTAACAGGAGAAAGAAAAACGCGTTTGAATCAAGGAATTTACTGCTGTTGTAAAATCCGACCAAAAGAACGTAGGCCTAACTTTACAAACACAATTTTGATTAATTGTAATTACAATAGAAAAAAACCATATTGCGTTTCCCAAGGATTATTATTGAGAAAGATGTAAAAAAAAATTTCAAAATAGTTACAATAAATTGGAATAAATATTTTTTTGTCAATATTTATTCATACTTTACGTTTGAATTTTTTCGACTCTTGATTCCACTGGATTGAATTCAACGGTGGGAGGGGTTTGTTGAAGCTTATTTTATTCCCTCACTTTATATTTTCGCAAGGATTTCACTCTCCACGAGACAGAAACTCGACGTCGTTCTTGTCATCGTTTCCATTTATACCGAAACCTTCTTACGGTTATTGGGTCCATCTTGTCAGTTTTTCTTGTAATCTGTAGACGGAAAGACCTCGGGAAATAAATTATCCTCGAGGCAAAGATCGCCACTCTCGCGCACGAGATTACTATTGAGACAGAGTCGTACTGTAAACCGACGCAGAGAAGGTCGTTGAAGATAATTTTTGGTGCCATTTCACTCGCAGCACGTCTTGTCACTTGGCTTGTAACTATCACAGCCGCCGTGTAATCCCAATAATCTGAATAATGAGGAAAACAATTTTTATAGAACAGTCCTTCCTTTTGGTACCAATAATAATATTATTTGTAAGAAAAGTACGGTTTTGATTTTCTCTTAGGTGTAATCGATGCACAGTTGTCATAAAAAAATCTCTTATGACCTTTTGATTTTTTTTTAGCCCTCAACTTTTTTCCTATTCATATTTTACATCTTATTTATATCAATTTTTACTTTCTTATATTACATATGAATAGCTACTGTTTCGCAAAATAAAATTCCTTTAGTATGGACTTTATTTTGTTCTTCATATTTTTGTATTTTTTTCACCAATATGTATTTACCTACATTTGTCGACACGATTACTATAACGATGAAAGGATAATTTGTTCAATTCGGATTGTTGAAACCATTTTCTTTTTTAATTTTTAAGTGTTAAGGTCATATTTGAAACAACATTTAAAGAAATACTTATCAAAATTCACTGATAAAGCTTACACTCTCGGGAAATGCTTTGGTGTCGAACAAATACATAATACATTGAATTGTTGTATGGCACTTTTGCAAGCAATTCCTCCAAGCTTGTAGCGTCGTCATTTAGCTCCCGGAAACGTTCGGTGCTATAGTTGTAGTCGAACATAATACGTAACATCCGACATCTTCCATATGTCAATAGCTACAGCGTGAATGTTGGTATTGTTACGTCCTGGGTGAGAACGATAGGGTATATATAGAAATAAGGGTGCCTCTTGTTGGGACCGGAATGCGCCGGTCGGGGATAGAGGCAAGAGTGCGGTGATCGTGTGACGCTACTTACGTGAAACGTAGATTTTTCTTGCTTCCTTTGGTAAAACGTGGTGTTTTACCATGGTTTTTGTTAGGTGATTTTTGTTTGGGCGTAGCGGGTGTTTAGTTGATGAAGACGACGTTGTCGGTTGAGGTGTTGCTCGAATTGTTGTTGCTGTGCTCGTACATTAAACAATTCTTCCCTGGAGCGAGTCGTTATTATTTTCGTATTTACCGCTTCGGCGTTTGCTCGTAAAAGTCTGAATGAAAAAGTTATCCTTCGAGTGTGTCCTATTTTCGGGTGGGACTCCCACACGATAGGGTTGAAACCTCCACCACAGTGCGTGCGTCTAGCGCACGGAGTTGTGGTTGGCTGGTTAGAGTACAGAGCGTGCGTCTGGCGCACAGGGCTGTACCCGGAGAGAGGAATAAGTAACTACGTGAGCATGTGCATCTAGCGCACTATGCTGTGGTTAGAGAGAGTGAGAAAAGTAACTACTCAGGCACGTGCATCTAGCGCACAGTGCTGTAGTTAGAGAGAGAGTTAGAAAGGTAACTACATGAGCATGTGCATCTAGCGCACTATGCTGTAGTTAGAGAGAGTTAGAAAAGTAACTACGTGAGCATGTGCATCTAGCGCACTATGCTGTAGTTAGAGAGAGTTAGAAAAGTAACTACGTGAGCATGTGCATCTAGCGCACTATGCTGTAGTTAGAGAGAGTTAGAAAAGTAACTACCTGAGCATGTGCATCTAGCGCACTATGCTGTAGTCAGAGAGAGAGGTAGAAAAGTAACTACCTGAGCATGTGCATCTAGCGCACTATGCTGTAGTCAGAGAGAGAGGTAGAAAAGTAACTACCTGAGCATGTGCATCTAGCGCACTATGCTGTAGTCAGAGAGAGAGAGGTAGAAAAGTAACTACGTAAGCGCGTGCATCTAGCGCACAGCACTGTAGTTAAAGAGTATGAGAGGAAACTACTAGAGAACGTGCGTCTGGCGCACAGAACTGTAGTTGGGAAGAGGCGTTGGGCACACGTGAGTTTTGGTGGGTGTCCCAATCGAAACTGAACAACTTGAAGTATGTTCGTACGTTTTATCAATTACCTTCCCGTATTTACCGGCCGAATCTATCCTCGTTGGATGAGCGGATGTAGGCGTAGCGGGTTATTTAAATGAGCTTGTCGAATCACTTTTTAATTTCAACAAGTAAATTTCGGCGTTTATTAAAATAGTCCTTGATCAACCCCGTTGGGGAAATCGGACAAGAAGTTTTCACAATTTTTACTGTTTTTAAGTTTTAAGCTGCTTTACACGCGGTCGGGTCCCCGAGGTAGACCCGCCGGTTTTTCCGATGGTTCTTCGTTAACCTGTTCGACTGACTGAGTACTCTGACTCTTAACTGTTGATTACTCTCTACTCCTCACTGACTGACTTATAAACTGACTGACGGACTTCTTGCTGGTCATTATATAGGCCCTTATTCTATTGTCGCATAAGGTGGGAGATGTCGGCGCGTGAGGGAAGAGTTTCTCTCACACCTCGACATCCTGCTGACGACAATCGCCAGACGGATTTCCAGTTATTATGGCTGGCGATTTTCATGTCAGCTTCGTGTAATCGACATTGTCCAGACTGATTTCTGACTACTGCCAGTGCAGGGATATCGATACTCACGAAGAAGCTTGTTGTTTATGTTGAGGCTCGTCCCTAGGCGATAAGCGCGGCTATCGTGTGCGAGCCAGCAAGGCGTTGATTTTCACTAACTTCCCGCATCTGCGGGAGCTTGGTGATAACGTGCGACATACGCCGGTTCGTCACTCACGCGCCTTCCCCCGTGACGAGCCTCGTTCGTGAAAGATTAAAGTTTTTGTGCGTTAGGCGGTGAACTCCGGCAATGACGATCACCTCTGGTCGTTCATGTTTTCTTGTAATTTAAGTATTAAAAGAACGTATATGAAAATTTTCAAATTTAGGTGGGTATTTCGACCCAGGACGTTACAGTATCAATCAAAAAAGAATAAAAGTAACATATTCATGTTAATATACTTGCCGACATCCCTACAATTCATCAAGAAGTAGGAAAGTATGTTTCGTTATACAGATATACTCCCCTATATAAGCAAGTTGTGAAGCGTATACAGTATACAGTCTTTGGAGACCATGACGAGTTCCGATCTTACCGGAAAAATTAAGCCCGATTTCGCCCCGTACAGTCTGCAGTACACTTTCTATCACGAGTTTCGCCGTTTTCGTTCTTCTATATATCGTGATTCCTCTCCGGTACTTGATGAAACGTAATTCCCACCGGTTTTCCTTCACCTTCTGTTTCATAGTCACTTCGGAGCTTGGCGGAGCTTTCAACAGTGACATAAATGCACGTTGAGCCCTACAGGCCTACTCGACAATCTCGATGTCATACAGATAATCACTTCGAAGACACAAGCCAAAGTCTCGTCAGGAAACGTTAGAAAGTGTGGGGCAATGCTCGAGATGAGCAATCGACCGAAACGTTTGTTCGGTGGCGTAAAACGACATTAAGAGGATCGTTCGCGTCGACAGTACGAAAAACTGATATGTCCATTAAGAAACTTTCTAATTCGAAACAACACTGGCAACGAGGCAAGCTTGAGGTTACAAATTCACAATATATTTGCTCAGTCTGCGAATAATTTTTCGCACTGATGAAGAAAATCTCGAGTAAAATTGCTGATACAAATATCTTGAATACACCAATAACATGTCCAATGTATCAGTGTTACTTAATTTCCATGTTTAATCTTCAGTTGTATGTATCGACGAATAATTTGCATTGTTGGAACGATATATCCTGCAGGAAATTGCTATTAACAGCACCATTATTAGCGTCGAGTACGGAAAGATTGTGCTAAGATTCAGAGCTCGATCGACTTTGAATTTGATTACAATTTCAATTGAAAGTCCTCATTGCGCGATGAAATGTAACGTTGATGAGGATTTTCACGATCGTCTGATTTTCGAATTTTTTTTACGAGACAATCGTTCCTGAAGATATTCTGTAGGCAAATCATAGTCCAAAAACACGTATTGAGTCGATAAGTGCGCAAATGTGAAAGAAGCACTGGACAGCTTAGCATCTATCTAAGAGAGATGAATACAGATATTGCGTATTCGACACTCATTTGTTCGCTCGGTGACTCGAAATACTCGAACATTGCTGAATACATTTGTCATGTAAGAGAAATGAATCACACGTAGAACGTTCATCGTCGTATAATCCTAAGAAAAATTTGACGGTATCTTTCAACGACCCAGACACAAACTTCTCTCTCTACGAATAATCCTCTTATCTCGATGTCACACTCCATGACGATATAATTTTTACGGATATGTAAGTAGATCCCATCGATTAAATAACATCTGTTCGCGAGTATCTACTGTAACTGCTGCTGTTCGATGATTTGTGCGACAATGAGAATGTAAAAGTATCGAAAATGACTCGTGATTGTTCGCGAGAAAAGGCAACACAGACTGCCGAAGACATCGAAAAACCTTAGAACATAAAGATCGTTGATTTTATCACTAATCATCATATCTGCGACGTTTGTCAATGAACCATACAAAAAGGCTAGCATCTCTTGATACATGGTTTTCATCATGTGGAAAGGGAAATACCAAAGAACAACAGCCGCAATGAGAATATCGATAATTTGAATGATAATGTTGTAGCGTCGTCAAAAATTATTCCACGATTCGATGTCCGATGATGACGACAATTTTCATGATCTTTCGAGTTATTCAGCGTGCGATTATTTTATTCTGACGTTGGAAGAAACGCTCAACGATAATCATAACAATAATAACAGTAGTTACGACGATATCGCCACCGTGTGTGGCACCGATAGATCGAGCTGCTGCGACAGGATCTGGTGTTGGTGAAAGATAAGAATTGGGCAAATGAGATTGATGTGAGAAGGAAATAGATAGGTTCGAGAACGGCGAGTTGACAAAGATGCAGAATGCATGTGATGGACAATTCGAATTTCTAATTTTCTTAATAAACACAATTCGCTCAATAAATAGAAACTATACTTGGTCGATGTAGTTTCGATGAGCAGTTTAAATATTAAGAGATTCTGAGCTTTGATAGAGAATTTGGTAGTGAGATGAGCATGGATTTCCAGAATATAACATTCGGCGTGTTAACGCGAGGGGGTCTTCGAGAACAATAAATACACGTTGGTCAATACGAGGGTCTTGACAAGGATCATATTTACGTGTTTCGTCCGTCTTAATTAAGCGGGGCTTTCATTCTGATTGTATATATTCATTGTGACGAATAAGAATTCAGCAAAAAGATTGAGTCGGACGATTATTTGTTGAGTCAGGTCAAGATAGTCCTTAACATGTCGCGGTCGAGATAACAATGTCGGTTTGATCCAGCAGTTATAGATCACAACAGCGGCGCGAAGGGGCGGGGGTACTTCAAAAGGGGAGAGAAGCCCAGGATGTTGCACCGTCAACTCTCCGAGCGGGCGACACCTGAGGTAAGCGATTGGCGGGTCTTTCCAAAGTTATTCGGCATGGCCGGAACATACTCTCCCGCCGTCAGCGAGTGATGCTGACGCCTGTTAAAATGTCGTGAGCTGGCCGTCGGTGGCGATGGTTCAAGAATGAGAAGAGGAACCGTCATCGAGGGAAGACTCCCGGTCGAAAGGAGCAAACGGGGGGCACCCAAGATAATTTTTCATCAAAGTATAGATGGAGCTTGTGGAGCTCGACGCGTCTTCTGTCGAGAATGAGTCCCTCAACTCCACTGAAGGAGGAGATGTTGGGTTCCCCCTAACAGGAGGAACAGAGGGTACCGGCTCTTCGACGAGCGGGGCATGAGCTCCATCAACACATTGCGTGAGGAAATGTAGGGCTCTCCCGCGTAGTAGGAAGAGAAAATGCCGTTCAGTCGGCCCGAGAGTTATGATGAGTGGACTATAATTTTTCGAGAGATGGTCAAAATCCTCGAGCTTGTCTGTGAGAGCATGAACAGTCAAAATTTGGATAAAGTGAGGGTCACTCGATGTTGTTGGTCGAGAGCTTGATATCCCGAAGACGAGAGTGTATGTGTACGCGAGCACGAGATTCATCGTTGAGGTGCACGACAGTCAAAGTGCGAGCACGAGAAGGGTCATGAGCACAACGAGTCACGCGTTGCGTCGGGAGCTTCGTATCCCGAAAACGAAAGTGTGTGTGTGTGTGCGTAGGCACAAGAATCATCGTTGTCATGCACGAGAGTCGATGCACGAGCACGAAAAGGGATATGTCGTGATCACAACGAGCCGCAAGGTGCGTCGAGAGCTTAAAATCCCGAAGAAGAGAGTGTGTGTATGTGCGCGAGCAAGAGATACATCGTTGAGGTGCACGGGAGTCGATGGGCAAGCATGAGAAGGGTAATGTAGAGAGCACAGCGAATCACGAGGCACGTCGAGAGCTTGATATCCCGAAAACGAGAACAAGCGTGTGCACGAGGACGAGGTTCATCGTTGAGGTGCACGAGAGTCGATGTACGAGGACGAGAAGGGCTATGTTGTGAACACAACGAGTCACGAGTTGCGTCGATAGCGCGATATCTTGAATACGAGAGTATGTGTGCACGAGCACGACATTAACCATTCGGGTGCACAAGAGTCCATGCGCGATCGCGAGAAGGGCATTGTCGTGAGCACAACGAGTCATACGGTGCGTCGGAAGCTTCGTATTCCGAAGACGAGAGTGCGCGTGTACGCGAGTACGAGATAAATCGTCGAGGTGCACGAGAATCAATGCACGAGCACGAGAAGGGCTCTGTCGTGAACACAACGAGTGACGAGTTGCGTCGATACCGCGATATCTTTAATACGAGAGTATGTGTGCACGAGCACGACATTAACCGTTCAGCTGCACAAGAGTCCATGCGCGATCGTGAAAAGGGCATTGTCGTAAGCACAACGAGTCATGCGGTGCGTCGGGAGCTTCGTATTCCATAGACGAAAGTGCACGTGTGCGCGAGTACAAGATAAATCGTTGAGGTGCACGAGAGTCGA
Organism: Rhorus exstirpatorius; assembly: GCA_963564615.1. Lineage (NCBI taxonomy): Eukaryota > Metazoa > Arthropoda > Insecta > Hymenoptera > Ichneumonidae > Rhorus > Rhorus exstirpatorius. Next base: position 1,300,760 of record OY751322.1, read on the forward strand.
TATACGAGGACGAGAAGGGCTATGTTGTGAACACAACGAGTGGCGAGTTGCGTCGATAGCGCGATATCTTGAATACGAGAGTATGTGTGCACGAGCACGACATTAACCATTCAGGTGCACAAGAGTCCATGCGCGATCGCGAGAAGGGCATTGTCGTGAGCACAACGAGTCATGCGGTGCGTCGGGAGCTTCGTATTCCGAAGACGAGAGTGCGCGTGTACGCGAGTACGAGATAAATCGTTGAGGTGCACGAGAATCAGTGCACGAGCATGAGAAGGGCTGTGTCGTGAACACAACGAGTCACGAGGCGCGTCCAGAGTTTGATATCCCGAAGACGAGAGTGTGTGTGTGCACGAGCACGAGATTCATCGCTGCGGTGCACGAGAGTCGATGCACGAGCACGAGAAGGGCTATGTCGTGATCACAACGAGTCACAAGGCGTGTCGAGAGCTTTATATTCCGAAAACGAGAATGAGTGTGTGCGCGAGTACGAGATAAATCGTTGAGGTGCACGAGAGTCGATGTACGAGGACGAGAAGGGCTATGTTGTGAACACAACGAGTGACGAGTTGCGTCGATAGCGCGATATCTTGAATACGAGAGTATGTGTGCACGAGCACGACATTAACCGTTCAGCTGCACAAGAGTCCATGCGCGATCGTGAAAAGGGCATTGTCGTAAGCACAACGAGTCATGCGGTGCGTCGGGAGCTTCGTATTCCATAGACGAGAGTGCACGTGTGCGCGAGTACGAGATAAATCGTTGAGGTGCACGAGAATCAGTGCACGAGCATGAGAAGGGCTGTGTCGTGAACACAACGAGTCACGAGGCGCGTCCAGAGTTTGATATCCCGAAGACGAGAGTGTGTGTGTGCACGAGCACGAGATTCATCGCTGCGGTGCACGAGAGTCGATGCACGAGCACGAGAAGGGCTATGTCGTGATCACAACGAGTCACAAGGCGTGTCGAGAGCTTTATATTCGGAAAAAGAGAATGAGTGTATGCACGAGGACGAGGTTCATCGTTGAGGTGCACGAGAGTCGATGCACGAGCACGAGAAGGGCAATGTTGTGAGCACAACGAGTCACGCAGTGCGTCGGGAGCTTCGTTTTCCGAAGACGAGAGTGCGAGCTTTAAGCGAGCACAAGATTCATCGTTCAGGTGCATGAGAGTCGATTCGCGAGCGCGAGAATGCCAAAATCGTGAGCACAACAAGTCACAAGGCGCGTCGAGAGCGCGATATCCCAAATACAAGAGTTTGTGTGCACGAGCACGACATTAGTCGGTGAGACTAATGAGAGTCGAGAGGCGAGCACCAGAAGGCCAATGGCGTATCACAACGAGTCACGAGGCGCGTTGAGAGCGCGATATTTTAAATACGAGAGTGTGAGTGTGCACGAGCTCGAAATTACTCGTTGAGGTGTATGAAAATCGATGCACGAGCACGTGAAGGCCAATGTGATGATCATCTCGAGTCGTGATGCGCGTCGAGAGCGCTATATCCCGAAAACAAGAGTCTGTGTGTGCTCGAGATCCAGCGTTCAATTGCGGAAGTTGCCCGCGCTGCCGTCACACATACGGTCCAGAGAACCCCGCCGATTACCCGCTTTTCTTCTAATATTCCGTCCAATATCCCCCATTATCGATTACCGACTGCAGTCTACGCGGCATGGAATTGACTAAATTCTCTGTGACATTGTTCCGTGCTGATAGAGCATTCCACGTTGCGTGCACGTGGTCGCACAGAGCTTCGCGGGTGCGATCCTCGCCTGAACGCCATTCTCTTACCATCATGCCTTGTAAAACAAATGATTTAAAAACTTTTTAGATCATGTATTAATTAATAATACTCGGATTACTTTTGAACAAAAATCACTCTTTTCTACTTCAATGTTAAAATAAAAACGTACTCCACACGTTTTCGATGGGGTTCAAGTCCGGAGACTTGCTCGGCCAATTCAACAGTCGCACCTCGGGATGACGCTCGAACCAGGCCATCGTTTCACGAGACGTGTGCACGGCGGAATTGTCCTGCATAAATATTATGGAGGGGTATTCCTCAGCAGGAAATCTCGCACGTGCACACGGAAGCATCACTTCCTCTAATATCTGGACATATTCTGCCGAATTCATCCTCGGGGGAATTTCGGTTATTTGCATAAGACCCGCAGCAGACATACATCCCCAGAAACCACACGTAATCCGCCCGCTCCATTGTTTTTCAACCACATACGTCGGATTTAACGCATGTTGGCGTCCTCGTGGCCGATACACGTGCTTCCGAGAGTCATCCGATGATTTGAAGACCTAACATAATTACATAAAAATTTCTCTTTCTATCGTAAACTTACTTCCTTTCACCGACTTTCAATATTTTATATTTCCCAATGCATCTAGCATTCCTTTTATTATTTCTTAAATCGACTTACATTGAATTACATTGAACGTATATTCAACTTGGCTTATATATTTGTGACCACATTTATTTATCATAGATATTAGGAAACATTAGATCTATATGCAACTTGCGAAGAAAGTACGCATTTTTTTGTAGAGCATCGATGTTTGCAGAACGAATCGTAAGTCGAGAGAGCCGATGGCACTCAAGACTGAAGACGAGCTATGCAAACATCGCGCGAGACTAAATCGCCTGCTTCTTCCCCTTAGATGCATCCGACATTTTCTACAACGAATGTATTAAGAACGAGTTAAACACAGGCACAACACGAGCACACTTACGCGGATGAAAGTGAAGTTACAATCCTTCAAACGTCTCCTTAGATTTTTATACGACCCGTCATGAAAACGCTATCTTTAATACAGTCATTCACCGTAGTCAATACTCAATGTACAGTTTATTTCACTATCACAAGAGTATTTTTCCTGTTCTCAGAGTTTGCTGTATACTCACGGCCCATGTTTTTCCCTTGGGACAAGAATTTTTTTCCGTGTGACAATTTTTCTTCCCTATTTACTTCCCCAGTCCAAAAACATACACTTTCATCATGCTTCACATGCCAAAACAACCTCTTTCCAATGCACGCGTTGTAGAAAATGTTGGTAGTGAATTTTTTAAAATAAGTTTCAATTTATTAGGTCTCAGATTTTTCAGGTCATAAGTTCTTTATATGTTTATTTACCGTGGACTTATTTTTTGTAATAGTTCGCGTAACAAATTTTTACTTTTTAAATTTATTATTGACGATTTCACTTCTCTTTGAAAGAATGTATTTTGAGACAAAACCTGTTTTTGACGATATAAAGGTTTCACCCGGCGCGGCTTGGGTCAAGAGCTGCCGGGGCTCAAGGGGTTAGACGAAATTATTTTGATACTAAGAACAACGTTTTGGGCGCCAGTCGATTTTACGTTCGACAACGATGGAAGATTAATAGAAATTCCGTATGCGGCTGATGAAACTCAAAGTCAGAGGGGATTCGGCTTTGGTGACCCTCAAAAGTTAAGAGAGAGAGAACAGCAACGAGCGAGTATAAGTCACTTACCGAATTCTCGTTGACTGGCTCTCCTACTCGTACTAATCAAATAAACGATTAATGATCGACGAAATTGACGAAATAATTAGCGACAACACAAAGCGCTATATAATTACTCGAAATCGGTTAATATATTTTAATACAAAATTGTCGAAGTTCACGGCCCGGCGACGCCTTACAAAGAGACCAATATCGACGTGTGACCCGCTCAGTGGTCACGGAGAGAGTGTCTCCTTATAATCAATTTTCGTTGCGCTGGGCCTTACAAATTTAGTCAAATTTGCGCCGCGCGATACAGGTGGGGGCTGACCCTCTAATTTTCTATCGTCGATATAGGACTAGCCTAACTGACGTTGGGCGGTGATTTTAAATATTGTCACAATTTATATGCAAAATGTTGACTGGTCATTTATAAAATGTATGGTAATGACAGAAACTATGAAAAAGTTAAGCCGGTTTTCTACTCATACTATTGTAAGAGCGCAATTTTCAAATCTATATTTGTCGGCTGTGAGATGAATATGTCGCATTCCACGTCAACTCAGCCACCCCGTTTTTTTTTATTGTCTCGAAAAAATTATTCAGTATGGGCATTTGAAAGGACAATATATCCATGACATTTAACCAAAATTTCATCCCCCCACTATTGTTGGTTCTCGAGATAATGATTAATGAAGTCTCAATTTTGTAAAAATCATAACTCGGTAACTACTGATCGGATTTAAACGATTAAAAAAAGAATCTTTTTTATTTTTTTTGCTCTTTTCGAAAAAAAATATGTCATCATCGGATAAAAGCTCATTAGACTTTTTTCGGAGTAAATTAACAAAAAACAATTTTTCCCTCTTCACTGATGCCTTCTTCCATTTTGAAAAAATCCTGCAGAGTTGTGTATTGCCTCCCTCTATCAGAAAAAAAAATACTGAGTAGAATTCCGATTGGCCCTTTCGTGGAAAAAAAAAAATCGAAAAATTTCCCCGAAAACTGTCTAATGAACTTTTTCCAATGACGGCATGTTTTTTTTCAAAAAGGGAAAAAAAAATAAAAAAGATTCTTTTTTTAGTTGTTAAAATCCGATCAGCCGTTATGAAGTTATGATTTTCACAAAATAAAGAATTTATTAATCATTATCTCGAGAACCAACAATAGTGGGGGGACGAAATTTTGGTATAATGTCATGGATATATTGTACTTTAAAATGCCCATACTAAATAGTTTTTTCGAGACCAAAAAAAAACGGGGTGGCTGAGTTGAAGTGGCTGCGTTGACGTGTCGTATTCCACGTTAACTCATCAGCCACCCCGTTTTTTTTGTCTCGGAAAAATTATTCAGTAGAGGCATTTCAAAGTACAATATATCCATGACATTTTACCAAAATTTCATCCCCCCACTATTGTTGGTTCTCGTTATAATGATTAATAAATTCTCAATTTTGTAAAAATCATAACTTCGTAACGGCTGGTCGGATTTTCACGATTAAAAAACGAATCTTTTTAATTTTTTTTGCCCTTTTTGAAAAAAAAATATGCCGTCATTGGAGAAAAGTTCATTAGACAGTTTTCGGGGAAATTTTTCGATTTTTTTTTTTTTTTCTACGAAAGGGCCAATCGGAAATCTACTCAGTATTTTTTTTTCTGATAGAGGGAGGCAATACACAACTCCGCAGGATTTTTTCAAAATGGAAGAAGGCATCAGTGAAAAGGGAAAAATTGTTTTTTGTTAATTTACTCCGAAAAAAGTCTAATGAGCTTTTATCCGATGATGACATATTTTTTTTCGAAAAGAGCAAAAAAAATAAAAAAGATTCTTTTTTTAATCGGTTAAATCCGATCAGTAGTTACCGAGTTATGATTTTTACAAAATTGAGACTTCATTAATCATTATCTCGAGAACCAACAATAGTGGGGGGATGAAATTTTGGTCAAATGTCATGGATATAAATATTGTCCTTTGAAATGCCCATACTGAATAATTTTTTCGAGACAATAAAAAAAACGGGGTGGCTGAGTTGACGTGGAATGTCCCATATACATTTCTTGTAATGACATTTAACAAACTTTTAAGTACCACAGCATTTATATCATCATTTTCTACGAGTGAACCTCAAAGCATTATTTGATATAAAAAAAGAATAAGGTGTTCAATTCGGACAAAATATTTATGTGACGAGCTTATGCAATCAAAGACTTCTTGTTTCTTCCATTCTCCAGTGCTTGCAGGCATATTGCCACCTATAGGGTTGGTCCTGGTTAGTAGTCAGTCCCCCCCATGCGATGATATATGATAATATATAAATTTATATGATATACAAATTTCAATTTTTATGTGTCACAACGAAAAATGTAAGTATTTGATGAAGCAGTGATTCACCAAAAATTTGGGTCCTGAAAAAAAAAAATAATAGCCGCGCAGGCCATTTAGATTTATTTTTTTATTTTTTAGCTGAAATTTGTAGTATAGAAATTCCGATTTTACATTTTTTCAGCAAAGGATGTTGGCACTTGTTGAAAAAAAACGTTTTTCCAAAATTTGGTACGTTTAAAAAAAAATTGAGGGGTCTCGCAAGTTACTTTTCACATGAATCATTATGATATTAGTTCATTAGTTTAGCTGAGGTATAAACAAATAACGCGTTCCACAATATATTTTTTTAATTTTCATTGATACGTTATCTATACGTTATTGATATGTGATATAATAGAATTGCCTTAACAGGGAGCGCAGTGGCGCAGTGGGTGAGGCTGCTGGGCTTGCACGCAGCGGACTCGAGTTCGATCCCCACGGCCGAAACCAATAGAAATTTTTCTATGTGTTTCATCTGCAATCCCAGTGGAAGGTTTTCTGCAGTTTTCCTCCGTTCTCGGCGAATGCGATACAGGGTGAGGATAAGGAAAGAAAGCGATACGGCTGCAGACGTATGATCGCGAGGAAGGTGGTGATAAAAATGGGCGAGAAATGGCGGTAGATGGTCGGTAGAAATACGAATCACCACCCTTGTAAAGACCCTCTGGGGGGGGGGGGGGGGTGCAAGTAAAACTCGACATTATTATAAGAATTGCGTTGAGAGGAGGTGAAAAACCCACGAAATTCGATGACGTAATTTATGGATGCGTAAATGCGAAATTTTTTCTTCATAAGAATCTTCCAAGTAATTTAATTTAAAAGATTAAAGAAAAAATATAACCTGAGCAACGCCGGTATTTCTGCTAGTATTCTATATTCTAGTTTTATATTTAAAAAGTTATTATAATTTTCTGAAAAATTTATGCCATATTTATCAGAGTACATAATATTTCCTATCGTATTTTTTAAATTTTTTTCACTGTTTAAAATCGGTTACATCATGATTTTTAACAAAATTCATCATGATAATTAAACAAAAAAATGTTGAAACGTTGCCTGCGAGACTTGTTACTTTTTCTACAAGGACCGAAATTGTTGTAGAACTATTTCATTGGGTATCAACATTTTTTGTTACAACAGCGAATAATCGACATTTCTATATCATGAATTTTAACCAGAATTGATTACCAGAATAAATAAATCGCTTGCACAACCTCTAACTTTTTTTTGTAGCACCCAAATTTTTGGAGACTCACTTTTTATAAAGTAGTGATATATCTTGTCGTAACACCAAAAAATCTAAACATCTATATCATGATTTTCAGCCTGAATTGAAAAATGAAAAAGTTCAATGTCGCCTGCGCGGGCATAATTTTTTTTTTTTATTTACCCAAATTTTGGCGGAACTACTGCTTCATCAGGTACTGATATTTTTTTTGGAAAAACAGAAAAATCGATTAAATCGTGATTGTCAGCCACGATCGAAAAAAAATATAAAAAAGTCATTTGAGCGACCTCGAAATTTTTTTTTTAATCTCAAATTTTGGGAAAGTTACTTTTTTGACAAGTACTAACAGCTATCAAACCCAATCGAAAAAAAATATCGATTTTATTTGCATCACCGTAATAATTACATACATTAATTTTCCGACTTATGTTCACCCCTATAGGATTCTCGCGAACCCACCCCTGAGTAACCCTCCATTTTAGCCCAGTCAAATTAGACCAAAAATGGGTCTGACACGGAATAAATTGAAAGTAGCAATGTTCCTTTGCGAATCGTTGGGGAGAGTCACCTGTAGTCTACATTTAGGTTTTCGGGAATCACGGCCGCTAGCTGCAGCCGTCATATTAAATATAAGAGTGAATTTTTATTTATTTAATAACTCGTTCATTTTCAATTTGACACGAAAAATGGTAATGACTAAAGTGGTTTGGAATTTCATTTGCTACAATTTTGATCCTCATTATTGTTTCCCAAGGATCGATATTTGTCCACATAGGAAAAAAATATAACAATCGAAGTTGAAGCTAATTCAATTTTCAACAATTTCGTATGTGATCGTTTATACGATAAAATCAATAATAAACGAGATAATACAATATTTAGATTCACCCCCACATCTTTTCCGGTCAACATAAAACAATATCGATCCCAGCGAAACAACAATAAGGACCAAAGTTGTAGCAAATTCAATTTCCAACAACTTAGTTAATTATCGTTTATACGTTTCAATCAATAATGAATGACATATAAAATAATTTAATAACACTTCTTATTTTGGCTCTCAATCGGAAAATATCGATCCTACTGAAGAAAAGATAAGAACCAAAGTTGTATCAAATTCAATTTGCTGAAACTTTGGTCAATATTGTTTTTCTCCTAGGATCGCTTTTTTTTTTATTTGGACCCAAGAAGAGGTGGGGGTGAACCGAAATTTTGTATTATCTCCTATATTATTGATGTTTTCGCATAAAGGATAAGAAAGGAAATTGTTGAAAATTGAATTTGATGGTTCTAATCTTATTTTCCCTAGGATCGATAATTTTCGATGGAGACTCCAAAGAGGGAGTGAATTATTATCTCGTTTATTATCGATTTTAAAGAATGAACAAAAACTAACTAACTTGTTGAAATTGGAATTTACAACAATTTCGTTTCTTATCGTTTATACGATTCAATCAATCAATCATAAACGCGACACCACAATATTTTAATTCACTACCACCTCTTTTCGGGTCGACATAAACAAATATCGATCCTACGGAAAAGAAGATAAGAACCAAAGATGTAGCAAATTTAATTTTCAACAATTTTGTTTCTCATCGTTTGTACGAAAATTCAGTAATATATGAGATAATACAATATGTAGGTTCACCCCCCCCCCCCCCACCTCTTTTCGGGTCTAAATAATAAAATATCGATCCTAGGGAAAAAACAATAAAGACCAAAGTTTTAGCAAATATAATTTTCGATTACCGGTAACCAAAATGTAGACTGCCAGTGACCCTCCCCCCCCCCCCCCCCCCCCCGAAGGGAAATTGCTACTTGCCATTTATTCCCCGTCCAATCCTAATTGGACTGGGGTATATTAATTTTATTCTTTACGTTTCGTAAAGAATTTACTACATAAAATAATTTTCTGACTAATGTCCACCTATATAACGTATCGCTAACCCACCCCTCAGCAACTCTTCATTTTGATTTTAAAATTCAAAGCAAGCGATATAAAAACAGAATATTTATTGACTAGCTTGTATTTAACTTACTATCTCCTAATTATATGACAGAATTGCATCAAATAATATAATAACAGAAGTAATTAAAAATAATAAACAAAAAATGTATTCGACATTTCCTCAGTCCGCATATTCTCAACAGCCGCTTTTTGTCATCGAATTTGTTCGGTCCATTGTGATCATATTAAGCGGATTGTACTATATATTCTTTCGTCAACGAATGTTCTCAAATTCAGGCACATAGCTTTTAATCATTTTACTCACGTTTATATTAATATGAGAATATGGGATACTAATCTATAATGTTAATCTAACCTTTTCATCGGACCATATAACACACACCCATTCGGCATTCCAATCCAAATGTTGTCGAGCAAACGCCATTCTCGCATTGCGGTGCTCATTCGTGAGAGGTGTTTTTTTCTGAGGCCGGTGTGCTGTGATATTAAAATTTTTGAGGCGTCGGCTAACAGTTCTGTTCGAAATTCGCAGACCCGTTTCCTGCAGAATTTTACGCCTGGTAGTAAACGGGGTCCTCGTTACCGCATCTCGTACAGCCTCGTCTTGCTCCGGGGTGGTTTTTTTTGGATGCTTATTATTTTTACGATGGTCCGCCAGCGCGCCATCACCACCTTCTTGGTGTTTTCTTATCCATAGACGGACAGTTTTAATATTGCACCTGATATGTCGCTGTATTTCAGTGGCTGAATGACCGCTCTCCCACAGGCCAACTATACGCCCACGGACTTGGCAATTATAGTTGGCATAGATGTGCCTTTCTTCCGGGATGGGCGGTTCATCAGCCGGTTCGGGAGAATCGGGAGCTTCGAGATCGGGTTCGTTATTTTCTTCGTTATCAAGCACGTCGCACAGTGGGGAATTTTCACGAATTCCTGGCCATAAATCAGGGGATGATCGGAACTTCACCAAATTTGGTATACTTATGTTTTCGGGGTCGCTGATTACGAATCCGAAATCAAAATTTCAAAAAACAAAATGGCGGCTCAGATACGGCTGGTTCGAACCAAAATTCTTCAAAAAATCCAACGGAAAATCTACTTTCCCAATGTTTTCGGGGTCCCTAATTTCGAATCCAAAATCAAAATTTCAAAAAACAAAATGGCGGCTCAGATACGGCTGGTTCGAACCAAAATTCTTCAAAAAATCCAACGAAAAATCTACTTTCCCAATGTTTTCGGGGTCCCTGATTTCGAATCCAAAATCAAAATTTCAAAAAACAAAATGGCGGCTCAGATACGGCTGGTTTGAACCAAAATTCTTCAATAAATCCAGCGGAAAATTTACTTTCCCCATGTTTTCGGGGTCCCTGATTTCGAATCCAAAATCAAAATTTCAAAAAACAAAATGGCGGCTCAGATACGGCTGGTTCGAACCAAAATTCTTCAATAAATCCAGCGGAAAATTTACTTTCCCCATGTTTTCGGGGTCCCTGATTTCGAATCCAAAATCAAAATTTCAAAAAACAAAATGGCGACTCAAATATGGCTGGTTCGAACCAAAATTCTTTAATAAATCCGATGAAAAATCTATTTTCCCGATGTTTTCGGGTTCCCTGATTGCGAATACATCAAAATTTCGAAAAATAAAACACAGAGCCTGAACTATGTTTGTCGAGTGGCTACAATAATAGATTATACAGTAGGTTCGGGAATGTACGGAAAATAATTGTTATCTCGTAATACGGTAAACAAAGTTTTTATTATTGAAAAATACAAAGAGTATCTCAATCCTAATCCTTATTCCAATCCATATTCAATCCATATTCGGCTCAGCAAGTAGCCTCATAGCCTCTGCAGACAATTGCTGTGACTTTTTTTGAGGCAGTTTCCTTAGGTTTGTTATGAATGGATCAGATGACACTAGTAGCCAATTCAAAACATCCTGCATAGTATTCTCGCGTGATGATTTACGAGAAAATCCGTCTCGAAATTTTTTCACGTCTTTGTTTCGCGCTTCTTGAGCCTCCTCTGACAATTGTCCGATGGGTAAAATAGCCGAAGCTATTATCAAATTTCCATGGATCAATATTTTGTGCACGGTTGTTGGCATATAATACCATGGATAATCGCGCACGTACAGTTGCGCAGTTTCCAACGCGTATTCTTTGAAGTTTTCCACGTTGATATCGTACCCACTCGAGATAACTTGTAAAATGACGTGAAATCTTTTTATAAGTTCTTCGTTCAAGCCAGTTATCATTGCTGTTATTTCGTGGTTTTCAAAAAATCGCCGTGCTGTATTGCCATCGTTGGTGCTCCCATACCCAGGCTTTGGACGATCCACTATCAACCCCAATTCAGATTTCAAAGATTTTTGTATCTGTGCTTTTCGATCGCTAACCATCTTTTTTTCATTTTCGGATCGTGCCTGCCATTTTTTCAAATCGAGTTTGTAAGATAGATGCAAGAGGGACTCAAAAAAACGGATCCATGCGTGTAACGTGGACATTCCAAATTTCAAGTTATCTTCATTCACTTCTTTTTTCAGGATTGCATCAAGATCGTTAAATTCTTTTGAAGTAGCTTGACATAAATAGCATCTTTGTGCGGATTTCGTAGATGTAACAGCATTGCAGACTTTCCCATCTATCATAGTAAACAGCATTTTATACCTAACTGTTACTTCTCTGCCATCAACTCCAATTTTCAATGGTTTTAATGATGAGATTTGTTCTTCAATATACGCTGTTTCATTCTTCGTGGATTCCGTACTTTCATGTAGAAATTGCATTCTTATAGGCCGGCAATAGCGAGGCGATGATGGCCTCGGATTTTTCCATAAAAGTTTACAACCGGAGTCCATAGATTCACTCTCAAAAAATGCGAGTTGTAACGGGACAAGGGACGTTAGGAATATATTTGCGTCGGAATTACTGTCATCCTCAAATTTCTGTTTGTATACACCTTGGCCAGAACTTCCGTCACACCCCCATCTACAGATTAATTCCGCATTTGCCAAGTTTTCCATATGCACTGATTTCACAACTTCTCTCTGACTAAGAAGAAGACGCTTGCATGTGTGGTCCAGTAAGTCTTGTAATTTAATATCGGCACAATTTTCAGTAATAGTTATACTAGACCGCGGTGGATAACATAATGCTTTGGCCTCTCTAACTGCTTCGTAATTTGGATATGCCGGACAGTTGATACCTTTCAGCGATGCTCTTACAATATTATATTGATGTCTGGTGAGTTTGGCTTCGACCATAACCGAAAGAGCTTCATCTGTTGATAGTGTATTTTGCACTGCCTTTGACGATGTTGGTGCAGGTGCGTGCGTTTCAACTGCAATGTCCTTGACCGTTTTTGACGAATTTACGTCTCCGGAAGAGCGGAGACTCATTTGCGCTGCATAGCACAACTCCTCAGGGGTATGATTTTGCCGCAACTCTTCTGTTCTTCGTCGTTTCGATCGCTCACTTGATGCAGCAAAGTCCACTGAGGGACGACCACGTGTGCTGGCGTCACTCGGTTTCGAATCAGCAGGAAAGGCAATATCCATCTCCAGCCACTCTTGATTCTTATGAAGAAAATTGGTCTCCTTCCTTCCTGACTCTTGCCATTTTATGCGTATCTTATGAATTAACTTGGACAAATTCTGCCTGGCATCTTGGTGGATTTTAATCACGCATTGACTCTTCTCCGATAATTCCCGTTCCAATAATTCTACTTGCTCATTATATTCTGACGTTAAATATTTTTTCAGAATTAAAAATATTTCCTTTCGTTTGAATGAGACAAGCGAAGCACCTGAACCTGAAAAGAAATTGTACTTAGTATTAATCATAAATTGCATTGTATTACGAATGAGGATTAGACATACGCCTTTATGCATTTGGTCATACTTCATTAAAATGTGGAGTTGGCGTTCCGAATACAATACTAAATTTCTAATAAATTCCTTTCCCTCTGGAAAACAAATTCCACGTAAACTAAATCAGGTATCAGCATTTTTCACGACGATTCTTACAAAGTATGTATATATATATATATATATATACATATGTATGTATATATATATATTTATATTTCGAATCTATTGTCAGGGTCGACCGGTCGACCCGCAGCTGCAGTTCCAGGTAAGCCCAGTTCGGCTGACCGAGTACCTGGCACGTCACGCGGCGCGCGGTTGACTTATCGGATGACGCGGACGCGCACTAAAATTGCTCTGGACCAGGCCGCGCACCTTTGCGCACTCTCGGTGAGGCGGCATTCGAAAGCTAATATTCTAAGCTTTATTTAAAAAAAAAAATTAAGGCGGGATTCCGCGGGATTCTATACTAAACGTCTATGCAAAGTCAATATTTACTTTCGAACGAAGGCACTTTTCGGGATTCTCGTTAGACTACGAAAACATGGACAAAAAAAATATTTTTTAATTGTAAAATAGGCAAAATGTTCTACATACCTTGAGGAAGAATATCCATTTTGTTTGAATCAATTATCACTTCCCACTATCCGTATACAAACGTTCAAAGTTGCGCTACAAAACACAGCACGGTCGACGCTCGCGACTGTCACCAACAAAGGTCGACTTTGAACTGAAATATCTAAGCATCTATGAGAGGTAAAAGGTTGGGTCAAACGGGAAATTACGCAGAAATTAGTTCTCTACAAATACCCGTGACCGTTATACCTGTATGGAAAAATTTTTTTTTTATTTTTGGCCAGGAATTCGTGAAAATTCCCCACTGTGCGTCGTCAGGATCGACGGCTAACTCGGGAGATGGAGGAAACTCCATTCTCAAAAATAAAATCACGAGAATCACGAGGATCACGAATATTATATAATATTAATATTATCACAAGATAATAACGAAAATTGGCAAGAAAATCCGGAGAATGAACCAGTGCAGAAATGTCAACGAGATTACGATTTCACTGACGGATAGCGACCAATTATTCTCGTTTCTTTATTTCCATGACGTGTTATGACAACGAACGCCGTTCTTTTCTTTTTCGATCATATCTTTTTTTCCAATGATTGCTACATGACTCGGTATAATGTGATTGAAAATGGATTTGCATCCTTCTCCCGAGGTGGACATCGAGCCATAACGTGCTCGATAACGATCTACATATGAAGCCCAATATCGAGGTTCGCGATTTTCCTCAGTCAGCTGATGCTCCACCTGTCCTGGCCAAAGGGCTCATATCGATGGTTAAATTCCATAGGGGCGTATAAGCTATGATTATGCATAACCGATACACTCCTTTGGCTTTAGTCCATCGATATATGTCATGCTTCATGTTACCTTAGCCACCCCTTTTTTTCCTTCGAAAAAATTATTCAGTATGGGCATTTCGGAGAACTATGTATCCATGACGTTCCACCAACATTTCATCCCCCCACTATCGTTGGTTGTCGAGATACTGATTAATGAATTCTCAATGTCGTAAAAATCATAACTCCGTAACTGCTGATCGGATTAAAACACCCCACGGAAATAAAGTATATTCGAGATATAGTGAAAATATATAATTAATATATTGCATATAAAGCGGCAAAAAGTACGATATCCATTATATATGCATCATATATGCGCCAAATATATAATAAATATATTTTAAATATAAATGAAATACATCTGCCATATATTCATATACATGTTACATACATTTATTTTAGATTTTAATACTTTGAAATATATATCCATATTATATTTTACATATATCGGTAGTATACAGTGATATATGCATAATGTCATATGGGTATATATTTTAATGTATTGAAATATAATAGGAATATATGTAACACTTCCATAAAAAATATTTATTTTGCATTTCTTCTACAAACAATACTCTTCAGTATTACAAAAAATATATATCCGTATTATATTTTACATATATCAGTATTATATATATCAGTATATATATAATACTGATAGTATACTGACAGTATAGTATTACAGTCGAATTTGGTTATAAGCAATCTGGTTATAAGCAATTTCCCCTCCGATTTTTTTTCGAGTCCGCTCAGCGCGGTCCCCCACCACAATCCAATTGCTTATAACCAGCAGCATTGCGCATTTCACCGACGCACTCACACACATTAAGAACGCTACATTGATGCGCTGTAGTGGGGGAGCCAGATTTTACGACTCTTCGGCGTTTTTTTTTCCCTACAGCCCCGAAGGATTGCTTATAACCAAATTCGACTGTACATATATCAGTATATATATATATATATATATATATCGAGGGCTTAGGACCAAAAGGGCGTAACCCACTGTTTTTCGACTTTTCATTACCTTACTGCCATAAGGGCGTATCCCCAACATTAACACGGAAGTTCCATAAGAGCAAAATTAATCAGCCTACAGCCAGAAGGGCGTAAGCCCACTACAATACTGCCAGAAAGGCGTAAGCCACGAAAAATAAAAAAAGTGGCTTACGCCCGTCTGGCAGATCATTCATCATTTTTTCCCGGATTTAAATCGCCTGATTACAGCCAGACGGGCGTAACCCTCTTTTTTTTATTTTTCGTGGCTTACGCCTTTCTGGCGGATAACCGGTCAATTTTTTCCGAATTTCGATCGTCTACTTACTGCCAGAAGGGCGTTACCCCAAAAAAATTGAAAACTTGATGTGTGTAAGATGCTGGCCAGTTTTCCATCTTTCTGGCCAGTTGATGGCCAGTAAACTGTCGAGTTCCAGACTAGGTGTGTAACGCAAATCTGTTCAGTGCCAGTCTTGGCAGGCTGACGAGTTGCTGGTCAGAAAAACTCGGTAGTTGCTGGTCAGGAAACTATTCGCTATTTGCTAATATTTTTTAATGCGAAATATAAACAAAAACGAAATATACCATTTTCAAAATGGTTGCATGCGCATATTTAGTCGTTGCTATAGTTAATACTCGAAATTAAAAAATTTTTCAAAATTAAACATTTTTTTTTTAATTTTAAATTTTTTAAATTTTCAAAATTTTTTAAATTTTCAAAATTTTTAAAATTTTTCAAAATTTTCTATATTTTAAAAATTTTCAATACTTTCAAATTTTTCAAAATTTTCAAAATTTTCAAAATTTTCAAAATTTTCAATATTTTCAAAATTTTCAAAATTTTCAAATTTTTTAAATTTTCCAAAATTTGAAAATTTTTAAAGAATTTTCAAATATATTCGACATTTTCAAAATTTTTCAAATTTTTCAAAATTTTCAAAATTTTTAAAGGTTTAAAAATTTTTAGAGGTTTTAAAATTTTCATAATTTTTAAAAATATTCAACATATACAAAATTTTTAAAAATTTTGAATATGGTGAATATTTTTGAAACCTCTAAAAATTTTGAAACCTTCGAAAATTTAAAAAAATTTTTTAAATTTCAAATATTTTTGAAAATTTTGAAAATGTTGAAAATTTCGATATATTTGAAAATTTTGAAAAATTTTAAAATTTAAAAATTTTGAAAAATTCGAAAATTTTGATAATTATACACACACACGTCACACACACACACACATCACGTTTTCAATTTTTTTGGGGTAACGCCCTTCTGGCAGTAAGTAGACGATCGAAATTCGGAAAAAATTAACCGGTTATCCGCCAGAAAGGCTTAAGCCACGAAAAATAAAAAAAAGAGGGTTACGCCCGTCTGGCTGTAATCAGGCGATTTAAATCCGGGAAAAAATGATGAATGATCTGCCAGACGGGCGTAAGCCACTTTTTTTATTTTTCGTGGCTTACGCCTTTCTGGCAGTGTTGTAGTGTGGGCTTACGCCCTTCTGGCTGTAGGCTGATTAATTTTGCTCTTATGGAACTTCCGTGTTAAAGTTGGGGATACGCCCTTATGGCAGTATAGTCCGTTTTTTGTGGGTTACGCCTTTCTGGTCCTAAGCCCTCGATATATATATATATATATATGCGTACTATCATGTGTGTATATATATAGTTCTATATTACATAAAGATATCGCCGCCGCCGTATCCAGAATATATGGGGCATTCCGTCTGAAATCGACCATCTAAAAACCATATATATGGGGTATTCCGTCTAAAATCGACCCTGCGAAAAAAGTCTGATATATGGGGAATTCCGTCTCAACTTGACCCATCTGAAAACCTGATATATGGGGCATTCCATCTCAACTCGACCTGTCTAAGAGGCTGATATACGGGGAATTTCATCTCAACTCAACCTATCAAAAAGCAATATATCGATGTATCGAACCATGTTAAGAATACATATATCGATACATCAAACCGTGATAAGTACCGATATATCCATACATTGAACCGTGCCAGTGATCGATATATCGATATCGAATCGTGTCAAGAATCGATGTATTGATTATCGGTATATAAAATCGTGTTAAGAATCATTGTATCGATATATCCATATATAAAGCAAACCTAACCTCATAACCCAGACCTAAAAAAAAAAAATAAACAGATTTTTATTAAAACATCTTTCAAAAATGTTTTTCTCTAACCACTGACACTAACACAAAACGGGAGGTTGGCGCGCGAAGCGCGCAGGGGGTCGAAGCGCGGAGGGGGGCGAAGCGCGCAGGGGGGCGAAGCCCCCCTAGTTTTGTCATATTGTAATATAATATAAATATATGTAACATTCATTATATGTCCATGGCGTCATATTTTTCTGTGATTATAATATTTTCATGGAATTAAAAGGAATAGTAAAGGTAACTCCCAATATTGATGAAAATGGCGTTTTTCTTACATATCTAAGTTAACATCTCATAGGGATTCGGGTGGATACAGGCAACCCACACGTGTAAATGGTTTACATACAACATTGTTACTTTTTCTTTAATTTTACTTACATTTATGACAGCTAAATCATCTACGAGATTTTTTAATACGATTAAATGATTTAGTCTTCTATCGTTAATGAGCGGCTTATTTTCCTTTTGGAAATATTTCCCTAGAGCGTAGCAAGCTGTATCGTTATCCACTTTGACAACATAAAATAATTGAATTTCGAAATATTCGTCTTCAAACAAACGTACGTAATAATTTGATCGTTTATCTACACGAGTATACGCTTTGGAATGCACTATTTCGCCCGTGATGATAGCACGTTTATAAGATTCAATTACTGTATATTCATGTATCGTTACGTTGGCTCTTGCAAAAGCTAAAAACACTTCTCTCGTTACTTTCTCGTGAAATACGCCTACGCCTAGCATCCCTATATCTTTATTGAGGGTAACCGTCGGTGTCGGTCTTACTTTTCTATTTAACTCCATATTTACATAGTTTTTCTGGGCGTGCGTCATTTTTGAAGAACATACAAAATACAGTCTATCTATGGCACATTTGCAGCGGAATGTATTGCAGACTTGTATTGACACGCCATTGGAGCTTTGAACATATTTTAATAAGATCTGATTAGTATTTTCGTACACAAAAGCACTATGAGTCCATAAGGGACCTAAATTCTCGACACTTTGTCCCAAATGTGCTAATAAATGCACGTTAAACGAAATGTGCTGTGGACCGTACAATTTGTCTACGTCACGTATAAACTCGATCAGCAATCTATGTGAGTATACAATTTCCGATCGCATGATTGATGTCTTGCATAAAATTTGTATTGCATCAACAAGCAGAGCCCAATGATTCACATATTTTCTTGGGAATAGCGCATGCAATATAGGAAGGCTGTAAAACAATAAAAATATGACCCATTCATGAGCTTTCCAGTCACTGCGTTCCGACATCGCACGTGGCGTGCTAGAAATCTCGATAGTGGGAGAATAGGAAAGTAATAGTTCATTTACTTCCTTGATGAGGTGACCGTGATAAAATTTTTCGTGGCAATTACTTGATTCAAACCACAAGTTTGCAAATTGTCGGCAGATACCGAGTGCAACACAATGCATCCAATCGAGATCTAGCGAAGAGATTATATCGAATCCAGGAATTTCGCATAAAATGGAACGCCCTTTTATGCCTTTCTCTTTCGTATCAGCATGTTGTAGTGTCTGATCATGGGTGCGCAAACCCTCGCCAAAGGCATTTCCATCTGGTCCTAAAGGATAAACTCGGGTCCATCCTCTGCCTTTTTCAATTGTTTCGCCGCTGTGAAGGCAGAGGCCACATCCATATTTCCCGTTGAATTGCGTTGAATTCCTCAACATAGGTCGAGCTACAGAATCACTTATACAGGCAAGAACTCGACATTTTTTTGTGTATCGGACACCATTATAAACATAGCTGAATCCTTCAGTATAAAGTACTTTAGCCTCAGCCACAAAAGGTTTTAAGTACTCATTCACCTTCGGTTTACCCTTCCCGAACCAAAAACTACACAATAATACATGCTTGTTTCGTTTGTGGCGGTCTAACTCGTTAATAGTACATAGTACAGGATACATGGAAGAATTCGACCTTGAAAATATAGGAGCCCCGTCAAAACTAAAGTTGATACTTATCATATCATCAGCCAAGCCTTTTTTACACAATTTTCCATCGAGAACATCCTCGATAGCAGCTTGACATTGTTTTACTCGGATTTCTTGAAGCGTATCGTGAGCTCTCGTTAACTCGAATACCTCTTGTATTTGATGTCTCAAAGATAAATATAGAAAGCAGTTATTCGATTCGGAACAATCAACAATTTTGTCGCAAATTTCGCACACCAGCTCCTGGCCAGACTTAATTCCTACGTATGACTGACATTCATTGCAAATGTAATGTGTCGTTAAGCACGTTGAAAAATCATTAATGACTGTTTTCCAGTAGTATTTCGTTGCGTGTTGGATTGTCATATCGCTCATCGCGGTGAATAATTGTACCATGTGCTCTGCTGTCTCATAAGTTAAGTTGTGACGCAATTTCGTTGCCAGAATTAACAGTGTTTGTATCAGAAAATCTTTCGAATATTTCATTTTAAGATTTACGCCTGGTTGAAACTCCAGCGTCGCACTATCGTTATCGCTCAGATATGTCATGGCGGATGTAGACGATTCACCGGCGGATATCTGATACGAACGAAATAGATTTTTTATATATTAAAACATATAGCTACAAAATCAAACAAATATAATAAAATATTGAGATTAATACATAATAGAGTTTTTTTTTTAATTTTACAGGAAAATTTATGCCATCGAAGAATGCATCAACTTATTCATACGTACAGTATTGTTAGTCTCCATGAATTCTTTGTCATTTAATAAGTCATCATCACCGATGCTGACATGCACGCGGATATCATTTGTCAGTTCAATGTCAGCATCATTCTCCGCGTCCTGAAAATAAAATATGTACAATAGTTGAAGATTGCAAAGGGAATCAACGGCTACAGCATATAGTATATGAAAAATACAACGCGATTCTATACATGTATCACATTTTGATAGCTCTCAATGATTTTGATCTGAAGGATTTGCGATAATAAAATGTACTGACTATTTATTTCTTAGTTGTAGAGGTTTTCATGATGGAATGTTTTTTTTTTTTTTTTAATGGAAGATGTGTTTTATTTTTGTAGGTGGAAACGTGTTTATATAACAGACCAAATAGTCACAATTTATAAAAAAAAGGCGCAAATTGAAACTTGCACGTTGCTTCCTCATAATTTTCGGGAATTCTCAAATCCCTCTCTATAAACATTTAATTTTTTCAATTTTGGCTGTCTCATACAGGAAGCTTTATGAATTCATAAATATTATGAGTTCCATTCGAACTCATAAATTAAATACCAAAGAACCACATGTGACATACACATAAGAAATACATGTGACATACACATATAAGAAATACATGTGACATGAAAATCTCGAAAATTTCCAAATTATCGTACGAATACCTGATGAATATTATTTTGCACAAGTGACCTATAATTTTTACGTTATTAAGAAATGTCAAAATATAGGGTTACGAAATTTGAAGGTCATTCTTATGAAGTAATTATTCATATTTAATAAATTGCAAAAAAAATAAACAACAGATGCGCTTGTTTAAAAGTAACGAGAGGTGTCCGTCTCTGTTCAGAACTACTGTTTTCTGGAAAGTTTACGCGATTTTGCCGAAAAACGATTTTATGGAATAACAGATACTCCATGAAAGCACCGATTGCATTTTCGATAACATTTTATTATTAAAATTTAGACGTTTATTTTTGTACGTGTATTGAATAGTTGAGATAGTTATGTTTTTTAATGAATTGATAGGTTCAGCATACAATTTTATGGGGTGATTCCGTAAATCACTTTGCTATGGATAAGTTCAACCTTATTTTATAATTGTGCGTGTTGCGTTGTGTGTGTGTGTGCGTGCGCACGCGTGTGTGTCGTGTGTGTATGCGTTTGTGTGTGTGCGCGCACGTGTGTGTGTGTGTGCGTGCGTCGTGTGTGTGTGTGCGCACACGGGGTTGGGGGAGGGGGATATTTAAGCCGTTCTTGTACTTACATCATTGGATACATTTGTTTTCAATTTTTTCTCTGCCATCAAATTCGTTGGCATTGAATAAGGCTCGCCTTGACTGTAACAATAACAACATCTTAACGCATTTTTTTTATTACGAAATATTAATGTTCTCAAATATTAAGACCTTATTTTCCCAACAAACCTTGCTGCTGTTCCGGCTTTCCGTTTCGCGATCCAGTCACGCTGTGTTCTAGGTGGTATTTGACACACATTTCCATGATATACGTATCGTTTATAAAAACCTTTTTTATTTTTCGATGTTCCGTCATCTTTTCGAGATATGCCGTCCATTGCTGCAACGACGCAGTTTCGGATAGAGATGAGTAGAGAGATCTTCTTCTTCTTCTTGTCCACTTTGACTGGGCTCCCGGAGTTGAGTGAACCCAGCCTGACCACTGGCATTCACCGCGCCGGCCATTGGTCGGAGTCACGGTCTTAGTCGGAGTAGAGAGATCAACAGCGCTTGGGTTTTTTCGATACCTGGCGTCAACGTGACACTTAGGCGGTCAAACGTGCGCCGAAACCGTACGGTTGACAACCACCAACATGCAGTTCGGCATTTGACCGCCTAGGTGTCACGTCGACGCCAGGTATCAAGAAAATCCGAGCGCTGTTGATCTCCCTACTCATCACTGCTTTGTGATTGACTTTTTTTTACTTCTAACGCGATTTTTCCGGATTCAATATTTTATATTTAACATTTGAGACCAGTTGACGTTACTAGCGCGGACACTGATACTATCACACACATCGCAAACGGACATTTTTTCTGAATGTGTTTTGTCGATTTTTTGGGAAATTTTGAACGTGATGGCAGAGATGCTCATTTCTGGTGATGGTATGAAAATCTCGAAAAAAAAATTTCTTGAAAACAAAGCTCCCTCTAGGAGAAAAAAATATATCCCGGCTGATAAATAGAAGCTCGGTCAAAATAATTTTTTTTTAATTTTCAAAAGTATAGAAAAAAATGTTGAATAATTATAACATTTATAACCTTTAAAACATTGACAAAAATTAATTTATATAAATGTGCCTCAAATAAAATAAAATAATTTACAATAATAATAATTATTATTATTATTAATGAATAGTCATCAAATAATTAGTTAATAGAAAAACATCCGTCACAGCGCTGTGAATAACAATAGTTTGTTATTGAAATATAGCTCAGATGCTCCGTCATACGGCCCAAGCATTGCATATATCGCTCAGCTGTCAGCTCGTCAGCTGTTGTGATGTTGTGAATCCCTGAATCCTTAGACCTAAATCCGTGCATCGAGAGAAAACTCGGACCACTGCCGCTACAGCGTGTGCTGTAGCGCGGCAACCGTGTGTTTTTGTAGCCTGTAGCGCGGCAACAGCGCGGTTACAGGCGTTCGCGCTTATGGGATCCTCTCTCTCTCTCTCTCGCAACACACACACGCACGCGGCGCGCACACACACACCACACAACACACACCCACACATGGAATGCTTCGGCTGAATTCTACAGTTCTCTCTTTCTTTTATTCCCCGGGGCCTGAGGGGGGGGGGGGGGGGGGGGCTCTTTTGCATAGCACCATAGCACTGTGCTCGAGACTGATATCTCCCTATACAATTATTTTATTTTTATTAACTCCCGACTGCCCCTTTGTGACTGAATATTTATGATCAGGTGTATACCGATGAAAATAAAAACACTTTTATGGAAAAGCTACTTTGTAATTATCGTAATGAAAATAATAAATCAAAGTAGTCTATGACAACCATGTTTATCTCAGATGCTTGTAGCGCCAATCGTACAGCAGGAAATTCAATTGAACAAGCCCATCTCATTTTCTCCTATCGGTCTACGGTAATGAATAGATATATTTTTTTTTGTGTTGTTCGTGGATGTAAATATTCTATTTAGAAAGTATGAATTCATTTTAATCAATACATACTCAGAAAGGCGCAAATACACATTTTGTTGCTTGTAACTTTAAGAAATTCGAAATAACATAATGAATTTTAAAAATTTCTACAAATTCTTCACTGAAGAATGGAAACTGTAATTTAAAAAATGAAAACAAATGTTGAAAAATTAAAAAAAAAATTTACCGAAAAAATATTCACCAAAAATTAATTCATATAAATTTGTGCCTTAAAAAAAGAGTGAAATAATTCACAATATCAGTATAATAATAATTATTATTAACAATTACAAATCGACATTTATTATTATTATTAATTAATCAAATAAGAAATCGATATTTATTAATATTGTGACGAACCGAGGTATCACTACCTGCGGTCATTGCAACACAACAGAGTCATCAGATTCCAGAGAGTACGCCGACTCTTGCGACAGTCACTCTCTAGAAACTCGAGCAAACCGCGCGTCAGCAGATTCCTCTTTTCGTCCTCGGACTCTTGCTACCTTACCAAATGACCTAGATTATTCGACCCCTTGCATCACTTATAACCTGGATTATTGGATCCCTTGCATCAGATTTCGTAAACCCCTTTCATCACCAGATTTCGTAAATCATCGAAATTTCCATCCGTCGATGATTTCTCAACTCATGGGTTTCGAAATCATCGAGACCTACATCGATCGATGATTTCTCAATCCACCCCCACGAGACCCTTGTAGCCGGACGCCCAAAGCTAACGAGGGTTCTCTCGACATATTATCAAATTAGTCTTAATACGACGCTCTTAACAATCGGTCGAGAGATCCCGTTCCTTAGCGGCAAGTCCGTTCGCGTACTTAGGTTCTCGCGGGCGTGATTGACGTGATCTTCTCAAACCCTTGTTGTAGACAAGTGTATAAGAACTCATTAAGTGAAGGAACACCTTAGCGGCGCTTCACTACCTCTGTGATATAATTGTTCGTGCTAATTACCTTAGCGGCATTGCGCGTCAGTGTATCATAGAGTATAACATTTGTAACAACTTAAACTATTATTGTAAAAGTGACTGATCGATGTGTGTTCTCGAATAAATACATTCGTGTGAAACCAGCTGTACTCCTTCATTGCATCACAGCCCATCCGATCATCACGAACTACAAGCATATACAAGGTGAGGTGCTACCCAGCTTAAATAGGACAGAGAATCCATTCGCCGGGGCCTTTGACTTCAGCGAATAAAATAATAATAATAATAAGTTACCGCGGGATAAATAACCCGTGTGTAACAAATTGGTGTCAGAAGTGGGATTTTCCGTCCGATAACTCACTGGAAAATAAAAAAAAAATTAATTAAGCAAAAAAATTCGACAAACATAATGACCACAAAAATTTTGCGTAACCGCCCCGCAAGAAGTAAACTCACAAGATTTAAAATACCATGGATCTATGATATTCTTGATGAGTTGGCAGACGAAGACGAGGCTGCCAAGGGCTGGGAGGCTGACGACGAAGAAGAAAACGATGACGATGATCGTGAGGTCTTTGATAATAGCATCGACGGCGAAGTACGTTGTTATTTAGCAAGTCCCTATTGTGAGTACTGCTGGTATAATAGGGAATGCCTGAGTAGATGGAAAACCATCAAAGGGAGGAGATACTGCCCACGGTGTGGGCTATTGGATGAAATAGATCGAGAAAAAAGGAAATTACAACCATATGATCCTGATCAAAATTTGGACCACCAAAGTCATCATCGGAAGACGACAAACCCTAGATCTTCATTCGCAGACGACGAAGCTTCATGCTTGTCATGCGGGTCGTCTGAGGATGATGAACAATTTATAACCGACATCAGAGCAGTATTATCTTACGATTATACAATGGACAAGGACACCGAGAGCGAGGCCGAGTCATTATCCTCACAGCGGTCAAGTAACACTCAAGACATTGTATTGCAGAAGCAACAGACAGTGCTGAATCAGACCTCTATGCACTCTACGTACACGGAACGAATCAGCAAAATACAGCATGACCAAAAACACAATAACCTACATAAACATACGAGACTAACGAGGTCTCACCAACACACAGCCATCATCCAACCCGAAATTACAACCGACAATGCAAAATCCACGGAGAGTCTCAAGCCAAAAATGGCAATTGCAGAATTAAACCACTCGCCCAGAATATTTGGTGGGTTCTTGGGAACGAGAGGAACGTTAACGCGATGCTGGTTCACCCTTCGCGGAGTTATGTACGACAAAGCGTTGATCGGTACACTCATCTCAACACCGGAATGTCTCACCGAACTCCCCTGCAAACGGATTTCACATGCGGGAATGATCAGAACCTGGCCACAGTCCATAGTCAACGGAAACAGCTGTAGATTGACTGAGCTACATCAAATATCCGAGTTCCAACAGGAAAGATGCATACGACGCCTCAAGAAACCACCAGATAAATATTTAGATCAGCTAGAACCGCGGCGAAAAAAAACGTGCCGTTTTCGACAACGTTTTGGATTCAACGACGACCTAATCGCCGACGTTTACGAAGGTCATCGACAAGAAATTGTCTGGATGACCGACAGAGAAGAATCTTTAATCAACAGGAAGAGGTTCAACGATCCTCACGCGGAGCAAGATCAAAGATCTTCGACATCATGAATCTCACGAGATATCGATTAAGTACAATACATCCTTGTTTTTATTTTTGTGAATTTAATTTTGGGCCTTGAAAAATTTCATCGCTTTCACAATCGTTGAAAATCAGTCATGATAATCGAAATTCTTAATGATGAAGAGATACGCTCGACTGAAAAGGAAAAACAATAACAATGTAAAATCATACCCTGAGAAGCGAATGAAATTACGATTTATCAATGAAACAGAGACGAACATCTAAGAACATATTTTGAGACCACGAAACAAACACGGTTATGTTCCGTAATGGCTAAATCGAGTATTCAATACAAAATTGATATAACCATAAAACTAAATTCTGAAATCTATTTAATGTTGCATATATAAATATATTCACTCTGGTCTACTTTAAATCTTCAAATCTCGATTTAAGATTTAAGAGATTTTAATTTTCAACGCTAATATCTAAAATTTGTAATGAAATATAATTCTTACTGATTGTGTGATCGTTACATGAAACATTACAATTCCAGTACAGGATCCCTGTTTTATTAAATGAAATAAAATCAGAGGCGATTCCTGCAGTAATTTTGGGGCTACGTTCTTAAAGCGTTTTCATGAATATCGCACGCAAGATTGTAAATTCATATTTTCTTAATTCCTCCAAAGGATATCAACCGGTTATTTGGATTCTACATTCAATTTGAGATTTTTTTTAAATTAACGTCTGATAATGGGTAAGCTTCCCAGTCATGCTTTATCATTTCTCTTATTCATTATTACAGGAATGACCTACTTTATAATCACGCAATTATCATGCAAACATTCGCTAATCAATCTCACAATCATTACAGAAAAATCATTTGTGCACAATTATATTTGAATTTGAACGTACCCGGAAGTCTTAAATCATTATTCTTTATTGTATCTCATGCTACCTTTTTCTTCCTCTCGCATCTGCCAATGAAGCGCAGAATTTTAAATGCACCTTGAAATTAAAATATTATTTCTAGATTGAAATTTCATTTTTTGTTAATACTTTAAACAAGTTCGAAATTCTCCATAAAACGTGAT
The DNA here is from genome assembly GCA_963564615.1 of Rhorus exstirpatorius. Lineage (NCBI taxonomy): Eukaryota > Metazoa > Arthropoda > Insecta > Hymenoptera > Ichneumonidae > Rhorus > Rhorus exstirpatorius. Next base: position 1,327,837 of record OY751322.1, read on the forward strand.
CAATGTCTATCAATTTTTACAATCTCCAGAATAGTTTGGATTCCGCATAAATCTCTTGAATCTTAACCCAAACTATAAACTGTGCCACCAGAAATTTATTACACATTGATTTATCACATTGACTAGTTTTTCTTTGAATATTATTCGTGACGTTTTCGATTATTTTTTTTTTTTTTATATTTGATTTGTAAGTCAAAATTAACAGCTACAAATACCTAGCTGCAATGTATTAGCCCGTTATTTTCGATCAGCTATTTCGAATTGAAAAACAAAAAGAAAAAAAAAACAGAACATACAGATTATTCGAACTGTGTGAACTATTCGAACGAAATTACGAAATTTATTCACATAATTTGAGTTCTTCGAAGCGTGCGAATTATAATTAGTAGTAATTAGTTTTTTTTTATATATGTTATTCATACGAATTTTGTGAATTATTTTCTTTTCCTGTGCATTGATTATATATCGTATTTGATCGTAAAAGAAGGATATGTATAAAAGGAAGACACACGGAGTAGCAAGAACACTATTACAAACAGCGAACGCTAACTTTAAGAACCCACTAAGAAATAATCAATACATCAAGGACGATCGGATTCGATGACACCTAGAGATAACATCATCAACACATAAGGTAGCTACGTCTGGATGAAGCATGGACCACCGGACCATGTTCAATCTGAGAAGGGAGGGCTGTGACGAACCGAGGTATCACTACCTGCGGTCATTGCAACACAACAGAGTCATCAGATTCCAGAGAGTACGCCGACTCTTGCGACAGTCACTCTCTAGAAACTCGAGCAAACCGCGCGTCAGCAGATTCCTCTTTTCGTCCTCGGACTCTTGCTACCTTACCAAATGACCTAGATTATTCGACCCCTTGCATCACTTATAACCTGGATTATTGGATCCCTTGCATCAGATTTCGTAAACCCCTTTCATCACCAGATTTCGTAAATCATCGAAATTTCCATCCGTCGATGATTTCTCAACTCATGGGTTTCGAAATCATCGAGACCTACATCGATCGATGATTTCTCAATCCACCCCCACGAGACCCTTGTAGCCGGACGCCCAAAGCTAACGCGGGTTCTCTCGACATATTATCAAATTAGTCTTAATACGACGCTCTTAACAATCGGTCGAGAGATCCCGTTCCTTAGCGGCAAGTCCGTTCGCGTACTTAGGTTCTCGCGGGCGTGATTGACGTGATCTTCTCAAACCCTTGTTGTAGACAAGTGTATAAGAACTCATTAAGTGAAGGAACACCTTAGCGGCGCTTCACTACCTCTGTGATATAATTGTTCGTGCCAATTACCTTAGCGGCATTGCGCGTCAGTGTATCATAGAGTATAACATTTGTAACAACTTAAACTATTATTGTAAAAGTGACTGATCGATGTGTGTTCTCGAATAAATACATTCGTGTGAAACCAGCTGTACTCCTTCATTGCATCACAGCCCATCCGATCATCACGAACTACAAGCATATACAAGGTGAGGTGCTACCCAGCTTAAATAGGACAGAGAATCCATTCGCCGGGGCCTTTGACTTCAGCGAATAAAATAATAATAATAATAAGTTACCACGGGATAAATAACCCGTGTGTAACAATATTATTATTCAGCAATATTTTAACAACTCTCGTAATGACTACACGAAACTCGTTGTAACGAGGCACATAGTGAAAATGCCCGGGAAATGATTCGGAACGCGCGCTCTTCTTTTTCTCAATTTGACTAGTCTCCCAGAGTAGAGTGAGACTAGCCTGGCCACACGGGGGATTCCCGCGCCGGCCAAATTCAGAACGCACGCGTGCATACAGTTAACCGCCGGATTCCAGTGTTCTTTAGCCACACGAATTATAACCTCAAATGTGAAAGGTAAGTTTTTCAATACCTCGTGGCGCTTTTTTCGTCATTCAGTAGTCATACAATGGTAATTTTCTTTTGTCCCATTTCTATAATTCTTTAGAATGTCATCGTCGAAGCTGTTATCTCTCGTAAAGTGGATCGGTGGTAAAGATGACAAACAGTATACTGTTGGGCTTCCTGTCGAGTGGATCAAAGGGTTCGATTTGGCAGAATTCCGATCGGAAAAGTTTGATCCGTCCTTGAGCTACGTCATTGAGTGGCATGGAAACAAAACCAAACCACCACCAGGTGGTTGGCCTGTATTCGATGCATACGTCATTGAAGTTTCTGGTAAGTCATTGGGAATCACCTATGCAATTTCTTTATCGCTATGATATAGTGTCATATACCGCTGTGATGTAAATTAATTCACAATAAAAGATTTGTAGCTGCATTTCACTGAATAGACAAAATGCCTTTTTACTATGTACAAAAATGCCTTATCAATTATACTTGAGGGGGTCGAGTCACCGAAAAATCATAAAAATACATAGCATTATTCAAAGAACACCGCAAAAATGAAACTGTTTCACAATTTTGCTTTAACCCAGTTCATGGTTGGAATTAGTAATTCATTTTAAATTTGGTGTTAAGTCCAGGTTGCCTCGATGAAGAAAATTGGCTCCGCTAAGTGTTATTTTCTTCATGAGAACATTCATTCTACGCTAAGTATAGGAATTTCCATCTCAAGTTCTTTCGCAGAAATCGAAGAGTAAGTTTGAAAAAATGGCACTGTGCGCAAACAAAAATATACTAAAAAAGTCAATATATCTTCTGTACATGAGCTCAAAATGACAAATCGTATGATTTTCCATTTGAAGCAAATATGAATGAAAAATAATAAAAAGCTCATGCACAGAACAAACGTTGACTTAGATAGTACATTTTTTTCTTTACGCAGTGCCATTTTTCTAAATTTACCCTGCGACTTCTCCGAAAGAGCTTCGAATGAAAACTTCTCTGCTCGGACTGAAAAGATATTTCTTACAAAGAGAGGGGAACGTTGCGAAGCAAATTTGGTTTAACGATATAACTTTAACCATACAAGTTAAAAGTGGCATAACATGGGCCAATGAACTGCGCTGGAAAAAAATTACTTCAATTGTGAAACTTTAATTTTTTTGGTATTCCCCTTAAATACACTTTTGGTGCTACTTATAATTTAAGGATGAGAGAAATTCGTATTTTATTTAGATTTCATTTGACCGTTCTTATTGGTCAAATCATTGTCTCATTGGTGAATATCAGACATCCTTCATAACAGAGAATGTATACTACACAGGTGTATAAGAGTCTCAGAATGAAATCCGACTCTTGTGACAAAAATCTATTTAAGGGTGGAGTCATTTTTTCAGGGCCAATTTTCAAAATTTTCTCAAAAGGTATTGAATATTTGTTGCGTTGGATTTCGACAAAATGTTCATTCATATTTCAAAAATGATGACATTTTTTATCATTAGAAATTTTTTAAAAATAGTGATCGCGGTAGAGTGAGTGAAAGCCTAACAAAAAACTGGCTGTCACGATATCTCAACAATCAATTCACGGATTCAATTCTTTTTAATCTCTTTAGAATGGACATAAGTATAGCCCGTAGCGGAATAATGTTAGAAGTAGGCGCCCTCATCGTACGGCCCTTTTTTCTTACACCCCCACTTCTCACGCTCGGGACCCCGGCTACGAAGGGTTTGACTGCCTAATGAACAGCGAAAGAATACGGACCGAGAGTTACAACGAGCGATACTTTATTCTCCTATTATTACCATATAACGTGTGCCAATTCTAACGAATAAATACTTTATAAATACGGGAGTTGTTTTCCTTTGGCCGTACAAAGACTAATTCCAAAAGGTTATGGGCCCAGCACGCTTCCACTGCGCGAGTGAAAAGTTTCTGTGAAATAATTGGAATAGCGTGCGGATAAGGAAAATTCCAGAACAAAAAGGAAAGTCTTAACGAAAAGAAGAAAGAAGCCGAAACTCCCGGCAGAATGGCAGAGAATAGGGAAACTACAGAGACTGCTTCTGATCTGAGGGGTAAGTAAAACGAAAATCTTGGTGCAAAATCAGGCAAAATTATATGTGTATTCATCGCGAGTGTCGAAGTGCGAAAATTCGTAAAATTAGAAAAGAGGCCGTGGAAAAATTCTCGAAAGCTGAATTGACAGAAAATCAAATAGCAGAAGTCGATAACGCAAAACAAAAGAAGTCTGTCAAAATGGCTGGGGCATAGAGAATTAGACAAAGGGTCGAAACAAGTCGCGACTTGCCCGTTTTCGGGTATATTGCGTGTGTTATAACATACGCCGGTATAGAGAGCGCTCGGCAACAGCAAAATGTAAACAAACCGAGAGACCGCGTTATACCGAGACAAGCATACGAACGAAAGAGTGAGAGAGAGGGAGCTCCAACGAGAGAACAACGAGAGAACAACGAGCGTTAGCGAGAGGAACGAGCGTCGATGAGAGAGATGAGTGTCGAGCAGAAAGAAACGAGACGAAACGAGAGAAAGGGCCTGTGTACGAAACAAAGAGTGACGCCGTGGAACGATCGAGGGATCGAACGAGTAAACGCACACCGATGAATACACATATACGCGTAGTTTAAGCCTGTGAGAACAATACATATAGATGTATCGAAAGTTCTTAAAATGTGTGGTAACATTGCCTGGAGTTAAAGCAACATGATGGACGAACGTTTATATATGTGTAAAGGGATTGAGTATCCGATACAAAGATTTACACGTATTGTGTCCATATTTGCTTGACGCTCGAGTACGAACACGCTCATACTGGCGCCGGTATGAGTGGGTGAGAGCGTAATCTTTCCTTTGAAAATAGAAAACGAGTGCATAAATCAAATATTTTCACAAAGATCTATCTCTATTAAACCGAAGGGAAAGAATTATATATTTAACAGAATAAATATGTGTATGTCTACACAGATAGACTGACATTATTGGCATTTTACCGCACGCACCGAGAGATTTTCGAATTCGGCAAACTCCACCCAGATGAAACGATCTCAATAACCTGTATCGGAGAACGGATCATTTTCACTACTGAATCTGGCACGAAATATGATATTGGTAAGAACTGATCTTTCTATTAATAACGAGAGCTAAATGAAAAATAGAAATAAAACCCGAGTGGATGATAAGCTGCGAGTCTCTCTGTTACGCTACTCATGAGGTTATATCCGCTGTGCGCTCTGAAACTGAGTGGGTGCGTAAAGTCGGAGAGGATCACGCACGCTTAATGAAAGAGCGCGTTGAAATATCTCTTACCGTGTTATCCGCAGTGCGCTCTGACACTGTGGGAGTCTTAATATGCGTTGAGGTATTCCTGTGTTCGGATGCCGCAATGCTTACCTGCTTTTATTCATTTAACTCGTGTTCGGTTGAAAGAATAGTAAGCGATAATCCTCTAGGAACTTACGATTGCTGTAACGAGTGTTAAATTACAGGGCTAAATACTCTCAGTGAAAACGAGCGGAAAGTTGTCCTGAGAGCAGTTGAGGACAAAGAGCGAGAAGGCCTCAAACTGACAATGCCCGGCAACGACAGCAATCCGAATTCCTCGGTTGATAAAGGGAACGAGATCGACAGATGTCACAACGATACTGACAGCGACGAATCATTAGAGACGGGCGAGACGAGGGATCAAGATAACAATAAAATTGTTTTGAACAAAGTCATGAAGGCACTAGACGCTCTGACAACCACGCAAAAGGATATGACAAAAATTTTCTTGAAGGGGATGACTGCCCTAAGTGACAAAATTGACGGGAATCATCCACGTAAATCGGGCAATCAAGATTCCGGAAGCAACAAACGACAAAACGAGAGGGATGTGGTAATACCAGAATCTACTGCAGTAAACTCAGAAGCGAGAAATACTGAACCTGGTATTTGCCGGGACGAAATACTTGAGCTGATACGGAATGAAATGAGACAAAAAGCTCATAATTCAAATACAAATGTAGATCGTCCAAGTACTTCGGGAACAGATGTTGTCAAGGAAATAAGCGAGAAAATACGAGTCGAACTCGTGGGCAAAGATACGAGCAAACGAGAGTACAAATTGACACATCAAACAAAATATGAACATTTCATGGATTTTCTCACGTCTGAATTGAGAATTCTGGATTTGCTCTATATTATCAATCCGAACGAAGTACCCAACTTTACGGTGGACGATGCAACGAGAGATAAACATACGTTTAAAGTTAGAGACATTCTGATCAACAGACTGGATCAGTATTATTATTCAAAAATCGATAAAATCAAGGATCCAATCGAGATTATAAACAAGATCAAGGAATTGAAACGATATGAGACGAATTTGACTTCCATGACAATCCGAAAACGACTGTACAACATGGAATATGTTCCAAGCAAAGAGAAAGCTGCGGAATTCTGGGATCGGTTTGAAGAATTGGTGCGAAACTATGACAGTCTCCCAAACGTGAATCCACTTTCACATGACGAAAAGAGGGATGCATTCTTCAACGCGATCACAACTGCTATACCACAGGTTCAATCGATTGAGTTTATGACTACGAATTCAACTGGAAAGGGCCTTACGTACGATCAGTTGAAGGCATTCATAATCCAGCACGAAGCAAACAAAACACAGACAAACGACACGAAACCTGCGGCACTGAGTGTAAGAAAACATGATTCGAAGAACCGATGCTATGGGTGCGGCGGTCAGGGTCATCACGCAGACGAATGTCCAAATGAAGGCAAACCTCAATGTTACGAGTGTGGCAAAATTGGACACATTGCGAGAGAGTGCTCGATACGAAGGAATAAGCAGAGTGAATCGGCTACGTCATCGAAATATGGGTCATCGTCAAGACAACAAAGCAAAAACGTTCATCGTCCAATGAACAGCAGCAGCTTCCGTGGCAAGCGTAAGTTTGGAGGGCCGAATCGAGAAAATTCTGCAAAACGAGCGAAGGTCGACAAAGGACGTAGTGGCCAACAAAAGAACAAGGACCAGGGAAACCAAGACGACGGGAGGGAAAACCAGAATGGTAACAAGATGCGTAAAGGTAAGACTAAAAGTACAGAAATTAATATGATAAATTATAGTACAATGACTCCATCGAATTCGCCAATTAACGAACGCGAAGTCGAGGATAATATTACCTTTACAAAATTTCTTGCTGACTCGGGCGCAACTGAGCATCTGACAAATTCCAAGCTCATATTTAAAACTTTTGATCATACGAAGAAAAGTTCGATAAAGTGTGCAAATAAAAAGGCACATGCCGATTTAGAATCGGAGGGAGTGGGAACGGTAAAAGTCAAGTTAAATAATGGCGAGTCTATGAGCTTGGAAAATGTTATATGTGCCAAAGCCTTATCTGAAAATCTCTTATCCCTACGAAAATTCACGGATATGGGACTGAGCATTTACTTGGATAACCGACAAATCGATATTTTTGATCCTACGTCACACGAGTCGTTTATCAAAGGAATCTATCAAAAACCCTTCTGGGTAATTGAACTAGAAGTAAATAAAACGAGTGGCGAATTCCCATGTTCGAACGAGAGCAAAACGAAGAGATCAGTAGCTTATTTAACAACAGAAAGCTCAGAAAACGAACCTAGATATATGACGCGGAGTATGGCGAAGACAAAGGATAAAATTCAAATAGACGAAAATCCAAAATCGATCGAATTAGAGACTCAGAAGAAGGCTACTGAAACAGAAAAGATTTCCTTGACTGATGTACCGGAGACGAGCGTATCGGCAAACGAAAAGATAAATCTCGACAGTCAGGAAATTACAAGCGAAATAGTTGCCCCGAGTATTCAGAACTTCAACTTCGATCTATCGATTTGGGATCGAAAACTCGGTAATGTTGAGGATATTCAGTCTGAAGAATTTACGAGCGATGAAACACCGTTCAACGACAGGTATGAGAAATTCTTGGACAAGAATAAGGCTTTATTGTGGCATGTAAGGCTCGGACACGCGTCTATAGATTACCTGAAGTCTCTACAAAGGAGGTTTCCGGATAATAAAAGTTTGCAAAGCGCAAAATTCGATGAATTGATTAAGGAGTGTGAAATTTGCATGATAGCGAAATTCAATAAACTACCCTTCAACAAGACGAGAGAACGAGCGGTAAAACCATTGGAAAGAATACACTCCGATACGATGGGACCTATAAGTCCTAAGACACATCCGAAGGGTTATCGATTCATTTCGGTATTTATAGACGACTACTCGAGACTAGCGATGGCCTATCCTATGAAAACGAAAAGTGAAACGGGGGAATGCCTAGAGGTATTCATCAAGAGTGCAAGGAATCTTCTGGGTTATGATGCTAAGGTTTGCTACCTGCAATCTGACCAGGGGACCGAATTTACCGGAGGATACACGATCGAAGTCCTCAATAAACTCGGAGCAGAATCCCGACTATCGACTCCGTACACGCCCGAGCACAATGGAGTGGCTAAACGATTCAATCAGACGATCCAGAAAAAGGTGCGGTCGTTCATTTATGATTCGAAACTCCCTGAAAATATGTGGGACCTGGCGCTCGGAGCAGCCACATATACATACAACAGGACTCCGCATAAGTCTATCAATATAGAGATACCTATCCAGAAGTTTGCACCCGGGAAGAGTTTTGATATCTTTCAATTGAAACCGTTCGGATGTCTGGCTTACATGAAAGTCCAAAGAAACACGGGACCGAAATTCGGGAGTATCGGGAAACGAGCGATTCTTGTAGGCTACACTCCCTCTGGATTCATTTTGCTCAGGCCTGAAGAAGGTAAATTTTACGAGAGTAGAGACGTACGCTTCAACGAAAAACTTGTTTATGGGGATAAATACCGTAAACAAAGTATTAAGGACTGGGAGTTCGAATCTGTTGAATTCAACAGAGAGAATTGGTTCGTTGAATTCGATCAAGAAACGAGTGAAAATTTATCAGAATTCTCAAAACCGGAGGGAGAGGTCAAAAGAAAACGAGGCAGACCAAAGAAGAATCCGATTAATCCCGAAAACGTGATGTCTAAGAAAACGAGAGGAGACGACGATGCGGTTGCGAACGAAGAGCTGAACGAAACGGGAAAGGTACAGATATCTGATGGGATGAGCGAAATGGACGACCCGAGCTATCACGCTCTATTGGCCAAAATCAACCAAGATCCGTCCTCGTATCAAGAAGCTATGCAAACGAGGGAAAAGGCCAAATGGCAAGATGCGATCAATGAGGAATTGTCGTCTATGAAAGAGAATGAAGTCTGGACACTGGTTGACAAAGCGGAAATTGAGTCAAAACATAAAAAACCCAATGTGATAGACTCAAAATGGGTTTTTAAAAGGAAAAACGAAACAGGCGGCCCTACAAAATATAAAGCTAGGCTCGTCATAAGAGGCTTTAAGGATCTCAAAAGGAACGATCTTACAGAAACGTATGCACCGGTTTCTCGCTTAGCTCTGGTGAGATCTGTATTTGCCATTATCAACAAACACGATCTAGACGTCGTTCAACTTGATGTAAAAACTGCATTTCTATATGGAACAATAGATAAGGATATCTATATGGAGATCCCGGAGGGCACAGAACATGACGAGATAACACGGCGTACAAAAGTATGCAAATTGCAAAGAGCATTGTATGGATTACGCATCAGTCCTAAAAGATGGAATATTCGATTCACCGAAGTAGCAAAACGAGCTGGATTGATGTCACATGATACAGAGCCTTGCCTTTTCACATGGCGAGAAGAAAGCAAATTCCTGATTCTGCTACTGTACGTTGACGACATGCTGGTGGCGAGTAACGACGAGAAAAAGATGCTCGAGGTCAAGACAGTGCTTAAAAGGGAATTTAAAATCACAGAATTCGGTACTCCGAAAACGTTCTTGGGGATCGAGATCGAAAGAACAAGAGAAAAAGAAGAGATACTCTTAAAGCAGGAGATGTATATTACAAAGATCCTGAAGAGATTCAAATTTGAAGACATGCATCCGCAACGTACTCCGATGGTTACCACGCAGGTAGCGAACAAAGAGCGGAAATTACGAGAAGAAATTAACGAGAGCAAGCCAGTAGAAAACAGCCTATACCGTGAAGCGATAGGGAGTCTTCTGTACCTGGCTAATGCTACGAGACCAGACATAATGTACTCGGTTAATGTGTTAAGTAGACACCAGATAAACCCAACAGACAACGAATGGCAAATGGTTAAACGGGTATTCAGATACCTTAAAGGCACAAAGAGTCTGGGATTAACCTTCATGGGAAATCGGAACGATATGGAAGCTTATTCAGATGCAAGTTTTGCGGACTGCAAGGGCTCTCTTACGACCAGTGGCTATGTCGTCAGGTTGTATGGGGACGCAATAGCTTGGAAGACGCACAAGCAATCATATGTCGCTTTTTCGACGTGTCAAGCGGAGTATATTGCCATGAGCGAGGCATGCCAAGAACTGATTGCATTGGACAATTCCTTGAAGCTGATCCTCAGTAACTCCTTCTGCCCGATCACACTTTGGTGCGACAATAAAGCAGCTGAAGCTAGTGCAAAAATGAGTGGGAGTGGCAAATTGAGGCACATGACGGAGATCAAGGAACACTACATCCGAGAATGTGTTCAACGCAAATTAGTGGAGATCAAATGGATATCTTCAAAGGGACAGCTAGCAGATATCATGACAAAACCCCTCTCATTTGAACTGCATGACCGACTAGCTTGCAGCATTATGAATAAAAGAGAGAAATCGCGAACGAACTTAAAGGATTAGTAATAATTGAAACCTGTAATGAATTTTTATTTGTGTTTTCCATATTGGTTACAGGTGGTAAGAAATAACGAGAGCCGACGCTAGTGCGGGAGGGAGTGTTAGAAGTAGGCGCCCTCATCGTACGGCCCTTTTTTCTTACACCCCCACTTCTCACGCTCGGGACCCCGGCTACGAAGGGTTTGACTGCCTAACGAACAGCGAAAGAATACGGACCGAGAGTTACAACGAGCGATACTTTATTCTCCTATTATTACCATATAACGTGTGCCAATTCTAACGAATAAATACTTTATAAATACGGGAGTTGTTTTCCTTTGGCCGTACAAAGACTAATTCCAAAAAATAAAAAATCTGGAAAAAAATTTTGCCAAAGTTACACGTGATTAAAAAAACATTTGAATTCTTTTTTCCATCTACTTCAGCATTGCTATATATAAATCACATTTTTTATGAAATTTTTTTATTTCGCTACGGGCTATAGCCACATAAATTCTGAAGAGACTTAAAATAAAAAGTTGAATTGGTGAATTTTTTTTGAGATATCGTGACAACTAATTTTTTGGGCTCTCATTCAACGGCGCCCCTAGCCACTATTTTTTTTAATTTTCTAGTGCTAAAATATTGCATAATTTTTCGAATATATGGATAAATATTTTCTCTGATCCAATGCCAAACAGATGCAATACCTTTCAAAAAAAAAAATTGAAAAATGTCTCTAAAAAGGAGACTCCCTCATTTAGCGTTGTGATATATTGAAAACGGTAGCAGAATCTGTTTTCACTGGCAAGATATAAATGTTATCATTATTTACTTTTGCAGTAATTACAGCATTATAGAAAAAATGGCCATCCATGTAAGAAAATTTAGAACAATGCAACATTTCGCGGAAAAAATCATATTTGCACTTTCATTTTGATAAATATTCACACCAAGTTCTGCAATAACTGCTAGTATGAGAAATGTATTAATCTTCCGACATGTGTATTTCGATATGACCCTGTTTTCCTGTTTTTCTGAGAGTAAATAATACTTGTACTTTGATTATAGATCATCGGAGTGTTTTGGAAAAAAAATTGAGTGCTCTCGACGGGGTATTGTCTCCGGAAAAACTCGTAACGACAAACTCATCTCGAATAATAGATGAAAATAAGGAAAACGAAGTAAGTACTAATAAAAAAGGCAATTTTCAATTTTGTAATCGCAACGAAAAACGAAAGCTTTTAATAAATTTTCGTTTTGAAGAAAACATCAGACAGAACCTATGATCGACTGATTGAACAGAGTCAATCTCCGAATACAAGAACATCACCTATTGCGTCCGGTTCCCGTAATGTAATATCCCAGACAACTCATGGAAACGACGGGAGGCGTGGAATAGTCTCGGGAGTCAATGCTAAACGAAAACTGAATAGTGATAGTGATTCTGCTTCCCAAGAAGAACAGGGACCAAGATCTGTAATGTCGGGTTGTGCTCCGATCAATTCGAACCGACGAACGAAAAAATTATACCCAACGCGTGAAGGTATAATGGTAAACAGCTTATAAATTCAAAAAAAAATTATTTCTGATCTATTATTAACTATATTAATTATTTTCAGGCAACGAACAGATCATAGAAACTTTAATCGATATCCAAAAAGAGATGAAGAAAATACGAAAAAAACATTCGAGAAAACGTGACTATTCATCTACCGATTCAAATGAAGACGAACTGGTACGTAAATAACTATTTATTAGAATAAGGATTGTCAAAGGGTGGTATACGATTGCCGAATTTCACCTGATGGCCACTTAGAATCAAAGAAATTATTTTCCACGTGTTACTTTCGAAGCCTGAATTTTTCATAGCCAATAATCACATTTACTAACTACACGGAGAGAAAAATCTGAGAAAAATTACCCTGCTGTTACTATAATCGTGATGTAAAAGACACCTAATGCAGTTTTTATTGATGCATGTTACAAAAGTTATGGGTTTTTATGAAAAAAATTACTATCTTGCTTAGAAACTATGTATTTCGGCAGCACAAAATTTAAAATGTGACGACGCATTTTTCTGATGCAGCACCGTAAAAATTTGGACCTTGCAATTTTTCATCTGCTCTTACAAAAAATATACTACGCATTAAAAAAAAATATATCCTTCAGAATCATTGAATTTAAAATGTAATAGCGAATTTTTCAAATGCAGCACATTAAAAATTCGAGCTTTAAAATTTTTTATTTGCGACCGCAGAAAAATTTATGGTGTCATGGGAAATAAATTGAAGACAGCGGAGAAATTTTACCGTGCTGTATTAGAAAATGCTTTAAGTATCATAGGGTACAATAAGCGCGCGACGCCTCTGAGAGATGGGTCGAATTTAACCGACCCAGGTAATAATCTGTGTGTACACAGGACAATGAAAACTGTGGGGAAAACCCGGAGTTTCAAATTCTTCTTTCTCTGCTTACAGGAGAGAAAGAATATAACGGATACTCTTTTCTACGCAAAAGAATGTAGTGGACAGTCGAGTTTCAGTGCTCATGTGAAACACATCCAGTGCAAGTGAAAGTGAATTCGTTAGTATCATTTAAGAAGAATATCGCATCATTTTATCGTTTTATATGTTTTATCATTGTATGGCGTCGGTCAGTGAAGATCGATTTATTTTATATTGAAAACATGACGCAAACGAACGAGGTTACGATCTTAGTTTATTTTTCATTCATATAAAACGAATTGCCCAGTTTTATGGTTCGCGTTTTCTTATCGTTGTCGCTACAGACTTCTACAAAGAATTGTGACGAGTGTTTCTTCTTTTCTATACAGCATATACGAAGACATTTTGAGACACCCACCATCACAGAAAATGTAAGTTGATGAGTTTTATCATATGCTATGTTCCTGAATTATTGAATAATTCCATTTTATTAAAAAGTATATATTTATAAAAATACTTCATCGTTTTACATTTTAAAACGGCTGCAAGGATTTCGATGAAAATTATGGATTCAAGTTTTTTCAATATTTTTTTTTTGTTTCTTCGTTGAGAAAATGTATTATGGGGCTCTTTTCGTTTTTTTAGTATAATGTCAATAATATGCTATCGTGATTGACTCGATTCGATATTGTATTAATAAACTTTTGGAAAAGAATTCCCGAACAAAAAAAGTACAGAAGCATAAAAATATGAAGAACTTAAAATTATTCGAAAAAATTCAGAAACTCGATATAACCAGATATGCGATAGTTTAATTTTCCACTACTATATTACACTTATTAATATACTACTATATTACAATTTTGGAATAAAATATGAAAATTATTGGACAAAATTAAATAGAAAAAAATCAATTTACAGCCTGTATATCGAACGCTTTTGAGAACTGGGGAAGGGAAAAGCGTCATCAAATATTATCAGCAGCATGGTCGACTGAAAAAAAATGTACGGAATAGGTTGACTCGCTGCGTAGTGACTGCCGAAAAGGATCGCCAGTTAGAGAGCGTTTTCGCAACCCCGGAGAATGATATTTTGTCGACGTTCAAGTGAGTTAAAGATTTAGCTTATTTTCTCCCTCTTAAGACGTGGGCTTATAAATATTGATATTCATTTTTTTGCTTTCAAGAATAAATCAAGCTACGTTTACTACCTGGGCGAAAAATATTGAAGATCTTTTCCCCGGGGAATGTCGATTTCTATATTATACGCCGTATAAAGGATTATGGGTCGACACAGTTTCCAGTGAGGGCACAATAATCAAGCGAAAGCGAAAATTGAATGCATCTGGCACTTTGTACGAGCACTACGGGTATCTCCTGGGTAAACTGCGCAATCAGGGTCTGCTCGCAACAAACAGTACCGAAATTAATCATGCAGAAATTCCGGAAACTGTAACAGGTGTGTATTGCTTGCGTAGTAATTTTTGTTCGTTAGAAATAAAGGATAATTAATTTTTTGATTCTCTTATATTTTCTGCTTCGCTTCAATTTTTTTCTCAGAGGAAAATCAACGCGCCGTCGACTGGCTGGCAAACAATCTCGGGCCATCGGACACTGTGAAACTGCACTGGGAAAACTCGCGTGCAGCGCGTAAAAGTTTGTTGGATCGAGGTTGTACCGTGCACTCGTATTTCGAGAAATTTCCGGTATTAAAAACCATCCTCGGGGCACAATTGGTAAGAATTTTTTATCTCAAGCTGATTGACAAATTCGTGCTTTATTTCATTGGCCGATAACGCAAAAATTTTAATTTTTACAGCTTGCATCAGATTTCGACGCTTCTTACTCAGACCGAGACGAAATTTCATACAACCGATGGGATACAGCGAGAGATGTCTTGATCGAAAGTATCAAGGATTCCAAAAAAATAGCAGGTGACGACGCCGGGCTTTTTCACGCTATACCATACATTGCTCAAGACGCGAAAGACGCAATTTTGTTGTACTTATTGCCATACATCATTTCTGCGCCGCGGACTCGTTCGGGATCTGAAAAAATCACCATCCGAGAAAAGCAAGAGGCTTTTTTTATTCACGTCGATGCGCCAGGTGACATTGAAAACGCACTAATAAGGTATCGTGAAATTTGCGCGTCGAATAAAACGACTCTCCAACCAATTCCGGTTGCAGTGGGTCCCTTAAATAACCTCGAGGCATTTCACATTTACATTAACGACGATATTGAAAAACCAACAATATATTCAGCATCATCCATGCTGGATTGCGTTTTTCAAACTTTGAAAATATTCTTTGCGCTCAATTGCGCTTACGCCGCCAGAGCAGACGCAATTTGGAAATTTGTCCAAAAAGCGATTTTTAACATCGACTTGCCGAGAGACAAGTGTAACCGAACAACCGACGCGATAATCGCAAGAATTTCCTATTTAACAAATGCAGGAGATTAAAATATCCCCCCAACGTATTAAACGATAAAAAAAAATGTTTACTTGCAAATCTTGTAAGGATTGTTCCAATAATTTGAAAGATTATATGACACACATGCGTAGCAATCATGAATCGGAAAATAGTTTTGCATGCAGTGATAAAACATGTTTAAGAATTTTTAAAACTTTATCCTCAATGCGCTCTCATATCATAAATACGCATCTTGAAATTAGTAGCAAACCACCGCAGAAAAAAATTAAACTTATGGACTGTTGTCCGAGAAATATCATACTCGACGATAAAACCAAAACTGATGAATTGATTCAAAATGAAACCCGTACAGAAAATATTTCCGCAGATTGTCATACGAGTGAACAAAAAACAGAAGATTATTCTTCTATCGAAAAGTTTGTCAATTTCTCCGCAAAAATGTTCGATTCCCCTGATATATGTCGGAATCGTTCAATCGAAATAATTAACGAAGCCCGTCAGCTCGCAAAAGACCTTCTGAAAGAAACGATTCAAAGTGCCAGTACCAGTTTCGATTTGAAAAATGATACGAGTAGCTTGCAGGCCAATAAAGAATTTATGATCCACTTGAACAATACAGCAACAAACGTGTGTAATAATCTTGATTCAATGAAAACGGAATATCACTTTTTTTCCGAATTTAAAAAACGTAAAATTTTCATTCCGCCAGAATCTTATATTTTAGGCGAACGAGGAGATTTTCGGCGTAGCAACGAAACATTTAAATTTAAAATGATCCCGGTGACTGCCCAATTTATTCCCTTAAGAACAGTTTTTGAAAAGTTTTTCCAATTGCCAAAAATTTTTCCTGAAACCCTACAATATATTGAAACACTAAAATCTGAAAACATCACAATTTCAAACTTTATACAAGGAGAGATTTGGGCTGATCTCAGTGCTAACGATGATGATAAAATCTTTTTTCCATTATTTTTGTACTTTGATGATTACGAAAATAATAATCCGCTGGGCAGTCATCGCGGGGTATCAAAATGTGGAGCCATTTATGCTTCAATCCCTTGCTTACCACCAAGATTCCAATCGAAACTGGAGAACATTTTTTTATTCGGCTTATTCAACACTCTTGATCGCAAGCATGTTAAAAATAATATAATATTCTCCAAAATTAAAGATGAACTCGAATTTTTACAAAACACAGGCATATCAATTAATTTTCAAGGCAATTCAGTCAAATTGTATTTTCGATTGGCCCTAGTACTGGGAGATAATTTGGGCCTTCATTACTTGTTGGGATTAACAGAAAGTTTTAATCAGAAAAAATTTTGTCGCTTTTGTTTAACTGATCGACGGGACATTCAAAATGTTTTCTCAGAGGACCAATGTGAACTACGGTCTCAAGCCAATTATGAAATTGATTTGTTAAAAAATGACACACAAGAAACCGGGATCGTAGAAAAATGCGTATTCGAAGGAATCGGAAATTTCCATCTTATGAAAAATATAACGGTCGACGTAGTCCACGATCTCCTAGAAGGATTTTGCAGATACGATTTAGGACGCATCCTAAATTATTATCTGAAAGAAAAAATTTTTACATTGCTGCAATTAAATAATTATATAAAAGGCTTCAATTACGGTCCAATAAAAAACAAACCGACGGAAGTTTTACAATCTCATATGAAGGAAAAAAAAATAATAATGTCCGCCTCTGAAATGTTCACTTTGGTAATGCATCTGCCAATTATAATCGGTCATTTAATTCCCCATGAAGATACAGTTTGGCAGTTATTATTGAGCATGCAAAAAATGATCACAATTGCAATGAGTTCCTGCGTTGAGAAACACACTCATCTGGTACTGAATATAAAAATAACAGAATACCTAGAATCGCTTTCCGAAGTGTTTCCCGAGTCACTCAAACCAAAACACCATTTTTTAGTCCACTATGCAAGAGTGATGCGTTATTGCGGTCCCTTATCGAAAATATCAACGATGAGATTCGAAGCGAAACATCGAGAGGCTAAAATCTCATCTCGGTCAGCAATAAGCCGGGTGAACGTTTGCAAAAGTATAGCAATAAAACACCAATTGCGACAAAATTACCGATTTCTAAAAAATGAAACAGCTGAAAAAATTACTTTCAATTCAAAATCCGTTAAAACCATTCGTTTGATTGATTTAAAAGGATATTTTCATCTCTCTGCATTGTTACCTCCAACGCTCAAAAGAATGATAAACATTCATACTGTAAACAAAGTAATGTATGAAGGAGTAATAATTCAAATAGGAACAATTGTAATGAGTCCAAGCGAAGAAGAGCCCGTCCCAAACTTTTACAAAGTAGATGATATCATAATTGAAAATGTACATGACGTGTATTTAGTTGTAAAAAAATTACAATGCGTACTTCCTGATGAGCATACAGGGAGTTATTCTTTGTATGGCGAAGTGTATTCATGGCAGATTTTAAGCATGTGCGATTTTTCTAATTTTGTTTTCACGAATCTCGTACGCGCAGCCACCGGTGCTAAATATATTATAAAAAATTTTTATTAGTTTTAGTCAGTGTTTAATAAATAAAAAAGTTATATCAACATATTATGTCATTTTTTCAAAAACCAACCCTTTATCGCCGTAAGAAAGTGAGCGCTTAATTAAGTAATGGATTGATTATTGCATCAAAATGTTCAAGGGCAGCCTGGGAAAAATGTGATAGCACGGAAAAAGGTGATACAGCGATTTTTGATCAATTTTTTGTTGTTTTTATGCAGACTAAGCTTTGAAAAAATACTGAAGCTTTCGTGTTTTCAAAATATCGTTTAATCTACATAAAAAAAAAAAACAAAAAATTAATCGAAAACTGCAGTGTCACATTTTGCCCCAGCTTCCCCTATATGTATTTAAAATATGTATAGATATATAAAAAAAAAAAATATATATATATATATACATATAGATTTATATATAATATATGTATTATATATATATATATATTTATATTTAAAAAAAACAGGAAAAATTATAAAAAGGTTTCAAAATTATTCTTTGACATACAGGATAAATATTGTTTGCGTTGACCAGAGAAAATTAATCATGCGCGGAGAAAATTGTACCATGCTAGCGCGGAGAAAATTTTACTGTGCTAGCACGGTAAAATTTGTACCGTGCTAGCGCGGAGAAAATTTTACCCTGCTAGCACGGAAAAATTTTCTCCGCGCTAGCACGGTAAAATTTTCTCCGCGCATGATTAATTTTCTCTGGTCAACGCAAACAATATTTATCCTGTATGTCGAAGAATAATTTTGAATCCTTCTCATAATTTTTCTAACGCTGGCAGTTCTCATCACGTTTATTAGAAAGCACGGTAACTTTTTCCAGAAATCCCTGTAAAAATTCTAAGTTTTTTCTCTCCGTGTAAGCCGACATTGTTCACGTTGGAAAAAAATTCGGAATTTAGCAAAAATGACCATATCTCATAAGAAAATCGACTCCTATTTACTATTCTTATCGTCTTTAACATTGATTGATACCCAGATTGAAATCGGCGGAAGAGATAGCGAAATATTTATAACGCACGACCAATGGAGAGCAGCCAAAGCTGCATCCACGTACACGGCAATGGGAATAAGTTTGCTCCTGTCACTTTTCCCAATGAGAATCCTTCTACGCAGCAACTTAAAAGGAGGGGCCAATAAAACAAAGAAAGGGGAAAACGTCGTTCGGTACAAACCACTGGATCCAAAGGTCCTCGCGGCTTTATATTGTTAGTAATTTATATTTATCAACAAAAGAGAATATTTGACTTTCACTTTTTTAAATTATACTAACATAGGAAAGAAACGATTGTATGTATCGCCATGCAATTTAATATTATTTGCACCATTTTTACATACACATACGGGCTTTTATATTGTTTCAGACGAGGTTCGAAAGCGTTGGAAAACTTTTAACAGTACGATACTTGGTATGGCTATTAATAATAAGTTATCTCAACTGCGAGCAGCACAGAAAAAAACACGGGTTACCGAGGTACGGATTTTTCAGCACATAATACTACCGATTTAGTTTTTATTTCCCTACTAAACAAAACAAGTGATACAAAATATTATATTTCCAACTCAAACGTGAAATTAGGCAATTTCGGTCACCTGATAAAAATGAAAAAAAAAAAAAATGAAAAAAAAGCTGTTTCTCAATGAATGACGTGCGAGTTAGGAAATGGCGAATAATTTTTCCACTAGTGGGCAAAAACGGTTTTTGCCCACTAGTGGAAAAATGGTTCATCATTTCCAAGCTTCACATTATTCATTGAGAAATATGCCGTGTTTTGTTCATTTTCAGCAGGCGGCTAACATCGCCTATTTTCACATTATCGTTGAAAAAAATATTATGTGCAACTCGTGGGCAATGACGATTCTGAGTTCGCGTGATATCCGCACTCGCCTTCGACTGGTGTGGCTAACTTCACACTCACTCAGAATCGTCATTTTTGCCCACTCGTTGCACAATATACTATTTCAATTAATTTTAGGTACGCGATGGTGGAAGCGATAACAACGATTCTCATACTGATCCATAAACAATATACGTATTCCGATGGATAAGTGGGACATCCCGTTCTACGTTTCTTCATTACGTTTCTATTTTATATAATCTAATATCAAAATCTAACAATCTAGTATTAGTATTGGTATTACTTTTTTCTTACCGTAACATAAACAATGTAATAAAGTGTGCTCTTTCAAAACTTGCCTGTATCGTAGTATTATCCTGTTTTTATATTGATATTTACCATTTACGAGTGTATGTATTTGAGGAATAAACATACACGACGCAAATATTCATTGTATACGCCAAATAGATATTATGTACCCAAGATGAATAAAAGATACATACGTTTGCGTATGTTTCGCATAGCTGCTATACAAAAATAATGGACTTTATATATATTTTATATACATATATAAATATATTCTATGGATAGTGCATACTTGTATTGAATGTATAATAAATATATAATAAATATATATTACAAATATTTACTATATATCCAAGATTTATATGCAATATTTAAATTATTTAAAATAAATATAAAATACATATATATAATAGATACTTCAAATCTATGTAAAACATATAAATAATTTATGATAAATACAAAACACAAATATTTAATATATATCTCAGATATATATTGGATATATAAAAAATGCATAATTCTGTTGAACCAATTTATATCAAAAATATATTATTTATATATTTATCATATATGTATGCATATATTAAGCGGCAGAAAGTTCGATATCTCTCATATATTTTAAATATATAATTCGTACATAATATACATCGATTATATATGTCACATACATATTCCATACATTGATAAATATATTTTTAATATACGTTATTTCCGTGGGGGACGTTTAACTACAAAAAGGTTATTTTTCCTAAAAACTCTTCAGACTATTATAAATTGGTATACTATTTGATAAGTTTATAATTATTAAATTTTAAGAATACATTCCTTTTCTTTTGCAGCAGCCATGTGCTTCAGCGTTACTGCATGCGCCAGTAACGCAAGTAACGACAGCAAAGGGACAGAACTCACAGTTTTTTGACCGGGGAAATAGGCAGGGAAAATAACCAACATGTTTCGCAGAAAATGTTAATCACGAGTTGCAGAAAAATCAGTTATATGATCACGATATATTACTAATATATTATTTCTTATTCATTTCACTTATTACTTCTCGGTACAATCAGAAAAATAGTGATTTATTGACAATATATATGAATCATATGAATTTAAATGAAACATTATCCAACGTAAATTGTTCTAGTAATTTTTGGCAAAAATCTGTTTTTGACATTTTGAACAAGCAACATCCGTTGCTCGTGAGTTCGACTGTCGCCAAACTCGTCCGTCGAGGCAAATGGACGTAAAAAATTTAACGCAATTTCTTACAATAATTATTATTATCTTTTACAATTTTTACCGTACTTGTTTAAACAATTATTATTATTTATTGGCACTTACCACTGTGTGTAGAGTGAGAAACGAAAGTTTTTTTTATCACGCAATAATGTAGCTGACATGAGCTGCGTTTATCGTACCACGTGGTGGTCGACAGAAATCAGCTTCGTATGTAGCGAACGGATGCATGCGACGTAGCCGGGAGGGAGAGAGAGAAAGCGAGAAAGAGAGAGAGAGAGAGAGAGAGAGAGAGAGAGGGAGGGAGAGAGAGAAAAACAGCGTAAATTTATACTGCTGTCGTTAGAGTCAGAGAACCGGGGAAGGTCGTTTCTCGTTAATTTGACGCTCGTCAAGCTCGTTCGTCGATCTACATCGACGAGTGTTTTATTAGAAACGATTCGCGCCAAACTAATAACGAACAGCCGATACGGTAGGATTTATAGGACGAGCTGCGCAAGTTTTGTCATGAATGACCTCAAACTTAATGACAACTTTTCAGAGTAACGGTTAAAATAAATAACAAACGGCACACTGCATATTGTGAGATGAAATTAGATTTCGGTGAACATTTATTGAAAGAGAAGTAAGAAAAAAATGCAATGAACAAACAAATATGAATGAACTAAAACAAAATAGTATTTTGTGCACCTATGGCGTCAAGTGGGCTATATTAGACGGAGTATGGAGTTTCCAGTACGAGTCAGAGGCGAGCTAGCACGAGTCGAAGGCGAGTGCATCTGCGAGCCGAAGACGCGTACTACAATCACACTTGGTGAAAAAGCCCAATTAGCCCTTGGTGAACACCATATTTTTTGTGACACATGCATTATATCTGCGTTCAAAAGGCCAAAAAGAAGACTTGATGGCCCGCTTATTTAAAAAAATGACACTTTAGGCCCGCTTCACGGCTCTAAAAACGCAGAAATCGTGCATGTGTTACCAAAAATATGATATGTCCCCCCAACTGGCTTAATTGGAAGGCTTAGTCTCAAGGAGCAGCTGTAACTGCGTCTTGCGCACGCGCTTCATTTTTGTAGGGACGACAATATCCGTACACTGTCCTCGCAATTCTGCCTCATTCGAGTCTGGATATGGAATCTGCAAGGGACGCGAGACAACAGATGATGTGCTCATAGTTTGAAACTTCAGACTAATAGACGCGACAGCGTCTCGTTTGAAAACAACGAAAAGTTGAAGCGCTGTCACGCGCCATGGCCAAAAAAATAAAATCTGGTGCCATCCAATGAAAGTAATGTAGAAATATATGAACAAATGACAATTCAACGACACTTTTATCGTTCTTGTAAGACCTCTCTCACGCATATTCCTACCGTTTCGCTGTCCCGGCACGGAAAAGTAAAGGGCGATTGGGGAGTTTCTTCGCCATGAGTAGCACCCCGCAAGGAACCTGCAACGCCCGCTCGATTTTTTTCCGGTTCCCCTCTTTTACGGAGATGAATTTGCTTTTTTTGAGTGTCGGTTCGGGGGCTGATGGGATTGCGAATTAAAATATCGTTGTTATATCGTGTTGGACGTTACATTATGTTGTCTGGGATGCTGATAATGTAAAAATAACGTACGAATAGAGGGCATCAGCAGACTCACGTGGCTGAATAAGAATTTGTAAGTGCCTTTGGGCTGCTATGCCAATTTGTTCGAACGTTTGACTGCGTAAAAATAAATAAATTTTCTTTAATGTGACTTATTACACGAAGAAAATATTTTATTTTATTTCTTAAATTTATTCTCAAAAACACATTTCTTAAATGATATTTATGAATTAACAATAATGATAATTAATTATTTTGAATTTAGTCGAGAGACGTCTTTAGGAATTCGTGAAATAATTTACTAGTCCCGATAAATATGAACATTATGAAATGAAATTATTAATAATAATAATAATAATAATGAAGACTTCGATTTTATTAATCACAATTTTTGTAATTTCATTCACTTATTAATTCGATTTTTAAATTCATTAAACCCAGCTATTTCCTGTTTTTTTTTTGTGCAGTTCTGAAGTAAGTCGATGGTATCGTACTTTGAAAAAAGGTAATATAGTAGTGAGGAGACGTTCGTGTTATTAGATTCGTCGTTCAGAAAGGTTATTTCTCAATCACATATTCTTCAGCTGACGAGTAACAAAATATACCAACTTTTATACCTAACTCACACGATTCTATACTTTTGTAAAGGAATTCTCTCTTGCTGAAGGCAGTATTAACTTTGAAACGCGAAATAAATGTGAATGATAAACGTGAATCTATTGTTCTATCTATTTGTTTTTACTTGCCCTTCTATACTTACAGACAAATGTCTGGATAAACGTTTAACATTCGAGTGCAATTTAACGATATGTATTTTTCTTACGTCGTATGCCAATAATGTTGTCGGCAAAAGATGAATGAATAGGAATTTTTTTCTTTCATTGAAATGTACATTTTTTTATAACAAAAAAAAAAACAATAAGTATTTTTTTTATTTTCCAATCGATTATCAGTTTCTATAAAATTTGAACGATGTTCCAATCGCGAGGTATTATCGATTGAAAAATAGCGGATGTAAAAAATCATAACATTTCAGTAATTTAATACTCCGAAGGGTGGGGGGGGGGGCGAAGAAATGAAAAATCGATCACTGAAGGTACTTTCATATAGCATTGAAAATCTGATTTTTAATCAACTGTTGAATTTACAAAAGGAGTTATTACGATTTTAGTTTATTAAAAGATCCCTCTAAGATATTACGGTGAATGAAGAATCGTAATTAAATAGCCCAAAATCATAGCATCCATGTATAAGCCAATGAATGGGAGTAACGTAAAGAATGAAATTAATGCAGTTACTCCCTACATTGAAGTGAAATTAAGTTTTTCGTATGATAAAAATTTTTCATACTCACAACTCATGTTGTTCCGACGAATTTGTTGTCAAATTTTTTTCGTTAATAAGATCGACAATCCGATTTTGATATCGACGCAGAAAACTCGAAATGCATCGTTTTCTTTTCGGTGGAAGTGGATTCCGATACACGAAACCGCATAATTTGGCGAGCTGCTGTTGAGTAACGCTGCGAGACCCCGACAACTCATTCGCAAATGGAACC
This sequence comes from Rhorus exstirpatorius, assembly GCA_963564615.1. NCBI lineage: Eukaryota > Metazoa > Arthropoda > Insecta > Hymenoptera > Ichneumonidae > Rhorus > Rhorus exstirpatorius. The sequence continues at coordinate 1,352,466 of OY751322.1, forward strand.
AAGCCGATGACAATGCGTCCGAGAATTTCAGGGACATACAGGACGTTACATTCATATTTTTTTTGGTCCTTCCTTGCATACGAGACTTCCATGGAATTACTCATTTTAGCGTATGTGTTGAGGACGAACGATTATAAATAAACACCGCAGAGGAGATCACGGTGACGGAACGTCAAGATGAATAAAAACAATTGAGTACGAATCGACCCATGATAATTTCACAGCAGATATTATGAAAAATAAAATAACATCAGATGACGCGTCGCTACCACGACTCGAGACAAGTATTTCGTAGAATATACCAAAATGTCGAGAGGAGTCTCTAAATATTGTATACGCCTCAAAAGTTATGCACGGGGGTATGCCTATATAAAACGAAAGTTAATTTCCGAATTGTGAACGAATGATGCGGACATCGGTTACGATATTGGCGCAAATATTTTTATTGTTTTTCTCTTTCGATCGGTACCGAATGAAATGTTGTAGCTATTGATATATGAGAGATAGCGCATCTTATTCATTATTTTCGATACCACTTTGCACGAAACTTTCGCACGTAACTGTCAAACAACCCAAAACGGAAACCTGATGGGCTCCGAAGGTTGAGTACTACCTTCGAGAATGCTGTAACATTCCCCCGGAATAAATTAGTTTTCCGAATAGTCGTTTCCGTGATTATTTTATCACATAATTATTGGATAGTGTCTACAGTATACACATAAATGAAACACTATGTTTTTCCAAGTTTCAGCATTTATCAGCAGTGGCAATAGTGAGGCGACAAAGGCGACGAATTACCCGAGAATAGAAGGCGAGACAAAAAATGCCTCGTCTCGGAAATTGACGTTTATGGTCTTGATATACTCGAAAAGTGAAAACACGACGAGGATATTGTCTTGACCGTTAGGAATTGCTGGCCCCTAATAGTATTTCACGACTTTTCATGCAGAACTTGCGAATTGTTTCACAAGTAAAAACAAACATGGCTGTGGGGTTTTTTGGGTGTCAAATCATATTTAACGAACTTTTATACAACACTCACGATTTCTTTCAACTCTTTAATTTTCAAAATGTGAATCACGACATGGAGGTGCTCGTTTTCCGATAGTAGGAAATGAAACAAAAATAGCCATTGGGTCCATCTGATTGCTGACATCATGTCATAACTTTTCTTGCCATACTCGCCATTTGTTTCACCTCCTGAGGGCAAGAAGTAGAAATCTCAATACACGTATGCTCGTTACCAAATGTGATAGAATAAGGAAAAAATCGCTGTTGGGTTTTTCAAGTCTCTAACAATATTTAACGGTTTTTAATGCACCACTCACATTTGTTCCGCCTCGTAATGTGTCCAAACGTGAATAGTGAGATCGGGCTGCTCGTTATGCGATGGTAGGAAATGAAACAAGTATGGACGGTGGATAAATCGAATTCCTTGCATTATTTTATAATTTTTCGTGCTATACTCGCCTCTCGTTTCACCTCATACAGGTGAAAAGAGGACATCTCAAGATACGTATGCTCGTTATAAAAACTTAATGAATGAAAAATAAATGGATAAAGGGTTTTTGCAGCCTCTCATAGCATGTAACAACTATTAATGCACCAATCACGTTTGATTTAGTCTCCTGACGTGTCCAAATGTGATTCTCGAGGTTAGGCTGCTCGTTATGCGATGCTAGGAAATGAGACAAGTATGGTCATTGGCTCCATCATATTCCTGACATTATTATATAATTCTTCGTGCCTTACTCGCTACTTGTTTCACCTCGTAAGGGTGAAATGTGGGAATCTCGAAGCACGTATCCTCGTTACCAAATATAAATAAATAAAAAAAAAATTGCTGTAGGGTTTTTCAAGTCTTCAATAATAATTAACGGTTTTGAATTCAGCACTCACGATCAAGTTTTTCTCCCAATGTGTGTAAATGTGAATCACAAGATCGGGCTGCTCGTTATGCAATGTTACGGAATGATACAAGCAAAGAAATTGGGTCCATATAATTCCTGATATTATTTTACAATTTTTCGTACCATACCCGCCAATGTTTCACCTCTTAAGATGTTCACATTTGAATCTCAAGATCGAGCTGCTCGTTACGCGATGATAGGAAATAAAACAAGCATGGACATTGGGTCCATCTCATTCTTGGCAATATTATATCATTTTTCGTGCCATACTCGAAATTTGTTTCAACTCCTATCTAAATTCCCGCATGCTCTGTATCAAAAGCTAATACATGAAACAAAAATAGCTGTGGTGCTTTTCAAGTCTCTAATAATATTCAACAATTTTTAATACACAACTCACGATTTGCTTCACCTCGTAATGTGTCCAGAAAATGTGATTCTCGAGATGGGGCTGCTCGTTATGCGATGGAAGGAAATAAAACAAGCATGGACATTGGATTAATCAGATTCCTTGCATTATTTTATAATTTTTCATGCCTTACTCGCCACTTGTTTCACCTCCTGAGGGTGAAAAGTGGGAATCTTAATACACTTATGCTCGTTACCAAATGTGAATAAATGAGAAAAAAATCGCTGTAGGGTTTTTGAAGTCATCAATAATAATTAACGTGTAAATGTGTGTAAATGTGAATAGGAAGATCGTGCTGCTCGTTAGGCGATGTTACGAATTGAAACAAGCATGGACATTGGGTCCATCTGACTCCTGACATTATTTTTTAATTTTTCGTGCCATACTCGCCATTTGTTTCACCTTCTAAGGGTAAAAAGAGGACATCTCGAGATACGTATGCTCGTTTTAAAAACTTAATGAATTAACAAAAAAATCGCTCAAGGGTTTTTCAAGCCTCTCATAGTATGTAACAACTTTTAATGCAGCAATCACGGTATATTTTGTCTTCTAATGTGTCCAAATGTGATTTTCGAGATTGAGCTGTTCGTTACGCGATGGTAGGAAATAAAACAACCATGGAAATCGGATTTATCTGATTCCTTGAATTATTTTATAATTTTTCGTGCTATGCTCGCCACTCGTTTCACCTCCAAAGGGTTAAAAGTGGAAATCTCAACGCACGTATGCTTGTTAGCAAAAGCTAATAACTTAATCATAAATCGTTGTGGAGATTTTCAGGTCTCTGATAATAATTATCAATTTTTAATGCAGCACTCATGATTTCATTCCCCTAGTAATGTGTGAAAATGTAAATTTCGGGATCGGGCTACTCGTTATCCGATGTTAGGAAATAAAACAAAAAAAGCCATTCGATTCATACGATTCTTGACATTGCCTTATAATTTTTAGTGCCTCTTTTGCCATTTGTCTCACCTTTCAAGGTGACCAAATGTGAATCTCGAGATCGGGCTGCTCGTCATCCGAGGATAGGAAAAGAAAAAAACATGAACATTAGGTCCATCTGATTCCTAACGTTATTTTGTAATTTTTCGTTTCATACTCGTCATTTGTTTCACCTCTTAAAGTATTCAAATGTGAATCTCGGGATCGAGCTGCTCATTATCCAATCATATCCACTCATAAGAAATAAAACAAGCATGGAGTTTGGGTCCATCAGATCCCTGATATTATTTCATAATTTTTCGTGCTGTACTCGCCATTTGTTTCACCTCGTGAGGTGTCCCAACGTGAATCTCGGGATCGAGCTGCTCATTATCCGATTATAGAAAATGAAACAAGCATGGATTTTGGGTCCATCTGATTTCTTAAATTATTTTATAGTGTTTTGTGCTATAGTCGTCATTAGTTTCACCTCTAAAAATGTTTAAATGAGAATCTCGGGATTGAGCTGCTCATTATCCGATCATAGGAAATGAAACAAGCATAGACATTGGGTCCATCTGATGCCTGATATTATTTTTTAATTTTTCGTGCTATACTCATCATTCGTTTCACCTCTCAAAGTGTTTAAATGAGAATCTTGGGATCGAGCTGCTCATTATCCGATCATAGGAAATGAAACAAGCATGGAATTCGGATCCATCTGATTTCTAAATTTATTTTATAATTTTTCGTTGGATACTCGCCATTTGTTTCACCTCCTAAAGTATTCAAATGTGAATCTCGGGCTCGAGCTGCTCATTATTCAATCATATCATCCTATCCAATCATATCCAATCATAGGAAATGAAACATGCATGGAGTTTGGGTCCATCGGATCCCTGATATTATTTTATAATTTTTCGTGCTATACTCGCCATTTGTTTCACCTCTTGAAGTGTCCAAATGTGAATCTCGAGATCGAGCTGCTCATTATCCGATTATAGGAAATGAAAAAAACATGAACATTGGGTCCATCTGATTCCTGACATTATTTTGTAATTTTTCGTGCCATATTCGCGATTTGTTTCACCTCGTGAGGTGTCCAAATGTGAATCTCGAGATCGAGCTGCTTATTATGCGGACATAGGAAATGAAACAAGCATGCACTTCGGGTCCATCTGATTTCTGCAATTATTTTATAATTTTTCGTGCTATTCTCGTCATGAGTTTCACCTCTCAAAGTGTTTAAATGAGAATCTCGAGATCGAGCTGCTCATTATCCGATTATAGGAAACGAAAAAAGCATGGATTTCGGGTCCATCTGATTTCTGAAATTATTTTATAATTTTTCGAGCTATACTCGCCATTTGTTTCACCTCTTAAAGTGTTCAAATGTGAATCTCGGGATCGAGCTGCTCATTATCCGATCATAGGAAATGAAACAAGCATGGACTTCGGGTCTATCTGATCCCTGACATTATTTTATAATTTCTCGTTGCATACTCGCCATTTGTTTCACCTCTTAAAGTGTCCAAATGTGAATCTCGAGATCAAGCTGCTTATTATGCGGACATAGGAAATGAAACAAGCATGGACTTCAGATCCATCTGAATTCTGAATTTATTTTATAATTTTTCGTTGCATACTCGCCATTTGTTTCACGTCGTGAGGTGGCCAAATGTGAATCTCGAGATCGAGCTGCTAATTATGCGGACATAGGAAATGAAGCATGCATGGACTTCGGGTCCATCTGATCCCTGATATTATTTTATAATTTTTCGTGCTATACTCGCCATTTGTTTCACCTCGTGAAGTGTCCAAATGTGAATCTCGAGATCGAGCTGCTCATTATCCGATGATAGGAAATGAAACAAGCATGGACTTCGGGTCCATCAGATCCCTGATATTATTTTATAATTTCTCGTGCTATACTCGCCATTTGTTTCACCTCGTGAGGTGTCCCAACGTGAATCTCAAGATCGAGCTGCTCGTAATCCGATTATAGGAAATGAAACAAGCATGCACTTCGGGTCCATCTGATCCGTGACAATATTTTATAATTTTTCGTTTCATACTAGCCATTTGTTTCACCTCTTAAAGTATTCAAATGTGAATCTCGGGATCGAGCTGCTCATTATCCGATCATAGGAAATGAAACAAGCATGGACTTCGGGTCCATCTGATCTCTGATATTATTTTTTAATTTTTCGTGTTATACTCGCCATTTGTTTTACCTCTTAAAGTGTCCAAATGTGAATCTCGGGATGGAGCTGCTCATTATCCGATCATAGGAAATGAACCAAGCATGGACTTCGGGTCCATCTGATCCCTGATATTATTTTTTAATTTTTCGTGCTATACTCATCATTTGTTTCACCTCTCAAAGTGTTTAAATGAGAATCTTGGGATCGAGCTCCTCATTATCCGATCATAGGAAATGAAACAAGCATGGACTTCGGATCCATCTGATTTCTGAATTTATTTTATAATTTTTCGTTGGATACTCGCCATTTGTTTCACCTCCTAAAGTATTCAAACGTGAATCTCGGGATCGAGCTGCTTATTATCCAATCATATCATCCTATCCAATCATATCCAATCATATGAAATGAAACAAGCATGGAGTTTGGGTCCATCAGATCCCTGATATTATTTTATAATTTTTCGTGCTATACTCGCCATTTGTTTAACCTCTTGAAGTATCCAAATGTGAATCTCGAGATCGAGCTGCTCATTATCCGATTATAAGAAATGAAAAAAACATGGACATTGGGTCCATCTGATTCCTAACATTATTTTGTAACTTTTCGTGCCATACTCGCCATTTGTTTCACCTCTTAAAGTGTCCAAATGTGAATCTCGAGATCGAGCTGCTCATTATCCGATCATAGGAAATGAAACAAGCATGGACTTCGGGTCCATCAGATCCCTGATATTATTTTATAATTCCTCGTGCTATACTCGCTATTTGTTTCACCTCGTGAGGTCCCCCAACGTGAATCTCGAGATCGAGCTGCTCGTAATCCGTATGAGTATCTTTTGGAGTGGAAGTGTTTTTCGAGTTCGATGGCGAATGAAAGGATAAAATACGCGATGAAATTAATGAAAATGGAATAGCTGATTGGCGTATATATTCAAGAATAGGTTTCAATATGACAATGCGATAATATACAGATGAAAGCATTAAATAATTTCTTTTCGCAAACACACACGTATATCAATATATAACGGTCAAAAGAAAAATTATTTTCGGTTTACTTAGCTTATAACAAACGTAAATATACGGAACGAAGCTCTCTCGTGTGCCTCCGGGGAACAGGATGCCAATATAATCGAATGTGCAGACAATATAATACAAATCACGAAATAACACAATATAAAATACGTTCGATTCCTTTTGGCTTGATCAGTGCACCCGACGAATAATGATATAAAGCGACTGACCACGATGATGTCCCCGGAGCGAAAGAGAGCCTTTGTACCGAGAGCGGCGTATTTATAGATCCGTCGATGATCTACTGATTCGGCGCGTCAAAATAAGAATGTTCTCGAATTCGGAAGAACGACCAGGGGCGTACGAATAATTTTTATTTGTGGGCGCTCCGATCCTCACATCCGATTATAGGAAATGAAACAAGCATGAACTTCGGGTCCATCTGATCCGTGACGATATTTTATAATTTTTCGTTTCATACTCGCTATTTGTTTCACCTCTTAAAGTATTCAAATGTGAATCTCGGGACCGAGCTGCTCATTATCCAATCATATCATCCTATTCAATCATATCCAATCATAGGAAATGAAACAAGCATGGAGTTTGGGTCCACCAGATCCCTGACATTATTTTATAATTTTTCGTGCTATACTCGCCATTTGTTTTACCTCTTGAAGTGTCCAAATCTGAATCTCGGGATGGAGCTGCTCATTATCCGATCATAGGAAATGAAACAAGCATGGACTTCGGGTCCATCTGATCCCTGATATTATTTTTTAATTTTTCGTGCTATACTCATCATTCGTTTCACCTCTCAAAGTGTTTAAATGAGAATCTTGGAATCGAGCTGCTCATTATCCGATCATAGGAAATGAAACAAGCATGGACTTCGGATCCATCTGATTTCTGAATTTATTTTATAATTTTTCGTTGGATACTCGCCATTTGTTTCACCTCCTGAAGTATTCAAATGTGAATCTCGAGATCGAGCTGCTCATTATCCAATCATATCATCCTATTCAATCATATCCAATCATAGGAAATAAAACAAGCATGGACTTCGGATCCATCTGATCCCTGATATTATTTTTTAATTTTTCGTGCTATTCTCATCATTTGTTTCACCTTTCAAAGTGTTTAAATGAGAATCTTGGGATCGAGCTGTTCATTATCCGATCATAGGAAATGAAACAAGCATGGACTTCAGATCCATCTGATTTCTGAATTTATTTTATAATTTTTCGTTGGATACTCGCCATTTGTTTCACCTCCCAAAGTATTCAAATGTGAATCTCGGGATCGAGCTGCTTATTATCCAATCATATCATCCTATCCAATCATATCCAATCATAGGAAATGAAACAAGCATGGAGTTTGGGTCCATCAGATCCCTGATATTGTTTTATAATTTTTCGTGCTATACTCGCCATTTGTTTTACCTCTTGAAGTGTCCAATTGTGAATCTCGAGATCGAGCTGCTCATTATCCGATTATAGGAAATGAAAAAAACATGGACATTGGGTCCATCTGATTCCTAACATTATTTTGTCATTTTTCGTGCCATACTCGCCATTTGTTTCACCTCGTGAGGTGTCCAAATGTGAATCTCGAGATCGAGCTGCTTATTATGCGGACATAGGAAATGAAACAAGCATGGACTTCGGGTCCATCTGATTTCTGAAATTATTTTATAATTTTTCGTGCTATACTCGTCATTTGTTTCACCTCTCAAAGTGTTTAAATGAGAATCTTGGGATCGAGCTGCTTATTATCCGATCATAGGAAATGAAACAAGCATGGACTTCGGGTCTATCTGGTCCCTGATATTATTTTTCAATTTTTCGTGCTATACTCGTAATTTGTTTCACCTCGTAAGGCGTCCAAATGTGAATCTCGAGATCGAGCTGCTCGTAATCCGATGTTAGGAAATGAAACAAGCACGGAGTTTGGGTCGATTCGATCCATGTCATTATTTTATATTTTTTCGTTCCATACTCGCAATTTTTTTCACCCATTTAAGTGTCCAAATGTGAATCACGACATCGAGCTGCTTATTATCCGATCATAGGAAATGAAACAAGCATGGGCTTCGGGTTTATCTGATCCCTGACATTATTTTACAATTTCTCGTTGCATACTCGCCATTTGTTTCACCTCGTGAGGTGTCCCAACGTGAATCTCGAGATCGACCTGCTCGTAATCCGATTATAGGAAATGAAACAAGCATGGACTTCGGGTCCATCTGATCCGTGACATTATTTTATAATTTTTCGTTTCATACTCGCCATTTGATTCACCTCTTGAAGTATTCAAATGTGAATCTCGGGATCGAGCTGCTCATTATCCAATCATATCATCCTATCCAATCATATCCAATCATAGGAAATGAAACAAGCATGGATTTTGGGTCCATCAGATCCCTGATATTATTTTATAATTTTTCGTGCTATACTCGCCATTTGTCTCACCTCGTGAGGTGTCCCAACGTGAATCTCGAGATCGAGCTGCTAATTATCCGATCATAGGAAATGAAACAAGCATGGACTTCGGGTCCATCTGATCCCTGATATTATTTTTTAATTTTTCGTGCTATACTCATCATTTGTTCCACCTCTCAAAGTGTTTTAATGAGAATCTTGGGATCGAGCTGCTCATTATCCGATCATAGGAAATGAAACAAGCATGGACTTTGGATCCATCTGATTTCTGGATTTATTTTATAATTTTTCGTTGCATACTCGCCATTTGTTTCACCTCGTGAGGTGGCCAAATGTGAATCTGGAGATCGAGTCGCTAATTATGCGGACATAGGAAATGAAACAAGCATGGACTTCGGGTCCATCTGATCCCTGACATTATTTTATAATTTTTCGTTCGATACTCGCCATTTGTTTCACCTCGTAAGGTGTCCAAATGTGAATCTGGAGATTGGGTTGCTCGTAATCCGATGTTAGGAAATGGAACGAGCATGACCGTTTTTTCCATCTGATCCGTGAGGTTATTTTATAATTTTTTGCTCCCGACTCGCCACAAGTTTTACCTCCTAAGTTTGAAAAGTGCAATTTTTAATACACTCATGCACGTTATCAAAAGCTAATGAATAAAAAAATTATTTTTAATAAAAATAATTTTATAAATTTTCGTGCCTCACTCGTTATTTGTTTGACCTCTCAATGGTAAAAAGTTGAAAGCTTAATATATGTGTGCTCGCTGTCAAAAGATAATAAATGAAATTCACATTGCGGTGGGAATTTACAAGTCTCGAATGATATTTCAAGATTTTCAATACAACAATGAAGATTCGTTTCACCTCTTAAGGCGTCCAGCTATTAATTTCGTGATCGGGCTTCTCGTTATCCGATGTTAGTAAATGAAACTAAAATGGACATTGCATGGGCTCGCTGTGGTAGATGAGTTTTTTTTTTATCGCGGTTAGCCATGTTCGTTCATTACTACTGCAATAGATTCAATCAACCACGACAAGGGCATCGTAATCAATAAAATATTGAGTATATCGGAATCTTGCAATCGGACACTGGGATTTCATTTTGCTCAGTGAAATTTGGTCGTAATTTTTGTCATGTGTAGTAAAATACGAATGCTCACAATTCCCGCTAAAAAATAGTTCGCAATTGCAAAACAACCATCAACAGCGTTCATTTTCGATTGTCGATTTTTTTAAATTTATTTTTTAACTATCAAACCCTTTTCACACCTATTATTTTTGTCTAAAGCCCTAGTCCAATCATTTCAACCGTGGTGCCGGACCTATTTCGATTATAAGTCACATCAATAATAATGGTTGTCGTCGCACAACAAGGATTCGATGCTTTTACTCTAACCGTCCTTGTGGTCTCCTCGACCACTCTTCTTTGTCAGTTATATCGACATATTTCGAGGAATGCTAGTTTCCATAGCTTTTATTAATTATCAAATAAAACTTCGCACTTCATTCCGTGACGTAATTTTTAATCTATGGGAAAATCGACTCAGACAGTATTCATCATCAGTAAGATAATTTTAAGCAACCAGAAATGGAATAAATGTCAACATGCCCTAGCGCATTAATGCCGATCGAATAATCGCGGTTGCATGCTTCGCATCTGATTATATCGCGCGATCGCGTATCGCACGTCTGTAGCCCCCAGCACCGAGGACATTTTTTTTTTGAACATCTATGACCGAATCGCCGATATGCGGTGTTACACGATGAACGGAAATCTCTACTGCCGACAGCTGCTCTGAGATTTAGAATAGGTTCGAAATGATGTGAACGCTCGTAATACAAAATGTACAGGGTGTGCTGAATTGTGCCTACGCTGTTCAGAGCACCCTGTCTACCGTCAAATAGAGGCTCCTCCCCGCGCCCCAAAGTTAAAAACTCGTAAATGACAATAGCAAAGCCGTCTCGTGCCAAATAATCCTGATAGCGCGTAATCTCGTATACACCACAGCCCTCTACAGGTACGCGAACATTTGCTTCTTTTGTAAGTTCGAGCGCTGCCTGTTTTTGAACAGACCCGTTAATTTGCCTAATACGTTGCCATTTATCATGAAGGCTACCCGACCGTATTTCTCCTCGTTCTGCGTATGCTCGAGCCGCCACCAGCGAACGCGGTAAACACAGATTGTCGGTGTTTCGGATCGAGAGAATAGATTGTTTTGTGACCCCTTCGTGTGTGAGACCTTTCCGACCGCGCCCTTCGACCCCCTTGACAGCGCGCATTTTTATCGTGCACGAGTCATCAATGTTCAAAGATGATGCACTTTGTGCCACGCTGCTTATCAATTTCCAAATATCTTCGAATACATAATCGCGGGCCGGTCGGAAAGATAACCACACGGGCTCGTGCGGCAAGCTATTCGCTGTAAACGAAACGCCTACATAATCGCCGCCCTCACAGGAGCTCATGATGTGCGATAAGAGATCACGAAACGTACCGTTGAGCCAATCTAGCACGCTAATGCCGGAGTCTGGCTGGCGAATTCTTAACGAGGTTTCACGCCCTCGTAGTTTAAATCGTTTAAAATATCGCGTGTAATCACGGATGATTTCGAAATGTTTTCCGGGTGGATGTATTTCTTCGAGAGGCCTGCTCCTTGGTACAGTACGTCACCTGCCTGCTCCTTTTTGCACCTCTGGAAAAGAGTCTCGTATTAGATTCTAGAATGGTTAAATGCAAAAATTATTGTGTTTTATCAATATTTGTACCTCTTACGAGTCATAGCACTGCTTAAATAGTTCGATATCACCACTCAATCAAAGATGCTGACGAATACCCTGTTACAAAAGGATCCACTTACTTACATGCTTAATTAATTTAGCATATATAAGAAAAATTATTTACCACAGTCGTCATCAGTCACGAGCATTTGAAGCCATTCGTCAGCTCTTTGAAATGCTATTTCCTCGTTTTTCAAGTTCTCGATCGGATATTCCCACAGCTGATTTTCGCGATGGTCAAAAACATCATCAGGGTCAGAGGCTGGGATTGTTCGTCGTCCAGAATGGCATAGACCTGATGGGCCTGGTACAGCAGCGTCTGTTACCCTCTCCCTATCTATGCCCTCTGGATAAATTTATAATTTAAAATTGACGCCACACCAATTTTTTGATTTTTTATTTTTTTGCACCTTCATTTCAACTTACGTTCGAAAATCGACGAATTAGTAAATATTTCCGAAGGATACTCGATGCTGGAAACAGTACTCATAGGCTGCTCATCATTCAGCTCGGTGCATGACAGGTGCTGACTCGTTGTGCTCCTCTGCTGGCATGCTAATTCCACAGCACAAGCCTCTTCTATAAGAGCTGCTTCTTCATCCGGCGATGCATCCAAGAGCTGTCGATATACTATATTAGGTGCACAACCATTAAAAATAATGCCCCTCTTTTAATAAAAGTACTGCTTTCAGCTCATATTTTTTTCCGGTAAACAAACCGTGTTAAAATTTCATATAAATGTTTTTCTTACGATGACAATGTAAGGAGAGAGAGCTTATATCAATTAAATAAGACAGAGAAAGAGGAGATTGGTGAATAAGAATACATTTTTTAAATATATCATGTTGAAATTCGTAAAATATTTTTTCTAACTATAACAGGCTCTCTGTACCACTTTAATGAAAGAGAGAGACAGCGAGAGGTAGAGAGCACGGAACCACGCGAAGCATAGCACAAAGAGTAGAGCTCGATAAAGAACGATTATCTCTGCTGACGCAAACAGGTGCTCTGCATCGTGCTCATGAAAAAAGAGCGAAAGAGTGAGAGAATGGCAGAGAATGCGGAACCACGCGAAGCATGGCACAAAGAGTAGAGCTCGATAAATAGGGTTTGACCATACTATCGTAATAACGGCCGTGAAAATATTTTTTCAATACGCTTTAAGATCCATACCGCTTTAACGAGAGAGAGAGAGAGAGAGAGAGAGAGAGAAAGAGGAAATTGATCAATAAGAATACTTTTTGAATATTTCGCGTTGAAATTCGTAAAAATTTTCTAACGATAACAGAAGCTCTGTATCGCTTTCATGAAAGAGAGCCAACGAGAGAGAGAGAGAGAGAGAGAGACCGCGCGAAGCATGGCACAAAGAGAAGAGCTCGATAAATAAGGCTTGCCCGTGCTAGCGTAATAATGGCATCGCATCGTGAAAAAAATTTCAATACGTGCTGGCGTAATAATGGCGTCGTGAAAAAATTTTTCAATACAGTTTAAGTATTACAAATAAACATGATTATTTTTTATGATAGAACAGAACTTACTTCTGATTTCATCGACAATACCGCGGACACACGGCGCGTTTTCCAATCCTCGACGCTGTAGCTCTTCAAACACACACGCTAGTACTTGTTGACCATTTTGTATGCCTCTGTTGTAGGCTGCCGCTATGGTTCGCAAAGGCGCCCACTATACAATATATTTTAGGCGTCTTATAAGTCTATCGCCCGATAATCGATTTAATTTGTTGCGCCATTGCTCGTTACACCGACGACGAAGCTGGAAACTATGTAATATGGCCAAACGCAAAAGATTTAATATACACTCGCGAAGTGCTCGATCTGCCATGATTGATAACGATACGTGATAATTCCCTGTTGGATTGAGACTGATTAACATTGCATCTTGTTCTGGCTATATAAATACTTAGCGCTAGCCTTCTGAGCGAGTTTACTCATTTACTTAAATTGCAGCGCCATTAAAAATCGATGCCCCTTGCGGCACAAAAACATTCATGATAAGGTATCAAGATATCAAGATATCAAGATTTCAAGATCTCGCCACATATGTATACAAGCATTCCAAATGCTCTTATTTTTTCAATGTAACATTATATAGCGAGACTCTGATCAAATTTTTTAGCGCTAGCCTTCTGAGCGAGTTTACTCATTTACTTAAATTGCAGCGCCGTCAAAAATCGATGCCCCTTGCGACACAAAAACATGCATGATGAGGTATCAAGATATCAAGATATCAAGATTTCAAGATCTCGCCACATATGTATATAAGCATTCCAAATGCTCTTATTGTTTCAATGTAACATTATATAGCGAGACTCTGATCAAATTTTTTAAACAGCGACTTCTTCGAAAAGCGCAACGAAGTGGAGATCGCTTAGCTTTGATATGCATTTTAAAACTTAAAAGCATGTGAAAGCACTGTTTTACCCTCTCTTATGGTAATGCAGAGTGCATGTTAAATTTCAATCAAGTACCACTCCTAAACTATCAAACCGAATGGATTGAATTTTGCACAGGTATTTCTGGAGACCTTTACACATACGGTGTTGACCCGAAAATGTTAAAATTATAGTTAGAAATGAAAATTTTTAGTGAAAATTGAAGAATTTAAAAGATTTTACAAAATATTGGGCCAACACCGACTAGACGGATAAAAACCCTAAACAACGAGTCTTCATTTATTGCTGTACGTCAAAAATTGGCTTAGTGGTATTTGTTTGAAAAATTACGTGTTAATTTTGTCGGTAAGGAGATGTAGAGAGAGCGCGTAGTTCCTGAGCAGTCCGCCGCAATTCGAAGCGTGAGCGCTGCGAATCGTTCTCTCCGATACCATATGCGTAGAAAAAAGAGAGCGAGAGAAAGAGAGAGAGAAAGCGAGAAAGAGAGAGAGGGAGGGAGTGATCAATATGTATATCTGTATATACGCATGTGTTACTATTTACAAATTTCAAACATGTATCACTCCTATACTATCAAACCGAATATATTAAATTTTGCACAGGTATTTCTGGAGACCTTTATTCATACGGTGTTGACCCGAAAATGTTAAAATTATAATTATAAATGAAAATTTTCAGTGAAAATTGAAGAATTTAAGAGATTTTACAAAATATTGGGTCAACACCGACTAGACATATGAAAACTCTAAACAACGAGTCTTTGTTTATTGCTGTACGTCTAAAATTGACGGAGCGGTATTTGTCCGCAAAATTGCATGTGATACTTGTCGATGAGAAGATTCACAGCGAGCGCGAGGTCCGAACGGGCTGTGGCCAACCCGAAGGAGAGAGAGAGTGAGAGAGAGGGAGCGAACGATATGTATATCTGTATATACGCGTGTATTATTGTATTCAAATTTCAAACAGTTATCACTCCCAAACTATCAAATTGAATGGATTGAAGTTTGCACAGGTATTTCCGGCGACCTTTATTTATAATGCAAAGACCCAAAAATTTTTAAATTCGAACTAGAAATGAAAGTTTTTAGTGAAAATTAACGAATTCAAAAGATTTTCCAAAAAATTGGGTCAACACCTACTAGACATATGAAAACTCTGCACAACGAGTCTTTGTTTATTGCTGTACGTCCAAAATTGACGGAGCGGTATTTGTCCGCAAATTTGCATGTGATACTTGTCGATGAGAAGATTCACAGCGACCATTCTTCGTTTCAAATGTATTCGCGCTCGTTGAGTTGCCGATGGCGTACGTACAGTAGACTCGACATGAGCGAGAGTGCTTTGCCACCGAAATTGCATATTTTCAGTGATAAGCACCCTCGATCGACGATGCTCTTTTAGCATCGTTCGACGAGTCCGACGATTCATTTCGACGATGCTCGATCGAGAATCTGGTATGCTCGGCCGAGAACTCGTGGTTTCGAATATGTCAGGGTTAGTCGAATTTTTGGTTGCGTGATTTTCCAGTTGTATGCGTTTGAATTTTTTGACGGACGCACACACACATACGTGCGTCCGGACCCTTCGCTTCTTCATAGAGGTAGCTTTGTTTTTATGAAAAATCAAAATTTCCAGGATTTTCATGCGTCAGTGCATCCGAGCTTTGGATGGACGTGTGTGTGTGTGTGTGTGTGTGTGTGTGTGTGTGTGTGTGTGTGTGCGTGCGTGCGTGCGTGCGTGCGTGCGTGCGTGCGTGCGTGCGTGCGTGCGTGCGTGCGTGCGTGCGTGCGTGCGTGCGTGCGTGCGTGCGTGCGTGCGTGCGTGCGTGCGTGCGTGCGTGCGTGCGTGCGTGAGTGCGTGCGTGCGTGCGTGCGTGCGTGCGTGCGTGCGTGCGTGCGTGCGTGCGTGCGTGCGTGCGTGCGTGCGTGTGTGTGTGTGTGTGTGTGTGTGTGTGTGTGTGTGTGCGTGCGTGCGTGCGTGCGTGCGCGCGTAGAAATATAGTGAGTGAGGGAAGGGAAGAAATAGAGACTGAGAGAGAGTGATAGATATATGTAAATGTGTATATACGCATATATTATATATGTATTATATGCATATACTCTTGGTTTATACATTTATAGATGTTAGGCCAGTTTTTTACTTTTATTTCTTTTTCTTCTTACGCACCCGTCGAAAAGTTAGTTTTTAGTACCAGCAATACATTGTACAGTTGCGCTGGCGGTAAAGTTTTATTATTCAGGTAGAAAGGGATTATTTTCCGATAGCCCCCTCCTACTGTGTTTCACTACGTTTCAAAACAGTGGACCTCAAATTAATCAGAAAAGTTTTTGTGAGCTAAAATAGAGAAATTTATAAATTTTTAAATTTTTATTTTGAACTGTACAGTGAGCGGGTGAAATCAAAATGTACAAGGTAATAAGTATCTTCATTCATTTATTCAATGAACTCAACTTTAAACGTTCGTATCGAGTACAAGATGAACATTTGGGTGTATATTAGCTGCGATCGTTCTAAAGAAAATTTAATTATCTACAAAATGAAACCAAAAACAGCTTTCTAACTTTTGTAGTTTTCGAGATATTTCGGTTAGAGTGTCTAAAATATTCAAACCGGAGGAGTCACCTCTTAGAATTTTGCTACCGAATTCCGGTTTCACGAGGCTTCGTTTGAGGCTAAAAACTAACTATTTGAAGGGTACATAAAAAGAAAAAAAATTGAAAAAAAACCGGCCAAATATATACATATGTATAATATGCATATATATATACTCCGTTCACCGAGAGAACGACCTCCATCCTCGTCGCTCCGCCTCGATCTCGATGGCGTTATTGCTATCGCACTCGTTGAAAGCGCGTCGTTCTCTCGTTGAACGCAGTATACAGATATATATATATATATTAGGGTGGCCCTTATTTGGGGTCAAAATTTTTTTTTCCCCTCCCATAGGCTAAAGTGTCTCCAAATACATTTAAAAAAATGTACGCGAAACCCCGGGCCCCAATTCCAACTCTAAATATTTCCTCAAAGCCCTCGAATTTTCCCATTTGATTAACATGGGATTCCTGAAATTTCGTGGTTCAATTTTTTTGCCCATCGCACTATTGCTTGGAAAAATTTGAAACTGCGCACACTTTTTCTGTGCTATAGTAGGTATCTCACAAAAAAATTTCAGATTTTTTCACGAATAATTTCCAGCGATGCATCTGGAGAAAACTTTTTGCGAATTTTTTTGCGAATGAAATTTTCCGAATAATTACTTTACTATTATTGTTATTGTATTAATGTTATTTTACTCGACAATGCGAATATTTATTATATACGAATCGAAAATTTTGTTGAAGTTTCACGATCTTAGCTTACAATTCTCGCCACTATGAGGCGTGAGCGTTCGTTAGTGGTGTATATGTGGAACTCTATGTTATCGACCGAGCTTGTCTTTTCATACAAAATATATTTCATCAATACCAACAATGTCTTCGAGATTGATATTACGGCAAAATATTTATCTGATCAGTGATGTCGGTATCTCACAAAAAAATTTCACATTATTTCACGAATAATTTTGCCGAATAATAGTAAAGTAATTATTGGGAAAATTTTCTTTCGCAAAAAGTTTTCTCCAAATGCATCGCTGGAAATTATTCGTGAAAAAATTTGAAATTTTTTCGTAAGATACCTAATATAGTACAGAAAAAGTGTGCCCAGTTTCAAATTTTTCCAAGCAATAGTGCGATGGGCAAAAAAATTGAACCACGAAATTTCAGGAATCCCATGTTAATCAAATGGGAAAATTCGAGGGCTTTGAGGAAATATTTAGAGTTGGAATTGGGGCCCGGGATTTCGCGTACATTTTTTTAAATGTATTTGGAGACACTTTAGCCTATGGGAGGGGGAAAAAAAATTTTGACCCCAAATAAGGGCCACCCTAATATATATATATATATAATATACATATAGAATTTAAAAAAAAAAATTTTTTGCGCTCTATCGACGGAAAACATTAAATAATTTTCATAGAAAAAGTAATTACCTCAAAATTTTAGCTTGATATGAAAATATTTAGAACTGCCTCAATCGATATATAGGCCGGTATTTCCGATCTGCTTATTATATTTGCGAATAATTATGTCGCGCTCCTTGTCAACTCGGCCACGCCGTTTCTTTTTTGTCCCGAAAAAATTATTCAGTATGGGCATTTCGGAGGACAATATATCCATGAAATTCCACCAAAGTTTCATCTCCCCACTATTGTTGGTTCTCGAGATAATATTCTCAATTTTGCAAAAATGATAACTTTATAACTGTTGGTCGGATTTAAACGATTAAAAAATAATATTTATAATTTTTTTTGCCCTTTTCTAAAAAAAGGGCTCCTTTCTTTGTGAGCATACACATACAAAATATAAATGTGTTTAGTATCGGCCATATATAGCCTTATACACCATGGCGAGACGAAGAAAAGAAAGCTATGTATGTATAAGCAACGAAGTCTACGTCTGACTTCGTTGGTATAAGCTATACGATTTATACTCTCTCAGTCTCTCTCTCCAAAAGAATATCTTTCGTCTCTTTTGCGTCACGAAATATGACGATTTTTCGTGATGTGATCTTTAAATTTTACTCTCAACGTGCCTAAAGAAGTTTCACTTAAAAAAATAACCGATTTGGCAGAAAACCGGAAAAAATCGATGAAAAACCCCTCAATTTCACATGCAACCACGCTGATCTCTCCGTAATGAGAAATATTGCAGTAAACTTGCTGAGCGATTGCACCATTTTATTAAAAAAACTAGTATATTCAAATGCACAATGCTCGGCGGTGCAGAAATGTTCGTCTCGTGAAACACTGAGCCTTTTACAATAAGTAGTGCTTTTGTGTTTTTTGTATAAGCATATCAGTTTCATCAACTCAACGTGTTATTACATTGTAAGGGGCAGTGCCTTGATTTCGTTGAAGCCCGCGAGAGGGGAAGGGAAAAAACAATCGCCTATGCGAGCTGTCGAAACCCGCCAATACGCGTTTTGTCAGCTTCATCGTATTCAATGCATGTGTTGTAAAAAGCGATTTTACTATATATCAGACGACTGCGCGTAACGTGAACTTTTAATAAGTAATAGTATTATACATGTGTAAAGAAAAAGTAGTGTACAAATATAAGAATTTGGAATTAAAAATTCGTGAAGTGCGGTATTTCATACCTACAAAAAGTGATTGATAAAGTGAGGTGAAAGAGAAGAATAAAAATAATTTTAAAAAAATCGTCCTCAATCATGCCGAAGGAGCAATAAATACAGGTACAATTGCCAACACACTTATGGCACAATCTGAAGGCTCATAAAAAAAAAAAAATGGAAAAAAAAATTTTATGCAAAATTTGAAATAAAAATGTTACATAATGCGAGTATATTTCTCAATATATTTACGAATGTTTTGTATACAAATATTGAGAAATATGCGAGTATATTTCTCAATATATTTACGAATATTTTGTAAATAAATATTGAGAAATATAACTCGCATTATATAAGGTTTTTATTTAAAATTTTGCATAAAATTTTTTTTCACAATTTACTTTCGTTTTCTGAGCCTTCAGATTGAATTTCTCCATCTGGAAAAAGACGTACACTAGGACCTCGATTTAATGGCCCTCGATTTAATAGACAGTCCCCACCATGTCGCATTTATCGATCGGTTTTTCGCGTGGTGGGAGATGGTGGGGGACGCTTAAATTCTCCCCGATCAGGCCCGTAGCACGGAGTGCCGATGCGCAGATACAGCATGGGCGGGCATACGCTACCTCGATTTAACAAGGTGCGATGTGGAGCCGGTCCCGCCACTGGCCGTTAAATCGAGGTCCTAGTGTATTCCTTTTGAAAAAATTTCGAAGAATTAAAAAAAAATATTTCAAATTTTTTAAAACTGTCATAATCGTCCGAAAATCGATTTTTATTTTTAAAATAGGTTTTTTCCATGAAAAATGTAAAATCTTGCTTTTCTTGTGCCGCGATTTCATCACGTAGAGTTATATTCAACTCAGCCATTGATTGTGCAAACACAGCAGTTTGAAGGTGACTTTGCAAGTGTGCAAAGTCAGCAGTTTAGAGGTGACTTTGCGACACACGTCGTCAAGCGACGTTCGTGTGATTCCACCTCTCCAGAAAATTGAACGAAAAGTCATTACAGGAATAATATAAAAAGGCAGTCTTTGGTCGGCAACAGGGCTGTTCAATAAAGCGAGCTATCCTTAGCGGAAGCTATGGTCAAATTGCAGTCAGTCGGTCTCAAGGCAAAATAATCAAGAACATTGTAACCAATACTTTATCATCATCGAATAAACTAGACCGTAATTTTGTAATACTCGAGTTGGAGATTTACTCAACCTTGACAATCACCCACAAACCCGTCTTTGACGATTTCATCCCCACGTGACGAAATTCGCGGGCACAACATTGATGGCAGCGGTAGGATTGTCACAATTCGATAAAATCAAATTCACGGTAACGGAGCAAGTGCCAAAGAAGGAAGCCGCGACAGTGACCGAGTCACCGCGCAAAAGTACAAAGTGTCGCGAGTGTAAGTGATCGAGTCACGACAAACGAACGCGAAAAGAACTGGAAAATTATTAAGAAACAAAAAGTGTGAACCCGATCGAGTCGGAAGTGAGACCAGACGCCAGAGTCAACAGACTCATTCAAAAAAAAAAAAAATTATACAAACATAATCAAGTGGATCCCGAGGATCATCAAGCAGTACCGACTACGAAACCAGAGACTCAACAGGAAGCTGACAAAGACCATTCAACCCGAGTCCGACGACTCGACAAAGGGAAAAGATCGACAACGCAGAACTACTAGAGGGAAAGATCGACAACGCAGAAGTACAAGGGCAAATCATCTACAACAAACCATCGAACATCATGAAGCAGAGCATCATACTGTAAGTGACGGAACATATTTAATTTTGTAACCCTCCAAAGCCAGAAAAAAAAAATTATAAATAAATAAAATTGCATGTCGGAAGACGAGCGAGTCACACGCTTACGCTTATCAGGTAGGCGCGTACTTCCTAGATCGTTAGATTCAATTTTTGATAATACACTTAATTACGAAAGAGTAGAGGAAGTTGACCTTCAAAGTGACAAAAAACGCCGTAGAGTTAGTAGCTCAGACGAATCCAATCGTTCACCAGACACTCCAAAAAATAGACCCGAAAAACGCGTAAGAGTAATAAGAGAGTTTGAAGACGCAGTAGATACCACGCGCGGACGCGAAGTAAATTTAGCTGATTTCACACTTTTGAACGAAACGTTATTAAATATAAATATAAACATGCCAAACAACGTAGCAGCACCCGAAAATATGTCACTCAAGGAAGCGAGGCAATTGGTCCCCATGTTCGATGGGTCCAATCCGGAGACAGTAGATGATTTCATAGGGGCTATGATGTATGCAGCTCGCAGTGTAGCACCTGACGATAAACCTCGGCTGCTGGACTGCGTACTCAATGCAAAAGTTGTAGGAAAGGCTGGAGCAAATATAAGATATAAAAATATTGAATCTTTCAATGCATTAAAAGAGTTGTTAGAAAATTTGTATCGCTCAAAAAGTACCGTAGCTGCGTTGCAACTAGAGTTCAATACATGCAAACAAAAGTCAGGGGAAACGGTAACAGAATACGCGCAAAGAGTAGAGAAAATCATGATAGAGTTAGTCGCGGGTTATGCACCATTAGCGACCACGGATTCCGATAAAAGGATGTTAGAAAAGCTATTAGGGAGTCAGGCGTTGAATAACTTTGAGCATGGGCTCAGACGAGACGTACAAATGATGGTACGTGCTCGGGGTTACGCCGATCTCGCAGCATCAATACGAGGAGCTGTCGAGGAAGAAAAAAGTGTAGAGGGCAGTCAAGCAATCGCAAAAAGGATGTCCACAGGAGGTGAAAAGGGAACCTTATTCACATGTCACAACTGCCATAAGCAAGGGCACATGGCAAAGGACTGTCGCTCATCGTCCTACGGAAGATACAGCCTGCCAGTACCGATAAAGAGTGCAAATCCACTCAACGTCATCTGCAACTACTGTCAGAAGCCCGGTCATTATTGGAGAGAATGCCGGAAGAGATTACGGGAACAGGGTCAAGAAACCCAACAACAAACGTCCACGCAAGGATCGTCGAGAATAAGGGACTACCAAGGTCAATACACGAGTAGGGTCCAAACAAGAGAAGAATCCCAGTGCGAAGAGCGAGGGCAAGGATCGAGCGAGAAAAAAACGATCGGCTCACTATTCATCGATACGCTGTTCATACAGAAAATCGCCACTGGAAGTCCGAACGGGAATTTAACGAAAAAACGCACCATAGCTGATTTGATGCTAAAAAAGAGGGATTCCGAGGAATCACATGATGCACAAGACAAAAAATATATATGTCAGGTAAGTGCTGCGACACTCGAGAAGTCCGCGAGTGACTTTTACATACCTTCCCCACAAGCGGTCGAGGGAACATTGACGTTAAATTGTGACACCGGTGCCCAGTGCTGCGTTATGGGAAAACGCGCGCTCGCTCCGGATACAGAGATTATCGAAGAGACGGTCGAATTACAAGCTATCAGTGGGTCAAATTTCAACGCATTATGTAAGGTCATGTTGTAACTGGAAACGCCAGCAGTAAATATTAAACACGCATTTGTCGTATTCGGAGATGACGTGCCTCTGGAAGTCGATGGACTGCTAGGAATGGATTTTATACGAGAACACAATGTCGATATCTTGGGTGGAACTGTGATAAAAATTTATGGACACTGCATCTCTTTAATTGATGGAACAAAGAATTCAACTTCGTCTCGGCGTTCCGAGAAGAGCGAAAAGCCAGCGAAAAGCCTTGCAGGATACACCCGAGGAAGGATCCCGCAAGAGGAACGACAACCAGGTGAGAGCAGAACCGTGGTGAACAGAAATTCATATCACGTACAGCCGAGTAAAATCATTAAAAAGGAAATAAATATGGTAAAGAGACCAACAACTGAACTGAAAAAAGTGAGAAACAAGGATAGCAACCAAGGAACAAGCGAAGAAGAAACAACCGTGCTCAACGAGATACACGCATTAGATTCAAAAGCAAGACGACATAATTTTTGGAGAAAAGGCGAAGAATACTCTGGAGAGTATAAAGAAGAAAAAGAAAAAATAAACGTAAATACTTTCAGTCGCATGTATATTCTCATGCAAGATCAGCAGAAATCGGAGGAGAGCAATGACTCGCATACGAGCAGCGATGAAAAACATCTGACAAAGCGACACGCACTAACCCAGTTAGACAAGGAAACAGTGTTACGAGAATACCATGACACACCACTCGGAGGACATCAAGGAGCGACAAGAATGTACAAACGAATTAAGAGAAAATTTAGCTGGCCACAAATAAAAGATGAAATAGAAGAATACGTAGCAAATTGTGAAAAATGACAGAAGAACAAGATCACCAACAGAAAAAAAAAACAAGGATGCGGAAGTCAACTAGACTATCGGCCGCGGACGCAAGTTAATCCGTGTGCGCATGAATCGAATAAAGCCATACTTGGCGCATTAGAAAAAAAAAGAGGAAATTCCATTGACATACAAAAGAATTAAATACAAACAGATAGACTAGAAAAAAAAGAGGAACAAAGCGAAACGGCAAAATTTAATAGAAAAAAAAAAAAAATTTTATTGAATAAATGAAAAAAAAAAAAAAAAACACTCACGATAAAATTTAAACGAACTGCTATAGAATACAATACGATATATATGATACGGGCATACTGGCTTTGGACGGGAAATGTTCCGTCACCTCCGAAAACTTTAAAATAGGAACGTTAAAAGTTATTAATCAAAAAGAAGTCATAACCTTCCTACCAGCGTTCAATCTAACATTTTTATCGAATGAAATAAGAATAACTCATCCTTCTATTACACATAACGCACTTGATAAAATAATTACAGATCCATCAGAGATAAACAAAATAACAGAAAGAATCGAAAACTTTAATAAAAATTTGGATATCAAAGATGATCCAACCTTTAATCATATTATAGGAAGCTATACGCTGCATGGAATAGTAGCTATAATAATTTTGTTGGGTACGTATATGTATGTGCGACGCTGTCGCGCGAGAACCACACCAGAGGCAAATGACCCTGCTGATGCAGCAGAAAGCCTTCCGCGCGCAACGAAACGGAGGGTACATCCGAACATGAACGTTACATTCAAAAGAAATACGCCACAAACGGGTACAGAAAAAAAAAATAAATAAAAATAAAAATAAATCAAAATAAAATTGAGAATTATATCGTACACCAGAGTACACGACTATCTTGGGAAAATATATAATAAAGTTTTACATTAATAATCGTTGTATGAATAACACATTGTAAGCCAAGAGACGACAATGCAAACTATTGACGCCGAAATTAGTTATTTCGTCTTCCTAAGGGCGGAGGGGTGTTGTGCCCCAGATTTCATCATTTAAGGTTATATTCAAATTGACGCCGAAATTGGTAATTTCGTCTTCCTAAGGGGGGAGGGGTGTTGTGCCGCGATTTCATCACGTAGAATTATATTCAACTTAGCCATTGATTGTGCAAACACAGCAGTTTGAAGGTGACTTTGCAAGTGTGCAAAGTCAGCAGTTTAAAGGTGACTTTGCGACACACGTCGTCAAGCGACGTTCGTGTGATTCCACCTCTCCAGAAAATTAAACGAAAAGTCATTACAGGAATAATATAAAAAGGCAGTCTTTGGTCGGCAACAGGGCTGTTCAATAAAGCGAGCTATCCTTAGCGGAAGCTATGGTCAAATTGCAGTCAGTCGGTCTCAAGGCAAAATAATCAAGAACATTGTAACCAATACTTTATCATCATCGAATAAACTAGACCGTAATTTTGTAATACTCGAGTTGGAGATTTACTCAACCTTGACAATCACCCACAAACCCGTCCTCGACGATTTCATCCCCACGTGACGAAATTCACGGGCACAACACCTTTAAAAATTTTTTTTCGTTAACCTTGCAACAAACACAACAAAATTCCCAATAAGAACAAACGTATAAATTCAGGAAGAATGTCCGCCTAGAAAACGATCATTATACGTATTATAAACGTTTTCTAGGCGGAAATTCTTACTGAATTTATACGTTTGTTCTTATTAGGTTGATTCATAGTAATTGTTCGCTCCGACACACTATTTCCATGTAATAATAGTGGCTGTTGAAACGAACAATGACAATTGTTGTGTACTAGTGTAAATATACTGGGTTATTGTTTTTATTATTTTACCATTACGATAACATAGAATCATTCCCGTTGAAATACATGTGCCAGAGAAATTCAGATACTTAATATTATCCAAAAACTCAAAAGTTACATTTGGTAAATTGGTAGAAGCTCATTCAAACAAGTTACCAAATGTAACTTTTTAGTTTTTGGAAAATATTGAGTATCTGAATTCAAAAACTAAAATTTAACAAAGATCTTTGCGTTCAAAGACTGTCAAAGGTACTCAATCATTGCATTCGATTTCGCATGTACCCAATAATTTGGGAACAGTTATTCTCAAACCTGTGTCGAACACAGAAACCTTTTCTCTAGCACATGTATTTCAACTGGAATGATTGTATGTTGTTGTAATGGTAAAATAATAAAAACAATAACCCACTATATTTACATCTGTACTCAACAATTGTCGTTGTTCGTTTCAATAGCCACTAAAAAAAAAAAAAATTTGAAATTCTTAGAATAAATGAAACTGGTATTTTTTTAAAACTTTTTATTAATCCCACGAGTGTTTTTAGAGACTCCATCTTAAAAATTACATATGTTGTGTAAAATTTTCTAAGCTTTCTGAAAAAATAGTGAAATTTTTTTTGAACTTTGTCCAATGGCGAAAAAACGACTTTTCAAATTATAATCTTGATTTAGAGAGTCTTCTATACTCATATTAATTAGGCTTTGTATATTTTTTTTCGGAAAGTTCAGGTATTTTTTTTCAAATGCAAGCCGCCAAAATGAAATTAAATAAACACCAAAAAAGTTTGAAATAAAAGAATTCGATACTCAACGGTGGCTGAAAAAATGGAGGAAAAAAATCTGTAAATGAATGAATTGAACAATCTTGTAAAATTTCGCATTGCCGAGTGATCCGCTAAATCCATATATTATACGTGTATTTCGCTTGTGCGACGTGTATACTACGTAGATTTCGCGGATGAGTCGGCATCGCGCAATTTGACAATATTCTTCCATTTATTCATTTATATCGTGTTTATATTATGAAATTCACGTAGCCTTCACGAACGATTGAAGATTTGTTTCAAAGAAGAAACATAATATATTTGCGGCGAAGAAAAGCGAAGAAACTGGCGTGATGAATCGGTGTGGGAGCGGTTCCGTGTGTGCGTGTGCGTCGGGCACTCTCGGCTTTCTCCGCGTTGTCCGCGGGCCTGGAAGACCATGGGCCTGGCACACGTGCTTGTACACACACCGGTGCACGCACCAGGCTCCGTCTCATCATCATACGACTATGATCAGAATGATAATCAGCTGGTGTTTGGCTGTACGCGTTCATTTGGTATTTATGTACTTTGTTTTTATAGATGTACATCTGCGTGGATTTGTGTGTGCGTGCCATTCCTTAGATGATAAGGAAAAATATCGGAATGTGATTTATTAGTGAAGGATAACAGTTTTATATCAAGGCTCTAATCTATATAAACAGCAGTGAATATATGTTCTCTTCTTGGTCATTACGGGTCAAACGGACCTAACCCAGATAGACAAACGGGCAGTCGCCATATTGAATGACTTCACGGTGGCGACACGCTGGCGTCACGGCACCGCACGGTGTGACGCACAGTGGGGAATTTTCACGAATTCCTGGCCAAAAATAAAAAAAAAAATTTTTCCATACAGGTATAACGGTCACGGGTATTTGTAGAGAACTAATTTCTGCGTAATTTCCCGTTTGACCCAACCTTTTACCTCTCATAGATGCTTAGATATTTCAGTTCAAAGTCGACCTTTGTTGGTGACAGTCGCGAGCGTCGACCGTGCTGTGTTTTGTAGCGCAACTTTGAACGTTTGTATACGGATAGTGGGAAGTGATAATTGATTCAAACAAACTGGATATTATTCCTCAAGGTATGTAGAACATTTTGCCTATTTTACAATTAAAAAATATTTTTTTTGTCCATGTTTTCGTAGTCTAACGAGAATCCCGAAAAGTGCCTTCGTTCGAAAGTAAATATTGACTTTGCATAGACGTTTAGTATAGAATCCCGCGGAATCCCGCCTTCATTTTTTTTTTAAAATAAAGCTTAGAATATTAGCTTTCGAATGCCGCCTCACCGAGAGTGCGCAAAGGTGCGCGGCCTGGTCCAGAGCAATTTTAGTGCGCGTCCGCGTCATCCGATAAGTCAACCGCGCGCCGCGTGACGTGCCAGGTACTCGGTCAGCCGAACTGGGCTTACCTGGAACTGCAGCTGCGGGTCGACCGGTCGACCCTGACAATAGATTCGAAATATAAATATATATATATACATACATATGTATATATATATATATATATATACATACTTTGTAAGAATCGTCGTGAAAAATGCTGATACCTGATTTAGTTTACGTGGAATTTGTTTTCCAGAGGGAAAGGAATTTATTAGAAATTTAGTATTGTATTCGGAACGCCAACTCCACATTTTAATGAAGTATGACCAAATGCATAAAGGCGTATGTCTAATCCTCATTCGTAATACAATGCAATTTATGATTAATACTAAGTACAATTTCTTTTCAGGTTCAGGTGCTTCGCTTGTCTCATTCAAACGAAAGGAAATATTTTTAATTCTGAAAAAATATTTAACGTCAGAATATAATGAGCAAGTAGAATTATTGGAACGGGAATTATCGGAGAAGAGTCAATGCGTGATTAAAATCCACCAAGATGCCAGGCAGAATTTGTCCAAGTTAATTCATAAGATACGCATAAAATGGCAAGAGTCAGGAAGGAAGGAGACCAATTTTCTTCATAAGAATCAAGAGTGGCTGGAGATGGATATTGCCTTTCCTGCTGATTCGAAACCGAGTGACGCCAGCACACGTGGTCGTCCCTCAGTGGACTTTGCTGCATCAAGTGAGCGATCGAAACGACGAAGAACAGAAGAGTTGCGGCAAAATCATACCCCTGAGGAGTTGTGCTATGCAGCGCAAATGAGTCTCCGCTCTTCCGGAGACGTAAATTCGTCAAAAACGGTCAAGGACATTGCAGTTGAAACGCACGCACCTGCACCAACATCGTCAAAGGCAGTGCAAAATACACTATCAACAGATGAAGCTCTTTCGGTTATGGTCGAAGCCAAACTCACCAGACATCAATATAATATTGTAAGAGCATCGCTGAAAGGTATCAACTGTCCGGCATATCCAAATTACGAAGCAGTTAGAGAGGCCAAAGCATTATGTTATCCACCGCGGTCTAGTATAACTATTACTGAAAATTGTGCCGATATTAAATTACAAGACTTACTGGACCACACATGCAAGCGTCTTCTTCTTAGTCAGAGAGAAGTTGTGAAATCAGTGCATATGGAAAACTTGGCAAATGCGGAATTAATCTGTAGATGGGGGTGTGACGGAAGTTCTGGCCAAGGTGTATACAAACAGAAATTTGAGGATGACAGTAATTCCGACGCAAATATATTCCTAACGTCCCTTGTCCCGTTACAACTCGCATTTTTTGAGAGTGAATCTATGGACTCCGGTTGTAAACTTTTATGGAAAAATCCGAGGCCATCATCGCCTCGCTATTGCCGGCCTATAAGAATGCAATTTCTACATGAAAGTACGGAATCCACGAAGAATGAAACAGCGTATATTGAAGAACAAATCTCATCATTAAAACCATTGAAAATTGGAGTTGATGGCAGAGAAGTAACAGTTAGGTATAAAATGCTGTTTACTATGATAGATGGGAAAGTCTGCAATGCTGTTACATCTACGAAATCCGCACAAAGATGCTATTTATGTCAAGCTACTTCAAAAGAATTTAACGATCTTGATGCAATCCTGAAAAAAGAAGTGAATGAAGATAACTTGAAATTTGGAATGTCCACGTTACACGCATGGATCCGTTTTTTTGAGTCCCTCTTGCATCTATCTTACAAACTCGATTTGAAAAAATGGCAGGCACGATCCGAAAATGAAAAAAAGATGGTTAGCGATCGAAAAGCACAGATACAAAAATCTTTGAAATCTGAATTGGGGTTGATAGTGGATCGTCCAAAGCCTGGGTATGGGAGCACCAACGATGGCAATACAGCACGGCGATTTTTTGAAAACCACGAAATAACAGCAATGATAACTGGCTTGAACGAAGAACTTATAAAAAGATTTCACGTCATTTTACAAGTTATCTCGAGTGGGTACGATATCAACGTGGAAAACTTCAAAGAATACGCGTTGGAAACTGCGCAACTGTACGTGCGCGATTATCCATGGTATTATATGCCAACAACCGTGCACAAAATATTGATCCATGGAAATTTGATAATAGCTTCGGCTATTTTACCCATCGGACAATTGTCAGAGGAGGCTCAAGAAGCGCGAAACAAAGACGTGAAAAAATTTCGAGACGGATTTTCTCGTAAATCATCACGCGAGAATACTATGCAGGATGTTTTGAATTGGCTACTAGTGTCATCTGATCCATTCATAACAAACCTAAGGAAACTGCCTCAAAAAAAGTCACAGCAATTGTCTGCAGAGGCTATGAGGCTACTTGCTGAGCCGAATATGGATTGAATATGGATTGGAATAAGGATTAGGATTGAGATACTCTTTGTATTTTTCAATAATAAAAACTTTGTTTACCGTATTACGAGATAACAATTATTTTCCGTACATTCCCGAACCAACTGTATAATCTATTATTGTAGCCACTCGACAAACATAGTTCAGGCTCTGTGTTTTATTTTTCGAAATTTTGATGTATTCGCAATCAGGGAACCCGAAAACATCGGGAAAATAGATTTTTCATCGGATTTATTAAAGAATTTTGGTTCGAACCAGCCATATTTGAGTCGCCATTTTGTTTTTTGAAATTTTGATTTTGGATTCGAAATCAGGGACCCCGAAAACATGGGGAAAGTAAATTTTCCGCTGGATTTATTGAAGAATTTTGGTTCGAACCAGCCGTATCTGAGCCGCCATTTTGTTTTTTGAAATTTTGATTTCGGATTCGTAATCAGCGACCCCGAAAACATAAGTATACCAAATTTGGTGAAGTTCCGATCATCCCCTGATTTATGGCCAGGAATTCGTGAAAATTCCCCACTGTGCGGCGTGCCGTCAGAAATCAGTCACCGGGCCGACGCACATCGTATCGTTCGTGCCGTCACACAGTGGGGAATTTTCACGAATTCCTGGCCATAAATCAGGGGATGATCGGAACTTCACCAAATTTGGTATACTTATGTTTTCGGGGTCGCTGATTACGAATCCGAAATCAAAATTTCAAAAAACAAAATGGCGGCTCAGATACGGCTGGTTCGAACCAAAATTCTTCAAAAAATCCAACGGAAAATCTACTTTCCCAATGTTTTCGGGGTCCCTAATTTCGAATCCAAAATCAAAATTTCAAAAAACAAAATGGCGGCTCAGATACGGCTGGTTCGAACCAAAATTCTTCAAAAAATCCAACGAAAAATCTACTTTCCCAATGTTTTCGGGGTCCCTGATTTCGAATCCAAAATCAAAATTTCAAAAAACAAAATGGCGGCTCAGATACGGCTGGTTTGAACCAAAATTCTTCAATAAATCCAGCGGAAAATTTACTTTCCCCATGTTTTCGGGGTCCCTGATTTCGAATCCAAAATCAAAATTTCAAAAAACAAAATGGCGGCTCAGATACGGCTGGTTCGAACCAAAATTCTTCAATAAATCCAGCGGAAAATTTACTTTCCCCATGTTTTCGGGGTCCCTGATTTCGAATCCAAAATCAAAATTTCAAAAAACAAAATGGCGACTCAAATATGGCTGGTTCGAACCAAAATTCTTTAATAAATCCGATGAAAAATCTATTTTCCCGATGTTTTCGGGTTCCCTGATTGCGAATACATCAAAATTTCGAAAAATAAAACACAGAGCCTGAACTATGTTTGTCGAGTGGCTACAATAATAGATTATACAGTTGGTTCGGGAATGTACGGAAAATAATTGTTATCTCGTAATACGGTAAACAAAGTTTTTATTATTGAAAAATACAAAGAGTATCTCAATCCTAATCCTTATTCCAATCCATATTCAATCCATATTCGGCTCAGCAAGTAGCCTCATAGCCTCTGCAGACAATTGCTGTGACTTTTTTTGAGGCAGTTTCCTTAGGTTTGTTATGAATGGATCAGATGACACTAGTAGCCAATTCAAAACATCCTGCATAGTATTCTCGCGTGATGATTTACGAGAAAATCCGTCTCGAAATTTTTTCACGTCTTTGTTTCGCGCTTCTTGAGCCTCCTCTGACAATTGTCCGATGGGTAAAATAGCCGAAGCTATTATCAAATTTCCATGGATCAATATTTTGTGCACGGTTGTTGGCATATAATACCATGGATAATCGCGCACGTACAGTTGCGCAGTTTCCAACGCGTATTCTTTGAAGTTTTCCACGTTGATATCGTACCCACTCGAGATAACTTGTAAAATGACGTGAAATCTTTTTATAAGTTCTTCGTTCAAGCCAGTTATCATTGCTGTTATTTCGTGGTTTTCAAAAAATCGCCGTGCTGTATTGCCATCGTTGGTGCTCCCATACCCAGGCTTTGGACGATCCACTATCAACCCCAATTCAGATTTCAAAGATTTTTGTATCTGTGCTTTTCGATCGCTAACCATCTTTTTTTCATTTTCGGATCGTGCCTGCCATTTTTTCAAATCGAGTTTGTAAGATAGATGCAAGAGGGACTCAAAAAAACGGATCCATGCGTGTAACGTGGACATTCCAAATTTCAAGTTATCTTCATTCACTTCTTTTTTCAGGATTGCATCAAGATCGTTAAATTCTTTTGAAGTAGCTTGACATAAATAGCATCTTTGTGCGGATTTCGTAGATGTAACAGCATTGCAGACTTTCCCATCTATCATAGTAAACAGCATTTTATACCTAACTGTTACTTCTCTGCCATCAACTCCAATTTTCAATGGTTTTAATGATGAGATTTGTTCTTCAATATACGCTGTTTCATTCTTCGTGGATTCCGTACTTTCATGTAGAAATTGCATTCTTATAGGCCGGCAATAGCGAGGCGATGATGGCCTCGGATTTTTCCATAAAAGTTTACAACCGGAGTCCATAGATTCACTCTCAAAAAATGCGAGTTGTAACGGGACAAGGGACGTTAGGAATATATTTGCGTCGGAATTACTGTCATCCTCAAATTTCTGTTTGTATACACCTTGGCCAGAACTTCCGTCACACCCCCATCTACAGATTAATTCCGCATTTGCCAAGTTTTCCATATGCACTGATTTCACAACTTCTCTCTGACTAAGAAGAAGACGCTTGCATGTGTGGTCCAGTAAGTCTTGTAATTTAATATCGGCACAATTTTCAGTAATAGTTATACTAGACCGCGGTGGATAACATAATGCTTTGGCCTCTCTAACTGCTTCGTAATTTGGATATGCCGGACAGTTGATACCTTTCAGCGATGCTCTTACAATATTATATTGATGTCTGGTGAGTTTGGCTTCGACCATAACCGAAAGAGCTTCATCTGTTGATAGTGTATTTTGCACTGCCTTTGACGATGTTGGTGCAGGTGCGTGCGTTTCAACTGCAATGTCCTTGACCGTTTTTGACGAATTTACGTCTCCGGAAGAGCGGAGACTCATTTGCGCTGCATAGCACAACTCCTCAGGGGTATGATTTTGCCGCAACTCTTCTGTTCTTCGTCGTTTCGATCGCTCACTTGATGCAGCAAAGTCCACTGAGGGACGACCACGTGTGCTGGCGTCACTCGGTTTCGAATCAGCAGGAAAGGCAATATCCATCTCCAGCCACTCTTGATTCTTATGAAGAAAATTGGTCTCCTTCCTTCCTGACTCTTGCCATTTTATGCGTATCTTATGAATTAACTTGGACAAATTCTGCCTGGCATCTTGGTGGATTTTAATCACGCATTGACTCTTCTCCGATAATTCCCGTTCCAATAATTCTACTTGCTCATTATATTCTGACGTTAAATATTTTTTCAGAATTAAAAATATTTCCTTTCGTTTGAATGAGACAAGCGAAGCACCTGAACCTGAAAAGAAATTGTACTTAGTATTAATCATAAATTGCATTGTATTACGAATGAGGATTAGACATACGCCTTTATGCATTTGGTCATACTTCATTAAAATGTGGAGTTGGCGTTCCGAATACAATACTAAATTTCTAATAAATTCCTTTCCCTCTGGAAAACAAATTCCACGTAAACTAAATCAGGTATCAGCATTTTTCACGACGATTCTTACAAAGTATGTATATATATATATATATATATACATATGTATGTATATATATATATTTATATTTCGAATCTATTGTCAGGGTCGACCGGTCGACCCGCAGCTGCAGTTCCAGGTAAGCCCAGTTCGGCTGACCGAGTACCTGGCACGTCACGCGGCGCGCGGTTGACTTATCGGATGACGCGGACGCGCACTAAAATTGCTCTGGACCAGGCCGCGCACCTTTGCGCACTCTCGGTGAGGCGGCATTCGAAAGCTAATATTCTAAGCTTTATTTTAAAAAAAAAATGAAGGCGGGATTCCGCGGGATTCTATACTAAACGTCTATGCAAAGTCAATATTTACTTTCGAACGAAGGCACTTTTCGGGATTCTCGTTAGACTACGAAAACATGGACAAAAAAAATATTTTTTAATTGTAAAATAGGCAAAATGTTCTACATACCTTGAGGAATAATATCCATTTTGTTTGAATCAATTATCACTTCCCACTATCCGTATACAAACGTTCAAAGTTGCGCTACAAAACACAGCACGGTCGACGCTCGCGACTGTCACCAACAAAGGTCGACTTCCCAGGTAACAATTTAATCTTTTAACATAAATGTGACGTCTATACTGTGATGATCCTAATACGTTCATCTGTGAACGTAATCGTTACGTAATAAAGATGGAACTAACGTCTCTGAAACGTAACCTCCATGTAACGATAACTTGTCACAGCCATGTAAGCTTGTTACGTAAAGTATATGCTATGGTGTCACTGTGATAATGCTGTCCATAGAAATGATGTAAGCGATACGGAACCATTTGTACGTAACGTGTATGGAGCAGTGCAACATATACTTAACGTAACGTGTATGGAGCAGTGTAACATATACGTAACGTGTATGGAGCAGTGTAACATATGTGTAACGTGTATGGAGCAGTGTAACATATACGTAACGTGTATGGAGCAGTGTAACATATACGTAACGTGTATGGAGCAGTGTAACATAACGTGTATGGAGCAGTGTAATATAACGTGTATGGAGCAGTGCAACATAACGTGTATGGAGCAGTATAACATAACGTGTATGGAGCAGTGTGATATATACTTTACATAATATTTTCGGATTGAAGTGTGACGTGTAACTAACATAACGTATGCATGCTGTAACCGTAATCCATCGTATCCATGTTGCAGCGTAACTATTCGTGTGCCTTCCTCAAATATGACAGCACGGAAGCATAATTATCTAAATTATCACTTACAATAAAACTTATTCTTGTCGAGATTTTCGGTTTCTTAAATTTTTCGTTATTTTTATACAAATTCACTCCTTTGACCGAGTCATAATAGTTAAGCTGACGACTCTGGGCTTGAATAAAAAAGATATCAACTTACCTAATATACGTATAATTTGAAATTGGTATTAAAATCATAAATAAAACACACGACACGTGAGCATAATGCTGTATGCTTCACTTATAGGAACTTGCGGGCAGCAGGATTATGTTCGAGGTTATGTTTACATGCTGTCACTTTTAACCCTTTGTGGTCACATCTCTGTAGAATAACTTATTGGTCACTCACGGGTAAAATTTACCCTGCCAAGTTTCAAATGTGAAAACTATCAGTCCGATCGGGATCGAAAAAATACTAAAAAATGAATAATCTAAAACATGTGCCAAAAGTTGGTATGTCAAAATTCAAATCACAAGGTGTTGAAAAAAAAGTCGTAAATAGGTATTTTGATTTAAAAAAATGCTGAATCGTGGAAAAAACAATACTACAGAATTTCACAATTTATTTTGTTTTAACGAAAAAATGATGAATCGTATAAAAAAAACAATTCTCTTCTATTGATATACTCTCAACACTATTTGATAGCTGTTTAATCAGTATTTCGTATTAATTAGACGATTTTTATTTTTCGACAAAAAATGATGAATTGTGAAAAAAAACATAATATTGATTTGACAAATTTTCGTTTTTGATAAAAAAAAATGCTATATCGTGGGAAAAAACACAATTCTCTTTCATTCATATACTCTAAACACTATTTAATAGCTGTTCAATCAGTATTTCTTTCGAAATACACTAACATAACCTCTTGATCGGGGAGCGATACGGGGAAAAAAACACAATATTAATTTCACGACTTTTCGTTTTTGATAAAAAAAAATGTTATACCGTGGAAAAAAACACAATTTTCAAAAGAAAATTATTCATACTCTAAACACTATTTAATAGCTGTTTAATCAGTATTTATTTCGAAATACACTAACGTAACCTCTTGATCGGGGAACGATATCACTATGAAGGTGCACATATAAGTATATAATTCTTTTTTTTTTCACCATTTCTGCCCCAAAAAGAGAAAACGGAACGAAATTATTCTAATAACACAGGACCATAAAAATATTTATATAAGGATATAAATTTTTTCAAGATACACCGGTATCACCGGTATTCACGTCACTTCAGCCTTTCAGCCTGGTGTCAGAATTTGATGAAACCAACTTCAATGGTAGTCATAGCGCAATAGGTAGCGTCCCGGGTTAGTAAGCAAACATTAGGTAGGAAACTTGTAGGTAGGCGGTTCGAATCCCGGCTCAAGCAGAAATTGTGTAACTGGTAAACATCGAAATATAAGTTTTTTTTTCTTGTTATATTTTTTTTCTCTTTTGACCCTCCATACTCCCAAAATTTGATCAACTCTCGGAGAAAATTGGAGGCTTAAAAAAGGTTTTAAGGAGGGCTGAAATTTCGACTCGGGGTACCTGAAACATCCTAGCGACATGGAGGCCATGTAATTCCGATTTCGGAGTGATGCATGATTGCTACGTATCCTCAATGTAACATTGTGACTTCTCTGTTCTGTAAAATTTATGCATCAGCAACGTAACTGGCATGCAGCCATTCAACG
The DNA here is from genome assembly GCA_963564615.1 of Rhorus exstirpatorius. NCBI lineage: Eukaryota > Metazoa > Arthropoda > Insecta > Hymenoptera > Ichneumonidae > Rhorus > Rhorus exstirpatorius. The sequence continues at coordinate 1,389,016 of OY751322.1, forward strand.
CGATTGTTACGTAACTGTAGCTTCATATGTGGCGGACATTTTAGAGTGTCTGGACTGCCACATTCACGTTACATACGACATACTTGTTACATTTAAGGAACCGAGTGTAACATAATTGAAATGTATTTGTTACGAAACTGTGTTGCCTGGGTTTGAACTGAAATATCTAAGCATCTATGAGAGGTAAAAGGTTGGGTCAAACGGGAAATTACGCAGAAATTAGTTCTCTACAAATACCCGTGACCGTTATACCTGTATGGAAAAATTTTTTTTTTTATTTTTGGCCAGGAATTCGTGAAAATTCCCCACTGTGCGCCGTGACCCGCACGCCATGTCGACATTGTACAGGCACAGTGGCTTAAATTCCTAGAATAGCCATTACTCTCCCAGAGTTAGTGGAAAATATGGGACAAAACGGGATGCATTCAAACTTAAAAAAAAAAAATTAGAAAAAAAAATTTTTTTTTGGCGAATTCTTTTTGCGGTTTGGTGATAAATGAATTCTGGAGTCCTTAGAATTTTTTAAACCAAGCTGTATCGGTTCCCTTCATAATATCATATTACTAGTATTAATCTAAAATATTATAATTATTATAATTATTGGCATTAATGGATAATTTTGGCAGATATGCCCTTCTGATAATAGTCATCATGATTTTCCCTATGAAGTTAATGCCAGAAAGGCGTATACGCCAAAATATTTGAATTTTCAATATTCTTCGACTTAAATATTTTTGGCGAATACGCCCTTTTGGCATGAGTCAGCATGATTTTTGTCGATAAATTTAATGCCAGAAGAGCGTATCGAAAGTGCTTACGCCTTTGCTTCTGAATTTTTCGCTTGAAAGTAAACATCGCCTTTTTCCGTTTTGACAATTTTTCTATCGATTGGCCAAAAAAAAACAATATACGTCCTTTTGTCATTTAAATCGCACTTTTCGTCGCTTAGGCCCTACTTCTATGAGGCATGCGATATAAATAATGTGATGAACAAAATGAACGTAGGGTTTTTTTTAACCAAATCTCATGAAAAGTTTCAATTCGTCATCGAATACGTAATCCAATGCTCCTTTGGATCACAATCTGAAAAACTTACACCGTTCCGGAGTACCATTTATATACGTTTGAAGTATAATAGATTCTCTTAGACGTGTCAACGGCAGAACTAAAGAAAAAAAGAACAATCTAGATAAATAAGGAAGCAATGTGCGAGTTTCAACTTGCTGTTACACACGGGTTATTTATCCCGTGGTAACTTATTATTATTATTATTTTATTCGCTGAAGTCAAAGGCCCCGGCGAATGGATTCTCTGTCCTATTTAAGCTGGGTAGCACCTCACCTTGTATATGCTTGTAGTTCGTGATGATCGGATGGGCTGTGATGCAATGAATGAGTACAGCTGGTTTCACACGAATGTATTTATTCGAGAACACACATCGATCAGTCACTTTTACAATAATAGTTTAAGTTGTTACAAATGTTATACTCTATGATACACTGACGCGCAATGCCGCTAAGGTAATTGGCACGAACAATTATATCACAGAGGTAGTGAAGCGCCGCTAAGGTGTTCCTTCACTTAATGAGTTCTTATACACTTGTCTACAACAAGGGTTTGAGAAGATCACGTCAATCACGCCCGCGAGAACCTAAGTACGCGAACGGACTTGCCGCTAAGGAACGGGATCTCTCGACCGATTGCTAAGAGCGTCGTATTAAGACTAATTTTATAATATGTCGAGAGAACCCTCGTTAGCTTTGGGCGTCCGGCTACAAGGGTCTCGTGGGGGTGGATTGAGAAATCATCGATCGATGTAGGTCTCGATGATTTCGAAACCCATGAGTTGAGAAATCATCGACGGATGGAAATTTCGATGATTTACGAAATCTGGTGATGAAAGGGGTTTACGAAATCTGCAAGGGATGCAAGTATGTGTCATGTGCAGTATGCATCATATGTGAACATATGTGATGCAAGGGATCGGATACCAGGTCATATGGTAAGGTAGCAAGAGTCCGAGGACGAAAAGAGGAATCTGCTGACGCGCGGTTTGCTCGAGTTTCCAGAGAGTGACTGTCGCAAGAGTCGGCGTACTCTCTGGAATCTGATGACTCTGTTGTGTTGCAATGACCGCAGGTAGCGATACCTCGGTTCGTCACAGCCCTCCCTTCTCAGATTGAACATGGTCCGGTGGTCCATGCTTCATCCAGACGCAGCTACCTCAGATGTTGATGGCTTTAGTTGAATCCGATCGTCCTACCCTTATCACTTTCCCTGAGCCACCGTCCAGGGGTCAATGACTAGTCATCACTCGTGTTGCACACGGGTTTGGTCATGATATTGCTGACCGCTCATGTGGTTATCGACCTCGCTCGCCTGATGCGAATGCCCTGGGACTCATCGGGTGTGGCGGGAGGTGCGTTGCAAGCCGCCTTCTCCTGATCCGATGCTCATCCATGGTTCCGTATAACTCTTTTTGGAGGGGGGAAACTGCAGCGTTCGCCGATTTCGGCTATATATTCCGGTGGCACAGGTAAATGCGTTATTCTGCCAGAAAAAAGAAATTCTCCTAGCGAGCGATTCATTTTTTTTTTTTTTAACAATTTTAATCAAAAACAAAATGAGTACTCGACGTGGTAGCAAGCGGCCCGCACCCTGGTTTCTCGACCCATCGGAGTTTGTGAGTGTTGTTGTGATTTGTGATTTATTCGATCTATATTTTTAATCAAATTTTGTGTGTATTATTATTTCTGTTATTGTGTATTTTTCTAGGCACTACAGGAGCGCGTGCTCCAAATATTTAAATGGCGGAGGATGGCTCGGCGATATCGTCGTTCAGAAAACGACGAGTTCCTGTTCTATCTTGAATCCTGCTGGGTCGGGGATTGGCTCGAGGACTATTTCGGTCTTCGGCGGTTATTTGGGCACAGCGAGTGATAATGTTATCTGTCATGTTATCTATTTTAAAAATAAAAGCCTTTTTCTTTTAAAAGAAAGAAGAAAAGAGAAGAAATAAAAAATTTCCAAGGGGCAAGCAAAACTGCGAATGTGTTTGTGTTCATTATTTCATATTCGCGGCTATTCCCATTCCTCTACGTTTCCCGTTTTTTTTTTTTTTTTTTTTTTTTTTTTTTTTTTTTTTTTTTTAATAAATTGTCACGTCAGTTAAATACGCTTCGTTCGCTACTGCGAGGCATTCCCTTGCCGTCTCTGGATCTGCTGGACGAGGTGGTGGGGGTGCTTCTCGTGTTGGTTGATGGAATCGAGTTTCCATTGCGTCCCGTGGTGGTATTACTTGTCGTTGGTGACGGAGAGTTTTCTTGAGCAATTTCATCTGTGGGTCGCTTTTTCGGCGTTTCAAGTACAAGAAGGCCGCTATGACGACAATTGTCAGAATCCCGAATCCTACTGATCCAGAGTAACTAGTAGCATCGCTTATCCGTTTCCCTCGATGAAGATGTTGTTGCATCTTGACCTCTCTCTCGATTTCATTCAGTGTTTTTGCATTTTCAGAGTGCTCCCAGTCATTACTTGTCGTTGATTTACTCGTCGGAATGACTGAGTGGATTATTGGTTGCATGTCTTCATTGCTTATGCTCGGGAGCAACGTTGTCAGATTTAGTGTAGTGGTTGGTGTATAGGTATATGTTCCTTCCGTGAGTATAGTCTCCTGTGCGGTGAGCCGCATCGACCCGGTCGATGCAGTGCATCCCGGCATCAGGTTAAGTATCCCAGCTCCTATGAGGGTTTCGGTACCAATTTGATATCCTTTTTTCATGATGCGTAGTTCGATTGGCTCTGGCGCCGAGTAGAGCCAGCTATTTATCGTTTCTAGGCGTTTCCAATATGTATCGGGAGTGGTGAGGATCCTCACATCGCACGAGCGCCAATCGACATTTTGAGTTTGCGTAAGAAGTGATATTTCGCAAGTTTCTCTTTTCCTAGTAACGTACATGGGCACCGTGAGTTGGCATAAATGCTGTCGCCGGTGTACCTTGCACTGTCTCATGTATCTTTCTGATGGTAGTAAGTAATAATGTTGATCTGGTGTTAGCGCGATATATGGTGACCATGGCTGAATGTATGTGGCGACGGTTGTATTGTTAATTTTCTGCGTCACAGGACTTGGATATCCAGTGAAGAGTTCAAAGGGTTTTTTATCAAGCAACGGTATTGCAATTTCTAGTAACAATCTTCCCTGGGAATATGCGAGGGATATAGTGCTGACATCATTGAGAGACTCGGAGTGTAATTCTACCTCTGTCAGCGGGAATTCATACGCCGTATTCTTTTTGATTCTATCAGCAGCAGTGATTAACTGTTGTGGCGAAAGAATTGCGGGGTGAATGGTTCCTCTCTTCGCGAAAAGAACCGCTGTAGTAAGTATTATGACACACATCCGATAGTCCTCTACTTGTCGTTCCATTTCTCTCGTCCATCTATCGACTATTTGTTCGTATTCGAGAATGCTCGAAAATTTGTTTTGTTTTACCACTTCGTTTACAAGTTGATTCGCCTGTTGGGCTAGGGCTGCGGTCTGATTGGAAATTTCTGCCAAGTTCTGATGGATATCGTGGAACTCTGTGCGTACTACGTGCGTTTGGTTTCCAATTATTTCCGCAAGATGGTGTTGAGAATCGTATATTTTATCGATCTCTTGATTGTAGTACTGCGCGTCATCTTCTGTGAGCGTGCCGAATAGGGCCTTGCTTATAGAGCCAAGAAATCCTAGAGGGGCAGATCTTTTTCTTTTATTGTTACTGGTTGTTATCTCACCAACGGTGTTCTGCAGCATCTCGGTGTATTTGTCAGTGTCGTTTAATGTGGTCTGCAACCGGGATGCAAGGTCGGCATAGGCGCATTTGTCGATCTTCAATTGTCTGCAATGTTCAGTGAGACTCCTAATATGTTGTGTCACTTCTGGTCTTTGATCGAGAAATTTTGAAATTTCCAGCGACGTTACTAATTTCCAAGTGGTATGGTAAATTCTGATGACTCCCGTTCTCTCGAAAAAGATTCCCGAATTATGGCGTAGAGGTTTTATCCAGTACGTCGCGGTGGAAGGTTCGATTTCTTGACTGCATATAGTAGTCATCCCCCACGCAAATAGCAGGAATATCGTCAACGGATCTCTGGGTATTGTCATACTGCTGGCTCACCTTGGAATCAATAACAGATATTAGTAATTTTATTTTCCATCAGATTACAATATCTTAGTGTAACCCCGGGACCTTTGGTTATTATATTAAGTTTGGGTTTTGGGGGGCCTGCCTCTTTTCTTCTTAGGTTCCGGTTCGGGTGGAGTGTCACCGGTTACATGGGCATGTTTAAGTTTATCCATGTGTGTAAGGCTTAGTTGGCCATCCCTTTTATCAACCAAGACGGTGTTTTGGTCAAGTATCTTGGCAATTCTGTAGGGCCCTCTATAATAAGGATCGAATTTGTGCAATTTCGGTTCTCTTAGGACATAGACCAGTTGGTTTGGTTCATATTGCACGGCGTTGATTTTCTTGTCATGTCGTTGTTTTGCTCGGTGCTTGCTGTCGTTTAGGTTATTGCCTCCAATTTCTGCCAGCTCATCAAGTCTGTGCACTATATCGCTCATGTACCGAGTCGTCGTTGGCAGGTGTTCTTTTAACGGGAGCGTGTCTGGCGTTTTCATTAATTTCCCGTAAGCCATCTCGTATGGTGTAACTTTTGTTGACTCGTGTACTGTGGCGTTGTGTGACTGGATAGCGTAAGGCAAAATTTCGTCCCATTCATTTTCCTTTTCAATATAATGTTTCAGGTAGTCGGCTATTTCCTGGTGGCTTCTTTCTAATGCTCCGTTGCTTTGTGGGTGGTAGGTTGTGGCCTTGACGTGGTGGATTTTTCTCTCCTTGAGAAAATCTTCCATTCGTTGGCTAACGAAGCATTTCCCGTTATCGCTGAGCAAAACTAGTGGAGTGCCGTGTATTGCGAAATATTCGCGGTCGAGGGTTCGAATTACTGTTTTTGATTTCATGTCCGGTAATTCGAAAGCTCGTGCAAATTTTGTAAGCAAGTCGATGGTGGTTAAAACGAAACGATTACCTCGTTTTGTGAGGGGTAATGGTCCGAGTATATCCACGGCAATTTTTTCCCATGCAGCCACTGGTGTATCCGTTATTACCATTGGTTCTCTGGTTTTTATTCGAACCAATTTTTGTTGTTGACAACTATGGCAGCATCGTACGGCGTTTTGAACATCGTTCTTCATGCCTTTCCATTGGTACCGTTGTCTCAGACGTTCGTAAGTCTTTTTCACACCCTTATGCCCTCCAATGTGTTCGCTGTGCCATTTCCGGATAATTTCTTGGCGCTCTACGGTGGGTGGCGTCTCTATTTTGCCTGTGCACAGCGTCATTTTGCAGGCACTCTTAAAGAATGTCTCTTCCAACAGGATTTTGAATGCATAGGGCGGTATTTCATCGTGGCCGTCGCCGAAAACAGCTATTCGGATTTCCTTTATATTTTCAGCCCTTAAGAATTTTCTTAGGCTCTCGAGTGCATTTTTCAGATTTTCGACTGTAAGCTTTTGGTAGTATTCCCTCGTAGCAGCGATGCTAATGACCTTGGTTTTTCCTGTATCGCTGAGTACGATCATTTCCCTCTTTAGCTCTCGTGAGAGCATTTCAGTGTCGATATAGCCAAGATCGCATAATTGCCGACCGATAGGATGGCAGATCACTCCGTCAGCTGACACAAAATGCACGAGAATTCCTTTCTGAGATGTGAGTTGCTCTGGCGTAAGGATAATTTGAGTTTTGATGATTGTCGACTCCTCGGAAGAATTTTCTTCAGTTTCAGATTCGCTGCTTTGGCTGCTATCTGTATATTCGCTTTCTGACGAATATGAATATGATGAGTCTGATGAGTCTGATGATAAGATGGGTTCAGTTTCAACGAGAGAGCTGTGCGTATTTCCCGTAGTTCGGTCAGTTTCTACTGAGAAACGGACGTTACGAGGAGTAGATCCGCATTCAGGTCGTTCGCCTCTCGTTGGCGTTGGCATTGTCGAGATTCTTCTACTGCTTCTGTTTGTCTGATTCTTCAAGAGATTTCCGCTGATAATTGATTTTCTATTAATTTGAGCTACTTCTGCATTTCTCTCAGTTTGATCATGTGTCTCTTCGGTTTCCTTTGCGGGTTCTGGGTTGTCATTAAGAGTTTCTTGCAGGAACTCGATTTGTTCAGACGTAAGTTCCCTTCCGCTAGGTTCCGAGTCTTCGTCAAGATCTTGATTCAGTTGTTCAGGAAGAGCGATCGGTTGAGGAAGTCCATGCGAAAGCCTCCGTAATTTTCCTTTTGCTTCGTCTATTGTAAGGCCATGCGCACCGCGTTGAATGGCAATCGATGTATCAAAGCGGTAACCTCGTGGATCCGATTGTGTGGACGTATTCATTTCTTCTTCCTCCAGTTCTTCCTCCTCGTTCTCGGTGGTAGTAACGCCTGGAGAAGCCGTGAATGGAGGTTGCGCGTCGTCAATAACTGCCTCGTCTTCTTCTGATAATTCCCAGGAACTTGGATCATGGTAGGCGGTTTTAGTCGCCGCTCGACCTCTATTGCGTATTCTACTGGCAATCGTACTTTGATTCGACTCTTCTTTTTCGGTTGTTTCCTCAACCTGGAGTTCCGTCTCGTCCTTGGGTGTTAATGGAAAACTTTCTGCAGGAGGGTTTCTCGACAAAGCATCTGCGTTGAGATTCGTTTTTCCTTTTTTATAGACAACTTGATATTCATATTCTTCCAGTTGCAGTCTCCATCTCATTAATCTCGAGGAAGGATCTTTCACAGAGTGTAGCCAAACTAGTGGTTGATGGTCCGTTACAAGAGTGAACTTTCTTCCATACAGATACGGTCGGAAGTATTTCACAGCGTATACCATTGCGAGGCACTCTTTTTCTGTTGTTGAATAATTCCTTTCTGCAGAGTTCAATACTCGACTGGCATACTGAACTGGTAGGTCTTGACCCACTGTATCTCCCTGACTCAGCACCGCTCCGATTGCAATGTCGGACGCGTCAGTCGTAAGTATAAACGGCTTGCTAAAATCGGGATATTGCAATATGGGTTTCTTACATAACGCATCGCGGAGATCTTCGAAGCTTCTTTGATGTTGGTCGGTCCATTGAAACTTCACTGTTTTCTTTGTGAGGTCGGAAAGCGGTTTGGCTCTTCCAGAGAAGTTCGGAAGAAACTTCCGGTAATATCCGGCGAGTCCAAGAAATTCTCTTACATTTCTCGGTGTTTTAGGTACCGGAAATTGTTCTACTGCCCGTAACTTCTTCGGATCGGGCTTCACTCCGTCCTTTCCGAGTATGTGTCCGAGATAATTGACCTCCCTTCTCAAGAATTCGCATTTGTCTACTTGTAGAGATAGTCCATTTTCTCGGAGTCGTCTGAAGAGTCTTTCGACTTTTATGCGATGTTCTTGTAAGGATGTTGAAAAGATGACTATATCGTCCAAATACACAAACAATTCTGTGCCGATAAGACCCGATAGAACGCTGTCCATAAGGCGTTGGAATGTTGCCGGTGCATTTTTCAATCCAAACGGCATCCTCAGGAACTCGTAGTGTCCTCGGGGAGTCGTAAAAGCTGTTTTAGGACTGTCTTTCGGGGCGACCTTAATTTGGTGAAAACCACTAGCAAGGTCAAATACCGAAAAATATTTCGCTCCCCCTAGTCTATCGAGAATTTCAGATATATTCGGTAGTGGATAGCTATCGCCAATGGTCTTCTCATTCAATTGTCGATAATCTATTACCATTCGCCATCGCTTGTTACCTTGTGAATCCGCTTTCTTAGGCACAATCCATAGTGGTGAATTGTATGGTGAGTGTGAAGGTTTGATAATTTTATTGGATAGCAGTCCATTTACCTGTGTTTCAATTTCCGTTTAATGTACCATTGGATAACGATATTGTTTGGTATGTATCGGTCTGTCGTCGATGGTGGGGATCTCATGTTCGACGCGTGTTGATCCTTTTAAATGGTCTCCTTTTAAATAAAATATATCAGGAAATTTTTGAACGAGTTTATGCACATGTTGTCGCTCGTATTCGTTCAAATGATCGAGTCGCAAGGTTTGCAAAATTTCTCTCACTCTATTCTTTGTTGACTTCGTTGTAGTACATGGCTCGCTCGATGTCTCGGCGTCGGAGTCGGGCGCGTGGTGCGATCCAATTTCATATGGCTCGAGTTCTTGTGCTGGCAATTCAATGTCAACTGGCTCGTGGCTTGTGTTGGTGACTATGGCATAACAAGTGCCGTCGTGATTTCTTACCACGGCTTCTCCAATGTGTATATGTGGCCCAAGGTCGATGCGCCTTAGATAGCCGTCGTAAACATTGGTATTGCGGACCTTGATTGCTACTTGCGTTCTACTGCGCCCTTCAAGATGGATCTTTAACTTTTCGTATTCTCCTAGAACTGAGTCAATTTCTTCACGATTGCAAAAAGGGATTGGTGTGACTGGTTCGCTTGCCGTGACCAGTGTCCCGTGGTTATATGATATTTCAGCTTTTTCTTGGTGTAAATAGGGCGCGCCGAGCAACCCGTCGGCTCGTGACAATGGTTCTCCTTCGAATACATGGAATACTGCCTTTGATTTTCTAACGTCGAGAAGAACTGTCCCTTTCGTCCAAATATTTTCAGGGTGCACGCTTCTCACTGCCTGACGGTCGCGTGTATCTATGATCACATTTCTGCTCAGGACACTGGCATGTACCAAATTCAGGGATGAGCCACCGTCTACGATGAACTCTGCGTGCCCATTCTTGAATTGAGGTGAGGAAATTTTTACCCTCACAGATGGAATTTCTTTGAGGAAGCATTGTTTCTTTCCTTTTCGTGAAAGCGAACATGCTTGTTCTTCTCTCTTTTCGCTGTCATGATCCTGATGTCCCTTTTCTCCGGTTCCTCGCGACTTCTCTCGCTCTTTGCGCTCGCTCCACGATGATCTGGGCGAGCGCCCTCGAAGTTTAAAGACTCCGTGGATGTGGCTGATGAAGCTCGAGATGAATTGTACGGTGAAGGTGTTCTCACGCGTTCTCGAGGTTCTTGTTTCTCATACGGGATGCGACCTTTTCCCTCACACTGCGTGCAGGGGCGCATTGGGGAGTAGTATCTGTTTCTGTAGCCGTAGTTACGGTTTCGCGGTTCCCATCGTCGATATCTTTCTTCTCGTCCATCGGTTGAGTGGTCACTGTCAACAGCATATACCTTGCTGCTTTTCCGATCTTCCTCTGACGATTCCGTTGAGTCGGAGCTGCTACTGCTATCAGAACTTGTCTCTGAACTACTCGAGGATCGTTCCCTTTTGCGGTTTTTCTTACTTTTACGAGATTTTCGTTTATCACGTTTCCGAGTGCGCGACGAGCGGTGATCTTTTGAGCCAATGGCGTGGCGCCGATTACGTCTTTCTCTAACCTCGTTGATTACAAGATCATAGGCGGCATCGAGAGTAGCTGGATTATGATGACATATGCAATAATAAAAATTTTCAGGCAAGCCTCTCAAAAAGCTGCTCAATGCCTGGGTTTCAAGGTCGTTGAGACTGCTTCTAGCTTCCTCTCTGGTTCGGTCGCCTTTCACAGCCGCTCTCGCTCGTGTCATGAGTTCTGTCGTGCGCGTGACGTACTCCCGCACCGACTCATCCTTCTTAATACTAAGTCGATTGACCTCAGCTAGATAGGAGCTTGCGCTTCTCCCAGGTGAGAATTTATTTTTAAGATGTTTAATGAGTGCATTAACAGTACCTATATCGCGTCCTTCGAGTGAGTGCCGTGCTGCACCTGTAAGCTTGGCTTTAACCCCTTTCAGGTATAAGGTCTCATCAGCGTTATCGAGTTGTTCAAACTCCTCGATGATTCGCTGGAGAAACTTTGACAATGATTTTTTTCCACCGTCATATTCCGGTAAATTTCGCGCAGCTTCTTTAGTTTCTTTTCTCCTATCAGCGATAGTTGTTTGCTCCAAGAGTGACATAAGCAATTGTTGAGAATTATCTTCGGCCATTTCAGTTTTTAGATGTTAATAATTGAATTATTTATTTTTTTTCAAAAATTTTATGAATTAACTAAGGGTGAGTTATCGGACAAAAGATCCCACTTCTGACACCAATTTGTTACACACGGGTTATTTATCCCGTGGTAACTTATTATTATTATTATTTTATTCGCTGAAGTCAAAGGCCCCGGCGAATGGATTCTCTGTCCTATTTAAGCTGGGTAGCACCTCACCTTGTATATGCTTGTAGTTCGTGATGATCGGATGGGCTGTGATGCAATGAATGAGTACAGCTGGTTTCACACGAATGTATTTATTCGAGAACACACATCGATCAGTCACTTTTACAATAATAGTTTAAGTTGTTACAAATGTTATACTCTATGATACACTGACGCGCAATGCCGCTAAGGTAATTGGCACGAACAATTATATCACAGAGGTAGTGAAGCGCCGCTAAGGTGTTCCTTCACTTAATGAGTTCTTATACACTTGTCTACAACAAGGGTTTGAGAAGATCACGTCAATCACGCCCGCGAGAACCTAAGTACGCGAACGGACTTGCCGCTAAGGAACGGGATCTCTCGACCGATTGCTAAGAGCGTCGTATTAAGACTAATTTTATAATATGTCGAGAGAACCCTCGTTAGCTTTGGGCGTCCGGCTACAAGGGTCTCGTGGGGGTGGATTGAGAAATCATCGATCGATGTAGGTCTCGATGATTTCGAAACCCATGAGTTGAGAAATCATCGACGGATGGAAATTTCGATGATTTACGAAATCTGGTGATGAAAGGGGTTTACGAAATCTGCAAGGGATGCAAGTATGTGTCATGTGCAGTATGCATCATATGTGAACATATGTGATGCAAGGGATCGGATACCAGGTCATATGGTAAGGTAGCAAGAGTCCGAGGACGAAAAGAGGAATCTGCTGACGCGCGGTTTGCTCGAGTTTCCAGAGAGTGACTGTCGCAAGAGTCGGCGTACTCTCTGGAATCTGATGACTCTGTTGTGTTGCAATGACCGCAGGTAGCGATACCTCGGTTCGTCACATTGCATTATTTTTCTTCGATATATTGCAATTATTACAACATTTTGCTGAAAGTAAAATATGTTAAGCAGCCCAGATTCTGACCGAGTAAGGCTACCATATCGCTGTTATTGATACAAGCTTATAAAGATAATCGAGAAGAGTATACTGGTAAATCGCTCCCCGACCGCGCCAATGGCATTGTCCCTTATTGTTATTGCATAAGGGGGGACAGTACTGAAATTTGAATTTTTTTTGTTTCTATATGGATATTTTTCAAATCTTGACAACTTTTATGAAACTTTTGAACTAGAAACTGACCAAAACTCAAGGTATGTAGGTCAAATATATTGTGGGTTATGGCTATTTTTCTAATTCTAAAGTATACTTCTTAAAAATGTTCCCTGCGCATACAGTGTTATCGCAGAGGGTTGAAATTTGTTCCTCGCACATATACTACCATAATCTAAAAATTTGCGAAAGGAATTTTCAAATAGACTTTATTTGGCTATTCAAGATATTACCAATGCAGAGGTATTTTTAAAAAATATAATTTGTCGTACATTATGTACCAGAAAATGAGTTCTATTGACACTACGCCAAATTCCTTCCAGCAATTTTAAGATAATGTGCCCTAGAATATGTGTTTCAAAGGGGAAAGTGATCGGACTAAAACTAATGCGCAGGAGATTTTTTGAATACCCAAAAATACAATTCCGAGATAAACGCGATTGAATGAATTTTTCTTGGAAAAATTCCTAAGAAGCAAAAAGTGAATGGGAAAGGCTGAATTTTGTTCTGTGAAGATTCCTGACGAATAGTAGTTAATATTGGAATTTATTTATGGCCATTACAAGTTATCACTACTGGAAAAATTGTACAACTCACAAGAAGAGGGGCATAGATCCGGATGATGGATTCAGTTCAAACTCCTAGAAGTTACTTCTTGGGGCAAAAAATTAGACCTATGCTGTTCAATTCAATCTCATAGGTCTTTCTTCTCTGTACGAGCCCAAATTTGTGATATTATTGAGCGATTCATCGATTACCTGCGATGATCCAATATATGTCATTCTAATTGAACCCAATCACTCATGTTGATACAAAGCAGCTGATTTACAATAAAAACATGTTTCTGTTTTACACAATGAAATTATTACAAGCCTCATCTTTAAAATTCACAATTTCTAGCGAAAAACGCCGCTGTCAAGTCTTTGTCGCTGCATCGGATTATCAGGCTCCTTGACCGGCTTTTCATTATACAATCATTCTGTAATATATTTATACAATAAGCGGTAAGCTCATTTGATTAATATTCATAGCTTACAAATTTCAAATAAGTGTAACGTGTCGCAAGACCCATCTGACACTTGCGAACCAGCGATATCCAACATCAGTTTCACTATCACTTTATTGACAGTATTGCAGATTCCGCACATTACTACATATAAAACATGAAGCTTTGGGAAATTATCATATAAATTTGAGGAAAAATTACACTTTTCTGTTTCAAAAGTTTTCTCAGGTTGTTGGCTGTTCATACGAAATGATTCATATCGCAAATGTATATATGTGAAAAAATCAATATTCTATAAATTCAGAAGTAAACATTGCTGTTCATTTCATGTTTCATAAATCACATTTAATCATTGGTGCTTGGTTCATGATTCTCGAATTGCTTTAGATACACAAATATAACCCGAATTTGTGAAAAGAAAGGTTATAACAGCAGACAGCTGGACGAAACACGACAGATTTTACTTTGTAATCCGCACACCAACTTGGCTGGTGGCAGCACTATTGTTGCGGAAACGAAGGAAACGAGATAGCCGTACAACAGTACAACTTTTTTTTTCTAATCGTTTGGTGATCGCTGAGTGAAGATTGGTGAACTAATTAAAACGTTCGGCGGTCAATAGTTTTTTTTATAAATGAATAATCAAAATTTTAACCTATTGACCGCCAAACATTTGAATTAGGCCACCAATCATTATCAAACGAGTTTCTTTCAATTCCAACGTGACCGTAAATTTTTTTATTATTTATTTGAATAAAAAAAACTATTTACCGCCAAACATTTTCATTAGGCCACCGCTCATCACCAAACGATTTCCCTTCAATATAATTAATTTGGAAATAAATTAGAAATGAAATAACGTATTTATCAGGCTAGCTTGACACAGGTAGACATTTGACAGAAGTCGTGTATCAAGCGTGTATCTTTCGATAAAAGCAATGAGTATAGGATAGGATAGAGTGGAAGCTACCATATGGCCGCAACATAGACCATACAGAATGGACTGGGCATTGCCTATGCTGAAGTATTGTACGGCTTGCTGCTAAGTAAAGCAAAAGAGAAAGAAGACCTATGTCGTTGGTAAAAGAAAGACGGAATGCTCTATTTACAGAGTAAACGTTGCCACGTTCAACATATCGCTATAGCTATCCTTGTCTCCTTACTCGGCAGCACCCCCACCACTCCAATGCCCAGTCCATTCTGTATGGTCTATGGGCCACAATGAGGATATACGAATTTCAGCGCCATCTGTGAAGTCGAACTCATGAACCATACAGAAAAGGCGGTAAAAGCGCCATGTATTGTATATATAAATTGTGACACGGCGTCACATTTATCAGCCATAATGCCCGTCGAAGTCCGTCACCACACGCAAACCGTCCCATTGTACATTAAATTTAAGAAAATAATAATAAGCAGCAAAATTCACACATAATGCCTCATCGTCGTCAAGCGTCGTCTCTCTCCCCCTTCCACTGCCAACGTCGTCCCATATCCATAGCCTACGAGCCAGCACAGCTGATCCCTCTCCCATGCCATTGACCCTCGAATACCCTCCCCCCCTTCCCCTCTGCCACACGTAACCCCTCGCCATCGAACAGCCGTCCCAGGATCGGGAAAAATATATCATCAGAGACCCGGACGACGAGCCAGGAGGCAAGCCAACACCATCGCCGTGGCCACAGGGACAAACATGAAAATAACAGCAAGGTGACGGCGGGTGAGGGAATTCCCCACGTAATCAAGCGAACCCTCGATAAAAACGACGGGTTCGGGCGAGATCGTGGCCCTCACCTCAACCGTCACCAGGAACATCGTCTGGCACCCGTGAACTCCCTCGTTTCGAATTATCTCGTGCGAGGCGAGGAATCGTGGTGCCAGAAAAAAAATACCGAGAGCATCGCCGGCCCTGTGTGCCACCAACGGCCAATCATTGCCGAGAGAGAGGACCCTCGTCGTCGTCCGGGTATAGTCATCAGCCAGGAGAGCGGGAGTTGCGTCACGGGTCGCCGAGGGCAGCACAGCACGGATCATCGATTATCGATCTGCTGTCCTGCGCAACGCGCTCGTGACGTCAGCTCCCGAATAACCAATAATCTATCGATCCTCTATCCCCCTATGACCCAATTTCCCATCGCGCATGCCCTTTCCCCCAAATTACCCCTTTTCCGAGTCCCACGAGCAGAGAGACGACGAAGAAGAATCACTTCGACGTGAGCCCTGGCATAGAGAAAACGTTATATTGTATCGAGCCATTTTTCGAGCGCCAACCCATTGTAAAGAGTGAGTGAGAGAGCGAGAGAGAAAGCGACACGGATAAATTGAAGACGAGAAGCTACGGCAACTCGTGCGTACGGGAAGCTGCGGCTAACCGTTTGTCTGACCGATCGCCACGAGGCACGAGAGATTCCCCGAGGAGCTACGGCTAACCGTTTGTTTGACCGATCGCCACGAGGTTCGAGAGTCTGCGAGAAGCTACGGCTAATCGTGCGTTTGACCGAGCCCTACGACGAATCAAGGATCGAGAAGAGTGAGTCGATTCCATTTTCCCCCGATTTTACCCTTGTGAATTGTAGCTCGAATTTTTACAGTATTTTGCGTGCCATTTTCCCCTTTTTTTTGTTGTATAATTTCGTGCGTGTGGTGGCGCATCGCGATTCCCCGTTTCCATAGAATCATCCTCAGTAATCGCGTAATAGTGCTATTTCCTTTTTTTTGAGTTCGATTTATATCGCCGTTGACGATAGCCCGACACGGGCAATAATTAAGAGGCCTGCGAGCCGGTAAATTCACCCCTGAGAACCCCCCGAGTAACGAGATTAGTTTTTTTCTCTTTCCTTTTTTTTTCTTTTTTTCTTTCCTTCTTTTTTTTTGCGATTACCCTTCCGTTTTTTGTATCGAGAATCGTCGTCCGAGTGACGGCTGGCGCCCAACAACTTACATTATATTTCATATTTTTATCTTTTGAATAAATCGAAATTTGTCTACTTTTTTTATGTTCTGGTTTCATCTCATTTTTTTTGAGTTCGTTCCCAACGAAGATCAGGTGCGCCTGAATACCGTCCGGCCACGTTAAAAAGGCCGTGACAAATTTTGGCGCCCAACGTGGGGCCCCGGAAATAATTTTTTTGATAGGGAAATTTCTACATTTTGAAATTTTTGTGCCCACCCGTGATCGAGTATTCGAACTCTAACAAAGAAAAATCGTGTGCGTCACCACATATCACGCGCGCTGTGTTGAGCGGCCGTTGGTCGAGCTTCGCCTTACCGCGAAACGAACAATAGGTTTTTGCCCTTGAGTAGACACGTCGAGTAAACATTGCGAAGACTCTCGTGCTGCAAACCGTTCTCTCTCCGAGTGAAAAATATTCCCAGCAAATAATTTAAGAGAAATAATCTCTTATTTCAACTCGAATACGAAGCTTGAAATTTTCTTTTGTGTCCCGAAATAGACTGAAATATTAACGAGAGATAAAATTCCCGAATATAGTGTTCGAATCGACATCGTTATTTCTCTTTCTCTCAGCCACAAGGGAATTACATTTTGCGTAGCGAGTTAAAAACTTTTTTTTTGAATCCCTCGAGGTTGACATTTCTTTTTTTTTCCTTTTCCGGAATTTTTTTTTTTTTCACGCACTTTTTTTTCTCCCCCTCAGTACTTAGGATTTATTTTTTTTTCCCGAGAATTGAACCCATCAAGATTTTTTTTTATCTCAAAATTAGCATTGCCTAACGCCCTTACGAAATAAATTCAGCTTTTAAAATAAAATCTTTTTTTTTTCTTTCATAAATTCAGCAACGTGAACAATTTTTTTTTGAACATTTTTTTTTGATTTTTTTTTCTTTTTCCCGTTAGAACCGAGTTTTCCACTCGAGCTTTTTTTTTCCTTTTCATTGTTTCTCATCAAGAATTTTTTTTTGTGAACACAAGAATACGTAGCTAGGAATCATTGTTTTCTCCGCTTTTCTTTTTATTTTTGCCCTATATCGAGAGGGAGACAACCTGCGCCATTGTTCTTCGCAGCCGGGCCTAGAGCCCACCAAAATCACCGAATATACGCGAAATTCGACGTTTACAGATTGATCGTGATCACAGCGTCGAAATTGCCCATAATTATTGTAATATTTGTATTGGAAACATCGTTTCTGTGTGATCCCCTTTTCGTGGTGTGTCGCGCCACGCTGAGAGTATCGCGTGCGCGGACTACCAAATTTTTTGTGTTATTTGTGCCACATTCTTGTTTTTTTGTGTCCCCCCCCCCTTGCTTTTTCTTTCAGCGATACAAGAAGCCACGCGTCGAAGATATTGCCCTAGCCCGATAAAGACCAAGGATTGCCTATAATTCCGCAAAAGAATCACCCCCTCCCCCCGCGAATAAAATATATATTTTTTTTTGTTGGCGTTGCTATGGCTAACATTTTTTTTCTTGCATAATATTTTTTTTTGTTGTTTTTCTTTGCCACCCCCCCACTACCGCGTCGCCTAAAAATCCCGTTAGCGAGATCCCCGTTAAGACTCGTCTTGTTTTTTTTTCTTTCTTTTTTCTTCTCTCACCTCGCCCCTCTACCCCACGAAATCTGCTATTAACGTAAATTTTTTTTTATTATCACTCCTTCCTTTTTTTTTCTCTCATTCGAAATCACCCCCCCCCCTTAATTTTTTTTCTCTTTCGTCCCTTTTTTTTTGAAATTGTATTTAATTTTTTTTTTCATTAATTTAAACTCTTCCCTATCCGACGAACTCTTTCGTCATTAAAGTTTTTTCCCCCTTTTTCTTTTTTTTTGCATTCTTCCCTTCTGCCCTTTCTTTTTTTTTGTCTCTCCTTCGGAACTGAGTATCACTGGTAGCCAAGCGATAGAACGTGACCCAAAGTCGAAGTACCCCCAAATTAGCCTTCTCTTTGTCTTTTCTCTTTTTCCATTTTTTTTCTCTTTTTTTTTGTTTTGCCACTGCTTTTCCCCTCCGCCGAGTACCGGATGGAAGGGGCAATGTTAGAACCCACCGTCCCGGTGTCATGCACCACCACGACGACGGCGACAATGACAGCCCCTCGCGTATCCACTGCAGCCCAATCGCCAACCCAATTCCCACCGATCACCCACGAAATAGCAGAGGCGGTCAAAGCGATTCGAGAGGAGATAAAAAAGATCCGCGATATCCGGGATTTGTTGCAGTGCTGCGATAGATTGCACCTCAACACTCTCGGTACCGCGGACGAAATCTATGATCGATACACCCGATTCGAGATCCGCCGATGCTATCCCCAAGTAGTAACCCCATGGGACAGTGACAGAGACGAACGCCACAGCCATACCCCTTTTACCTACGAGACAGCCATTCGAGAATACCCTTACAGTACCCTCCTCGACGCTACTACCTCGCACCCGAATCCCTCCGCGCCCCCTCCCCCCGAGAGTTCCCACCCCCGACCAACCAGCCAACCCTTCCCCTTTACACAACCCCCTCCATCACAGACGCCACAGGAACAAACCGTTCCCCGACCAAGGATGACTAACCGTGACTTGATAGACTTCGAGCCGGAACTGACAGACCCAGACGCCTCCCACGACCCACACGAGGCACCCCGACCCATAAATGCATATCAGCCAAGACCCCAGACCCCGGCAGCCCCAAGACGACAACCCACGGTATCGCCCCAACCCCCACCCCCACACACAAGTCGCCGATCCATGCCCCTGATTCAGCCCCTTGGAATCCCAGATCCCCGAGTATCGTGGAACCCTCAGATAACGTACTCCATTCACCCTCCGGAACCCGATCTAAATAGCACTCGAGCCATCCCCCAACCAGCAGCCCCTCGCAGCTATAGTCAAGTCACCGCGCATCCCGTTGAGCCTCATTATAGCCGAGACTCACGGTTTGTTGATCACTGGAAGCGATTTGGCCCAAAGTTCGCGGGGAAACGTGGAGAAGATGGGGAAGAGTTCCTCCGTCGACTCCATGAATACGGATCGAGTCGAGATTTCGCGGAAGAGGACCTCCTGCGAGCTCTCCCGGAAGCCTTCACAGGCGAAGCGCTGCTGTGGTACCGGGTAGAGCAGCAAAGTTGGGAATCATACGAAGGATTCGTATACTTCTTCCGCGAACGATTCAGCTACGGCAATCTCCAAGACCGATTGCGTCGAGAGGTCGAGTTGCGAACTCAAGGACCAGACGAACCCGTGGCCGAATTCATTGACAAATTGAGAACCCTTTTTAGCCATCTGAGCCCTCCCCTATCCCTCGAAGCCCAACTTGACATTTGTTGCACGAACCTCCACCCCACGATCTCCGCGCACGTCTTCCGAGAGGACGTACACAGTTTCGTCGATCTCAGGAGGGCATGCCGGCGAGTCGAAGACCACCGTGAACAAGCCAAGCATTATCGCCCTCCTCCCCCAGCAGCTCAATCCGCACTACCCTCCACGGCATACACCGCTCCCGAAGTCAAAGGCCCGCGCGCACGCCTTGCCGCGATCGCCAGATCCGAAGCTCCGACCCAAAGCCCCCCGAATCCCGGAAAAACAATCCCACAAACCCCAGAGCAAAACGACGTCGCAGCCGTCGACCCCCCGAACAGAACTCCCCCACGAAAACCCTTCCCAACGAACAATAGTCAAAAGATCCCGCCCCTGTCCGAATCAGCCCCAACGCAACCCCCTCCGAATTGGGTTCCCGGAGAAAGCAACACGCCAACCGTCCCCCGCTGTTATAATTGCCGTCAGCCCGGTCACCGATACTCCAGTTGTACCCAACGATTGGGTATCTTCTGTCGGATCTGTGGCTACCCGGGATGCGACACGAACTCGTGCCGCAGTTGCGAGAAAAGACGATCGGGAAATGCCAGAGTGGGGGGACAGTAAGTGCCCTGGCCCCCCAGAGCCACGAAAGAGTTACCCTGTGCCCCTGTGATACCCTACGCCCATTACGACTAAGCCAAGAAACTCCCTGTGACCCTCCATCCCCGCAATCGATCCCTTCGAGAAACCCCAGTCCCATTCTCCCCGTGCCACAAGCCCCATCGAGCATAGCCGAGTGCGGCATAGTTGCCGCATTCGACATCATCCGTGACGAGAGACATTTCCTAGCCCTGAATTTTGGTGGAATAATCATAACAGCCCTTGTAGACCCGGGCGCGAGTCGGACGTACCTCGGAGTCGAAGTCGCTGCCGCGTTGCCGGGCGAGCTTGAGCCGACTGACGAGGCGGTCCGAGTCGCGAACGGAGCCACCCTACCCGTCCGTGGAATTACCCGTTTGACCATCGAACTAGGAGGAGAGTTACGCGTACACGAGTTTCGCGTAGCCCCTCTTGGATATCCCTGCGTCCTTGGAATTGATTTCTTAAGAGCTTTTTCCTTCCAGATTGACTATCACGATAACACCTGGCGTGTTCGTGATGGACCTCCCCGTCCCTTCCTTGGACCAGAAGAGTCACAACCCAGTTTAAATGCCCTCCCCGATTGCGCCGGCCTAGTTGGCGCTTCCCCCGACACTACCATCGCCCTCGAGACCCTCCTCAACAAATTTGCCCCTCAGAAACCCCCAGGAGCCCTTAGCCTGACCCATCTGGTCAAGCACGAGATAGACGTCCAAGATCACCCCCCCATTCGCCAGAAATCCCGAATAATATCCAATTACCTCCTCAACGTAGCCCAAAAAGAAGTCGACAAAATGATCGAAGAAGATGTCATTGAGCGATCCCATAGCTCATGGCTCAGTAACCCCGTGATAGTCCCAAAGCCCAACGGAAAACACCGATTTTGCATTGACTACCGTGACGTAAATAAAGTAACGAGAAAAGACGCATACCCTCTCCCGAACATGGACAGAATACTAGACGGACTCAGACGCGCTCGTCATATATCAAAGATTGACTTGAGTCAGGCATATTTCCAAATTCCCCTCGAGCCCTCCAGTAGACCCATAACCGCTTTTGCCGTACCCGGACGTGGACTTTTTCACTTTAAACGGATGCCCTACGGACTGACGAACGCCCCCGCGACATTCCAGAGACTCATGGACAGACTTATAGACCCCGCATGGGAACCCCACGTGTTTGCCTACCTGGACGACGTGATCATAGCCACGGAAACGACAGAGGAGCATCTCGATTATTTAACCCGAGTCTTGAGAGTCCTGCAAGAGGCCAAGCTCGAGATTAATCGAGAGAAGAGCGAGTTCTTCTGCTCCGAAGTCAAGTACCTGGGCTATGTGATCGGACAGGATGGACTCAAAGCAGACCCTGATAAAATCATCCCCATTTTGTCGTACCCCCCACCGAAAACCCTGAAGCAACTCCGCAGATTTCTCGGCATGATCGGGTGGTACGCTCGTTTCATGGGAGATATCTCGCGTGAGAAAGAACCCCTCACTACCCTACTCCACAAGAATACCCCCTGGACTTGGGGGCCCGAACAAGAATCCGCTTTTACAACCCTAAAATCATCCCTAACCCGAACACCCGTATTAGCCCGTCCCGATTTCACCCTGCCGTTCTCCATCCATACGGATGCGAGTGACACAGCCCTTGGAGCCGTCCTAACCCAACAATTTGGAGACGAAGAACACCCGATCCTATTTGCCAGTCGAGTCCTCACGCATGCCGAGAGGAAGTACACCGTTACAGAAAGGGAGTGCCTCGCAGTGTTATGGGCAGCTAAGAAAATGCGTCCATACATCGAGGGCACTGCTTTCACGGTGATCACGGATCACAGCAGCTTGCTGTGGCTTAAGAATTTACGAGATCCGAGTGGGCGATTGGCTCGATGGGCCCTGGCAATGCAGGCCCTCGATATGACCATTGTCCATCGGAAAGGAACACTGCACGTGGTCCCTGATGCCCTATCGAGAATGTATGAGGATTGTGGCGAAGCCCTCGCAGCCCTAGGAGAATCCCAAGACCCCTGGTACCTCGATAAACACCGAAATGTCCAAGAGTTCCCGTGGAAATACCCCAATTGGAAAATAGAGGACGACCAACTCTACTACCATCGCCCCCACTCCATTATCGACCCTACCCTCGTAGATCTCGATGCCTGGAAAATGGTATTACCCCATGAGTCCCGAGAGAAAGCCCTACAAGATGCCCACGATAACCCACAGTCCGGCCATCTCGGAATCGACAAAACATACAGTCGCGTTATCCAAGATTTCTTTTGGCCGGGCGTCTACCAAGACGTTGCCCGATATGTGACCCATTGCCCCGTTTGCCAGTTACACAAAGTATCCCAAACCCCTCCCGCCGGAATAATGAGAGAGAGAACCACAGAAGGACCATGGACAGTCGTGGCAACCGACGTCATGGGACCCTTTCCCCCGAGCCGGAGCCAGAACCGATACGTGGTGGTGTTTCAAGATCTGTTCACGAAGTACGTCGAGGCCAAGGCCCTTCGCACGGCAACAGGGCCAAATATAGTGAGCGCATTGGAGACCTTGGTTCTCAACCGTTGGGGCTGTCCAACCTATCTGTTGACAGACAACGGGACGGAATTCGCGAACGGACACGTCACCCTCCACCTATCGCAGTATGGCGTCCGACAAACCACTATTCCCCCATATCACGCCCAAGCAAACCCCGTTGAGAGGGTGAATCGCACTCTCAAGACCATGATGACCTCGTATATCACCTCCGATCACCGTGATTGGGACCTCCACCTTCCCGAATTATGTTTTGCCCTCAATACCGCAGTCCAATCGTCGACCCAAATGACTCCCGCGTTCCTCAATTTCGGAAGAAACCCTCGCCCTGCCACAAGTCTACGAAATCGTACTCCCGCACCCCCTGGCCTTCTCCCTGGTGACCCTAACGTATGGAAAGACAGAATGAAACGATTACCCTTGCTGCACGATTGGGTCCACAAGAATCTCGAGCAAGCCGCGAAACGACAGGCTCGATATTATAACAAGGGACGGAAAGACACGCGTTATAAAGTGGGAGAGATGGTTCTTCGCCGTAGTCGCGTGCTATCCAGTGGTACTCAGAATTTCGCAGCAAAATTAGCCCCTCGTTTTAGTGGCCCTTATCGCATTTCCGCCGTAATTTCCCCCGTAGTATACGAGTTACATGATCCCTCGAGTAGAAAAGCCCCCCGAGTTCACATCAAAGATTTGAAACCCTACAAACCCCCCCGAGATGACCCTGACCCTAACGATGACCTGGAATTACAGGAAGAGATCGAGGAAAATGTTGAGAGCCGGAGCGCAGAGGAGTCGCGCCCGCAGCGGATTGTTGCGGCGCGGAACGCGCCTCCCGTCGCCACGAGACACGCCGCCGCCGATGACGAGCCACGGCTCGTACCGCCAGCCGATCGGGACGTTGGCCGATGCGCCAACCTCCCCTCCCCGCCAACGGAGACCCGACCCGGTCCCACGCTTCGACCCCGAAGGGGTAATCATCGATAAACCCGGGGAACACATGAGTTTCCCCTGCCTTTACCCCCTGTGTATCCCCAACCCAAACCAACGACCTCCTTCCCCGGATAGTTCGACCGAATCCTCCCGAGCATCATCCCGCACCAGCAGTCCCGACCGAGCCCCTCCAAGCCCAGTCCCAACCCCGCGACAAGCCTCTCCGCCACACGAGAACCCACCGACCCCAGCTCCACGAATCCCGACACCGATTGTCCGGGTATCCCTGCTCGATCTCGTCCTCCTCGCCAAAAGAGCGCGAGATCAAACCCCCGCAACCCCGATCCCAGCGACACCCCGATATAACATACGATTCCCTGTTCCCGCGTTGCCTCAGGGCCAAGCCCGTCCGACCCGCACCCCGACTCCAATCCGTCCACCAACCCCCGTCGTCCACGTCAACCGCCCGCAAGAGCGAGCCACCGCACCCGCTCGTCCGACGTACCCCGCCCCCCACAGCAACCCCTTGCCGCGTCGCGCTATCGCGCCCATCCGGCCGGTACCCGCCGTCGCCCCCCTCGATCTCCCACCACCCCTGGTTCCCGCATTCGTCCGACGACGGCCTGCCGTCGCTCCCGCTACCTACCCCCGACGACCCACCATCTACCACCCAGAGCCGCCCAGGCACGACATTCCGTCGCTCCTGACGATCCACGTCCAGGCTCCATCACCTCACAGCACCCCGAGAATCCCGTCACTGTTGTCCCTCCACATCACCCCACCAACAACCCCCGCCCGACCCACTCCTCAACCCACTCCTCAAACCGCGACTCGACCAAGAAGACGTCGCCGAGCTCGAGCGCTCGACGGCCCTTGTTGGTGCTGTGGCCGACCCGGCCACTGTGCCCGCAGGTGCCCCGACCGCATCGAATATCGCCCGCACCCCTAAGCCAACCGGAGTCCCCCACGATAACCCCTCTCCCCTAATTTTCTTTTCTCCTTTTTTTTTTTTCTTCACCCCCCCCAGCCCACGAGTACACCCCATAAATGCCCACGTTTCCCTCTCACTCTTGTGTTGTTTTGTGTTGTTTTGTCTAAGGATTATTAAAGTTTTCGTGTGTCGTTGTCACGTCCACCCCGGGGGGGCAACGAGAAGCTGTGATCATTATCAGATAAGGGAAAGTAAGCCAAAGCGTTCGTACAAGTAATGTGATAGCTCGAGACTTCGGAAGCTCAGCGGCGTCGTCCCAAGGGATGTATACGTTACCAAAGGAAGGGGACCCGTCTTTCTCACGGTGTCCACCCTAGTCAAGCTAAATAGTATTAATTGTTAAAGTTTTCTAAAATCACAAGAGTAGAGTCAAATTCCCCCACCAGCCATCCCCATTCCTGCCCAACGCAGTCCCTACCGAGTGAATGTGTGAGAGTCGAACTACCAGGGTAACTCGACTCTGGTAGGGGGGAGTTGTGACACGGCGTCACATTTATCAGCCATAATGCCCGTCGAAGTCCGTCACCACACGCAAACCGTCCCATTGTACATTAAATTTAAGAAAATAATAATAAGCAGCAAAATTCACACATAATGCCTCATCGTCGTCAAGCGTCGTCTCTCTCCCCCTTCCACTGCCAACGTCGTCCCATATCCATAGCCTACGAGCCAGCACAGCTGATCCCTCTCCCATGCCATTGACCCTCGAATACCCTCCCCCCCTTCCCCTCTGCCACACGTAACCCCTCGCCATCGAACAGCCGTCCCAGGATCGGGAAAAATATATCATCAGAGACCCGGACGACGAGCCAGGAGGCAAGCCAACACCATCGCCGTGGCCACAGGGACAAACATGAAAATAACAGCAAGGTGACGGCGGGTGAGGGAATTCCCCACGTAATCAAGCGAACCCTCGATAAAAACGACGGGTTCGGGCGAGATCGTGGCCCTCACCTCAACCGTCACCAGGAACATCGTCTGGCACCCGTGAACTCCCTCGTTTCGAATTATCTCGTGCGAGGCGAGGAATCGTGGTGCCAGAAAAAAAATACCGAGAGCATCGCCGGCCCTGTGTGCCACCAACGGCCAATCATTGCCGAGAGAGAGGACCCTCGTCGTCGTCCGGGTATAGTCATCAGCCAGGAGAGCGGGAGTTGCGTCACGGGTCGCCGAGGGCAGCACAGCACGGATCATCGATTATCGATCTGCTGTCCTGCGCAACGCGCTCGTGACGTCAGCTCCCGAATAACCAATAATCTATCGATCCTCTATCCCCCTATGACCCAATTTCCCATCGCGCATGCCCTTTCCCCCAAATTACCCCTTTTCCGAGTCCCACGAGCAGAGAGACGACGAAGAAGAATCACTTCGACGTGAGCCCTGGCATAGAGAAAACGTTATATTGTATCGAGCCATTTTTCGAGCGCCAACCCATTGTAAAGAGTGAGTGAGAGAGCGAGAGAGAAAGCGACACGGATAAATTGAAGACGAGAAGCTACGGCAACTCGTGCGTACGGGAAGCTGCGGCTAACCGTTTGTCTGACCGATCGCCACGAGGCACGAGAGATTCCCCGAGGAGCTACGGCTAACCGTTTGTTTGACCGATCGCCACGAGGTTCGAGAGTCTGCGAGAAGCTACGGCTAATCGTGCGTTTGACCGAGCCCTACGACGAATCAAGGATCGAGAAGAGTGAGTCGATTCCATTTTCCCCCGATTTTACCCTTGTGAATTGTAGCTCGAATTTTTACAGTATTTTGCGTGCCATTTTCCCCTTTTTTTTGTTGTATAATTTCGTGCGTGTGGTGGCGCATCGCGATTCCCCGTTTCCATAGAATCATCCTCAGTAATCGCGTAATAGTGCTATTTCCTTTTTTTTGAGTTCGATTTATATCGCCGTTGACGATAGCCCGACACGGGCAATGATTAAGAGGCCTGCGAGCCGGTAAATTCACCCCTGAGAACCCCCCGAGTAACGAGATTAGTTTTTTTCTCTTTCCTTTTTTTTTCTTTTTTTCTTTCCTTCTTTTTTTTTGCGATTACCCTTCCGTTTTTTGTATCGAGAATCGTCGTCCGAGTGACGGCTGGCGCCCAACAACTTACATTATATTTCATATTTTTATCTTTTGAATAAATCGAAATTTGTCTACTTTTTTTATGTTCTGGTTTCATCTCATTTTTTTTGAGTTCGTTCCCAACGAAGATCAGGTGCGCCTGAATACCGTCCGGCCACGTTAAAAAGGCCGTGACAAAATATATCCTTGGTACACTCTTTGAATAAAATCAACATTTAAAAAAAATTACGGATGGGAAAAGTATATCACAAATTGATCATTGCACAAATTATCCACGACGCTGACGACCGACGGAGGCGTTAGTATAGCAAATATGACGCGAATAACGCTTTTTTTTGGTTTATGGGGCTCAAATCACATAAAAAAATTTTTATTCACTACCATGATATTTTTTATATATGGAAGAAGGCTTCAAGGACATTTTTCCGACAAAAACGATAAATCGATTTTTTAGTCATTTTGCTTGAATTTTTCAGTACTGTCCCCCCTTAAGGAGTAGGGGAAGCCGATCTTATTGTTAGTAAAGGTACCCCGGGGCAGAAATTGCGATAGGGTATATAATAGCAGTGCGCTCAGCTTGCAAGCTTACTGACAATTGCATTCAAATATATTTCTCCAATATCTGTACACTTTGTTTCAACTGAAAAATATGCGATTGTCAATAAATTATTAATTACTGATTAAGAGCCTCTCAACGTTGATTTTGCGCACGAGATTGAGAGTACCGAAAAATGTGAAATTCCATTCACCTTCAGAAGTTTGCAAACGCATATTCCTATGAAGTCAGTACAGCGGAATCACGTACGCTTTCGCGTACGCTTTGGGTGCCAAACCACTGCACCCGAAATTATCGGGTTATGAGAATAAAATTGAGTTAGCATTCAAAGTAATTACAGTCTGCAACTGTAGAAAACTTCACCAAGCTTACTCAATTTTTAACTCACAACCTGCATCCATCTTGCATTCATACGAAACAAAATAAAACCGTACCAAGTTCTAATATAGTTCTAATATAGTAATGTAGTAGCAGTTGAACAGAATTATCGCTAGGTGTAACGCTTACAAAAAGTTCTACAAGTTTCAGCGATCGCGTATGTAACTGACGGGATTAAATGGGCGTTTGCGTACGCGCATCTTGCGTGGCAATGCTTCGTTTCGACAGCATCCAACTAAACATAAACCCAACTCTACACAGGCAATTCTACATAGAAAAACTGTACACGTAATTAACTAAACACAAAATAATTCGACACTTATTGAACCTTCAGAGAGAAACTCACACAGAGATTATGGGTACGTTTTTTCTGTGTAGAATCACGTTGGCCGAGCGGGGTCTGTGTTCAGTTGGAATCTGTAGGAACGAAGCACTGCCACCTTGTGTATGTTATGCAGAGGTAAGGACCCCGGGGTTCGTCACTTTCCCAGTATTTTTCGACTCCAAACCTTCTCTGACTCATGTGTGTGCATAGGGTAACATACAGGTATCTGAATGTTTAATGCGAATACAGTATAAACTTATTTTATGCAGAGATAAGGACCCTGGGGTTCGTCACTTCCCCGGTATTTTTTGACTCCAAACCCTCTCGGCTCCGTATACCCCAAAATGATAAGTAAAAGACTTAAAATTATACGTTGAGCTATTATGAATGTGAAATTTTTATAATCGTACGATTTTTGTTCATCGCATATTATTAGCAGTTTTACTGCACCAGTCATCATATATCACTATTTATGGAGGCACTATGAATAGTCGTCATTTTCGCGGTATTTCGTGATTTGAGACCTTCTTTGTTTCACAGTGTTCCATAAAACGGTAAGTAATTTACTTAAAAATTATATTTAGAATATTATTATGAATTAAAAAATTATAATCATAAGATGTACCCTCTATATAACAAGCACGCAGCGCATAATATCGTGTATACACATGACAGTGATTAATGGGACCTCGACCATCTGTCGCAGTTTCTTGTTTCATTTCATACATACAATATCCTCTATAGCCCGTGGTGCGATCAAAAGAATTGCATGATAACAAATATTTATTCCTCGACAAATCACAAATTTTTCCATACCACAAAGAGCAAGCAGAATCAGTATAAAACGATTAAACGAATAACATATGGTTTTTGACACGTTGGATTGAAACTGGCCGAAAACTGAGATTAACTTTTTAATGAGTACGTTAAGATTGTAAAACAAAGCCAACCTATTCCTGTACGGATAATTAAGGATGTACATTCCCTACCAAGATATTAAAATCTGGATAAAATTAGCCATGTTGGAGTTCTATGAATATGGATATTAAAATCTGAATCCTACCAAGATATTTGAATCTGAATAAAATTAGCCATTGAATCCTACCAAGATATTAAAATAGAATCCTACCAAGATATCAAAATGGAGACAAATAGAATCCTACCAAGATATCAAAATCTGAATAAAATTAGCCATTAAAATCTGAATAAAATTAGAAAATCTGAACCCTACCAAGATATTAAAGCCTGAATAAAATTAGCCATGATGGAGATGCTATGAATATGGAGATGCCAGTACATTCCCTACCAAGATATTAAAATCTGAATAAAATTAGCCATGTTGGAGATGCTATGAAAATTATTTTTGAATAACAACAATACCAAAAAGTTATAAATAAATTGTTTAAAAAAAAAAAATTCAACAAATCTCTGGTAAACGTATTTATCTGTCGTATTAAATGAATTTGAATAGTTTTCCGAATATACATATGATTTTTTAAGTACTTTTTCTCTTTTTTTAAACTACTATGTTCGAAAATTTTTAGAGGTTGTATTTATGAAACTGTTGGTTTAATATCCCGCATACTTCCCATATGTAGCACGTAACATTTCTCCAAAAGCATATAACAAATGTTGGAGTATTCTTTCAATTTTTTTAAATTAAAAAAATTGGAATTTAAGAGAGAAAATTTTTGAAAAAATACACCTTTAGCAGAATCAAAACATTCATTTTATAATATAAAAAACAGTTGGCCGGAGATTTGTTCAACAAATTATTTTTCTACCATTTATTAACAACTGTTTAACATTATTATTACTCAAAATGATTGTTCTTACTATCTTCAATATGGTTGATTATTATAAGATTTTTAACTCACCGCCAAGTACTCGAAATTCTCACCGAAACTCACTTTTGGCGGAAAATGTACGGCCAATACATCCTTCAATGTTGACGGAAGATAAAAAAATTTACTTTCTTTGGCAATCCCAAAGTATCCATGGAACGACTTCATTAGTAGTGTGCCTCGGAGGACATGGCCGTAACTACCAACTCGCCATTTGCTATCGAGTCCAAGTGATCGGGCAACCAGCGAGGCATCGGGTAACCTTTGTTAGAGACGTCAACAAACTTTACTGCAATTAACTGTTGCTCAAATCTGGAGCACTTATAGCAGCCAACAAATGTTGAAGGAACGGCTACGTCGTAAAATGACGAGACATGACTAAATTTCCTCACCACTAAGTAGATTTCATTGTTTTCGACCACAATGTTATACACGATACGGATAGATCCATCTTACATTATTCAACAGTTGTTGCGTTTTGATGCCGATAAAACGAAGTTTTTACCCTTGACCCGTCGATACTGATTGATTTCAGTTCGCCAGCTGACCGTTGGAAGAGGCCCCTCGTTATGTTTATGAACAGCGACAGGACTATCGCATGAATTTTGATCACGGTTATTTTTACGAATGCATTGTGCCCGCTCGGCACGTCTATTTGCGATTTGCTGTAAAGTACAATCTGGCTTCCTGCAATAACGATGGAAGATCTTCATATTATTCTCATAAGGAAAGGCTGAATAGGCGTCGAGAGGACCGAACAATTTTACATCGTCGACAACGTGAAGAAGACCGTGAACGTGTAGCTAATGAACTCTGTACCATACAATCTTTCGCATTGACCTACAAATATACGCAAAGCATTTTCGGCAAAAAAAATTAAAATTCCGATGGACGATTTAACGTTAAAATGCGCATAGCAGCGTGCAAAGTAAGGAAATGTCGGTAATATTCGCAGCTCACAATTCCCTCGAAAATTACGGGGCCCGTATGCAACAAGATCTGTCGTAGCTCGGTAGCTTTACAGCTTTTGTAATATGCAGCCCTATTAAGATGGCGCGCAAACTCTTGTGGACAATGTTTTGTCAATTAATCAAGTCTTTTGTTTATGAGTCCGATTTGAAAAGCCAATAGCTTATCATTAATAGAAAACTTGCCATCTATCCACGCAATTAACAACCGTTTCATAACGCCTAAACAAACAAGGTGCATGTACTCAAAGGGCACTTGCTTCACCAGGTCTATTGGTAGCAGCGATAAAGGGCTTTCACCTTCCTTGTGATGATCCTCGTCCACCCTACCCCGATATTCAGCGTCTGTTCGAGAACAGTTATCTAAACCTGCAAAAGTCATCCGGCGCTCTACGCAACGTCCACTGATTTTGCATTTGGAGCACGGATGACTTGAACAGTGGCCTTTATGGTTAAGGATAAACGCCCTCGCGGGTGCATCGGCAATAATGGCCCAGAGTGTGATAGGTATTCTTTTTTCCGAGAACGTTATTCCATTATCCTGTATTATTTGGTTTGCCTCCCTTACGAATGGCAAAAGAAAATCCATTGCACTCTGAGGTTTTTCTTCTCCGCGGTATGTACCGATTACCTCGGTTCGGCCATTACTGATGTTTGCTACTCTACATTGTATGGGCCAGATTTGATTCTTTGAGGACTTTCCGACAGTGGCTCCGTCTGTATTGATATCGATCTCGAGATTGGACG
Organism: Rhorus exstirpatorius; assembly: GCA_963564615.1. Classification (NCBI taxonomy): domain Eukaryota; kingdom Metazoa; phylum Arthropoda; class Insecta; order Hymenoptera; family Ichneumonidae; genus Rhorus; species Rhorus exstirpatorius. The sequence goes on from OY751322.1 coordinate 1,420,610, forward strand.
GAATGCAACTTGGTTGTATGTCACTGAGGATACTGACGATAGCGGGCTCAAGCCCCAAATGAATATATTTTCCTGGCGCAACGTCAAGTAGCACAGCAGGTTGGCATGATGTTTTCAATAACGTTTTAGCTGACTTCGAAAGTGATTTAAAGCATTCATGAGACCGCAGTAACGCGAGTATACTATCGCAAGCCATCAGGCTCAGATTATTTTTGACAAAGCACGATGCAAGTTCTTCAGGAAAGGTTAAAGCTCTTGTATTAGCGGTGGATGGGTCATCTTCTTCGGAAGATTCAACCAGCTCGTTGCTTTCAAATGCGTAGGCCTCGCCTATCATCTCATCAACAATGGGGTCTTCTAAATTAGAGGTCTCGCCTAATATTCTTCGCAAAGAATTGTCTTCCGCATCGTTAAAGGGATCATTTAAAGCTATCTGAAAGTGACTGATCGAATGGGAAGAAATCTCTAACGTGTCAACCAATGGACCTTGATGTGCTGTGTACGCACTACCGACTGTTGGAGAAATAGCTTCTGTCAACTCTGTTGTGTTCGCACCACTGGCCATAGGAGGATTCAATTCTGTTGATTCTGAGACATTTACGCTGCGTTTTTGATTCTCCGTTATTTTCTCTGTAAACTTGACAAATGCTGGTTCATTGGACGGACAAACCAGTCTGTCTTTTATATTATTCTTAATCCTAAGACGCTGTCGAGTTGATAACTCGTGGTACGGCTTGTGAGCACGCGAGTGCATCACGAGGCACTCCATTTTAATAGAAACTGATCAGACAAGCAAAAATTAAACTACTTGGTCGGAGTTACAGTCTACCTACAAATAATATAAGATAAATACTGAAAACTCTGTATTCGGTCCTATAAATGGTTCTTCCAACCTCGGCCGGAAGCACCATTAGCTCGTGCTAATGTTGCTGGATCTGCGTACACTGCTGGATCTGCATGCAAATTATACACCAATTCAAATTAGCGCGGAGATGCGTATACTTTCTTTCAGGTGCATGATTGAACGTAATGAGGTTGACGTAGAAACATATTATTATCATGACTCTTGCAACGAACTGGTCTGGAAATAAAACTTTTTTAAGTCGTAAAATCTGTACATTTTTTTTTTTTATTCGTGTATTTCTACCTCACACTCTGTATCACACTCTGGCCATCACACTCTGTAAAATTGAATGGCTAAAGTTTGAAAAATCTGATTTCTCCGATCTATCTGCTTTCTTCATTTAAAAAATTAATGGATGATCGCGAAGAGGGGGGGGGGGAGGAATAATGGGAAAACAGGTTGGAGCCTTGAAGGGGAAGGACCCCAAAGCGACGGAACAATATGCGATCACCATAATTGCGATCAACACAATGTCGAGGAATTAAAAAACGGGAAATACTAATGATGCTTCGCTAGAGTTTATTGCTCAAATTTATATTTATTGATGCTTAAAATGAATGAGCTTGGTAAATTTATGCCAAATGCAATCAAGATACATTTATATATATCATATTAGCTAGATTTTGTTAGGCCAGTAAAATTGCGCCCTTGCGCAGAGAAGAGAACTCGACATTACGAAGTGAGAAATAGATATATCTCTGTCTCAACATGTTGGGGCCACTTCCAACACCGCGATTCCTCTTCCATGATTATAAGTTTTATGGTCGTACTTTTATTGCTAAGTAGATATACAGGGCCGGTTCTGGGTCACTAAAACGCTTCTGCGCATGCGCGAGCGCGGGAAATTCAAATTTGCGCATGCGCGTTGAATAATAATAATAATAATAATTTCGTCACCCCAAATTTTCAAGAGATGCTGATACGATTAAGGATTGTTGGGAAAGGTGGTACTTCCAAGGCAGCCCTAGGTTTCCGAGAATTGTTTATTTCATTAAATATTTCCGGGGTAATACGGGTCAAGGAGGAACCTTCTCAAAGTTTCTAGAAGCTTCGATGACGTCATCCGATGTTAAGGATTTTTCGCTATTGCGTTGTAAATTTTTAAAAGAGTTTTATAGAAATGGTAGGGGTGAATGGTATGAAAAGGATTTTTTAGCCATAATCGATCAGTTTACTCTGGTTCGTTGTACGGAAAAAATAGCATTAACATGGAAATCATTTTGGATGTACAAGGTTTTAAGAAACCCATCAATGAGTTTGTCGTGAAGGAGCTGGCAGCAGTTAAAATTTATCCGAATAAAGAGGATCATGAGGAGATTGGGTGTTTACTCATTAAACCACCTTGTAAATGGGATAAGTTGCCAGCCAAATATAAATGCATAAACTTGTGATGTAAACGGAATTATCACGGTATTCCCTGGAATGTTGGAGACATTCCTTACGCTAATTTAAAAGACGTATTCGACACCATTTTGAAGGACGTTAGTTTGATTTACGTAAAAGGGCTGGAAAAAAACAGTGGCCGAGGATATCATAGGTAATATCCCCGTAATTTTTAGAGATTTTTCCAAAAACTCTTAATGTTTCGAGGCTTGTAAATAAGTGTTATAGGTTGAAAATAATCTTAACGTTTCGACTGACTTATATAAAAGAAAGTTCGAGATTTTTTCTATCATCGAGAACAATTATTTTTCATCGATTTTCTCCTTATTTAGTTTTATAGCATTTTGTTTTTTAGTCGCATATGAAATTTCATTATCGATTTTGTATGATTATTCAAGCGAATCATTGAATTGTTAGTGAATAAATGATTTTTTCTCGAACATTTTTATCATATCGCTCTCTCTCTTTCTATTTTCAAAACATAAACATATGAGATACTATATAAGAGCGACCCATCGAATGAAATTGAATAACAGTCACACGGACGACATCGCAGAGCAGACATCAAATCATTTTTTGACAAGTGTATCAAAAATCGATTACGTATTTTTTCCTTTATTGAGTTGAAATGGCATCACAAAAGTCATCAGCTTATAAAATCACAGCTCACGTTCCGCGTTTCTGGACGAGAGTTATTGAGCACGATATTGTGGAGGCGGTTGTTAAACATGCAATCCGTTCATACATCGAAAACGGTGGTGAAATCAACATAAGTCTTGCGGGCCTCCATACGAAGCTATACAAGTGCTCTTGCGACGAGTGGTGATTCATACCTCTACCGATGTCAGACGACGAGCAGGAAGATTCTTAAAAAATGGCAAGCTCATTCAACGCTATACATATGCTCGGTGTGGTTATATATTTCAGCGTTCGAGATTTTAATTTTTTTTTGTTTTTTGTTTTTTTTTGTTTTTTGGTTTTTTTATTTTTCATTTTTTTAAATTTTTTAAAATTTTTTTGTGCAGTTTGATCGAGAGTTTATAGAGGTGGTAGCGGTGAAAATTATCGTGGTCGCATCATCGCAGACTCATCATTATCATGGTCACCATCCACCACGTCACTCCTATGATCACTCACAGTTTTTTTTGTTCGCATCAAAATTATAACATGTACTACTACAGATAATAAAAAAAATAAAAAAAAATTAAAAAAAAAAAAACCACTGATGAATGAAATGTAATAAAACGTACTATGGACTACTACTACGGATAAAATTTACTACTACTATGGATACAATTATATAAAATGTACCACTACTATGGATAATAATAAAGAAAAAAAAAACAAAAAAAAAACACAAAAAAACAAAAAAACAAAAAATTGTGTACGTCTCTATACGTTCGAAAGGTATATTTTTTTCAGTATACATCCACTATCATCGTCGCATTGTATTCTTTGGATTCTCCTTCGCAAAGATGCTCGATAGATTTGAAAGGTATGGTTTTTTCAGTGAATCTACTGAACATATAACATGTACTACTACAGATAATAATAAAAAAAAAAAAAAAAAAAAAAAAAAAACTACTGATGAATGAAATGTAATAAAACGTACTATGGACTACTACTACGGATAAAATTTACTACTACTATGGATACAATTATATAAAATGTACCACTACTATGGATAATAATAAAGAAAAAAAAAACGAAAAAAAAAACACAAAAAAACAAAAAATTGTGTACGTCTCTATACATTCGAAAGGTATATTTTTTTCAGTATACATCCACTATCATCGTCGCATTGTATTCTTTGGATTCTCCTTCGTAAAGATGCTCGATAGATTTGAAAGGTATGGTTTTTTCAATGAATCTACTGTCATCGTCGCATTGCATTCTTTGGATTCTCTTTCGCAAAAGATGCTCAACAGATTTGAACGGTCACGAAAAAATCAGGCTATGATAATATAATTTTCGGCGTCCGCCTAACTCTTAGCTACCGGCCTAACATCGATCCAATACTTTCGTTTTCATTTCATCATCTTTCGCAAAAGATGCTCAACAGATTTGAACGGTCACGAAAAAATCAGGCTATCATAATATAATTTTCGGCATCCGCCTAACTGTTAGCTACCCGCCTAACATCGGTGTAACACTTTCGTTTTCATTATATTATACTTCGCAGAGATGCTTAACAGATTCGAACGGTCACGAAGCAATCAGACTATGACGATATAATTTTCGGTGTGCGCCTAACTCTTAGCTACCGGCCTAACATCGATGCAATACTTTCGTTTTCATTACTTCACAGTTCACAAAAGTATCTGCGCCAGCACTATTATGCTTATATATATTACTTATATAATTCTCATGCATTTCTATGAAATATATGTAATTTAAAAAAAAATCATAATGAATTGAGAAAAATGATTTATTTCGATTTTTTATACACAATACATTTATTTAACAATGAAAGAAATCATATCAATTTTACTGATACACGAATTCACACTTATTATATTTTCCGCCAATATAACGCATGTAGAGATGATTTTCTACCGCTGCTCGTGACATATCTTTCAGTTGCTCTTCATTTTCCAGCAATATTTTAATTATTCTTGCTGGTAAAAATACGGAAAACTCTTTGTTGACTTCCGCGATGATTTTAGCTCCGAACGTTGTGTTAACATTTTTGAGCCCGGAGATTTGATAAGTTTTATCCGGTTCTAACTCCGTTAATTTCTTCGTCTGTAAGACTCATGCGAATAACAGATACATGGGTACAGATTATGATCCAAGCAAAGAGGAATCATACTTAATGTACTTTGACGTGAATAATCTCTACAGTGCAGCTATGAGCCAATATCTACCAGTTGGCTCTTTTGAGTGGGAGTCTGAGCCGATAAATATGCTCAATGTTCCTGATGATTCTCCTGTGGGATATATCCTGGAGGTGGACTTGAAATATCCCCAGGAACATTTTGAGCTGCATAAAGATCTCTCCCTTTGTCCCGAGCATTACACACCACCTCATAGCAAATAATCAAAATTAATGACAACATTACTACCCAAAAACAGATACATTATTCATTACAAAAATCTGAAACAATCTTTAAATCTGGGAATTAAATTGACAAAAATTCATAGAATTTTGAAATTTCATCAAGCTCCATGGCTCAAAACGTACATTGATCTGAACACAGAAATGATAAAAAAATCCAACAATGAATTCGAAAAGAATTTTTTTGAATTGATGAATAATGCGGTATTTGGAAGAACCATGGAAAATGTGAGAAAGCAGAAAGATGTTAAGCTCGTGACATAGTGAGAAGGTCGATACGGTGCAAAAGCTCTCATTGCAAAACCAAACTTCCATAGCTGCACTGTTTTCGATGATGACATGGTAATTATTGAACTGAGCCGCGTCATAGTACATTTCAATAAACCCATATACGTCGGATTTTCCATACTCGATTTATCAAAAACTTTCATTTACGACTTTCATTATAATTATATAAAATCAACATTTCGTGATCAGGCAAAATTAATGTACACCGATACCGACAGCCTCTTATACCATATCACTGTACCTGACATTTATGAATATATTAAGGAAGACTTACATCGATTTGATACTTCCGATTACCCGGTTAATAACATTTATGGTATTCCAATAGCGAATAAGAAAGTTGTAGGTTCAATGAAAGATGAAATGAATGGCAAAATTATGGAGGAGTTTATAGGACTCCGAGGAAAATTATACGCGTTTAAAGTTTTTGATCATGATAAGGCAAAGAAAAAAGCCAAAGGTATCAAGGGATCCACATTAAAAACAATAACATTTCAAGATTATAAGAATTGTTTGTTTAATCAACAAGACTTAGTAAAATATCAACACTTAATTAGGAGTAAAAAACGCGAAGTGCATACGATAAAACAAAAAAAATTAGCGTTAAGTTGGTTGGATGATAAGAGGGTATTGTTACCTAATACGACGGATACCGTACCATATGGTTATAAAAAATAAAAAATGCATTGTGTAAATTTTTTCTCTTTATTTAATAAACCTTTACATATCCTTTTCATCGATCCAACTATTGTGTGAATTATCGAAACCTAACCATTTCACAAGCAATTTATTTCCACGTTTTCGTACAATTTTCTCTACAAGATAAATATCCGGATATTTGACTTTAGTGAGTTGTTCCTCATAGAAACCACCTTCAATCGGTTGATCCCGATAGTCTACAAGTTTATATGTTACCGGATTGGTATTTCGCACCTCACTTATCGTAAATATTTCGGTCGTCCAATTTGGCGTATAACCTTTTTCGAAAACATGCTTGTACTTGCTAATTCGAACTTTATCGCCAATCTTGAATTTCATTTTTCGCGTACGATTGACTTCAAAATTCCCATAAATATTGCGCAGGATCTTTTTCTCATTTCCAGCTGTGACATCTTTTGGTTTCATTTTAATTGTACGATGTTTGCTATTAATATAGTCTGATATTATATCAGGCAAAATATCTATCCATTTATACGGACCTCGTAAACTAAACTGTTCCACATTTTATTTTTTAATGTACGATTGAAACTTTCACATATCGATGCTTTCATATTATTAAACGTGAAATATAGTTAAAGGTGGTAACGTTGCAATAGAGATTTGAATTCATTATTATAAAATTCTTTGCCACGATCAACATGCAATTTTTTTGGTATACGGCCTTTCGCGAGTACAGATTTCATGGCGTTCGTTACATCTTTGCCATTCTTACTGTTTATCGGTACAGCCCAAGCAAATCTGAAAAATACATCAATAATCGTCAGTAGAAATTTGTAGCCATTGTTGTATCGTGAGTATGCTGACATGTCCACAATATCAGCCTGCCAGGTTTCATCCAATCCACGAATTGTCACGTGATGACGCGGATAATTTCTTCTCGCAAGTCTGTGAAACTCCCCCACTACAGCTATCTTCCGCTCATTCATTTTTTCTTATCCGCCAGTTTCAATTGTCCTTACGCTCCAATGTTCTGTTACGTCCCGCGACTTTCGGGACTTTTGCATCGATTTGAGATTACTTATATCTTGTAATTCTCAATAAAATTCAAAACGAGGAAAGGGACCCGGTCATACGAGAGAAACGTTTTTTTTTCTTTGGAGAACTCGGATAGTTCGGGCTGTCTTCGTCGACACGAATATGGTCTCAAGTGAGCATAAATTATCGAGAAGTGACGCCATGGCGGCGTCGATATCGCAGCTCTTTATAACAAAACGTCCATCGTCGGGCGTGAAGAAAAACATCCGTCGATGCTGAAGAAATCTTTGGCCATGGCATCAGATTACTCAGAAGTGGTGGGCCCTTGTGCACAACGAAAAGCAATGTGCATGGGACACTAATACAGGCTGAGTGCAAAGTCTCTGCCTTCGTGAGAACCACAGGCGGTCTCTATGGGTGTGTGTGAGAAGGAAAGCAGGAGAGACCGAGCGTGTATGCCTCATCTAAAGCTAAGTGACCGGTGATCCTCTTTTTCCTTATCCCCGAATGAAGACTTTATGAACTGAATTCCCGAAAGTACGTGAGTGAACGGATGTAAAAATGTAAAATCAAGAATGAGCATGGGTACCTGGGTCAGGTCATCGGTGATGGTAAAGGTGGCGATAGATTATAGATAATTGCATTTAAATGTTCAATTTTATTTTAAACTAGGTCGGGATTTCCATGAATCGAAATTGGTCGAAGAGAAGAGAATTCTTCTTTGAATGTTTGTTGTTTTTCTTTTTTTCTCTTGCTCCGAAATTATGGGGGGTTTTAGCCTTGTTACGACTTTTTGGGAACGGCGTCTGGAAAAAGTCATCGGATAATTCTCATGGGCGGTCTACATAAGCTCTGCACGTGATCGATAAATTAACGCAGTGGTCGAGTCGAGGAGACTCGATGGAAGAAAGATTTCGACGAAACACCCAATCATCGACGACCAAAATTAAACAAACTTTTGAGAATATCTGTTTATGCTTGGACTGTTATTGGACTCCAATTTAATGAGCACTGAATGTTTATGCTGCACGAAGAGAACGCCGAGTCTGTAGCCAAAGAAAGAGAGCAAGCAGCGCTTTGTCCCAAGTCCTGGGATTCGGAAGGCGTATGTCCCATCAACATACGAATCCAAGCTCTCGCCTATGAAGGAGGGGCGACACCAAAATTCGGCATCGCATCCAACAAAGACCCCAAAAGCGTAGCAAGCGCATTATTTAATTTACGTTTACCTTTTTAATTAACAACGACCAAATTCAAAGATTTCAGGAGATTTCGTAATGCATGGGTAAAGGTTTATGTGGAAATGAAAATTGTGAACCAATCCTTTTCCTATAATAATTACGAGTTTGATGAATGAATGTATGTGTGATAGTTGCGTGACCATGAAGATAGATCTTTCCTGTAATGACAAGTAAGAGAAATGATAAAGCCGGAATCATAAAATTGCGCAAGATCCGAAGTATATAAATAGAATTTTTAATTGTTATAACAAATGTAGAATCTGAATAACTGGTTAATAATTATGAGAATTTTGAGTAGTTTGGATACGCTAAAATAATTTCCTTTCGTATAATTATTGGAAAGAATTAATTATAATCCAAAAGAAATAGCATGACATACACCATTGCATCCGAACCTCCGCATGGTAAATAATTATAAAGAAATAGGAATGAATAGAATGAGAGGAAAGATCGAACGAAATCCAGAGCGAGAAAGATACAGAGAAACAGAGGAGAAGTTGTCACCGAATGAGAGTACGAATGAGAAGAGACGAATGGAAATGTATGTGTATGTACGTGTGCGTGTGTTTGACATCAAGAGCCTATGACCGGTCAGCTCGTGGCCGATAGGATAAGTCCAACCCAAGTATGGAGGGATGAGAAGGAGAGAGTGACCGGAATGAAGAGGAGGGGTTGTCTCCTCCGCTGTGTGGAACTTCGAAACCAAGGCATGGAATGAGTGAGAAAGAAAATACGAAATATGTAAGTATGAGAGAGACCGAGTGAGCGTCTTTATGAAAAGATGGCGTATGTACGAGAAATTCGTTTTCTGATTATTAGGTAATAATGGAATAATTATTATACGGAAATGCAGGAGTAAAATTATATTATAAGGATAAATTTGTGTTAATACATTTTCGATTATATAGATTCCGGGGGATCATCGAGGATGCGAGGTGGAGGCGGCGGAGGAGCCTGCAGCGTCTAAGGCGTTTAAGGGCGTACCTCCCCACCGCCGAAACTGAGCCATCCTAGAGGACCCTATATAAGACCGGGTAATGAGCCCGCGGCATGTTAGAGTCCGGAGGAAATTTTCTTAAAGCTAAACCGCTGTCCGTCGGGTCCATTTTATTTTCGTTATAGATTTTCTTTTTATAGTTTCTGTCACAGCATTTCCAGTTTTATATTTGTATTTTCATTCAACCGTTTAAGTAGCCGTGGCGGCCCGAGCATTTGTATTTCTTTATGTTTATCTTTATTTTTGTTGCGAACGAACATTTATTTTCTTTACGTGTGAACATTATCTTTTGAAGACCAATATATTCTATTTTCATGTGAACATTGTCTTTTGAAGAACAATACATTTTTTCCCTTCGTGTGAACATTCTCCTTTTTGTGGTGGGCACGGTTTTCGTTCTGTGTCGTGTTCTTCCCCAGCGGCCGATTTGTAATTACGTTCATCGTTTCATCATCGCCTCAGTCGTTATTCGCCTTTTGGTTATTCATCTCCTTCGCGGATTACTTTCACTCAGGTTCGATCACCAAAGTAGTAAGTATCTCGAAATGTTTTCTCGCATGTGTCAGTATATCTTCGTTCGTGTTGCGCGGTGTCTCCGACCCCGGTCAACACCCCATGACGGCTCGAGGCCCGTAACCGAAACTACCGGGTTACTCCCCGTTGAAGGTCTATGAAATATTTTCGCTGTTGTTTTCCCTTTTCGCGTTATCCGTTTTGTATTAGATTCAGATTTTTGGTGTTAAATTCAGTTTTATGGAGATTCAGAGTTTTGGTGTTAAATATAGTTTTATGGAGATTCAGATTTTTGTGTTAAATTCAGTTTTATGGAGATTCAGATTGTTGTGTTAAATTCAGTTTTGTGAAAAGTCATGTCAATTTAACTTCAGTTTGCGAAAAGTGTCTGATTAAAATTATTTTCCCAATTTCATTTTCCTCATGTTTAAGTTCAATTCTTTGTCCAATTTATTTCGCGTCCTTTAAAATTATTTTCATTTTGGTTTTGTGCAATTGGATTATTTCAATGTTCCGAGTAAATCATTCCCAAAAACCTGTTCGTGTTTCGATCAATTGTAGGATTATTTTTCGTGTGGATTGATTTTCTCCTAGGAAGTGCTCATATTTGTAAATTCAGTGAAATATCTCGAGTTAAATTCATTTGAGTCATTCACGTTTGGTTCCGGAAAATAATATATCAATAGTGTTTTTTTTTGTGTTTATCACTTGATATTCATTGCTAATATAAATTTTATGCATCATCCGTGGTTAAATTCATTTTCGGAGATTTTTGAATTTCTTTGAGTGATTAAAATTCAATCGAGTCGTGGTCGAGTAAATTCTGTGTTGATTTTTGTTTTTGCGAGAGTTGTCAATCGACCATGGACCTTTTCCAATTAAAGATAGCTGTCGTTGTAATAGGGGTCATTTTAGTGCTCGCGATAATTTCGTTTGTCCTTGCAGTTTGCGCGGATAAACCCCAGGAGGCTTATCTTGAGGATGGCCCTGTAGTTTATTTTCTTCCGCGTCAGTAACAGTTTAGTTCCCGTTTTATTCAGAATTCATTTAATGCGATCATACAATTTTTGTCCCTTTATATTACGAGTTTATTTGTCCGATTTTGCCGAATTACAATTTATTAGTCTTTTCCGATGTATCTCGCGAAAATTAAAGAGTTTTTGTTCGTGAGATTTTATTTCAATTTGCCATTGTTACCAAATAATGCACTCTCCGCCCATCCTGAGCAATTTTCCGCAAGGTTAGGCTCAAAACAGGGCAATAACCTGGCCAATTCCGATTTTATCTCGAATAACGTGTTGAAGGGAAAGCCGCGCTTTTCTTGGCCGAGATGAGAAAAATCGAGGGTCAGGACGTAACAGTTCTCAGTCTGTTTTCCAGATCGCTAATGAGCTCAGAGTTGTGCTTCATGAGATCTTGTAGGTTCCTATAATTGATTCGTTCATTTTTCAAATTATTGCCAAATTCGGACTGAAGACCTCGAATCATTATATCAACATCGTCGATATTATTTCGCAAAGAAGAAGTAATTTCATATGCGAGATGAACTTCTTGCTGTACAATATTTTTCATGACTTCAACAGTGACTGCATCATTTGCATTTACAGGATCAGCAAGATTGCACAATCTCTTGTTATCTATATCATATTGACCATCGGTCGTAATTTTGAATCCGTCTCCGGGAGGGCCGTGGTTGCCTGGGAGACTACCTTTTCTCGATAACTGTCGTCCAAACACGTCGACGCTCATGGCTCAAATGAATCCGTGTAGTGCGCGTACCGTCTAATAAATAATTTCAGCTTCACGCAATTCCTCAATGATGGAGATTATTTCATTGTTATGATTCGTGTTGCCGACTGCCTGCGATGCCATAAGCAATCTTAGTCGATCCACTAGTTCATTTGAATCATCCCAATAAACATAATCCATTTTACTCTTCTTCCTAGCAATCATATACAGCGGTAAGCCCTTTCCTGATGGTTGTGACCGCCTCTTCGGTGTCCTCCTTGCTGATTTCATCGGAGAATCAACCATCTTTGCAATAATATTTTTGAATTTATTGTTATCTATGCGAATGGGTTTGTTCGGTTTATAGTATTTGCGATGCGCATTCGTGCTTATGATAATTGCACGATAATTATCCATATCTGTTGTAGTTATGATCTCTCTGTTTGGTGACTTTTTGAATATCAATTCGAGCAAACCGGGGGAGAGTTCGTAAGTCTTGTTCTGCACTGAGATGCGCTTGTCATCGAAATTCACCAGCGAATCACCGATCTTCAAAACACCACCCGTGAGTTTGCGAACACCGTATACGGTATCAAGCTCTTTTCCTTCAGTCGTTTCAAACATATGCAGATACTGCTGGACAAGTGATTCACTGGGTGTTTCATGTACAACAGACGAATCCTTCTCGAATGACGCATCTGGTACTTGTCGATCTTCTTTGTTGGATATTTCATGCACAACAGAAGAATCCTTCTCGGATAATGAATCTGATACTTGTTGATAATCATCATCATCATCATCATCATACGCAGTTCTAAAAGAGCTATCAAGATCCCTTTCTATCTTCGACGCAGGTTCTTCCTTTTTCAGTTTTTTCTTAATATTCTCCAGTGTTTTCGATTGATCGACAATTTTCTCAAGAGGAGTCACCACGGGTCTGAAAAGTTCATCCATGACCCGTTCCGTGGTCTCTCTGCCCGATTTTATAAGTTTATGCTTTCGTCGAATCGCGTCACTCGCGGTTGCGTTTTTTCGTAATACGTCTTTTTCCTTGTTAAATCTTGCGCTCCGCATGTTGAAGCCTTTCCGTTGAAACGTTGACTGTTCTTATTTCTCTGATGCGCTTATATTTATAAAGCAGTCAAATCCTCGGCGGTATCGACCATCATTCATGTCTCCGTCTTTATCGATCACTACGAAAGAATATTTACTATCGTTCCAGCATGCTGAACAAAAATCTTTAAACTGGGTATACGACATGTCAGTGTTCACATGATCATCATAGATATGCCGTAAATTCATTTCATCCTGACGAAAGAGTACCAGCAAATTAGTATTGTCACGAACTAGGTGCTTCGGGATACGAGCGTACGTTTGACAGAGATAGAACGAGTCAACATCGCGGTTTCGACCCATGCAAAAGAAAGCTCTCATATTATCCTGCTTTTCACAGGCTACATCGTCGAAAATCATGATTGAATTTGGTCGAGCATCTTCAGGCTTGATTACTTGCTCATGATCGTCAAAAGGAAAATATCCCACTCCTTTTACAGTTCCGAGTAAACGCTTGAGAAGTTTGTACTTTGGTTGGTTCAACGATTTAGAGTATACGTAAATGTTTTCAAATCTCAACCCGTTAGGGTGGGTTATGAGGGTAAAAAGAGCATTCGTTTTTCCATAATTTGACGGTCCACAAATCACAGCACGCACACTGTTTGGCAGCAGAGGTCCATGGCGTCGCTTCTTCGCTTCTCGCTGGGCAAGTTCATCAAAATTCATGACAGACAATTTGTCAGGTTGTGTCTTGAACTTCATCTTGATAACGACTGATAGAAATAGGTATAAGTAGAGTGCTTATAAAGAGCAGTGTCTCAGTAACGAATGTTCTCTCTTCCGATGAACATATGAGAAAAACATCAAGGATGAGTAAACGATACGATTCAGAAAATCCCATAACTGACAGTTTGAAGAATTTCGCACAAGAACGACATAGACAGTTTCCTCCTCCTTCCACCAATGACGAACTGAAAGCTGAAAAGATTCCAGGAAGTCAAAGATTTACGAGTGAAGTTGATTCAGGGCGGTACGGTGCTGTCGGTGACACGAAAGAAAAAAAGTACAAATAAGATATCCGTAAAGGTTGACACTTCAGTCGAAAACTGTTCGTGGGTCGTGATCGTTCGTAGGAAGAAACGTGGAAGAGGATTTGTTCATAATTTGATCAATAAACTCCCCTTTGAGCTACATATACCCGGATATCAGTACTGTGGCCGAGGTACGAAATTAACAGAGAGACTTGCTCGAGGTGATCCTGGTATTAATCCCCTGGACGCTGCTTACAAAGAACACGATATTGCATGCTCGAAGAATCGTGAGAATCTCCCAGCACGACACGAGGCTGATCAAGTGCTTGCGAAAAAAGCCTGGCAAAGAGTTTTCGCAAAAGAGGCGGGTATTGGAGAAAAAGCAGCAGCTTAGGGTGTCGCAAACACAATGAAAGTCAAAACCGAGCTCGGTATGGGTGTGAAGAAAGCATATAGAAAAAATAACACGAGGAAGATGACGCTGAGACAGGTAGTCAATGTGGCTGAAACGGCGATGCGAAAGGGCAGAATAGATCCAATCAAAACGGCGCTGAAGGGTGCGCGAGATGCTGTGAAAAAGGCAGGTGGAAGGAGCAAAGTTAAATCACCACGTATCCTGCCTGTACCCACGAAAATTGGTGGTTTTCTGCCATTCCTCATACCTATTTTTGCTGGATTGAGTGCCACTGGAGCTCTCGCTGGTGGTGCAGCGGGTATAGCAAAAGCCATAAACGATGCAAGCGCTGCTCAAAGACAACTGGAGGAAAGTAAACGTCACAACGAGACGATCGAAGCCATCGTGTTGGGTAAAGGACTTTACCTGAAACGTTAACTTGCACTTGAAACCCTACTTGGCAAAAAACGCGTAAAGCTACCACACCGAGCTCTCACCGATGCTGATTTGATAAAGTACGCCGGAGCTATGAAATTCCACATTTCCGTGGAGTTTACATGAGAAGCGAATTGCCCAAGAGTGGACCTCGAAAATATGAACCAGCTATTGTGAATCTCGATGATAAGGATGGTCCCGGTACACATTGGGTTGCGTACAAAAAAATCAATGACAAGGTCGTTTACTTTGACAGCTTCGGTAATCTCCAACCACCTCAAGATCTGATAAACTATTTCGGTGTTGGTAGCATAATCAAATATAATTATGAAAGATACCAGAACTATGACACTGTTGTGTGCGGACATTTATGCCTAAAATTTTTGAGTTGTTATCTATAAAGTGGATGCTCATGTCCCAGGAGGCATCAGTTGAACGTTAACTACCATGAGTGATTCTTTCACATTGACGCTTTCCCGAACGAGCTCCATACTGGAAGCTTCCTATTTCCTATCTATCGAACTATCGCCATTCTAAAGCTATACTCTAGGACTCGTTGAATTGCTGACATTCAACTCAATAATGAACTTTGATGTGGGAAATAATAAGTTTCATGTGGGAGAGGAAACAGTAACCATACCCACTGGAAGCTATGAAATCGAGGATATCGAGCGATACTTACAGAGCGTACTCTCTAGCAAGAATATCTCCATTAACCTGAGACCTAACAACAATACTCTATGCAGCCAAATCAAGTGCAATCGAGAGATCAATTTTATGCCGGACGATTCCATCGGTCGTCTATTGGGATTCACACCACGTGTATTAGCAGCTAATATCATTCATGAATCTGAGCTGCCAGTAGCCATTCTCAAGATCAACTCTCTACGAGTCAAGTGCAACATTACCACGGGAGCTTATATCAACGAGCAACGAGTCCACACCATCCACGACATTTTCCCAGTTGTTCCACCAGGATATAAGATCGTTGAAGTACCCTCACACATCACTTACCTTCCGATCGCCACACAGTCAATAGATCATCTTCAGCTCAAACTTGTCGATCAAGACGGACAGTTGGTGAATTTTCGCGGAGAAATCACAACTGTACGATTACATGTTGAATCCGCATAATGGGTATTGTGTTTGACACGAAAGTCGGACGAAGCTATAAGACTGAATCAAGATGCCGAGAAACAATCAGTCATCGAGCACCCCTCAAGGAGCTAACACGTCAAAACAATCAGTTTTTGAAGACTCTGAGATTGAAAATCAAACCTCGAGCAGGAAGAAAAAGTGGACAATAAAAATTCGCTTCTGCTGTATTGCTTGCATCGTACCATGGAGGAGATCTTGACAATACAAAAACCAATTATCTTCGATGAGCCTATCGCGCACTATGAGATTCATGCGCATCAACCGTTTGCATCGGCAACTTTCAATAACAACGATGAAATCCGAATTGCCGTTCAACATCAAGACTTGTGTTTGCTACCGAGCAAAAGCTCATTGCCACATACATGGTCGATTAACAAAGATTAATGGAACTGCAGTTCAAGATACGAAGCTAATTAATAACGCTATCTGTCATTTGTTTAAAGAAATACGTTATGAGATAAATGCTATTGAGATCGATCGAAGCAAAAATGTTGGCGTCACGACCCTCGTGAAGAATTATGTATCCCAGAGCCCTGGACAGATTACTCTGATGGAAAATGCTGGTTGGCTCAGCAATGATGAGGCTACATTGACGGATGAAAATGGATACTTTGATCTTTCTATACCACTGAATCTGATACTCGGATTCGCCGATGATTACAATCGAATTATCGTTAATGCTAAACACGAATTAATCCTCACATGATCGAATAATGATACGAATGCCATTGTACAAGCACCTCCCGAAGGTCAGGCTGCTGCTGAACAATTGAAGATTTCATTGAATAAAATCGAATGGATGGTGCCATACATCAAAGTTTCCGATCAGCGAAAAATCCAGTTGCTCGGCTTTATTGCCAAGGATCCATCGATTGCCATGAGTTTTCGTACATGGGAATTGTACGAGTACCCACTACTACCGGCTACCTCGAAACACGTGTGGGTCGTTAAAACATCAACGCAACTCGAAAAACCTCGATACGTAATAGTGGGATTTCAAACTGCGAGGAAAAATAATGCAGATACGAATGTGAGTCACTTTGATCACTGCAACATTCGCGATATTGAGCTGTTTTTGAACTCTCAATGCTATCCTTATGCAAACTTGGATCTTCATATTCCTCGCAACCAATATGCTCTTCTGTATGATATGTATGCAAACTTCTAAGCGTCGTATTATGGTAAAGAGTCTGAACCATTATTGAGCAAAGCCGATTTCCTCAAATACGTGCCATTAATTGTTATCGATTGTTTGAAACGAAACGAATTTTTGAAATCGGGGCCAGTTAATATCAGTGTTGCCGGACGGCAAGTTCGAAGCGTACAGAAATGAATGCAAAAACGTACCGCTCTGTATAAAAAAGTACCAAGATTAAGAAGAAGTGAATAAATTGATCCGTACGTTTTTTTTTGTAGTAGTACGATATATAAGTAGATATTTGAAACTGTTTGTCTACCTTGAATTAAAGAGTGTACGTATATAATTTTTGGTATAAGAAAAACAGTCAGTTTCCACTTTCACTGTTCACTGGCGGCCAGACGGGTGCGTTCGGCACTCGGTCTTTGTAGGGATTTTCGAATTTTCCACCAAAACCCCTATGGCCCTCAACGGTGTAAGCACTAAGCTGGCAAAAATGCAACTACTGTCTATCTTTCTCCAATAAACTACGGCGGGTAAAGTAGAATCCGACACTCGTATAACTCAAGCAAACCACAGTAACCCCAAACCCCAAACAATCTTAGTGTTTTCCGAAATAAACCCAATGAATCGGATTTCGTAGTTATAATAAGCACATTAATCTAAAAAATAAATAAAATTATAAACTTTCAATTAGAAATTAGTTATAAGAAGTAAAATGTTAAAAAGCGAGAAAAGAGTGAAACTCAAAAATTCAATAACACGCATTGAGCAAAATGATTTCAGTATCTTTATTGTGCTATATATGTAATGTACGAAACTTAGAAAATATAAACCTCGTAACATCCACATCATTGCACGAAATACAAACTATAAATTCTAAACGTAATGACAATATGAAAATGATGGATATACGAAAGATTTTTTTGGTGTGTCTTTGGTTTTTTTTTCACAAATATTTAGTGCTTTAATATATCATCAATACTATATATATCATATATATTATATATATCAATATATGTATGCGCGGTGGCTGTTATGAGGACATTTTTTCACACACAATGTTTCCTTGGAGGACATTTGGCAGTTTCGAGGACGGTCCTCGAAAAAACTGTCATAGAATCGGGTCTTTTGAGGACTGTTCTCGAGGTAATAATACTATATACACCGACATTATATAATTCGCTCCTTTTGAGGACGCAGGAATTTGGTCGTAAATTGTTGAAATACAAATGGTAGTTCTTGGACGAACGACTATATATGAATTGATAACAACTAGTAATTTTCAAAGCACTATGGAATTAAAACAATATATAAACGGAATTTACGGCTTTACGGAATGAAAGCTCTTCTAATGGTTGTGGAATATAGGATCCGAAATAATTATTATTTCCGCTGAGCTAATCACCACCTGCATAGGTTGGTCCTCGAAACCCCCAACAGTGATGTAAATTCGTAAGGGAAATGTCAGTTTTTAGGACCATGGATTATACTTGATTGATAAACCGATATTACAAAACGATGGACTAGTTTTAAAAGCATGCACTGTTGAAGTACCACAATATTCATGGTAATGTTCCGTGATTATATTTTATTTACCAGAAAAAAAGGTGTCACTCGATAAAATATCTTCGACGGAATGAATTTATAAATAAATATGTTCTTGTTTTTGTAAAATTGGCGAATTATTGGAATGTTGATCTTGTCATGAAAGAATTTCGACACGCGTTGATGGAAGATAAACCTGCCACAATATTCTAAATTACGTCATTAAAGTAACTGAGAAATTTCCCACTCCTAAATGAAAACTCAGTTCGCAGTAAAAATCCCTCGCCATATAAAAAGTCCTCGCAGGATTCACAGAGTATATTCTCTCATTTCTGCGTTGATAATTTCGAGGACTACGTGTCAGCTCAAATATTTTCAGAAGAGCGTCGTAATAATTTGTGTCAATTGGAACACAAATGGATTATTAATCGTTGATTCAAATCTGTCAATAGACCAGTTTTATTTAAGTGTCGAAGGATGGTTTGACCCGCGGAATTATAGTTCATTACCCATTATCACCAGTAATAATATGATAAATTAAAATTGCGTCATCGTACACATAATTTTCTACAATTGTCAGAATTTTTCTAGGCTCACACCATGCTATGACGAAAAGCACTGGGGACCTGTTGAATTACCGCAAAACGTGAATTAAAGCTATCGGAGTACGTGCTCACACACAGGTTACTAAAAGACTCGCGGAGTAATTGCTACGTGCGCTATAACAATAGAAGCTTCCCAATGCAATTTCTATCTTTCCTATGACGTTTCTGTACCTACAAAGTGTCCTTAAACCACCGTTTGCATCAGTCATGCATTTAATGTAAGCTTTTGAGGACTTTACTCTTGAGATAATGTACAGAGAATAAGAGCCCAAAAATACACCACTCGGTAAACCCACTGGTTGTAACTAGAGAATTCTCGCTATTAAGACTTGAAATCGGCGTCTGAAAGAAGATCTAAACCAGAATATGTTTGAAAGCTGGCCAGCTTGTGAAAAGGGCAGTTTATCGTATAGGTAGAAAATCTCAAAGTAAAATCATTATTGCGCGTACGACTGGTTACGATTTCGCTCGGCAAATCTCCATACGCATAGGTTGGTCCTCGAAACAACCGATAGGGATGAAATTTCCTAAGAGAAATGTCAGCTTTGAGGACCTAGGTAAATACTTGATGGATAAGCTGATATACCAAAACGATACACTACTTTTAAGAGCATTTATTGTTATGGTCCCACAATGTAAATGATAATGCTCCGTGATTATATTTTGTTTGCTAAAAAATTAGGTATCACGCGAAAAAATACTTTAAAAAAAGGAAAGTACAAGTAAAGAATTCCTTGTTTTTGTGGAATGTGCAAGTTTTTGTAAGGTTGGTTCTGTCGTTAAATAGTTTCAACTCGCGTCGATGGATCATAAACCTGCCACAATATTCTAGATCACGTCATTTTATTAACTGCGAAATTTCTCAATCGTAAATTGTTACTTTGGTAATTTTGTGGACTAACAAGGGGAGGCCACGACGTTGACATCACGGATTTTTTCCAAACTTTGTACACTTTTAGTAGTCCATTAGGACATCATAATGTGCAAGTAGTAAGGCGTACTACTCAAGCTTTTTTGAGAAAATCGCAAAAGAAGTTTTATGCGTTGTACATAAGCCAGTGCGTTGTATTCACGGGCACGAGGTGGTGTTGGCCGAATGGTTAGCGTTCAAGTTTCGCAACTGTTGGATCGCGGGATCGAGTCTCGCTCGTAATTCCATTTTTTTTTTTTATTTTTTATTTTTCCAACACTGATCATTCGTTCATATTATTACAATTCAAAGGTAACACAATGAGAAAAATACGTGTGCTTACATGAGTTTAATTGAATTTCTAATTTTATTTGGCTGTTCCCAATTTTTTTATTATTATAACCATTATTATACGAACGAAAAATTTCTTCTCGTGAAGATGCTATTAAAATACATTATATCGTCCATCACCAATTATCAGCACCGATATTTACGAAAATGTTACGTTACGCATGGTTTGCATCCAAATTGTCGAAGGAAAGAGAAATTTTTCAAAATGTCAACGACGTTTGTTTTTCCATGGAAACTCTGAAGATTCCTTGTGCGTGCGGGGAAATCGCATTCATTCGATGTAGTAGATGCCGTTTCAATTGATGTTTTTCGTGTCTGTATGACAAATATCATCCTTCAACTTGTAATGCCGAAAGCACATCCGACGATTAATTGTACAGTACTTTTATATTACTCATTGTATTATTGAATAAAGTTATTTACACCTTTATTTTATCGATCTTTGACTTGGGCTTATGATAAATATAATAATGGTTGTAATAATAAAAATTGGGAACAGTCAAATAAAATTAGAAATTCAATAAAACTCATGGAAACACACGTATTTTTCTCATTATGTTACCTTTGAATTGTAATATATATATGAAAGAATATGATCAGTGTTGGAAAAAAAAAAAATTAAAAAAAAAAGGAACCACGAGCGAGACTGGATCCCGCGATCCAACAGTTGCGAAACTTGAACGCTAACCATTCGGCCACCGCCGCCTCGTGACCGTGAGTACAACGCGCTGGCTTATATACGACGCGTAAAAATTCTTTTGCGATTTTCTCAAAAAAGCTTGAGTAGTACGCCTTACTACTTGCACATTATGATGTCCTAATGGACTACTAAAAGTGTACAAAGTTTGGAGAAAATCCGTGATGTCAACGTCGTGGCCTCCCCTTGTAAGTGTAACCCGAATTCCTGGAAAAAAAACGGCATAACAGACAGTTTTCAATGCCAATCCTATGACCCATCACATTGAGATGCCTACAAAGTCTCCCCGAATCACCTATCGCATCAGGGAAACCATTAATTTGTTTCTGGATTTTGAGAACCTTATTCTTAGGACGATGAACCGAGAAACAAGTTTTTCAATACACGACTCGGTGAACTCATTCCTCGTAACTGGAAGGTTCTCGCTTTTAAGACTTGTAATTTTTATCGTACAGCTGATCGAAACCAGGGTTGAATTTAAAAAGCATGGCCCGCTTGTGTTGTGTAAAGATATTAGTTTATTGTAATATTAGAGGATCTCAGGGAAAATTCTTTATTGCTCGTACAACTGATTACGATTTCGCTGAGAAAATTACTACCTGCATCGATTGGTCCTCGAAACCACCAATAAGGATATAATTTCATGAGAAAAACATCAGTTTTGAGGGCCTACGTATATACTTGATTGATAAACTGATATTCTAAAACGATGCACTAATTTTAAGAGCCATTAATGCTATAGTACCATAATATTAATAGTGAGGTTCCGTGATTATATTTTGTTTGTCAAAAAAGTTGGTGTTACACGAAAAAATTTCTTCAAAAAAAGGAGTGTAAAAGTAAATAATTCCTTGTATTCGTGGAATGGGCGAGTTACTAAAACGTTGATCTCGTCGTGTAAGAATTTCAACACGCCTTGATGCACCATAAACCTACCACAATATTCTGTATCATGTCATTGAAGTAACTGAGAAATTTTACATTCGTAAATAGACACTAAGCTCGTACTAAAAATTTCTCGTCAAAGAAAAAGTCCTCGAAGGATCCACAGAGTAAATTTTATCATTTCTGATAAAATATAATTCTTCGAGGACTTTTTCTTTGACGAGAAATTTTTAGTACGAGCTTAGTGTCTATTTACGAATGTAAAATTTCTCAGTTAATTCAGTACGCGTTCTCAGTTCTCAGTACGCGACGCTTGACGTGGCGAGACCAGGCGAGACAAACTGACGCTCGGGTGCGTCAACGCTCGAGTCCTCGCGTGTGTCGAAGGTAACCGAAGATACCCGAATAGGGCTTCGTAAAAATACTCCAGCATGAGTGTAGCATGGTACAGTCGTACGACAAATGTATGAACGTACAGCCGACATAGAAAATACACGCGAATTAACATTCTTATCAATTTCGACGTTCGTAATTTCGAGGACAACGTGACATCTTAACTATTTTCAGAAGATCGTCGTAACAGTTTGGGACACTTGGAACATGAATGAATAATTCATCGTTGCTTAATATCTGTCAAACGACCGGTTTTTTTTCAATGTAGAAGGATGGTTTGAACTACGACATTATAATTACCCGATATTATCCGTAATCATATGACAAATTGAAATTGCATTAACGTACACGGAATTTCTACAATTCCTCGAATTTTTCTCTGCTCCCACCATACTGTGACGAAGATCACTGGGGACCTGTCAAATTTCCGTAAAACGGGAATTGAAATTATTAGAGTGAGTGCTCACCCACAAGTTTTTTAACGGCTCCTGGAGTATTTGCTACACGGCCTATCAAATAGGCGGTACCTAATGTGATGGCTATCCTTCCTATGACGTTTCTATACATACACTGTGTCCTCAAACCACCCATTGCATAAGGGATACCGTTTATTCAATACGAGCTTTTGAGGACTTCACTCTTGAGATCGAACCCTGAATATGCTTGAAAGCTGGCCCGCTTGTGAAAGTGGCAGTTTATTGTACAGGTAGAGGATCTCACTTCAAAATCATTGTTGCGCGTGAAACTGATTATTATTTCGCACAGGAAATCCCCATCTGAATAAGGTGGTCCTCAAAACCACCAATAGCGATGTAATTTCGTAAGGGACATGTCAGTTTTGAGGACCTAGGTATATACTTGATTGATAAACTGATATTACAAAAAGATGCAGTAGAATTGAGAGAATTCATTGTCATAGTAGCGTAATATTAATGATATTGTTCCGTGGTTATATTTTGTTTGCTAAAAAAATAGGTGTCACACGAAAAAATATCTTCAAGCGAAGGAATGTACGAGTAAATAATTCCTTTTTTTTCTTGAATGTGCGAGTTTTTATAGGTTTGATCTCGTGATAGAATTTCAACTCGCGTTGATGGATCATAAACCTGCTACAATATTCTAGATTACATTACTTAATTGACTGAGAAATTTCGAATTCGTGAATGAAAATTAAATTTCCAGTAAAAGTTCCACGTTGTAGAAAAAATCCTCAAACAATCCGCATAGTACGCTTAATAATAGTTGCTTTGGAAACTTTTAGTACTGAGTGTGACTTAAATCCCTTTAAAAAAAAAAACGTAACAGAAGATTCTCAATGTTATTCCTATGTCCTATTCCATTGCAATGCCTACAAAGAGTCCTCGAATCACCCATTGCATCAGGGATACCATCCATTTGATTCTGGGATTTGAGAACTTTTTTTTTTTAATGCGCCGGATGGAGAAACGAGTCTTTCCATAGACCATTCGGTAAACTCATTCCTCGTACCTGAAGAGTTCTCGCTTTCAAGACTTGTGATCATTATCGTATAGCCGATCGAACCACGAATATCTTTAAAAAGCATGGCCCACTCAGGATCTCAGGGAAGAATCATTATTTCTTGTACAACTGATTATAACCTCGCTCATCAGCAAATCTCCATCCACATAGGTTGGTCCTCGAAACAACCAATGGGGATGTAATTTCGTATACAAAACGTCAGTTTTGAGGACCTAAGTTGATACTTGATTGATAAACTGACATTACAAAATGATGCACTAGATTTAAGAGTCTTTATTGCCATAGTACCATAATATTAACCTTTTCGCTCCGGGACTGGTCCATATATGGACCAGCACTCCGAGTGGTGACTTGTCATAAGAAGTTCATTCATTTAAGTCATGAAATTCAGCTAAAACTCGAGGTCAATTTCAAAGGAAAAATCCCCGGAGCGAAAAGGTTAATGGTAATGTTCCGTGCTTATACTTTGTTTCTTAAAAAGTAGGTGTCACACGAAAAAATATCTTCAAAAGGAGGAATGGATAAATAATTTCTCGTTTTTGTGGAATGTGCGAGTTATTGAAATGTTGATCTTGTCGTGAAAGAATTTCGACACGTGTTGAAGCTCGGTAAGCCTGCCACAATATTCTAGATCACGTCATTGAAGTAACTGAGAAATTTCCGATTCCAATTCGCAAATGAAAACTAAGTTTGCAGTAAAAATCCCTCGCCATGAAAAAAGTCCTCGAAGGATTCACAGAGTATATTTTATCATTTCTGGGTTGGTAATTTCGAGGACTACGTGTCATCTCAAATATTTTAAGAAGAACGTCGTAATAATGCGTGACACTTGGAACACAAATAAATTATTGATCGTTTTTTTTAAGTATCGAGGGATGGTGTGACCTGCGGAATTATAGTTCATTACCCAATATCACCAGTAATAATATGATAAATTGAAATTGCATTAACGTGCACAGAATTTCCTACAATTCACAAAATTTATCTGTGCTCACACCGTACTGCGACGAAAAGCACTGGGGTCCTGTTGAATTACCGCAAAACGTGAATTAAAATTATTATCAGAGTGAGTGCTCAGTCAGAGAGGTTACTTAACGACTCGCGGAGCCGCAAAACGTGAATGAAAATTATCAGAGTGCCCACTCACGGGCGACGTAACGACTCGCGGAGTAATCGGTTACAACCACCGTTTAGGCCGCGACCTATACCTCAAATTCAACCTGAATTATTTAGGTGACATATGAGTTACATGCTGTAAACACTTTTGAGACGGCCTATCCGGTGTAGAATCAGGATTCTTTTTCGTAATCCCTGACCTTAACTGGGCCCTTTGTCAATAGGCGTGTAAACAGCGGTGGACTATCTCATATACTTGGCGGCATTCTGACACTCCGATCACTGAACCTAACCTAACCTAACCAAACGGGCAACCGCTATTTGCGTGATGCATATTAGGTGAAGAAGCGTATGATTCCTACCCTAAGCGAATATTTCTTACCGAATATTCCTTACTGATTTCATCAATTCTAATATTAGTGGATAAAAGATTCATTCGAAAAGATACGTAACCTTAAATTGTTTACTTTCACGGCGTCAAACCAGATGAACTAAATTCGACCAACAGTCTCCCGAAATTATTGGTACACCTCAAAAACAATCACCAGTGTAAACGTTTGGTAGGATACCTATTTTAGGTCAGGGCATACGTCAGACCATCATTTTAGGTCAGGCCACTATTTTTTCTAGGGTGTAAACTAGCTCAGTGCTATAACAATAGAAGATTCTCATAGCCATTGCTATCTTTCCTATGACGTTTATATACCTACAAAGTGTCCTCAAACCACTCATTGCATTATAGTCATGCCATTCATTTAATATTAGCTTTTTGGGACTTCACTGTTGAGATGATGTACGGAGAATACGAGCCCAAAAATACACTTTTCGGTAAACCCACAGGTTGTAACTGGACAGTTCTCGCTATTAAGACTTGGAATAAGCGTCTGAAAGCAATTCAAACCCAGAATATGTTTGAAAGTTGGCCAGCTTGTGAAAATGGCAGTTTATTGTATAGGTAGAGAAAACCTCAGTGTAAATTCATTATTGCGCGCACAACTGGTTATGGTTTCGCTCAGAAAATCTCCATCCGCATAGGTTGGTCCTCGAACCAACCAATAGGGATGTAATTACGTAAGAGAATTGTCAGTTTTGAGGACCTATAGGTTTATACTTGATTGATCAGCAGATATTACAAAACGATATACTAGTTTTAAGAGCATTTATTGTTATAGTCCCAAAATATCAACGATAATGCTCTGTAATTATATTTCGTTTGCTAAAAACGTAGGTGTCGCACGAAAAAATATTTTTAAAAGGAGGAATGTACAAGTAAAGAATTCCTTGTTTTTGTGGAATGTGCGAGTTTTTGTAAGGTTGATTCTGTCGTTAAATAATTTCAACTCGTGTCGATGGATCATAAACCTGCCACAATATTCTAGATCATGTCATTTAATTAACTACGAAATTTCTCAGTCGTGAATTGTTACTGTGAAAATTTTGAGGGCTAAGTGTAACCCCAATTCCTATTTGAAAAAAGGGCATAACAGACAGTTTTCAATGCCATTTCTATGACCCATCACATTAAGGTGCCTGCAAAGTGTCCTCGAATCACCCATCGCATCAGCGATACTATTCATTTGATTCTGGGTTTTGAGAACCGTATTCTTGGGATAATGGACGGAGAAACGACGATTTTAATAGACGACTAGGTGGACTTATTCCTCGTAACTGGAAAGTTCTCGCTTTTATGACTTGTCATTATTATCGTACAGTTGATTGAACCAGGAAAGTCTTTAAAAAGCATCTCCCGATTGTGTCTTGTTCAGATATCAGTTCATTTCAATGGTAGAGGATCTCAGGGAATAATCATTATTGCTCGTACAACTAATTATGAATTCGTTCCGCAAATCTTCATCCGCATAGGTTGATCCTCGAAACCACCAATAGGGATATAATTTCGTAAAAAAAACTTCAGTTTTGAGGGCCTACGTATATACTTGATTGATAGACTGATATTATAAAACGACGCACTAACTTTAAGAGCCTTTATTAATATAGTACCTCACTATTAATTGTGATGTTCCGTGATTATATTTCGTTTGTCGAAAAAGTAGGTTACACGAAAAAATATCTTTAAAAAAATGAATGTATAGTGAATAATTCCGTTTTCGTGGAATGTGCAAGTTATTGAAAGGTTGATGATGTCGGGAATGAATTCCAACACGCGTTGATGGACGATAAACCTGCCACAATATTCTATATCACGTCATTAAAGTAACTGAGAAATTTTACATTCGTAAAAAAACACTAAGCTCGCACTAAAAACTTCTCGCCGAAGAAAAAGTCCTCGAAGGATCCACAAAGTACATTTTATCATTTCTGATAAAGCGAGGTATCTGTGTAAAAAGGGGAACGGGAGAAAGACAGGTTAAAAAAAACGTGGATACGAGAATACAACAGGTTCCGCTGTCGAGAGATACGTAATTTTTGGTATATATGCAGTACGCGACGCTTGGTGTGGCGAGACCATGCGAGACAAACTGTGTGTCTATTTACGAATGTAAAATTTCTCAGCTGATTCAGTACGCGTTCTCAGTTCTCAGTACGTGACGCTTGGCGTGGCGAGACCAGGCGAGACAAACTGACGCTCGGGTGCGTCAACGCTCGAGTCCTCGCGTGTGTCGAAGGTAACCGAAGATACCCGAATGGGGTTTTGTAAAAATACTCCAGCATGAGTGTAGCATGGTACAGTCGTACGACAAATGTATGATCGTACAGTCGACATAGAAAATACACGCGAATTAACATTCTTAACAATTTCGACGTTCGTAATTTCGAGGACAACGTGACATCTTAACTATTTTCAGAAGATCGTCGTAATAGTTTGGGACACTTGGAACATAAATGAATAATTCACCGTTGCTTAATATCTGTCAAACGACCGGTTTTTTTCCAATGTAGAAGGATGGTTTGAGCTACGACATTATAATCACCCGATATTATCCGTAATCATATGACAAATTGAAATTGCATTAACGTACACAGAATTTTCTACAATTCCTCGAATTTTTCTCTGCTCCCACCATACTTTGACGAAGATCACTGGGGACCTGTCAAATTTCCGTAAAACGGGAATTAAAATTATCAGAGTGAGTGCTCACCCACAAGTTTTTTTACGGCTCCTGGAGTAATTGCTACATGGCCTATCAAAATAGGCGGTACCTAATGTGTAATGGCTATCCTTCCTATGACGTTTCTATACATACACTGTGTCCTCAAACCACCCATTGCACAAGGGATACCATTTATTAAATACTAGCTTTTGAGGACTTCACTCTTGAGATCGAACCCTGAATATGCTTGAAAGCTGGCCTGCTTGTGAAAGTGGCAGTTTATTGTATAAGTAGAGGATCTCACTTCAAAATCATTGTTGCGCGTGAAACTGATTATTATTTCGCTCAGGAAATCCCCATCTGCATAAGGTGGTCCTCAAAACCACCAATAGCGATGTAATTTCGTAAGGGACGTGTCAGTTTTCGATTGATTCTCGATTCAATTCAGATTCAGATTCGATTGAAACTCGATTGATAAACTGATATTACAAAAAGATGCAGTAGAATTGAGAGAATTCATTGTCATAGTAGCGTAGTATTAATGATATTGTTCCGTGGTTATATTTTGTTTGCTAAAAAAATAGGTGTCACACGAAAAAATATCTTCAAGCGAAGGAATGTACGAGTAAATAATTCCTTTTTTTTTGTGGAATGTGCGAGTTTTTATAGGTTTCATATCATGATAGAATTTCAACTCGCGTTGATGGATCATAAACCTGCCACAATATTCTAGATTACATTACGTAATTGACTGAGAAATTTCGAATTCGTGAATGAAAACTAAATTTCCAGTAAAAGTTCCACGCTGTAGAAAAAATCCTCAAACAATCCACATAGTACGTGTAATAATAGTTGCTTTGGAAACTTTCAGTACTGAGTGTGACTTAAATCCCTTTAAAAAAAGAAACGTAACAGAAAATTCTCAATGTTATTCCTATGTCCTATTCCATTGCAATGCCTACAAAGAGTCCTCGAATCACCCATTGCATCAGGGATACCATTCATTTGATTCTGATTTGAGAACTTTTTTTTTTTAATGCGACGGATGGAGAAACGAGTCTTTCCATATAGACCATTTAGTACACTCATTCCTCGTACCTGAAGAGTTCTCGCTTTCATGACTTGTGATCATTATCGTATAGCCGATCGAACCACGAATATCTTTAAAAAGCATGGCCCACTCAGAAGGATCTCAGGGAAGAATCATTATTTCTCGTACAACTGATTATAACCTCGCTCATCAGCAAATCTCCATCCACATATGTTGGTCCTCGAAACAACCAATAGGGATGTAATTTCGTATACGAAACGTCAGTTTTGAGGACCTAGGTTAATACTTGATTGATAAACTGACATTACAAAATGATGCACTAGATTTAAGAGTCTTTATTGCCATAGTACTATAATATTAATGGTAATGTTCCGTGCTTATACTTTGTTTCTTAAAAAGCAGGTGAAACGTAACAGAAGATTCTCAATGCCATTCCTATGTCCTATTCCATTGAAATCCCTACAAAATGTCCTCGAACCACCCATGGCATCAGGGATACCATTCATTTGATTCTTGGTTTTGAGAACATCATTTTGGAATGACGGACGGAGAAACGAGTCTTTCCATACACCATTCGGTAAACTTATTTCTCGTAGCTGGAGAGTTCTTGCTTCGAAGACTTGTGATTATTATCGTATAGCAGATCGAACCACGAATATCTTGGAAAAGCATGGCCCACTTAGAAGGATCTCAGGGAAAAATCATTATTTTTCGTATAACTGATTATGCGTTAACCCAGCAAAACTCCATCCGCATAGGTTGGTCCTCGAAACAACCAATGAGGATGTAATTTTGTATAAGAAACGTCAGTTTTGAGGACCTAGGTTGATACTTGATTGATCAACTGATATTATAAAATGATGCTGTTACACACGGGTTATTTATCCCGTGGTAACTTATTATTATTATTATTTTATTCGCTGAAGTCAAAGGCCCCGGCGAATGGATTCTCTGTCCTATTTAAGCTGGGTAGCACCTCACCTTGTATATGCTTGTAGTTCGTGATGATCGGATGGGCTGTGATGCAATGAAGGAGTACAGCTGGTTTCGCACGAATGTATTTATTCGAGAACACACAGCGATCAGTCACTTTTACAATAATAGTTTAAGTTGTTACAAATGTTATACTCTATGATACACTGACGTGTAATGCCGCTAAGGTAATTGGCACGAACAATTATATCACAGAGGTAGTGAAGCGCCGCTAAGGTGTTCCTTCACTTAATGAGTTCTTATACACTTGTCTACAACAAGGGTTTGAGAAGATCACGTCAATCACGCCCGCGAGAACCTAAGTACGCGAACGGACTTGCCGCTAAGGAACGGGATCTCTCGACCGATTGCTAAGAGCGTCGTATTAAGACTGATTTGATAATATGTCGAGAGAATCCTCGTTAGCTTTGGGCGTCCGGCTACAAGGGTCTCGTGGGGGGTGGATTGAGAAATCATCGATCGATGTAGGTCTCGATGATTTCGAAACCCATGAGTTGAGAAATCATCGATGGATGGAAATCTCGATGATTTACGAAATCTGGTGATGCAAGGGGTTTACGAAATCTGATGCAAGGGATCCAATAATCCAGGTTATAAGTGATGCAAGGGGTTGAATAATCTAGGTCATTTGGTAAGGTAGCAAGAGTCCGAGGACGAAAAGAGGAATCTGCTGACACGCGGTTTGCTCGAGTTTCCAGAGAGTGACTGTCGCAAGAGTCGGCGTACTCTCTGGAATCTGATGACTCTGTTGTGTTGCAATGACCGCAGGTAGCGATACCTCGGTTCGTCACAATGCACTAGATTTAAGAGTCTTTATTGCCATAGTACTATAATATTAATTGTTATGTTCCGTGATTATACTTTGTTTCTTAAAAAAGTAGGTGTCACACGAAAAAATATCTTCAAAACAAGGAATGTATAAATAAATAATTTTATGTCCTTGTGAAATGTGCGAGTTATAGAAATGTTGATATTGACGTGAAAGAATTTCGACACGCGTTGAAGGACGATAAACCTGCCACAATAATCTAGATCACGCCAATGAAGTAACTGAGAAGTTTCCCATTCGTAAATGAAAACTAAGTTTGCAGTAAAAATCCCTCGCCATGGAAAAAGTCCTCAAAGGATCCACAGAGTATATTTTATCATTTCTGGGTTGGTAATTTCGAGGACTTCGTGTCGTCTTAAATATTTTCAGAAGAACGTCGTAATAATTCTTGACAATTGGAACACAAATGAATTATTAATTGTTGCTTCAAATCTGTCAGTAGACCAGTTATTTTTTTTTTTTAATATTAAAGGATGGTTTGACCTGCGAGATTGTAATAGTTCATTACCCATTATCACCAGTAATCATACGATAAATTTAAATTGCATCAATCTACAAAGAATTTCCTATAATTCCTAGAATTTCTCTCTGCTCCCACCATACTTTGACGCACGGCACTGGAGAACTATTGATTTACTGTAAGAGGTGAATTAAAATTATTAGAGTGCGTGTTTACTCACAGGTTATTGAACGACACGTGGAGTAAATGCTTTATGCCATTTCACAGTCGAAGACGCTGAATGCATTACCTAATACTTCTATTACATCTCTATATCTACAAAGTGTCCTCACACTACCCATTGCGAAAGGGATACCATTCATTCAATACTAGCTTTTAAGGACTTTACAACCGATAACTATTTCGCTGACCTGTATCGGTGGTTTCAACTTTCTGTGACCGTGGGTCCTCAAAAACACCAATAAGCACGTGATTTCGTGAGAGGCGTCAGCTTTGAGAAAGTAGGTTTATTCTTGATTGTTGAATCGATATAACAGTCGATATAACGATCGACTAGTTGTTTGTGCATTCATTGTCACACTACCATATCATTTCTGGTGATGTTATGTACGATAGCCATTTAGAGTGGCTATCAGAATTTCTATTTGGCTATGAGAACTGGCATCAGAATTTCGCGATACGATATCTTACATCCGCTGGTCGCACTTTAATGTGCTACGTATTTTTCAAGAAAGGATTCACCGGGAGAATCAATTGCACAGTACTGTTGAACGGTTTGAAAATGCTTAATTCACAGCACAACTTCACTACTCATTTGCGGTTCCTTTTCCCGTATTTCAGTGCCAGCACCAAAAAAAAGCATTGAAAACATATGTCTATAGAAAAGATTGTGAATTTTTTATTTATCCTGCGTGCTCCAATACCATAACGTTTTGGAAAACAGATAAAATAGGCAATAATTAATTTTCTCCCCTTAACATTTGTTTATTCAACAAACAGAAGAAGGTTATCAATAGTGATAGTAGTAGTAGAATTCAGTGTCGAGAAATGATTATATTATTTTATTGTCAGTTATTTTAATTTATGTAACATTTCAGGTGATAATCACATGTATGAAATAATTCATATGAGTTTAGTCCTTCGAATCAAATCAAGTGAGATATAATATTGTACTTAAAATCAGTTTATTAATATTTAAAGGACAACGTTTGCGCTCTTCATTGGCGAATAGATAGTACCACAATTTTTCTGTTATTAGCTTATCATCATTATGGTACTCATAGATATGCATATAATTATCTATTCGTTACAATAAACCGTTCCTCAGTGTTACATAAAAGATATAATTTAGTATTTAGTATAAAATAGAATGTCATCTGTGAGTAATAGGAATTTTCACACTTTTTATAATAATTTATCATCATTCGATTATTTATCGATTAATGTTTATTATCAATGAATCTTTATTACCACAGTTAATTATCACACCGTTCTTCTATTTTGAAGGAAACCTCGCATTAATGCGAAGTATTTCTGAGTTATTTCTTACTCTATTAGCTTCAGGGCTTTTATTAACTCAATATTACATATTAGAATTACTTGCACTGTTAACAGAAATCACAAAATAATGAGAACACGCTTTTCTCATCGTCTTATTTAATGGAAGTATAAAAATTGTCATGTTTTATAGAATACTCGGTATTCTGTCCCCCAGTTACCTTTTACTTTGGTAAGAATAACATCTCCGTCTTTCGTGATTTAATCATGCTTTCTTTTTCTTATAAAGTTGTCAACCCAAGATTTGATCTGGGCGACGCTTCGGTTAGTTAGATTCGAGTTGGTGCTCTGCGATTGTCTTATTTCTGCATTCGATGGTAGACGTTTCTCCATAATGTGTTGCTGAAACTCTGTTTTCCCTGCATTTACTTCATCAGTAGTCCAACGACGTTTCGTATTCTCTGCACAATAATAGCATTCATTGTGTTATTCGGAAAAATAATTTTCCGTGCTAAAATATGCCTAAGGATCAGCTTTATGTTTGACAACTACGTAATGTTATAATAATCATATTTTTATGCATCTTGCGTTAACTTTATTTAGGTAACGTCAAAACTGTATTTTTTAGTGATATAATGGCAAGCGTTACTTACTTTTGACTTCTTTCGACTCTGGGGTTCGTTTCATATTTTGAGAAATCTGGAGTGTTGCTCTATCGTCCTTAGACGCTTTTAACGTGGTTTTGCGACGCTTAGCGTATACTGGCTCGCCGTCCTGAGAATCTGAAGAATCGCTCTCGTAGATGTGTTCACGTTGAGTGCCATCCGCATCGGTTGATTCTGGACACTCTGTCGTTACTAATTCTGTAGATTTGCCTTAAATGAAACAGTATGTACATCATAATATACTAGCATCCAAAGTTTTCAGTCAACCTAATAGTTCAATTAAAAATGTGCCCTGTACATTGTATAATTGCAACTAAATAAAGCAATAAAAAAAACTGGAACCTACCACCCATTTGCCCCGAATTTTGGGAACTATGGCGGGTCATTTTCGATTTGACTTTCCTCCTCTCAGAGCTCATTATCTCATCATCTTCTGATTCCGATAAATTTTTTTGCGAGACGAGTACAGGCCGTTTCCGTGACGTGAGACTATTCTTGCTCTGTGTCTTCCCTTCGACGTTCGAAGGTATATGCGCTTTCGAAGTTGAGGCTTGGGGCAATACGTCACGATTTTCGATTGCAGCTATGGTTACATGATTCGCATCTACATCGTTGTCATTTTCCTCATCCGAAGCCTCATCATATTTACCCATCGCAGCGATTAGTATTTTGGATATTCCAAAAACTTCACGCTGTATGATTGGCTGCCTATAAATTTCCTTATGGATGTTTTCGGCATGGCCCATGAAGTTAGCCAAATCCGAAATTTGCCGATCAGATAAATTTAACTCGACAGCTTTCGTAGCAATATGTTTTCTTAGCTTCGTCGCTCGTAGTCTTTCGGGTTGTTCGGCACCGCATTTTGTCGAAAACTTGCGCATGATTTCATAGGCATTCAATACTTTATGAATTCGTGTATCAGTACATGGCAGTCCGAATAGATAAGGATTATCTGCGTGAACGCCTACAGTAGCGCGGCTGCTAACAAGAAGCTCCAGATTCTTCTGCATTTGAAGATCAAGCAAAATTGATACATCACGAATTTTTTCACCTCGTATACCGAAACGAACATATTTCATAGCTATATTTTTACTCTCTTCTGACAATGTGGCGAATGTCTCTTTGTCCACTGTTTCGTCGATAGCTTGCCGACATTCGAAATCACTCACGAGAATATTTTGGACATCACCGGGGCGACGTCGATTGAAAACTTGTAGAGCGATAATCGTTGATTCTGCGAGCTTGTGCCACTTTTGATACGAAATTTATTTCTTTTTTTGCTTCTCGTTTTCTCGTGTCTCGATTTCTCGCGTCTCGTTTTCTCGCGTCTCGTTTTCTCGCGTCTCGTTTTCTCGCGTCTCGTTTTCTCGCGTCTCGTTTTCTCGCGTCTCGTTTTCTCGCGTCTCGTTTTCTCGCGTCTCGTTTTCTCGCGTCTCGTTTTCTCGCGTCTCGTTTTCTCGCGTCTCGTTTTCTCGCGTCTCGTTTTCTCGCGTCTCGTTTTCTCGCGTCTCGTTTTCTCGCGTCTCGTTTTCTCGCGTCTCGTTTTCTCGCGTCTCGTTTTCTCGCGTCTCGTTTTCTCGCGTCTCGTTTTCTCGTGTCTCGTTCTCCTGTGCCTCGTTCCCTCGTTCTGCGTTCCTGCATGTTTTGTTTCCTTGTTCTTTGTTCTCTCGTTGATTGTGCACTTGTTCCTCGTTCTGACGTTCCTTGCACCTTTGTTCCTCGTCCTGATGTTTCTCCTTCTCCCGATCGTTATTCGCTAGTTCTTCCATCACTGATTCATAGGCTTCTTGCATTTTTGTTTTTGCGTATAAGGACAACTTTCGTATATCGTCTTGTGAGGGAAGACATACTTTTTTCTGCCTCCGACGAATACTTTGCGTTTCTTTCGCGATGGTATTGACATAAACATTATACTCTGACTTCATGAGCTTTAAAAAGCGCTTGACAGATTTTTCCTTGTCGAGTTCTTCACTTTTTATATATTCGCTGGTTAGGAATTCCCCGACTTGTTTCAGGAATGTTCCTAAATTAAATGCAACCGTGGGTGCACCGTACATTTTGGCGGTATCGTCATAACTAGCAGTAATATTTACAGCTTTAAGTACGTCATCGAAAAATTTCGGACTGTACACTGATGCAAAATCCGTCACGTCTCCATTCAATTGCTTAATATTACTTAAGAAGCGACCCAGTAAGCGCAATCGTCCACGAATCATCTTGTGTTGGTACTGAGGCTTGTACTTGAGGCACAATTTATTGCCGTATATGATCAGGAGGCGGTCGTACCTGATGAGACGAACGATTTCGTCTTCTCTCAATACGGGAAAAACGACTAACCGTAGAGTATCGTTCGCTAATTTGCTTATTTTTCCTTCAACCGTTCTGCTAAGAACCTTGATGTTACGGGCACCTTTATAGTCAGGATTTTTCACGCATTTTGCGAAATGATGTCGGAGATTATTTTCACTGAATATTCCTCTGCAATTAGCGCAAACTTTAAAATTCGCAGGTGTTTTGTTCAGCCTTTTGCTCGGGCGACGACAAGGTACTAATTCGCCGACATTTTGATCAGAGCTTGTAATGAGATAGTCACCGTATTTCCTCAGTATATCGATTATCTCTTTCTGTTCGATGCAACCTGCGTAGGGAGACATTTTTCAAATTCTTTTTTTGTGGAAGTAAGATAGCTTGGCTGCAAACAATATAAGCTTATACTTAATTTTAGAGTCATATCTACATGATAACGAACCACATTTCCCTTTCAAATCACAAGGATTGTACTTCTTAAGGCTTTAGTTGTACTTACTACATTAAATGACAGTATAATCACTTGGTGGGAGTGCCGTGAATAATTTGACGTCTTTTTCATCCTTGTGGATCGTAGCGAGGTGACGCACGATTTTTTTTTGTGGTTTTTTACAATACATGCAGTAATGCACTTTTTTTTCTTTCGATTCATCCGATGCTGTAACCGTCATTTCTGCTGCGTCCAAACCATATACACATGATCTTGCCGACAAATTGAGGTTTTTTGTCAGTGGCCGTGATGTACCCGGTGACACACTATGACGTTTGGACCCACGAGAATTCACACTGACGTTTACGTATTCCTGTTCATCTTCGTCGTTCGACGGTGATGAATAATCCAGTGGATTGAAATCCTCATCATCGTTAGTATTATCTTCATCTTCACTGCTGTGATTTTCGGTATAGTTCTCTGGTTCGACGAAACCTATTGAACAAGGCATTCACAGTATCGCATACATCAAATAAGTTTAAATATAGCAAATGCATTTGGCTAGAAACCAACGAATTTTTCTATACATTCTATACTTTCTATAAAAAAAACACGTGCAAATGAAAACTTGTAGATTGCTTCCTTATGAATTTGGTACATTTACAAAATTTCACTCACTAAATATGCTCACTTAATATTTGAGAATTCTACAATGCAATTTCTCAACGACTCCACTGTTTTAACTGACTACTTATTATAAGAGTTTGAAAATTATCGATATTTACTGCAACTTTGTCTTGAAGTTTCTGGTTCATTCGTTGAACTGTTTCGAGACTGATAGTGTCGTAGAATAGGAGATAAGATTTGAAGATCAGACTTTTCTTCAATGTCACGGAAAACTTCCTTCGCTCCGTTTTCATCAGCTTCAGGGCTTCGATCCGAAGAATTGTTTGAGCATGGCACCTCTTCTGTCAATATTTTTTGTAGAAGTGGGGATATCTGGAAATAAAATACATTGGTAAATCTCTTTACTGTTTATAAGTTGAGGAAGCACAGTCGAGATCAGAGCCGAAAATAATACATCATGAATCTCATTAAGTATGCTCACGGCAATGGAACTATTAGCGAAACAGTAAATAATACATACAAGATCTATTATCCGTGGGCTTAAAATTAATATACGATCTGATGACCATTGCCCATTTGCATTAAATGAATTACGGATTTTGAATCCATTATCCATTGCCAAAACATGGAAAATTTATTGATGATCCATTACTCATTAACAAAAAAAAAGGATGATATACTGGATATCCATTACGCATTGGCAAAAAAAAAGATAATGTACAGAAGATCCATTACTCATTGGCACAAAGAAATAGACAATGGATTGCAGATCTATTACCCGTTCAAAAGCAATGAATAGTGGATTGGAGATCCATTACCTATTGCTAAAAAAGATACCCCATTGTCAAAAAATGAGTAACGAATTGGAGATCCATAATAGTACAAAAAGGATTAATGGATAACGGATAATGGATCTCTAATATATAATCTATATTTTACCATTGAGTAATGCATCTCCAATTCATTGTTTATGTTTTTTTGGCAATAAGTCACAGATTTTGGAACCATCATTCATTTGAGGTCAATTAGTAGTGGATCTCAGATCGATTATTTATTGTTTTGCTTACGAGAAATGGACTTTGGATCATCATTCATGACTTTGGCAATCGAAAATGGATTTATGATTCTCTATCAATTGTTTTTTTTTTTTTTTTTTTTTTTCTTCAGTGGATGATGCATTATTCATACATTATTACTTTCATAACTCTGGCCCAGATGAACATTTTTACCTCCTCTTCGATGTCTGAAGGGAGTTCTTCGTCAGCCACCGCAGAAAAACTACTCAAGTCGAGTGACAAGTTGCTCGAGTCGAATTGAGTAATATCATTTTCCAGCACTTGCAATATTGGTAAATGAAACTCGACATTGCTCAACCGTCCAGATTTTACACCACGAATAAGATCAATCTCCGATGGAACGTTATCAGAAGGTCCAACGTCTTTGTTACTTGGTGCCAGAGACTCGACAAGATCTGTCCCTCCGATATCCTCTGTAAGGGCCAATCTGGTTTTATCCGCATCGTGTACTACTACAGCAGATTCGTCACGCGGTTTTTCAGAAACCCAGATTTCAGCTTGTCCATCGATCGATTCGCTTCGTGATCTTGTTACCGAACTAAGAGATGGTTTGATTAGAATCTGTGCTCTAGCAAGAATCGCACACCATGAGTCATGCGTCGCGCGTTCCATTTTTTCTTTCTTACTATCTGCATTCTTCCATACTCCTTGTGATGCGGTACTTTCAATTCCTGCACCAACAGCTCCACCTTGATGCAGTACAACTGATCGCTGGCTGTGCTGATATTCGGAAGATGAAGTTATTGATTTTGACATCCGATATTTGTCAATAAAAGGTGATATCACAACGTTGTTATTCGTATCGTCGATCGCATTTTCCATGATAGAGTTTTGCTCCCAAATCATTGGATCAAGGAGAGCGTTCTTCGTTTCTAGTCGATTTTTAGATTCAACCCAGAGCGGGGTAGAGTGTCCCAAATCCATAAGCTCAATTTCTGTTTGTAGTATTAAAAATAAACGATTAATTATGTTGAAATCATTGCGAAGTACATGCGTATGATATATTATTAATGGTTCGTAATGTATAATAGCAGCAGACCTACCAGTGTGACCTTGCTTGGCGTTCACGTTATCATTTGTACAGTCAGTAGCAGTCTTCTCGACATCCAGTACTGCCATTAGGAACAAAAGGTTTCAGAATAAAATCAACTTATTTCATACTGATGGTTTAATTTCACAAGGGTGTATCAAACGCATGTAAGCATAGCTTATACACCACTTTGACTCAAGACCATCTATATGTTTCAATATTCAATTCATCAACAGAATTAATCATTTCAAAACGCACGGATAAATTTACCATAAGGTACCAGATTTTTATCTGGTGCAGATCTTGACAGATTTAATCCATCGATATTAGGTCGCTCAAGCGTCGTCTCATCATTATTTTCTTTGATATTCTCTGTTCGAATAATTTCAGTGTCATATTCGTCAGAGTTTTCCGAAGGAGTTTGAGAGGCAGATCGATCCGTAAGCGAATCCGATGTGCTAACGGTAGCATTTGTACTGCCCGTGATAGTACTCTGCAAAATTTCTGCTATGGTCAAAAGAAAAAAAAAGTTATTCCATATATTTTAATATGAATTGGTCAAAAAAATAAAAAAATTCAATAAGTATCAATAAAAGTACCGTCCGGCACAGAGTTTGGTCCGTCGATATTAGTTTGTGTCATTGGCTCAATCATCGTCTTATCATCGTCTTTTTTATTATCGGGGCGAAAAGTTTCGGTATCAAACTCGTCGGAAGTTTCCGAAGAAATTTGAGAGATGCAATCAGTACACGATTGTGATGTATTTACAGTGTTGGTCGTACTGTCCGTATCCGTGTTCTGCATAACTGCTGCTATAATCAAAGTAAAAAGTTTCAGAATGAAACGAAATTATTCTACATCTTTGCATATCAAATTAATCAACAGAATGAAGGTTTTAAGGGGCACAGATAAATGTACTGTTGGGTGGCGGATTTTAGCCCTCGATATCTTAATTTTTTCGAATATTCTTGGCTCAAAGGATTTCAGTACCGGACCCCTTCGAGGTTCCCAAAGGAATTTGAGGGGCAAAACAATCTACATGCGATTCTGATCCATTGACGATAGTACCCACACGGCACGAAGTATGTCAGAAATGTTTCAACGTTTCAGATTCATAACATAACAGAAATATTTCTAAAATGTACCTGAAATATGACAAATACAATATAACGTTTTTGATATTTCTGAAATTTTTCCGAAATATGTCCATTGCAATATAACATTTTGGATATTTTGGAAACATTTCTGAAATGTATTGTGCCGTGTGGGTATTCATATTGTCCGTAGCAGTATATGCTGCAGAACTACTGCTTTGTTCAAAAACGAAGTTTCATAATGGAATAACCTTGTTTCGTACGTATTGATGTGAAATTAATCAACAGCAATAAAAATCTCTATATAGGCATGGATAAAATTACCAGCAGGTAACAGATTTTTACGTGGCACAGAACTTGACGAATTTAATCTCTCGATATCAGTTTGTGACATTGACTCAACCATCGTCATATCATCATTTCTTCTGATATTTTCGGATCGAATAATTCCGGTATCAGAGTCCTCGGAGTTTGCCGAACAAATTCGAACAGCAGAGCAATTTTAGAATGAAACGTAATTATTCCATATTTTTAAATATGAAACTAATGAACCGAATTAATAAGTTCAGTAGGCAGGAACTTGTACTTGTTTGAAAATATGCCAGTTCGCGTTATGAAATCGCTTTTCTACTTTGATTACGCCTTCTTAGGCGGGAACCGAGAATGATTTTCAGGTAATAATATCAGGGTAATGGAGGAAAGTATAAAAGGACGCATTATTTTTGTGCACGATATTGCAACTTAGTTTGATGGTTTTCGAAAGATTTACCCGAATGAAAAGCAAGTTCTGTCTCGGTCATGATGCCATGGCTTATCTCTATCTCAGCCGCGGGGAAATCCGATGCTACATGATTTGAGGATTTTGATGTATCTTCATCGACACATAATCTGTAATCTCTCAACTGCACTCTTGGAAGCTGAGCATTTAGATTCTTTTTTATTTGCAAAAGATCGTTGTAATTATCTGTAAATAGAAATAAAATAAATGATATTTTAAGTAGAGTACAAAAAACGGAGACAATGGCGTAGTGTTATCATACTTGGCTCACACGCGTTGTGTCTAATTTCAAGTTCTCCAGTGATTCGGAACTAGTGCCAACGCTAATGCATTAGTAGACCTATTTTTATATAGGTCTACTATTTGATTGGCATAGGCATCGTTAAGGTAGTTCGCTTACCCCGACTCTTTGGATAGATTTTTTTAAACTTTTCATACCTCTTGATTACGATCTTATCTGAACGTGTGCACAATTTCAAAGGGATTGAACGTTCCAAACTTGAGATAATTTCTATTGAAATCAGCAACGTCGCGCCAACGTTTCCTTATTCCCCACCACCGGTCGCGAGCGAACTACCTTAAGGTTCTCAAGTTCGAGTACCGATGCCAATATTATTCAGCACCGGCAGGACATAGGACGTACGAACTACGACTGTAGCTGTGTTTATAGTGTGTTTATCCATTGTTTATAGTGAGCAACACTTAGACTAGCTCCGGTATCGTGAGAGTGACCCCGAGGACACAACAAAGAGAAAAAGGGAAGAAATGTAGTAGGAAGAACCAGTTAACCTGAAGGGACCGGTGTACAGAGAATTTATGGTTGCAAGCTAAGAGAATTTAAAGTTGTAAAGAGAATTTATGGTTGCAAGCTAAGTTGAAATTTGCAAACTCATTTACTGCACCAATCCATAAGATATAAATTAGGTCTATGAGAGGTTTTTACCCATACTGGATATTACAATATAAAGACAAGAGCATCCACGGTGTCACCAATTTCAATGGTTTCTGCTTTGTTTTAGAGGAAGCTTTGTTTTCGGGAAAAAATAAATTAATTCAAATTTTATGTCAGGATTGCAACGGGGTGTGGGTGTTTGCGCGCGCGAACGTGAGTATATGTAATCGTGCGCTTGTGCATTAAGTGGTAAAAATTGAATTCCTATAACTTCAGAATCATTTGTGCGATCCAACTTAAATTTTGCACACAACAGAAGTGCCATCCCCTCTATTCGGTATAATTTTCAGTTTTGCAATTTTTTAAGTACTTGAATAGATTTTATAGGGGTTTCAATTTTTTCGAAAAAGTGAAAGTTACGAGAGAGGAAAAGGGTATGGCCTGCGAATAAGGCCGGCTAGGAGACAGTACTAAGCAATACTTATCACATACACCGAATATACATTGACATTTTAAAAATCTTGAAACCTTCAAATAAGGGGGATAATTCCCCTAGAAGTAATGAATATAGACATGCGTTGCAATTGTAGATCTGCACCCAGAAAAGAAAAATTCTTGGAAACAGACAAATGTCGTGTGAATCTCACTCTACTAGATTTTTATTCGATTTCACTGAAACTATATATATTTATTCAACTACATTTTTGCGACAGGCCGTGAAAAAATAGGCCGTCAAGAATTCGACTTTAATATAATTTTATTTACCTCAAACACATTTTATTTAACCCAGCGGATTTTTTTGGTTGTTGTGGTTGTATAACCATATCAGTTTTGAAATAGAGTAAGAAATACAATATAACGAATCCAATGTAGTGGATTAACAATTGAAAATATCATAATTTGTGAGATTTTGATCGATCTTTGACCGAAGAAGTTTTTTAGACCACGAAACACGAATTTGAGATCGAAATTTTAAAATTGAATATGGCGGATCCAATATGGTACATCGTAAATTATAAAAATGCCATAAGCTATTAGGTTTGAATTAATTTTATATTTAGAGATTTTTTTAGTCACTAAACATGAATTTGACGTCAAAATTCAAAATGAATGATGAACAAAAATGTTAATCCTATAACCTGACATACTTTTATCGAGAAAGTAGTTAGTCAATATAACTAGTTTGTAATGAACTGGTTAGTGACTGGGTAGAATAATTCCATGAAAATTCAACCGGTGATCGGATTTTCCGAATTTTCGACATAGCACATGGACTGTGTAACTTTAACCTCAAATTCGTATTTAGTGACCCAAAAAAACCTAAAGATAGAAAGTTCCATAAAAATCCGACGAATTGAGAGATGTTTAGAATTCTTGACCCGCCATATTGTGTTTTGTAATATCAACCTCAAATTCAAATTCAGTCATTCAGACACGCTGCGTCTAAATAACTTCCACAAAAATCTGACAAGTCATAAAATCTCGAGAATTTGTGATGCCCTAAGTTGGATCAGCCATATCGAATTTTATTATTTTTGCTTTAAATTTGGATTAAGCGACCCAGTAAATCTAAATATACAAAATTTAATTAAAACTTGACAAGTTATGCAATTTTTAGAATTTTTGACCCACCCTATTGGACTCACGAAATTGAATTTTGCAATTCTGACGCTAAATTCATCGCATTGAACGACTCATAAAACCTTCAGATGCAAAGTTTGATTAAAATGTGACAAATTATAGAAGTTTAGGAATTTTTGATCCACCACATTGGACCTTCCATTTTGAGTTAGGGCAT
The DNA here is from genome assembly GCA_963564615.1 of Rhorus exstirpatorius. Classification (NCBI taxonomy): domain Eukaryota; kingdom Metazoa; phylum Arthropoda; class Insecta; order Hymenoptera; family Ichneumonidae; genus Rhorus; species Rhorus exstirpatorius. Next base: position 1,464,211 of record OY751322.1, read on the forward strand.
TTTTATGTTGAATTTGTATTAAAGTTGTTGTGGGGTTCCTCAGCCAGGGAACCTACCTTCGACCGCAACCCTATGCGATACTTATATGGTGGGAAAATAGTATCACATCCACACTTAATAAGGAAACTTCTTGACAAATACGGGTCACTGAAAAGTAAGGCTTAACCTCTCACATACTCGCCGTGCAAGTAACTGTGAGGTAGACACGTTCTTAAAAAATAATAAAAACCGCTATTTTTCATTGAAAATAAGCTCGAGCTTACACCGTTATTGTAAATAGTCTCCGATGCATCTATCCTATAAAAATAATATTGAAAATAATCAGTTTTAGTACCATTTAGTTTCGGGAAGCTTTCACACGCGAGCCACGAAGTTACAACTATGCACGCGAGCCTTATTAACAGGTTACGTAACCTCCAAAACCTCTTAGGTAGGATGTTTTATAAAAATATTACACTCTAAAGGATTGAAAAACAGTTAATTATTTCTAATATCACATTTATTTGAACCAAATAGGGCGTTTGGTTGACAGTCAATTTCAAAGAAACGTTTATACGAAGCTAGTTTCTTCATCTGCTATCCATTCGTATCTTCAAATCTAACAAATATTTTAATTGAACGATGGCGGCAATGAAAAAAGTGTTTGAATCCATAAGTGTACATTGTTGAATAAGTAAAAAAAACATTATAGATGACTTGTGGTGGGAAATGTATGAGTGGGATTGAAACCGAATATGTAAAACAATTTTCTATGGTTTATTTTATTAAAAAATAACACATGATTTTTTCGATAAAATGTTTTTATTTATTTCAAAAATCCTGCGCTTACACAATTCCTAATGTACCAGCTCCTTAAATATTTCACGTTTGCGTTGGCACAATTATATTTTGAGTCATGAGGATGATGAGAACATCCTCTGTTGTTTGATATTTTCGATAATTTCTGCAATGATGGACAATCGAGAGTTTCCATATCGACAATATGTGCCGACGAATCTGTGAATTGCGCTAACCATGTCCTCTTCTCCAATCCCTTCACGTAGATGGTTCGGGCTTGTTTCAAGATAGCTCGAATTGTTGTTCCAGCAGCTTCGTACGGCGTGTCGCCTGAATTCCATCGTATTCCATGAAAATTTCGTTCTAGCCATGAATTTATCGTTTTGTACTTCGCTGGTAGAGAGTTCCATGACGTTGGAGGTTTGAAGAAAAACGTCAGGGGCTCGGTGTTGTCAGAGATTTCCACAATTGCTATTTCTTTGAGCACAAATTCGTTTATGGGTCTCCTGAAGCCTTGAATATCGACGATAAAGTCCATGGTGCTGACTGAAGAGAGTCGGTTCATCGTTGAAGGTTTTATACTAATTTTTTTACCCCGCCACTTATTGGATTATACTCAACAATACGATCGTGTAGAATCAAGCAATACGCGGATGTATTGGCAGGAATATTATTTCTTGCTTCAAATTCAAGACGAATGTCAACGGGGCCTGACTTTAGAGAATCGTTCTGCTTTGAACAGTCGATGACGACTAAAGGGGCATACTTTAGAAACTCGGATTTTTTTAACCACGGCTCCGCTTCTCTGTTGTAATAAGTATTCTGGAAGTTTGCATACATCTCGTATAGTAGGGCGTACTGGTTTTGCTGTATGTTTAGGTTCAAATTTCCATATGGATAGCATTGCGAATTCAAATATAGTTTAACATCTGCGAGATTACAATGATCGAAGTTACTCGCGTTCTTCTTTTTCTTATTTTTCCGATCAGTCTGGAAAGCGAGAATGACATATCGCGGTTTTTCCAGCTGAGTAGACGTCTTGACGGTCCAAACATGCTTCGAGGTTGCGGGGAGCAGCGGATATTCATACAGTTCCCACGTACGATAGCTCATGGAGATTGGCGCATCTCTACCGATAAACTTCAAAAGTTGTATTTTACGCTGATCGGAGACTGTCACGTATGGTACAAGCCATTCTACTTTTTGCAATACAAGTTTGAATTCCTCGTCAGCCGTCTGCACAATAGCATTATCATCAGTCTTCGATCTCGATAGAATCAGCTCATGCTTGGCATTTACGACAATTTTTCGATAATCTTCGGCAAAACCGAGCAGCATACTTAGCGGTATGCATACGTCAAAGTTGCCCGCTGCATCTATGATTTGCGTCATTTCTTCAACATCAAGCCATCCCGTATTCTCGAGCATAGATCTCTTACCGGGGCTCAGAGATGAATATCCCTTTATTAGACTCGTAAGACCTACATTTTTGTTTCGATCAATTTCAATAGCGTTGAGCTCATATCGTACTTCTTCAAACAAAAAGCAAATAGCATTATTGACGAGGCTTGTGGAGGCAAGCGCTGCACCATTAGCTTTAGTCAGTTTTCCGCATATATGTATAAAACTTTTGCTTGGTAGAAGACATAGATCCTGATGTTGGATGGATATACGTATCTCATCGCTGTTATTGAAAGTTGACGATGCATACGGCTTATGAGCATGAATCTCGCAGTGTATTATAGATTCATCGAAGACGATAGGACTTTGTATATTTACTATTTCCTCCTCCATTTTACGCAGCAGATGCAGAGGGCACAGAATAAATAATACCTTATGCGCTTTTTCCGCGCACTGTCAGACCCAAATTCTTTAGAAGTATTACGTTCTGAGGTGTTAGCACTTTGAGTGTCGATCGGCGACTGGTCACGCTCATCCATGATGACTTGATATTATGGGTTCTATTGAAGACTATACCCATGATTTTATATGTAATCGTATGGTTATGACTTCGCCGCGAAAATTTACTAAATCTCCGTCTTGGTCTACTATCCGAAGCTGGATGTTATCTATTGTCTTGCTCGTGATTGGCAGATAAATGACGTGCGATGGAACTTCAATGATTTTATATCCAGATGGTACAAACGGGAAAAACTCGTGAATCGTATGAGCTTTTCGCTCATTAATATAGGCACCAGCGGTAATGCTACACTCTATACGCAAGGCGTTCACTTTGAGAATGGCTACTGGGAGATCAGATGTATGCCTTTTATTGGCTACAAGAATACGCGGTGTGAAACCCAAGAGAGAGCCGATAGAATCATTAGGCATAAAATTTTTATCGCGATTACACTCGATTTCACTACGTAGAGTATTGTTATTGGGTTTAATCTTAATAGAAATATTCGGCAACTCTGCCTGCACGTACTTCTCAATGTCATCTATTTCATAGCTACCCGTCGGTATAGTCAATATCTTGTCTCCCACATAAATTTTATTATTACCATCGGCTATATTAGGAATAGAATTAAAGGGTAGTAATTCAATGAGCCCTAAAGTGTAATTTTTGTGGGGTGAAAGTTCGATGGGGGGAAAATATTGAGCTTCAAGTGTAGATGACGTCCCGGAAATAGTTAGTGTAAAACTATCATCCATGACGACGGCACATAGTCAACTGATTCTATATTCATCATTATGCACGTTTATATAGAGAATATTTTTCTTTGCCACTCAATTGCTGGCAGAGAAACTTTAGGCATAAGTGCCCACATTCGACTGTACCATACTTCTGATATCCCTTATAATTATAATTCACGCTACCAACACCAAAATATTTCATCAACTCGACTGGAGGCTGAAGATTACCGAAACTATCAAAGTACATGACATTCTCCCCCCTCTTTTTGTATGCAACCCAGTGTGTACCAGGTCCCATATCCTCATCTAAATTGATAATTGCTGATTCGCATTTTGCCGGTCCACTTTTCGGCAATTTATTTCTCATAAAAACTCCGCGAAAGTGTGGAATTTCCATGATTTTCGCATATTTGAGCAGATCAGCATCAGTTAAGGCTTGGGGAGGCAGCGTGACTTTCCGTTTTTTGAACCAAGACCCGTCCCCCTCTTGTACGGTTTTAGATGCAGACCTTTACCCAAAGCAGCAGCTTCCATCATCTTATTATGTCTCTTACTCTCATCCAATTCCCGCTTAGCAGCTTCAGCCGCATTTACAGCCTTAGCGATAGAAGCAGCGCCACCTGACAGTGCTCCTGCAGCACTCAGACCGGCAAATATCGGCAGGAGGAGCGGCAAAAACCCCCCAAATTTACGAGGCGCTGGTAAAATGCGCAATAATTGTGCCAACGCAAACGTGAAATCATTAAGGAGCTGGTACATAAGGCATTGTGTAAACGCAGGATTTTTGAAATAAATAAAAACATTTTATCGAAAAATATATGTGTGTTTTTTATTGAAATAAACCATAGAAAATTGTTTTACATATTTGGTTTCACTCCAACTTATACATTTCGCACCACACGTCATCTATAATGTTTTTTTTTATTTTTTCAACCATGCGCACTTATGGATTCAAACACTTTTTTCAGTGCCACCATCGTTCGCGTAGAGTCACGACCCCATAGTAGGCGCGATGGCTTCATGGTTTGATGGCGTCAGATGCGTTTGAATTCTACGCTGTTACATTTCCCACCGAAGTAGTTCATATAGAGTTGATTTGTATGCGCAGCGTCAATCATCTCTTTGAATATTTCTTTGTTCTCGTCGAACGCTTTCACGAATCTTGCAGGTAGGAATACAGAGGAATCGTTGGTGATATCCGCCACGATCCTCCTCCCGAATTTCGTTTCAACTATTCTCAGGTCGGAGATCGGATGATCTGCCTGAACGGAGAGTTCAGCCAATTTTTTTGTTGGCAAAAATTCCACCATTTTTCCCACCTTGTTGATACTTGTGAAATCCATTTCGACTTATTGATGTATTCTTCAATGTATTTATAATGAAGCTCAGATCAGACCTCGTACGTATAAGATTTTTTACTTCTTCGATATTTTTTAAAAGCAAGAGCAATCGTTCTTTTAGCTCACGTCGCCTGTCTTGCATGTCAACTGGTGCAGTTCAGACGTGCATCTTGATATTATATAGGCCCTCCAAATTCCCGACCCCCCACCAACTCTCAATTCTAGGACCCAATAGGATTTTCCACACTTTCCTCCGCCCACGCTTTGCGGCGACACATTTGACAATTCCGTACAGAGGGTGCAGGGCCATCGATATGAGTCATGATGTGGGGCGTATTCCAATGTTCCATACAAGGCAGATATGACATAATTTCGGCGTCTGCACGAAGATTTTCGGGTAAACGATCATAAAACATATGAATTGATCGACTAAAATATTTTAAAATCATAGGCTTCGTTATATTCTTAAGATCACCCCTTGATAATTCCCACGGATATTTGGCTCCGAGAACACCATCAGAATATCCGTCCATGTTGATAGCAAGAACGCGACTAAGCGTGTCATAGCGGCATTCCATGAAAATCAAAGCCTCATTTTCCGGCGGTTTGTCAAAATATGTAAACACTGTGCAGGCTCAAGCGTGTTCAGACATGCAAGATGGCATCATCCGCTCTCGAAGGTAATGGGAGGGCTCGAAACAGGTTGAGACACGTCGAAGGCGCATATCAGTATACCATTTTCCGTTAAATTTTTTTCTCCGTCAATACAGATCCAATCAGTTTGCCGCATTTTTCAATTCTTAATCTAAATCGCTCACGATCACGTGCAACTTCTTCCCACCGGCCTCGGCGAGCGGCTCTATACGCATAATCCCAGGCATACATCACGTGAATTTGAGCTCGAGTATCGAATCGAACGTGCTTTCCATATTTTCAATCTCCTCTTCGTCCCAATTTCTTCGCGATTTGAAAAAATATATGCCGCGGCACCCTGCGCTACATCTGCTCACGCACCAGTCAGTGATAGGGAAACGCTTATATAAATTCGGTCAGAAGAATACTTGTTAGAGGCATTTCGACGTTTTTCCTTCAGGTGCCGAGGACCAGCGAGACACTATCATAGGCGCCTCTAAGATTTTATGTTTGGCCTTTTCCAGACTGCGGTCTAACCCTTGGCACACGACCAGATATGATTTATGACCAGCGATAAGGTTGCGATAAACAGACGCACTGGCCCGGGAGGGTAGCGTCGTGTGTGGTTGAAAGGTCTAACGCTCTAGTCCGCTATTTACTTGTTAGAGATAACAATATTCCAATGCCAAGACAAGCTGCACTGCAGCTGTCAGAAATAGCGGCATTCTAATACCACCCTCAAAACTAGCCCCCCCCCCCCCCCCCCCCCCTGCAGAGACGCCAGTCTAACTGATAATCAGCAATCAAATGCCGCCATGAAAAATTAGGCGCACCACCGCTGCCAGAGATAGCGGCATTCCAATACCACCCTCAAAGCTAGCCCCCCCCCTCCCACCCACCCCCTCCCAATGTCTCGACCCATAAGAGATTAGGTGCCCTCCAGTTGTTAGAGACCCCCCCCCCTCCGATCGGCTCCGTGCATTCCGGCTCATCGAGATAGCCCCCCCGGGTTTGTGTCTCGGCTAAGTGGTTCATGTCTGAGCTAAAAAATGTCGGTAAATGTCGGGGTAGGGATCTTGGGTTAGAACTGTCCTTGTAACACTACTCTCCCTCCTCTTCATTTCTACTCCCCCCTTTCGTCCTTTTCCCCTGTTCCCTCAACTCTCCACCCCTCTCCCCCTCCCTTAGGCCTTTCACTTTCTTTTCCAGCTTATCAATCCGGCTTCTTATCTCCGTCCTTTCTCCCTCCCATCTCTTTATCAGCTTTTCCCTTTCCACTCTCGCCTCCCTCACTACCACCTTTATTCTCTCCGCCCAACGCTTCGCCATGCCCTCTACTCTCTTCTCCCACCCCTTCGCCATTTCCTCGAACCTTTGCTCCCCCCCTCTCTCCTTCCTGCCTCATCACCTCCTCCATACTGTCCATTACTTTTTCCAGCCATCCTTCCTCCACTGCTTTTATCTCCGGCGACCTTCCTACTATTTTGCTCCTCTTCTCCGCATTCGTCGATCTTCACCTCCTCTACACCGACCCTTCTCCCATCGTCGCCCATCCTCACTACTTGTCTACTCTTTACCTTCCGCTGCTTCCTCCACACACTTCACTTCCTTCCCTACCGACACCTTTCCCCCTTACCGACCGCTTCCAAATCTCTCTCTCTCTTCCCACTTTGCCCGTTTTTCCGCCGCTGCTCCACTGCCGCCCGTTTCTGCTTTTCCCCCACACCCCTTGCCTCGACACCACTCTAACCTCAAAATCGACCCACCCGACTTTTACCCCTGTCTAACTCCCTTTTCCCTCCCCCCGCACCATCCCTTATCGCTCGCCCCTGACTATCCCAGGGATAGTCAGTGAAAAGAGATAGAGGGATAGAGGGTAGGAAGGGATAGTATCCCTTCCTACCCTCTTTATCCCACAGCACTTTTCACCCCTTCATTTCCCGCTCTCCTCACTATCGCACACTTTCTGCCCACTTGTCCTACACTCACTCTACACCTTTGTCACCGGAAACGGAAGTCCCTAGTGGTAATGTATTTATAAGTCTTAATTTTTTAATTTTTCCAGAAAAACATCAAGACAAATAAATAAATTCTCACTAACAGAATTGAGAGAAACAAATAAATTCCCAATTTTAAATTCATAAAGAAAAAACGGTTTTTTGTAAAGTTTTTAAAAATTATTTTCTAATCCTCGAAACTAGTACTTCGAAGTTATATACTTCAAGCAGTAGACAATTTCTGGTAATTGTCTAGATTCACTACTTTTCCGAATTTTTTTTTTTTTTTTTTTTTTTTTTTTGACAAAACGCTTCAGTTAAGCACTAACAATGATAATCAGGCGGGGGAGCATAAAAAAGTTAAATAAGTAAATGAATAAATAAATAAAATTTTTAAAAAATCCGAATTTTATGTTTTTTTTTTCGACAAAACCTTTCCTTTAGGCACTTACAATGATAATCACGTAGGGGGTCATGAAAAAGTTGAATAAATAAATAAATAAATAAATAAATAAAATCAGTTCTTCTATTTTATTTTGAAAAGTGTTGATCTCAGAGAAAAATGATAACAACAAAAGTTGTAGCTTATGAAAGATTGATCTTTTATGTTCTATACATTTTTTGTCTAAAACCATTTTTTTTCGAGACAAATGGGATAATGCTTCATCTATCGTGCTATGTTCGTTAGATGATGCTTTATGATTGGAAATCCTGTTACTATATACGGGAAAGCAAAACATAAAAATGTCTCTGCTTTGTTCTCTGCTTTGTTTACGTCTAAGCAATACGGGACCTTCAAAATTTACCGACACTTTCTCATGTACAGCAACAAAGGATTTTCACATGAATATCTACCATGTATACAATGGATAATGTAAATACGCGTATTTTCATGAATTCGCAAAAAAAAAAATAATCGTCTAACGAACATAGCGCGATAGATAGAGCATCTGTTCTAAAGCGGACCGCCAAGCGATGTCCAGTGTAACACGAGCACGAATACATCACGTTACTTAGTCATGAATTGCGAGGGCTGCGTATTGCGATTACGCGAGTTTCTTCGACTGTGCGAGAACGAGGATAATCTTGTTGAATTTTTACGGGCACGTAATGTTTTCAAACGGGAGGTCGTTTGTAATAATTGTGGAGAACCGGCAATATTTAAAAAGAACGCGCTTTCGTGGAGGTGCCAAAAAATAAAGAAGGTGAAGAAAGGGAAAAAAGTGACGATGAAGCAATGTTCAATTTATCGATCTATCAAAAGAGACACGTGGATTTAAAATGCCTCGCTGTCTCTCGAGGAAGCGTGCTCGTTCGTTGCCTTTTTTGTGTCTATGAAGCCGCCGCGTCAGGAGTTCCTTGTAGAACAAATGATGTTTAGCAGGCAAACCGTTGTTGACTGGTCAAGTTTCGTGAGAGAAGCCATACTGTTGTGGACTATCGATAATTCTCAACAGATTGGCGGACCTAACTGCGTAATCGAAATTGACGAGGCAAAATTCGGTGAACGCAAATATCACCGAGGACGTATTATCGATGGACAATGGCTTTTTGGCGGATTCGATCAAGATTCCAAAAATTGTTTGTTGTCCTCGTTCCGGATAGATCAGCAAAACCCTGCTGAATGTCATTAAAGAACAGGTTCTTCCCAGATCTACAATAATGCCGGATTGTTGAAGGGCGTACAATTGCTTGGAATGGGAAGGTTTCAAGCATTTGACAGTTAACCACACCTACAATTTTGTGGATCCTGACACCGGCGCTCATACGCAAAACATTGAGAGGTCATGGAGAGAAGTTCGATGAATATCCCGCGATATGGACGCGCGGAACACTATATGGATGGATATATCGCCGAATTTTTCTTCACGCGAAAGTACCCTCGCCATAAGGAACGATTTCATGAAATCTTCAATATTATCGCAGCCATGTCTAAGTAACGAAGATATAAGCGATAAAAACCGACCCTTTTACAGGGCCACCAAATATTTTTGACGTATGTTCAATGTGTCCTGAGCTACACTGAGCTAGAGTAGGGACAGGAGCGCGCGCAAAATAAAATGGAAAAACTGATTTTATTTATTTATCCCATTTTTCTTGAAAAAAAAAAAAAAATCGTTTCAGACAAATAATGTATAGAACATAAAAGATCAATCTTTTCATAAGCTACAACTTTTGTGGCAAACATCTTTCTCTGAGATCAACACTTTTCAAAATAAAATGGAAAAACTGATTTAATTTATTTATTCATTTATTTATTCAACTTTTTCATGCTCCCCCGCCTGATTATCATTATTAGTGCCTAAATGAAGGGTTTTGACAAAAAAAAAACAACAATATTCGAAATTTTTTTTATTTTTTTATTTTATTCATTTATTCATTTATTTATTTAACTTTTTCATGCTCCCACACCTGATTATCGTTATTAGTGCCTAAATGAAGGGTTTTGTCGAAAAAAAAAAATAAATGAAATAAAGCTCGGAAAAATAGTCAATCTATACAATTACCTCCCATTTTTCTCGAAAAAAAATGGCTTTAGACAAAAAATGTATACAACATAAAAGATCAATCTTTTCATAAGCTACAACTTTTGTTGCAACATTTTTCTCTGAGATCAACACTTTTCAAAATAAAATGGAAAAACTGATTCTATTTATTTATTTATTTATTTTTTTATTTATTTATTTATTCATTTATATTACTTTTTCTTGCTCCCCCACCTGATTATCATTGTTAGTGCCCAAATGAAGGGTTTTGTCGAAAAAAAAAAAAAAAAAAACAATAAAATTCGGAAAAGTAGTGAATCTAGACAATGACCTACGATTAATTTTTTTTTCTTAGTTGTTATTTTATTCTATGGTAGAAATCTGATCAAAAAATTGTTTTTTCTCTTTAAATATCGAAAGGGAATTTCAGTATCAATAAACTATTTCCGAAATTAATACCATTTTTCATTTGTCGCTATTTTTTTACATTAGACAAAAATGTAGTTTCAAAGAATATGTGTTTTATCGGATTTTTCATGTAGATTTCAACGGTGATCTCGAAAAAAATTAAATTGTAAACTCACTACATTTTCTAACCCAGCCTATGGAATTTTGCAAAGAACATTTAAAAAAATTGTAATTCACCTTTTTGATCCTTGAAACAACAGTAAGAATAATTTTTTTTCTCTATTGAGTTCTGTGAATTCAATAGGTATCTACCGAATTTTATTTAATCTTTTTGAAGTTTTTTCCACATGTAATACATTCATTAAGAGACTTTTTACATTACAGACAACTCTCATGAAAACTTGACAAAAGATACTTTTCCGGTAAAACATAAAGAAATGGATATACAAATAGCCGAAAGGGACAACGAAGCATAATTGCCTGATTTGAATATAACATATTCATTACAGATTTCCCGAAATCAGTAAGTGTCGTCATTTCAATTGAGTGTTATCAAACGGTATCAGAAATACTTAGTAATGGTACTCATTCACGAATTGCATTTTCAGACGATCAAGAACATTTCTCTTTGGACAACATCGACCTGTCAATGCTGCAAAAAAGTTGTGATTTCAGTAAAAATACTGAAAAAATGTCTGATCAGGTTCCTCCGCTCAAAAAACCGCGAATAATTTCTGACGAAATTGTAACAATTCCTTTCTTCAAAATAAACGAACCATCTCTTGTATCAGATCGTGGTAAGTAGCTAATTTACTGATGGTTGTTTTTCCAAGTTCTTAAATACCTACATTTTTTTTCTTGGCGTTTTAGTGAAATGTTCTGAGAATAATCCACGGGACGATAATCTTGAATACATAACTCTCCAGAACGTTACCTTGGAAATCAGGTGATCGAAAATTACGGAATAATGTCGGATGAATGTTCATCATCCAAACAAGAAAAAATGAATTCGAAAATGACGTCGACATCGTGCGAGTCAGAAATGAGAGAAGAAAAAACCAAAAGAAATGAAGATGAAGAATATCAACCGGTGAACGAGAACTGCTTTAATTTAGATAACCATGTGCCCGCAAATTACGAAATCGCGTCGTATGAATTTTCATCATTTGAACAAGAATACATAATTCCGAAAATGACGTCGACAACGTGTGACTCAGAAATAACAGAAGGAAAAACAAAAGAAGATGAAGATGGAGAATATAAACCAGAGAACGCGATATGCTCTGACTTGGACGACCGTTCATCCTCGGAACATTGCTCGGAACATCAACGAATTCCAAATAAATCATTAAACGTAACACTAGGACTCAACAAACCGGGAAATTCTGCACCTGACGATAAAGATTTGTTCGTAGCACCATCGTCGAGCGCGTCATACTTGAAATGCAATTACTGTTTTTTTTTTGTCAAACATTTTAAGCAAAGATCGCACGCCATCTACAATCAGTCCACAAGGATGAAGAAGACGTGCAGAAATTCTCTCGGCTTCCCTCAAAAAACAAAGAACAAAAACAAATAATCGCCACGGTCAGATAAAAAGGAAATAATTTATTTAATAATGACAAGCGCTTCAATACAGGGGAACTTCTGGTTTGTCGACGATTTAACGAATGAATGCAAACAAAAGCGGGAGATTTCAAGCATGCGGAAACTGCAAAGGTTACTATGCAAAATCTGTAATCCGGCATCACTTCCGTAATTGTACAGGCAAACATGGAATGTTTGAACGAATCGTTATCGTCAGTGGCCGAAAAATGACGGCTCGGATTCACAAAAGGGCTAATACAGCCGTCCGTAAGTGGATCTTTCCTTATCTACGAGAGGATTCCGTCGTTCGAGGAATCCAATACGACGAATTGACAATCATATATTGTAACGATATCGCAACCCCCCCCCCCCCCTCCCCCCTTTCTTTCTACTGCGCTTCGGCGACGAAGTCGAGCGCACCGAATCAACGCGTCGTGAGGATCCGGCTTAGCAATAGAGAGGGGACAAAGTCGAGCGCGCCAAACAGACGCATCATGAGAATCCGGCTTTCAACGGCGGAGAGGGGCGAAGCGCAGAGGATTCTGGGACAGCCCTGGACGGGTATAAAAGGAGGGATCTCGGCCGCTAAAGAGGCACTTCGCTCCGAGACCGGAGCAGAGAACAGGAGCTCTAACCAGCCGACTCTGCTCTAGTTTGGAAAGACCCACGAAGTCTCTACCAGACTGTCACTCTGCCCGACGTCCACACGACAGATAAAATTTTCGAGTCATATTTAAAAGAAAAATTAAAAGCAAGATTCCCATTATCCCATCCTTATTCCGAGCGCCAGTGACGGATTTCTCGGGAGACCTTGGAATCCCGCAACTGGGCTCATCATTCCTAAAAACGTATTCTCATTCGTAACCTTTTAGGGAAAATTCTTGACAAAGAAAATTCATTAATTAATGCTCGGCAAATGCCAAAGAAAATGTAAACGAACAAAAAATGAGTTTAAAAAGAACAGATGAAAATAAATACGAAAAATTTAACAAACCAAGTGAGTTTATTTGTCTTTGCACCTGCTCCGTTCACCAACGACGCGCGAATTCACGCGTAGCGTGAAAAGTCGTCTTATCGACAAAAGCGTACCGTTACAATATGCTAACAAACAATGCGAAAAATGCGGTACCCATCAACATCATTGTCAAATGATACGGGCACGCCTTCGTTTGCTCAGGCGATTTTTGGAAAGGATAAGGCAAATTAATCCCGTCATCAAAAATTTTGCGGATGTTTTTACGCCACGCCATTATGATGCCGCAATTCAAGCAGTACGTCTCGTAGCAGGTTATAATGAAGAGAATCGGACGTTCGCGCATCTGGCAGTAGCCTCGAGTCTCGGGACCCTCCTTAAGTATTGCGGTGATATGTTACGCTCCGAATATATCAAGAAAAAGACTGAGACTGAACAGAAACGAACCGAGGATTTCCTAAACCTATTGGCGGAAGATTATGGAACCAGCGTCAACCAAGCGGTAGCCGAAACTCAGGCCCAAGCGAGCCGCAGAAAGAAGACAACTTTACCAACGATCGATGATGTGAGGAAACTTAATGATTACTTGGAGGCGGAACGAAACAAATATTTGTCTGAATTGGAAGACGAATATTCTTTCACGAACTGGAGAAAACTTGCAGAAGTCTCCCTACGCTCTCTGCAAATTTTTTATCTGCGCCGTCCAGGCGAAATCGAGCGTCTCTATTTAGAGGATTTCAAAAAATGGGAGGGAATTGACCAGTTTGCTAACAAAGAAGCCTATGCGGCTTTAACAGAAGAAGGAAAAAAAATTGCAAAAAAATGTATAAGATTTCAAATACGAGGAAAACTTGGCAGAGGTGTACCGATACTCGTGCACGCAGAGATATTCGAATGCCTGGAGTTGATTATTTATCACCGACAAGACGCTAAAGTCGCGAACAGTAATCCGTATCTTTTGGGATTGCCGGCCAATATTAAGGATCGATGCCAATATTTGCGTGCTTGCATTTTGATGCGCGAGTATTCCACAAAATGCAAAGCTGAAATTCCGAGCACCGTTCGTGGCACGGAATTAAGAAAACATATAGCGACGAGATGATATATTGATTCTTGAAATGATTAAATATATCGATATATCAGTTTATCGATTCTTGACACGATTCGATATATCGATATATCAATCTATCGATTATTGACACGGTTCGATATATCTATATATAAATTTATCGATTCGCGACACGATTCGATGAATCGATATATCGATTGCTGACATGGTACGATATATCGATATATCGATATGCAGGGGAGCCTCGCCCCCTGCGCGCTTCGCGCACCAACCCCTCATCTTGCGTTTGTGTGAGTGGTTAGAGGAGGGATGTTCTCGAAAATTGTTTTTGAAAAAATAATGTTTATAGTGATGTTTTCTTCAGATAATGAAAAAAAAAGTCGATTCAAAAATAAATAAAATGGGCGAAAAAAACATGTGATTTTTTTTTTTTTGTAAGTGGTATCCCCCCAATTAAACCTAATCCACTGTCATCGTGTACCATGAATTTTGAATAGACATGATAGGATAAAGGACATAGGATAAAATAAGCAAGTGAGGATTGGAATTACATGACAATGCGATGTATGGGATAGTAGAATCGGCACGTTCACGTAATTTGGCGCGTTTTTTTAAATTGTATTCCCGGTAGGCCTAATCCACTATAATTGTGTACTATAGATTTCAAAAAGACTTTTAAACAAATCTCAAGACCCGTATATTCAGAGTATTAATGTTTTTAGAAATACTTTTCGAACAATATTCTTGAAACCTGTGTTTAAATAAGAGCGGGGCGTGGATAAAAGGGGAGCGGTGCAGTAGAGTGGTAAAGCGGCGGAGGTGGGAATTCTTGGCACGGTGGCAGTGGTGGCGGTGTTTGGGTTCGGGTTGAGGTTTGGGCTTAACCAAACCCAAGGTTTGCGTTTAACCAAAACCAAGGTTTGGGTTTGGGTTTAAGTTTAGTTAAACTCGAGGTTTGGGTTTAGGTTAAACCAAACCCAAAGTTTTATCTTAGGTTTAACCAAGCCCAAACCTAAGGTTTTGGCTCAGGTTTAACCAAAGCCAAACCTAAGGTTTGAGTTTGGGTTTCGGTTTTGTTGTATTCTTGACACGGCGGCGGTGGCGGTGGCGGCGTCGATATCTTTATATAATATAGAACGATATATATATGTCGCATTCCACGTCAACTCAGCCACCCCGTTTTTTTTATTGTCTCGAAAAAATTATTCAGCATGGGCATTTCAAAGGACAATATATCCATGACATTTTACCAAAATTTCATCCCCCCACTATTTTTGGTTCTCGAGATAATGGTTGATGAAGTCTCAATTTTGTAAAAATCATAACTTCGTAACTGCTGATCGGATTTAAACGATTAAAGAAAGAATCTTTTTTATTTTTTTTTGCCCTTTACGAAAAAAAATATGTCATCATAGGATAAAAGCTCATTAGACAGTTTTCGGGGTAAATTAACAAAAAACAATTTTTTCCTCGTCACTGATGCCTTGTTCCATTTTGAAAAAATCCTGCAGAGTTGTGTATTGCCTCCCTCTATAAGAAAAAAAAATACTGAGTAGAATTCCGATTGGCCCTTTCGTGGAAAAAAAAAAAATCGAAAAATTTCTCCGAAAACTGTCAAATGAACTTTTCTCCAATGACAGCATATTTTTTTTCAAAAAGGGCAAAAAAAATAAAAAAAGATTCTTTTTTTAGTCGTTAAAATACGATTGGCCGTTACGAAGTTATGATTTTCACAAAATTGAGAATTTATTAATCATTATCTCGAGAACCAACAATAGTGGGGGGACGAAATTTTGGTAAAATTCCATGGATATATTGTACTTTGAAATGCCCATACTGAATAATTTTTTCGAGACCAAAAAAAAAACGGGGTGGCTGAGTTGACGTGGCTGCGTTGACGTGTCGTATTCCACGTTAAGAGTCATCGAGCACACGTGACCAACTCGGAATCGAGGGTAGCGCCTCTTGCGGAAAAATTAAAAAAAAATGCATGTCGAGGTTAGCGCCGCTTGCGGCAGATATGTCAACTAATGCATTCAGCGAAAAGTGACGGTTGTCGATAGGGTAGGATGTAGTTACAGTGACGGCGCATGTTTCATGCGAAGGGCCCCGATTGACCCTCAAAACCGTTAGTTCCGCGCTGAGTCGTATCCCACCTATCCATGTGGCCGGGTAGAGTAAATATACTCTCTCTCTCTCTCTCTCTCTCTCTCTCTCTCTCTCTCTCTCTCTCTCTCTCTCTCTCTCTCTCTCTCTCTCTCTCTCTCTCTCTCTCTCTCTCTCTCTCTCTTCTCTCTCTCTCTCTCTCTCTCTCTCTCTCTCTCTCTCTCTCAACATGAGGAGCTCAACATCTCGCTTGCTCAGTTCTCTGTGACCGATGGGGTGGGCTCAACTATGATCGACGAGGACCCTGTCGCTGCTCCATTAGACCGTCCCCGATTTGATTTGTCTGAGGTTACCGCAGCTAAAGTCGAGGCGGCGTTTCGGTCCGCGCGCTCAAATGCAAAGGGATCTGACGGGCTGTCTCTTCGCATGTTTCTTCCGGTTTTGGCGATTCTCCTGAATTTCTTTGTCAGCCTCTTCAACAAATCTATCGATGGTTGCATTTTCTCTACGGCATGGAAAGGGGCTGTCGTTGTGCCGATCCCGAAGGTCGCATACCCTGCAACTGCCGGAGATTACCGTCCCATCTCGTTACTCCCGGCGATCAGCAAGACTCTCGAGCATCTAATCCACGATCAGATCATGGAATACATCCGGCGCTTTTCTGTCCTCGATCCATTTCAGTGCGGCTTCAGGGCGGGACACAGCACGACTACGGCGCTGCTGCGTTTGATTAACGATGTCCGGCAGGGTATGGACCGACGACGGGTCACTGTCTTTGTTCTTTTCGACTTTTCGAAAGCCTTCGACACGGTCTCCCATGAGCTGCTTCTTAGGAAGCTGCGGAGTATCGGCTTTTCTCACAACGCGGTGAGGTGGATCCGTTCCTATCTCGGAGGTAGACGGCAGGCTATTGGACGCGATGATGGGTCTCTCACAAATTGGATTCACACTAATACTGGGGTTCCACAAGGATCCGTTCTCGGTCCCCTCCTCTTCTCGTTGTTCATTAACGATATCGGGTCGGTGATCCATTCCTCGAGGCGACTTCTCTACGCGTACGACCTACAAATTTACGCTAGCTGTGCTCCCGAAGACCTCCGCGGGTGTATTGCAAGATTAAACTCCGATATCGCTGGGATACGAGAGTGGGCCAGTCGAAACCGCCTGAAGCTCAATCTGCTTAAAACGAAGGTCATTATTCTCGGCAACAAGCGGCTCATCAACCAAATAAACACTTCTGAGCTCCCTCCCTTGACCGATGGGATTGTAAACGTGCCGCTGGTGTCTTCGGTGAGAAACCTCGGAGTCATCATCGACTCAAAACTGAGTTTCCACGGTCACATTGCTGGTGTCACTTCAAGGGTTCACGGCGTCCTCTACAAGCTCCAACAACTCAGGGAATATACGGATGTCCAGCTCCGCAAGACGCTAGTCACTGCCCTGTTGTTACCACACGTCAACTACTGTTCCGCTGTCCACTGGCGCGGGGGTTGTTAACGATCTTAAGCTCCAGCGACTGGTCAACAGGGGGATTCGCTTTATCTTTGGCCTCCCGCGAGATGCTTCCATCACACAGTATCGGCTCCAGCTGGGCTGGCCTACCGTTGGGCAGGGTCGTGAGATCACTCTCGCCGGTATAGTCTATAGCGCCCTCCGGGGTTCCGCGCCGCCGATCCTGAGCGAGCTTCTTCTCGTGCGAAACCCTCCTGTTCGATCCACAAGAGGGTTCAGACCGGATTCGCTGGTTGTGCCCAACCACCGCACCGAGGCTTATCGTCACGCGTTCTCGATTTCGTCCGCCCTAGTTTGGAACGCGGTCCTTAGGAACATCGCTGACGCGCCGTCTGAAGTCATTTTCCCACTGATATATATACTAACTGGATACGAGTTCACTATGGTGGGCATCGGTCGGCGCTTGTACCCATTAGAAGCTTGAATTCGACCATCGCGACGCCTGGCAGTCAGCCTCGATACTACGTTGTTTACGTTCACATAACCAAACAAACGGTTCTCGAGTCCGTGCTCGAGTCCCTATCACATGAGCGTATTCAGTTAAGGCAGTGAACGGTTAATCAACGGGATAAATAATAACAAGTGTTTTTTAAATTTTAAAATGGGAAGATGTTCTTCTTGCAAAAAACCAACAACGGAAAAAGGAATAACATTTCACAGGTAAGTGCGACAAAATAAATTGTTTGGAGGTCAGGATCGAATAATAGCTCTTGACAACTGTTTTAGATTCCCAGGAAATGAAATTGAAAAACAAAAATGGATGAAGAATATGGGCAAACCAGAGTTTATACCTACGAAAACAGCGGTTCTTTGCTCCAACCATTTCACCAGCGATTGCTTCGAGCACTGGTGGAACATGACAAGGCTGCGCAAGGGTAGCGTACCCACAATTTTTATACAAAACGCGATTGGAGCAGATATAAATTCTGACGAAGGCCAGGCTTTTAATAAAAGTACGTATATTGCATACTTGTTAATTATTAGGTATGCACCATTAAATGGAGTGTTCACAATATATGGATAAACAAATGTTTATCGTTGTGGTGTTCATACGTCGTTGATTATTTACTTATTTCAGTTACATTATTTTTTTTTGTTGAAAAATGAATAAACTGATAATTAATTACTGCGCAGGATTAAAGGTTGATGTATCAAATCCGACGACAAGTGCTTCGCCATCTGCGCCTATCAGTGGACCAAGCTGTGCTGAGGAGTCTAGTTCGGTAGAAGAAATACTTCCCGCACCGAGTGAGTATGCTAATTCAGTAGTTAATCCAATTTGGAAAACCCAACAATCGAAAAAGTATAGAAACGGAACGATTAGCAGAATTATGGATCCCGTTTCTTTAAATTTAAATTTAATTAAATTTTTAATTACATTTTCAATTAAATTAAATTTTTTTAAAAATATTATTATTATATTATTTGTTTACTTTTTGTTTATTTTTTAGTTTTTATTAAAATAATAATTATTTTTTTATAATATTTATTATTTTTTATTATTTTTATAATACATACACTACCGTCCATAAGTATGGGGACACTCGCCCCAGATCCGAGCCACACAAGAAGTTGTATCGCTCTTTGAAAAATGAAGATATCTCAATTTCCGAAGCGGCGTTCTAAAAAGGACATATTTAGCTTCATTGACCTTTTTTGGAAAAATTTTTGCGATTTTTTTTGAGCCCGGTACGCACTTTGAAAGATGGTAATTTTTTGGCTTTTTTTGGAGGGTGGAAATTTTCCCGCATATCTCGTAAAAAAAATTTTTCAACTTTATTTCCGTGAAAAACTTGAAGCGAGGAGTACAACCTTCCATCTAATTTTTTGGAAACTTTTTTACGATCTTTTTTCGCAAAGATATTCAACTTTTTGCAAAAAACGACCATATTTATAAGGGGTAGTCTCACTCTGAAACTACTGGGTTTTCGTAAAATTACTAAGAGGGTAAAAAGTTGCATACAATCATTTTGGATGTATCACATTTTTTTCGGAATTAAAAAAACAAATTCGAAAAAAAAAAATTTTTTCAAAAATTGAAAAATTTTTTTTTTCAAAATTCTTTCTTAAATCAACGGAATATTTTTTTTATCGTGAAAAATCGGGTCTCTTACCTCATGTAGACGGCTTTTTCATCGTCGTTTTGTTTACATTTGTTTCGAACGTCGAGCGGGTGCCACGTCTCGTCAAAGCTGTAATCGCAGCAAAAGGTGGCTTTTTCGATGAAAAAGCCGTGTAGATGAGGTAAGAGACCCGATTTTTCACGATAAACAAAATATTTCGTTGATTTAAGAAAGAATGTTGAAAAAAAAATTTTTTCAATTTTTGAAAAAAAATTGTTTTTTCGAATTTGTTTTTTTAATTCTGAAAAAAATGTGATACATCCGAAATGATTGTATGCAACTTTTTACCCTCTTAGTAATTTTACGAAAACCCAGTAGTTTCAGAGTGAGACTACCCCTGAAAATGGTCGTTTTTTGCAAAAAGTTGAATATCTTTGCGAAAAAAGATCGTAAAAAATTTTCCAAAAAATGAGATTGAAGGTTGTACTCCCTGCTTCAAGTTTTTCATGGAAAAAAAGTTGAAAAATTTTTTTTACGAGATATGCGGGAAAGTTTCCACCCTCCAAAAAAAACCAAAAAATTACCATCTTTCAAAGTGCGTACCGGGCTCAAAAAAAATCGCAAATATTTTTCCATAAAAGGTCAATGAAGCTAAATATGTCCTTTTTAGAGCGCCGCTTGGGAAATTGAGATATCTGCATTTTTCAAAGAGCGATACAACTTCTTGTGTGGCTCGGATCTGGGGCGAGTGTCCCCATACTTATGGACGGTAGTGTATAATATAGATAATTATTTAATATTACATAAATATCACTTTTTTACTGAATATCACGCTGTTCTACATCCAACCCGGTGAGACAGCGCTTTTTTATTTGAACTCATAGACTAATCCCATTTAAATACAAGTCCTCGAGAAAGTCCTAAGGAATCAATAGCGTAGTGGTAGCGTGTCAGTCGTTAGGTAGGTCATTAGGTAGTTCTCAGTTAAAATCTCAGGTAGGAAAAAAAATAATTTCGAAGGAATAACCTCTGGACTACGGAGCCGGGAAATAATCGTCTAAAAATAACAATCTTCGAGCGTTCATTTTTCAATTTGTACGTCCAGGTCCAGAAATATCAATGCAAAGCTGCGCTGTTTCAACTCCAAAGTCTTCTACCTGTCGGACGGAACTAACACCAAAGACATCACGGCAGCGAGAGCTACTCAAACACGATCATCACTATGAAGATACTCCTCGAACATGCCAAAAGAAATTGAATGTTATGAAGCAGAAATATGAATCGTCTCAAAAAAAGGTCAAAGCTTTAAAGAGACAAGTCAGTAATCTAAAGACTACTGTGTATTCCCTGAAAAAAGTGGTGAGTACCTTGAACAAAAAAAAAATGGTTTCAGATTCTGTATCGTACGTACTATCCAGCTTCAGTAACACACCACTATCGATATTCACAAGAATGTTGAAAAATCATAAGTCTGGCAAACTAACTCGAGAACAGTATCCACCGCAACTGCGATGTTTTGCATTAACTTTGCATTTCTACTCACCGAAAGCATATGACTTTGTTCGAAAGACTTTTGAATTGGCTTTACCACATCCGGATGTGATTCGCACTTGGTATGCCAGCATTGATGCTGAGCCAGGTTTTGTCGAGGAATGTTTCTCTACGCTCAAATATAAAGTTGATAAGGCTGGTGAAAAGGGTGAACAAATAACGTGTGCGTTACTTATGGATGAAATAGGTATTAAAAAAGGAAGCCAAAGAGGTCGAGATGGCAAGCAAAGGGGCCATGTAGATGTTGGGACAGGAATGAACGTTGGCGATGATCTTCCTGAAGCAAAGGATAGCTTTGTTTTCATGGTTGTACCCCTGGATGCAAATTGGAAATTACCAATTGGTTATTTTTTAGTAAACGGCTTATCCGCAGAAACGAAGGCGAACATGGTGCGAGAATGCCTCATTCGCTTGGAACAGGTTGGAGTGAAAGTTTGTTCATTAACAATGGATGGCCCACCCGACCATTTTTCCATGTTGAATAAACTTGGCGCAAATTTAGATAAAGATAGTGAAAAGTTTCAGCCATATTTTCCTCACCCAATTGCTACAGAACCGCCGATCAATGTATTCTTGGATCCTTGCCATATGCTAAAAAATATACGAAATTGCCTTGCCGAGTATAAGATTTTAATTGATGAAAACGGTGCCGAAATAAAGTGGCAGTACATCGTGGCTTTAGCTCAGCTTCAGGAAAAAGAAGGACTACGGTTAGGTAACAAATTAAGAACGCGTCATATAGACTACAAGAAAATGATAATGAAGGTTTTTTTAGCAGCACAGACTCTAAGCACCAGTGTAGCGGATGCAATAGAGTTTTGTTGGTCTGTCCTAAAATTGCCACAGTTTAAGGGATGCGAAGCAACAGTTCGATTTATTCGTAGTATCGATTGCATCTTTGATTTTCTCAATGTTAGAAATCCTTGGGGAAAAGGTTATAAGGCACCCTTGAGAAGCACTAATGAGCACGTATGGCGCCCACGAATAATGAGCGAAATCAACTATTTAGCCACCATCAAACAACAAAATGGCTCATCAATATTTACATCTCGGCGTAAAGCTGGATTCATTGGATTCTACACAGCTGTTTTATCATCTATTAACATTTATGAATTTTATGTAAAAGCACCAGACTCCAAACTGACTTACTTGACCACGTACAAAATGAGCCAGGATCACCTGGAATTATTCTTTTGCGCTATCCGGGGCCGCAGTGGTTGGTGCCCAAACCCGACAGCGTCGCAATTTATTTCGGCTTTTAAGAGACTTTTGGTGCGGCACGATGTGCAAGTCTCAACTGGCAACATTCAAGCTATGGATGACACAAAAATTCTGAATGTTTCTTCAGCCAAAAAAAAAGTCAAGATTGATAAATATGATGTACATGTTTACGATGAGATGGATAATCTGAGAGTCCTACAAAAATATAATCTGGACGAAACACCTTCTTCATCCTCTTCTAATTCTGACGTTCTCGATGAATTTCTTGAGTTCGCTTGGTCTCTGCCAAGTGGCCTCAGTGAATTCTCAGAACAGACAGTAGGTTATATCGCGGGATTCGTTGCTCGTAAGTTACAGAAAAAGATTAAGTGCCCAGAATGTTTAAGCGCCTGTGAATCGGTAGCTGCTCCCGATGATTTCTTGAATCGTCATAACCGAATTGCCCTAATACTATCGAAGAGTAGAGGTGGTTTGACAATTCCGTCCCTAAGTATAATCACAATATGTACCGTTACAGAGAAATTTTTTCGTAGGGCATGCAACGCAAATATGGGTAAGCCCCCCGTTGAGTCTAACTTTACAGCAGTCCTCGCTTCAGCTATATTTCACGACCTGCTTTTGTCAAAGTGTGATCTGTTTCCTGAATTAGAAGGACACGTTACTGACATGTTTGTGGTAGAAGAATTTTCGCACCATGTACATAAATTAATTAAAACTATTGTTGTAACGTACATTGAATTGCGCCTTTATGCATTGACAAAGAATCATGCACTTTCTGTGACAGGCACAAATGTGCGCCATTTTCTGAGCCGGCAGATCGTTTGGGCTCATCAATAACTTTGGCCGTGATCTAATTTATTGCAATACAGTTACCAAAAAAAATTATTTTAAGAATGTACGTACGACGTTTGCCATATATTAGTATAGGTTTTTCTATAAGTCATACTGAGATAACTGTTCATATAAAAGCTGTGATAGTTTAAATGTTTCCATTCTTTATTAAACCATCATATATGTATGCAATAATCAAGAAAGTATAATGCTTACATTGTCTACTTTGCCTACCTATTATTTTAACCGCTTAATATTTGACAGATTGAACATCATAAAGCATAGCACCATACGGGGGTCGTGGGACAGACGAATCATAACAATACTGAGATGCCTCTGGAAAACGAGTAAACTATTTTTAGTTTGGTAGTGCATCAAAAAAGATTTACATCAATATAATCAATTGTATATGTCGCGCTCCATGTCAACTCGGCCACCTCGTCATTAGACAGTTTTCAAGGTAATATTTTGTTTTTTTTTCTAATTTTTTTTCCACCCGGAATTCCACTGGCTATTTATTTTTCTAATAGAGGGGGGCCATTTTCCTAATAAGCTTTTATCCAATGACGGCATATTTTTTTCCATAAGGGCAAAAAAAAATAAAAAAAATTCTTTTTTAATCGTTTAAATCCGATTGGCAATTACAAAATTGTGATTTTTACAAAATTGAGAATTCATCATTCACTATCTGGAGAACCAAAAGTAGTGGGGGGATGAAATTTTGGTGAAATGTCATGGGTATATTGTCCGTCGAAATGATGAATTCTCAATTTTGTAAAAATCATAATTTTGTAATTGCCAATCGTATTTAAACGATTAAAAAATTATATTTTTTATTTTTATTACCCTTTTCGAAAAAAAATTCCATCATTGGATAAAAGCTCATTAGACAGTTTTCGGGGTAAATTGACAAAAAAAGATTTTTTTCCTCTTCACTGATGCCCTCTTCAATCTTAAAAAAATTCTGTGGAGTTGCATATTGCCCCCCTCTATCAGGAAAATAAATAGCCAGTGGAATTCCGGGTGGCCCTTCCGTAGAAAAAAAATCGTAAAATGACCCCGAAAACTGTCTTTTCAATGAGCTTTTATCCAATGACGGCATATATATATATTTTTCGAAAAGGGCAAAAAAAATAAAAAATATTCTTTTTTTAATCGTTTAAATACGATTAGAATTTACAAAATTATGTTTTTTACAAAATTGAGAATTCATTATCTCGACAACCAACAATAGTGGGGGGATGAAATTTTGGTGAAATGTCATGGATATATTGTCCTTCGAAATGCCCATACCGAATAATTTTTTGAGACAAACAAAATGACGTGGCTGAGTTGACATGGAACACAACATATAAGTAATAAATTCAGTTTGATCAGCTGCTATTCGCTGTTGAAAAAATTACTTATATTTTCTGTGACTTATATCATGTCATTGTAAATTATTGTTCTTTTTTTATTTTGTATTTAAATGCTGTCAAGCACCTTTATTTTACAAAACGCATTTTTGGCATTATTAAAAAATATACCATAATAGCACCACAAAATGTGTTCCGTTCTATTATTCACATTAATTTCGTATATGATTCCTACTACGTATGGTTTCCTGCTACTACTCTGCTCCGTCCTCTTTTTTAAATACGCCGCGCCCTGCGTAGTACCGTGGCTGACTGCCAGGCGGCTCCCCAGCTTCTAATGGGTACATCAATATGGCGGCGAGCTCGTATCCAGTTAGTATATATATCAGTGCATTTTCCGGACTCGGCTCAGGCTCTGGTACCTGTCACGGGCGGAGACGGCTCGTGACACTCGACCACCTATCTAGCCGGCAGTTCCTCTTTCGGATGACGTGCAGCTACCTTTGACTACTCTTTATTTATTCTTTCCCTTTCTCATATACTTGCGAGAGAACCTCTGTCTCTTTATCTCTTTATTTACTATTTACTATATTTCTCCACTGCTATCTCTATCACTGTAATTATCTACATTGCTACGCTTATCCTTCATAAATGTTATTACATTTACAAATGTTCACTCTAGTGGTTCGGTGACGATCCACGAAATTTTGTTCAACCTTGGGCAATAAAAACAACTATCATCATCATCATCATCTCTCTCTCTCTCACTCTCTCTCTCTCTCACATGCCATATAGAGTTGAGTTCTCTCTCTCTCTATTTCAAATGGAATATACATATAAACATGTAACATAAATATAAAAAATATTTCACATATATTTTATATAGATTTTACGTATATACAAATAATACATTTTTTCCATGGATTATTCGTATGTGTGAAATCGTGAAATATACGGAAATATCCATGTAAAATGTCTAATATTTACAAAAAATACATATACAGCATTTTTTATGGTAAAATCTTATATTTTTTAACTTATATATTTTTCGATTATCTTTGACATTTATATATATATATATATATATGTCGCATTCCACGTCAACTCAGCCACCCCGTTTTTTTTATTGTCTCGAAAAAATTATTCAGTATGGGCATTTCAAAGGACAATATATCCATGACATTTTACCAAAATTTCATCCCCCCCACTATTGTTGGTTCTCGAGATAATGATTAATGAAGTCTCAATTTTGTAAAAATCATAACTTCGTAACTACTGATCGGATTTAAACGATTAAAAAAAGAATCTTTTTTATTTTTTTTGCTTTTTTCGAAAAAAAATATGTCATCATAGGATAAAAGCTCATTAGACAGTTTTCGGGGTAAATTAACAAAAAACAATTTTTTCCTCGTCACTGATGCCTTGTTCCATTTTGAAAAAATTTTGCGGAGTTGTGTATCGCCTCCCTCTATCAGAAAAAAAAAAATACTGAGTAGAATTCCGATTGGCCCTTTCGTGGAAAAAAAAAAAATCGAAAAATTTCCCCGACAACTGTCTAATGAACTTTTCTCCAATGACAGCATATTTTTTTTCAAAAAGGACAAAAAAAAAAAAAGATTCGTTTTTTAGTCGTTAAAATCCGATCAGCCGTTACGAAGTTATGATTTTCACAAAATTTAGAATTTATTAATCATTATCTCGAGAACCAACAATAGTGGGGGGGGGGGGGGGGGGGCGAAATTTTGGTAAAGTTTCATGGATATATTGCACTTCGAAATGCCCATACTGGATAATTTTTTCGAGACCAAAAAAAAACGGGGTGGCTGAGTTGACGTGGCTGCGTTGACGTGTCGTATTCCACGTTAACTCATCAGCCACCCCGTTTTTTTTTTGTCTCGAAAAAATTATTCAGTATGAGCATTTCAAAGGACAATATATCCATGACATTTTACCAAAATTTCATCCCCCCACTATTGTTGGTTCTCGAGATAATGATTAATGAAGTCTCAATTTTGTAAAAATCATAACTTGGTAACTACTGATCGGATTTAAACGATTAAAAAACGAACCTTTTTGATTTTTTATGCCCTTTTTGAAAAAAATATGCCGTCATTGGAGAAAAGTTCATTAGACAGTTTTCGGGCAAATTTTTCGATTTTTTTTTTTTTACACGAAAGGGCCAATCGGAATTCTACTCAATATTTCTTTTCTGATAGAGGGAGACGATACACAACTCCACAAAATTTTTTCAAAATGGAACAAGGCATCAGTGACGAGGAAAAAATTGTTTTTTGTTAATTTACCCCGAAAACTGTCCAATGAGCTTTTATCCGATGATGACATATTTTTTTTCAAAAAGGGCAAAAAAAGTAAAAAAGATTCTTTTTTTAATCGTTTAAATCCGATCAGTAGTTACGAAGTTATGATTTTTACAAAATTGAGACTTCATTAATCATTATGTCGAGAACCAACAATAGTGGGGGGATGAAATTTTGGTAAAATGTCATGGATATATTGTCCTTTGAAATGCCCATACTTAATCATTTTTTCGAGACAATAAAAAAACGGGGTGGCTGAGTTGACGTGGAATGTCCGATATATATATATTCCCACTTACATACACATACAAAATTGCATACACATGCGATTTCATCGTTTACTCATCAACATAAAAAGACAAAATATTTAGCCCATATTATTGTTAGTGGTTAAATAAAGGGTTTCGTCGAAAAAAAAACGTAAAAAATCGGAAAAAATACACCTAAGATCAGATTTTGAAAATTTATTTATTCATTAATTTTTTCAAATTTTTCATGCTCCCCTGCCTGATTACCATTGTCGGTGCCGAAATGAAGGGTTTTGTCGAAAAAAGGAGGCGAAAATTCGAAAAAGTAGCCAAAGTAAATAATAACCGATATTTATGAGAAGAATAAATTAACGCGATATTAAGAGGCGCGGCAGAGCCTCGAGACAAGTACATTTCCTCCTATACCGACGTGTCGAGAGGTACTACAGCCTCTTATACGCCACACATC
This sequence comes from Rhorus exstirpatorius, assembly GCA_963564615.1. Taxonomy (NCBI): domain Eukaryota; kingdom Metazoa; phylum Arthropoda; class Insecta; order Hymenoptera; family Ichneumonidae; genus Rhorus; species Rhorus exstirpatorius. Next base: position 1,491,792 of record OY751322.1, read on the forward strand.
GAGCTTATACACGGGAGTATATCTATATAACGAAACTTATTTTTCTAATTATCAATTAATTATACAGACTTCGGCAATGATATTAATACGAATATTTTTTATTTTTTTTTCTCTTTCGATTGGTACCCAAATGAATGCTGTAGCTATTGACATATGGAAGATATCGCATTTTATTTTTTATTTTCGACGTACAACGATCATCATTTTTTCGCTCCGCAAATTTTTCGCTCCGCAAATTTTTCGCTCCACTAATTTTTCGCACCACCAACATAACCACACTAACCGTCTTCAGTCCCGTGTCACGCTGAAAGGCCGAAAAGACGCGATACCGGCGCATCTTGAAAAAATATTTATTTCTAGATAAATATTTTTTTCATTCAATGTGGTTCTGTGTTAAAAAAGAAAAGTTTCGTCCAGGCTGATCGCACCATAATTTTTGGTGTCTAAGTTAATCGCGTCATAAATTTTTGGCGTCCAGGTCGATCGCTCCATATTTCTTCGTGTCTAGAGGTCAATCGCGTCGTAGTTTTAGGTGTCTAGGTCAATCGCGTCATAGTTATTGGAATCCAGGTTGATGGCACATTAGTTCTTGGCGTTCAGGTCGATCGCGTCATAGTTCTTGGCGTTCAGGTCGATCGCACCATTGTTCTTCGTGTCCAGGTCGATCGCACCATAGTTCTTGGCGTCCAGGTCGATCGCGTCATAGTTCTTGGCGTCCAGGTTGACCAAGCCATAGTTATTGGTGCCTAAGTCAATCGCGTCATAGTTCTAGGGGTCCAGGTCGATCACGCAATAGTTCTTGATGTCAAGATTAATCGCGCCATAGTTCTTGGCGTCCAGGTCGATCGTGTCATAGTTCTTGGCGTCCAGGTCGATCGCACCATAGTTCTTCGCGTCCAGGTCGATCGCATCGTAGTTTTTGGCGTCCAGGTCGATCGCGTCATAGTTATTGGTGTCCAGGTCGATCGCACCATAGTTCTTCGCGTCCAGGTCGATCGCATCGTAGTTTTTGGCGTCCAGGTCGATCGCGTCATAGTTCTTGGCGTCCAGGTTGATCGCGCGGTAGTTATTGGCGTTCAGGTTGACCAAGCCATAGTTATTGGTGCCCAAGTCAATCGCGTCATAGTTCTTGGCGTCCAGGTCGATCGCGCCATAGTTCTTGATGTCTAGGTTAATCGCGTCATAGTTCTTGGTGTCTAGGTCAATTACGTCATAGTTTTTAGCATCCAGGTTGATCGCGCGTTACTTCTTGGCGTCCAGCTTGATCGCACCATAGTGCTTGGCGTCCGGGTCTTACGCGCCATTTATATGCGTAATGCCTTGCCGTTGACCTGGAACTTAAGAACTACAGAGCGCGAGGCCTGGACAGCGTAAAACGCATTCCCATCAACTTGGAACTCGAGAACAATCGAGCGGTAGACCTGGACGGTGGAAAACGCAATCCCGTTGACCTGGAACTCAAGAACTACGAAGCGTGAGACCTGGATGACGGAAAACTCATTCCCGTCGACCTGGTTCTCAAGAACAACGGAGCGCAGAGCCTGGACGGCAAATAACGCCTTCCCGACTACCTGGTGCTCAAAGATTACGAAGCGCGGGGCCATTCCAGGATGGTAGCTGACGGATGCCCGTCGACCTGTGCTCAAGAACTACCGAAAGTGATACCTGGACGGCAGGAAAAAAGATCCCATGACCTGGGGATCTGGTGCTACGGAGTGCACCACCACAAGTCCATCGGGAGCAAAACATAAAAATAATTAAACGTAAAAATTAATTAAAAAATGATAACTCTGGGTGACGAATGATGTTCCGGAGGATCTGTTTATTGCGAATTTGTACTCGTCTAATCGATTACAAATAATTGATTGAATATATTACTGTCATAATTTATAATTAAACGTTGTTCAATTACAATTTTAATTTGTAATTAAATTCTTGTCGATTTCAAATTACATTTATAATTTGTAGTTACACAGAAGTTTAATTACAAATTACATTTGTAATTTGAAATTAAAAGAAGTGTAATTAGAAATTTTATTTGTAATGGGTAATTGAAAAGAGTGAAAATTTTAATTACAGATTATATTTCTAATTTTTAATTACAAAATGTTCAATTACAGATCACATTTGTAATAGTCCATTGAAAAAAGTTTAATTTCAAATTACATTTGTGATTTGTAAGTAAACAAAGTTTAATTACAATTTCACAACTCGGTCGGTACAGACAATTCAAATTTCAAAGGACCTGCGCATACGGACAACATGCTTCATTTTTCTGTACCAATTCGGTTATAGACTGCGTTTGTCTGGATCAAATCGCTTCATGGGATTTTTTTTTTGTAGTGCAATGATTTGTCGAATTTTCCCTTGTTCAGTTGACTATGATGGCTTTTATGAGTAGAATTACGTGGGTCGCGGTCGGGTTGAGTCTGCGTTTCATTGATATCTTACAAACGAAGCTCTAATATTCCATCGCGTAAAAAAAGATAGTGCTCGATACTATGAACCGACTATAGAAAAGCAATGCTTATGATTTTTATAACTCAGCGATGGTGCTTTGTATCAAGAATCGCAACTCAAAGATGTTTGAATGGATCATGCGAGCACTTTCAAGAATAGGGAGACCTCATTGATAGGATTTTGTACGCATAGAATATTTTGGAGTTCGCTAAACTTGCTAACGATGTAATAAAAAAAAAATGCAAATGATAATTCGTGTGCTAGGTGCTAGATTGGGGCTTCTGAAGGTGTGAAATAATGAAACCATTCCATAATTGTACGAAATGTTTTGGCAAGACAATTTATGCCGTCAAAAATTGTTCAATTCTACCCTGAGCATAGTAGTCGCCATTCAAAGCTTTTACATAGAAGTTACATCGTAAATATATGTCGACATATATAATGCTTTGCAAAAAGAAACCAAATCCCACCAAAAACACCATAAATGGTGTATAAAAACTTGAGACAAGTACATTTCCTTGCGTCGTTTTGTTTATGCTTACAAAAAGATGTCAAACCCAAATATTTGACAAATAACCCTTTACAAAAAGATGTCAAACACAAAAAGTTGTCAAATAAATTCAAATAATCTAAGTCACAGTTGCCAAGTACATCAAGCATTTTCATTGTTTACATTTTTATTAACCGTTTATAAGTAAGTAACGACGCTCGAAAACGTATTGAAACGGACTTAAGGACTTAATCTAAAAATTTAATGTTTGAAAGATTTTATTGAAAAAAAATTCGCATTGAAAAAAAAAATCCGAACGAAGTACTTGGCGAGTTCGTAACAGGTAGTCTATACAGTCATTTTACATAACTCGCCAAGTACTTCGTTCGCATTTTTTTTTTCAATGCGAATTTTTTTTCAATAAAATCTTTCAAACATTAAATTTTTAGATTAAGTCCTTAACTCCGTTTCAATACGTTTTCGAGCGTCGTTACTTACTTATAAACGGTTAATAAAAATGTAAACAATGAAAATGCTTGATGTACTTGGCAACTGTGACTTAGATTATTTGAATTTATTTGACAACTTTTTGTGTTTGACATCTTTTTGTAAAGGGTTATTTGTCAAATATTTGGGTTTGACATCTTTTTGTAAGCATAAACAAAACGACGCAAGGAAATGTACTTGTCTCAAGTTTTTATACACCATTCATGGTGTTTTTGGTGGGATTCAATTCACACCATTCTTCTCTCTTTTTTTAATTTACTAACCAATTGTGTGCTTGGCGCGCATCTATACCGTCTTTACATTATTATTCTTTGCCTTATTGACATTTTTTAATAATTATATTATTTTTAAAAAATGCCCAAAATTACAAATTGCGGCAAAATTTATTGGCTCGATTATTTAATTTCAATTGTATTAATGACGTTATATTTAATATTATTCGTTATTAATAATATGTTAGTAAAATTATTAAGTCTGTTAGTAAAAGTATGTGTGCTAGTCACATTTTCGAGATCAAGGCAGCGGTAGTCGATAATTAGAAAAATTGTATTTTGAAGTAATTCTGGTGCACCTCAATTTTGGGCAAATAATGAAGTTTTCGCATTTTCTTCCATATTTTATAAATGGATAGCAATAATGGATAGCGAAGGTCAAAAGAGATCAAAATGTTGATTTCTCACTCTAAGGTGTCTCATAATTCTGGTGTGATGCTATCGTTGAGCCGGTAAAAATTTACGTTCGATGTCCCTCACGAAATAACCGGACCTTTTTGTTAGAACGTATCGTCAAACATCTAGTAAAAATAAAAAAAGTACAATAATATCCAATATCTGTACCGTACAATCAAAAATTGAATATTGTAATGCAAAAAGACTCACCGTTCATCGAGAAGTTGATTTGGCATTGCATAATTTTGATAATCTGTATTGTGGGGTGGAAAATTCTAAAATAGGAAATTATATTATTTTTTATATTGAGAGTCCCTCCACCACCCCCGCTAAGTCTGCGACTTATAGCGGCCCTCTCTTATACTACATATAAAAAAAAAATAGGTCGTTTCATAATTTAACGCGTTTTCGATTAGTTGAGTAATCGATCAAGCCCGAATCCCAAAATAGAATTCTGGACTAGCTCAAGACCTCGATTATGTTTTATGATATGTGGCTTGCACGATAATTAAATGCTTTGTGCGTGTGCGGCCCAAGATCGATCAAGCCCAAATTCCAAACTGGAACTCGGAACTCGCTCAAGACCTCTGGCATATTTTATGGCACGTGTCTCGCGCGATAATTCAACGCGTTGGACATATTCTGCCCAAGATCGATCAAGCCCGAGTATCCCAAAAATCGAACTCGAAACTTGCTCAAGACCTCTGGCATATTTTCTGACACGTGTCTCGCGCGATAATTCAACGCGTTGGACATATTCTGCCCAAGATCGATCAAGCCCGAGTATCCCAAAAATTGAACTCGCAACTTGCTCAAGACCTCTGGCATATTTTCTGACACGTGTCTCGCGCGATAATTCAACGCGTTGGACATATTCTGCCCAAGATCGATCAAGCCCGAGTATCCCAAAAATTGAACTCGAAACTTGCTCAAGACCTCTGGCATATTTTATGGCACGTGTCTCGCGCGATAATTCAACGCGTTGGGCGTGTTCGACCCAAGATCGAGCAAGCCCGAATCCCAAAGTGGAACTCGGGACTCGCTCAATACCCTACACTGTCCTGCAGTATCTTAGCGTCAGCATAATGCTGCTGCTTTTGACGCTATAGGTTTCATTAAAACGATATAGAGGATGAAAAACATTGCTTCATTCTTTTAAATTACGCCCGTCATTCAAGTCTCATCAACTTCAATTTCGTCGCAATCGTTCCTTCTCATACCTTTATGCGTTTCTCGTTTTGCAATGGCTTCCAGTATGTATGAAGGATTTCTTATCGGCATAGATCTTACATGTCTCGGATCGACAATTTCTGGAATCATGCAATTTTCATAGAAAGTTATCAACGCTGTTTCCATTTTATTCTTCCAGAAAGTATCATTTTTCTGGATTTTAATAACGACTGAATCTTGTGGCGTCCATAACATGAAATAGCAGTAGTGCCTTTGCGTCACACGAAGCTGCCCTTGTACTTGGTAGTAGTAAGGGTGTTCAACATTTATTCGTGTCACATCATTTTTGACGAATATTCTTTGTATGCTCCCTTTTTTTTGTTTAATTGCTTCATGTATCGAATAAAACCTGGCTGTATATGGGCATTTGATCTCGACGATGGCATTATCGCCAATAAGACCATCGGGCGTTGCTCCTAGACCGATAATTTCGGGATCTACAAATAAACCACACGACTCAATGGTGCAGCCTAGGTACTGCTGTAGAGTTTGTCGAGCGACGTCCTCATTTTGCTTGCCATATCGAATGGACGGAATGTGACCCATTTCTCTGGGATAAACGATTCGTTGGACAATGGCAGTGCACGATGTATAGTCTTTCATGTGACAAACGGCACCAAAATTAGATGCAGTAAGGAGTTTTCGACACGCCGACTGCCAAAGCATGCTGTCACTCTGAAGCAGTGTATCTATTTCGAGTTCGACGCGTGTTGTTTGAAACTCTTTCAGCTTATCAACAAGTCTTGCATATTCGTTCGTATACATGTCTTTGTCCAGATCAGGTTTTTCAGCTCGAGGTCCATAGTCCTTATCAGGACCAGTAGTCTTATAAGTCGTTTTCTTTGGCTGATCTCTTTCAGTATTGATTCTACGTTTCCTCAATACATTTAAATGAGCTCGTCGTTCTTCTAACGCGACAACAACATCGGATGGTTTTTTTGCAATTGTGTTTGAAAATTCGGTCATCACTCCGCTCGTATTGAATTGGACGACCGCGCCAGAAACTCGTGCATTATATGAGCCCCGCTTTCCCCAATGTACCCGTTTTCCACCGATAAACTTGGCGATAATATTATGAAAGCTTTCAACGACATTACTGTTAACACCATACAACAAACTGTCAGCGTTATCCGCCAAACGACGGACTGTGTCCCGAATATCATCGAATTTTCCTATTTTCTTTAAAGCTATGACGTAATTGGTTTCACTGTCGGTAGCAGTTCCATACTTGCAATAACCGTTCCCTAGACAATTAACGTGTTCACCAAAAACATGGCTTGATATGTTAAAAATATCCTCCCTGAGGCTTATTTTCTTCTCGGCCCATGGTGTACCTTCGTCCAATCTGTGTTGGACCGCTGTACGCGTACAGTGGATGATGTTTTCGATGTTATTCTTTACAACTCGTTTTAATGACCCAAGTTTGCCAGTATTTACAATTTTTATAAGGTTTCTCCGAGCACTTCGAAACATGTGATTGCGACATTCAATTTTTGTAACATGTACATCGTAATCTCTATAAGGCGCCATTTCACTAATTCGATTGAAGACGCTGCTATCTCCGTCAGCGATCAGTACCGAATATATGAGCCCATGCTGCTCAATGCTGATTTTGAAGCCTTCTGCAATAGCGTGTGTTTCCATGCTGGATGAGTTTTGATTGCTACCCCAATATTTATAGCATATGTGTTGATGAGGTTCTGTATTGTGACTCGAAGCAACATCACATATGGAGCAAAACTTATTTCTCAAACCAATAAATAAAACCTTTCCCGTTTGCTCGCCAACTATTGCGCCGGCACCTGAGGGTGAGTCAAATTTCCCACTTTGACATGATCTTTTCATCCAACTGCCATCAGCAATCACACGAATATGGGGGACCCCATTGATAGTGTTTCCCCGTGCAATCGCTAATTCACGTTCTTCCTCTCCTGCTTTCTTCATGTTAAGAAAAGCAGTCTCCGATAAGCCCTCTACGACTGATTGGTGGTACCGTTGATATGTTGATTCGGCCATGCAGCGAATATCCAAAGCTGCAAGGAAACTCTCTGCTTCGAAAAATCCTATCCCGTTAACAACTGCACCGAGGACCATTGCACTATTAATATCCAACTTGCTATCATCAGGCGGCTCACTCCATATATCTTGCTCAAAATTACATAGTGAACATTTGAATCTGAGGACTGATTTCAGTCCGGCGCGTCGTGTGCTCAATAGAACGATGTTTTCGAAACCACAGCTTAATGGAGAGTGATTGTCGAAGTTTACATGTAGCTGTTTCCAAACGTATCCAAAATGATATATTCCTCTTCCGCTCAACTCCTCGTTGCGGAATTCTTCAACCGGCGTACTACTACGAATCAAAGTGTGCGCATCAACAGACCGCTCTTCCTCGCAAATGTGTTCAACTTCCTTAGTTATGGACTGCTCATCGTCGATACTCATGCATTCGGAGGTGCACCGTTCTTCATTAACATTATCTGCTGAATCGAAGGTGATGTTGCGTGCAATGCATTGTTCTTCTTGTTCTTGTTCAACAGACCGCTCTTCTTCGCAAATATGTTCAACTTCCTCAGTTATGGACTGCTCACCGTCGATACTCATGCATTCGGAGGTGCACCGTTCCTCATTAACATTATCTGCTGAATCGGAAGTGATGTTGCGTACAATGCATTGTTTTTCTTCGTACAAGACACTATGAGAGAATCCTTTTTCGTCTACGTTTTTCGGTTCCGAAGTTTCGCCAATAGTGTCGATGATTACTGGTGTAAGCATGTACTGATTCCCGTAGTCATCAGCTCCATGGCATCTTGGCATATTCATCATCAGTATTTCCAGCAGGGCATCCACTTGTAAGAAACCAATCAAACAGGCTTTTCCATCATGAGTTGATTTTCCCATCTCATCTCGAGAATGCAAATCAAACATCCACATAAGGCCATCGAATGCGAAGAGGGCGATTGACGAGCCGTTGCACGTAACTATTATTGCAGGACATCGCGGTTCCTTGTTGTTGGTTGCGTTGCTGAAAAATGTAATGACTGCGGGTTCTAAACTTGGCAAACCTGCTGCCTCCGCGTCCAACCAGAGATGACCGTATACTTTCTCTCCAAGCGTGATTTTGCATCTTGCAGAGAGTACATCTATCGCCTCCGGTAGTTCTTAAGGCATCAAATATTGAGCCCCACGTTCAGCAATATTCACGGGATCACGAGCTATCATTGCGGAACGAAAAATATTATCACCCGCGGATAATATGGTGTCCACTGTGTCCTCCGTCCACGTTGAGGGACGCAACAGATGTGCCGCTCCAATAGCTGCTGCAGCCATTGCTGTACATTGCGTTCCTCGAGAAGTAGCTGAAAAAATATCGTTGCCTTGGTGGTATGAACATCGAACAATAAATTTACCTGCTTTTAGAACCAATACTTCCCTTATCTCGATGCGACTTGACACTACGCGATTTTCTTCGCGGGCCGTCTCCTCATTCGAAATGATATCGGGCTTCATCGGTACTTCTTGTTGGGATGAAGATTGCGATCGGTGGGTTCCCTGTATTTCCTTCGTCGCTTCAATACCCTTGCTATCGTGGGTTGCGCAATTTAAGCGACGACTAAAATAAACAGCCGAATACTATTATCGGAAGATATTCCGCAATAAATCTCATCGTGTGGTTATTTGCGGCAGTGTTGTAGAATTTTTAAAGTTTTAATAAGTGTCCATAGGCATCCTTTGAAATTTTGGGATATATTTATTTTCATTAAGCTTTTTTAAACAATGTTCTCAGACACGCTAAATTGTCGAGAATCACTTTAATTTATACAAAAAATGTGAAAAAGGGTCATTGTGCTTTACTCGACTGTTAAATTGCAGTAGCTCAACCTGTTATCGAGTTAAAGAATTCAATTTTACGTAGTGGACAGACACCCACACACGCACGCGCACACACACACACACACACACACACACACACACACACACACACACGCACGCACGCACGCACGCACGCCCGCACGCACGCACGCACGCACGCACGCACGCACGCACGCACGCACGCACGCACGCACGCACGCACGCACGCACGCACGCACGCACGCACGCACGCACGCACGCACGCATGCACGCACGCACGCACGCACGCACGCACGCACGCACGCACACACACACACACACACACACACACACACACACATGGGTCATTATTCCGAAATCCGACACACTTGTGGACCACGTGGTCTTCGATCGTCTTGTAATTTTGACATTCCTTTAGATTTATCAAACAGAGCATACTCAATTTTTTCAGATTTTCAAATTAACATTCCTGTCAGGGGTCTTCCTATTGGTCATTTGGCATTTTTTCAAACGGTAAATAATACATGAATTTTTTTAAACCTGTAGAAGTTGATATTTTTTTTTTTGACAGAATACATTTTTTTGTGAACAATTATCAGCTTTTTGATGGAAATATTGCCGATCAGATTCATTTTAAGAAAGCACTAAAGAACGAAAAAAAAGGTTAAAATTTTGTTTTTCGTGGTGAGCCTGTGGTTTTAGACGAACAAAAATATTTTTTTCGGATTCCTTGTAGTGTTCCATCTACTATAGATGAGGTTTTTAGACTGGGACGAGCAATGTTTTTCGTTGAAAGAAAGAAATCATGAAAGAAAAAAAAATTTCCAAATATTAATAATTTTCTACAATCTCTTTATTTTTATGATAATGCGTACAAATCGGTTATTTTTTCACTGTTTCAGCACTTTTACTGTGGAAACAGTGAAAAAAATACGATTTATACGCATTACCAGAAAAATGAAGAGATTTTAGAAAATGATGAAAATCCGGAAATTTTTCATCTTTTTTAATTTGTTTCTTTTAACGAAAAATATTGCTTGTCTCAGTCTAAAAATCTCACCTGATCAACGAAACACTGCAAGGAATCAAAAAAAAAAATTTCGTACGTCTAAAATCACAGGCTCACCACGAAAAATGCCTTATTAACCTTTTTTTGCTTTTTTCAGTGCTATGTTAAAAATGAATCGGATCGGCAATATTCACATGAAAAAACTGAGAATTTTTCACCAAAAAAATTATTTTGCAAATAACAAATTTTATTGACGTTTACATGTTAAAAAAATTAATGTATTAGTTACCGTTTGAAAAAATGACAAATTACCAAACAAGTGTGTCGGGTTCCGGAAGGATCACCCATATACATACACGGCCTGACGTTTTTTCCAAACGTGATTTGTCGACGTTTTGGCATATATTGAACACATTCGCATTGAAAACTAAAATAAAAAAATTCTGCAAAAGCAAGCTTCCTCTATGAGAAAGCAAAATATCAAATGAAAATGGTGCAAAATTTTGTGCTGTACAAAATGAATTTACACTCAAAACACCTCGAACTGTTTCTGAACAAAAAATTGAGGGAGTATATTTTGTATTTTGGATCCCTATTTTTCTCTCTCGTTGCTGGACCACACCCCTTTTCCAAGGGATCACAATTCGTGTAGTAGCCAGAGAGAAAAATAGGAGTCCAAAATTCGAACAGACATTCATGCTATTTTTTTTGACGAATGTATGAGCGGAAAAAAAACATTATTAGATAATAAAATACAAAAATTCCGAAAATTCCTCATTTTTTAGCGTAAACTACAACCCCTTCATTTTTAACGCTTCCTACTGGATTATCATTATTGGGACTGAAACGACCGTATTGGCGAAAAAAAATTATGAAAAAAAACCAGATTTTTTGAGGGGAAAAAGTTTAAAATTCTGAAAATTTGTCGGGAACCAAAAAATCCGGAATTCGAAAATTTATTGGGTCCAAAACGAACGTATTGGCAAAAAAAATGATAAAAAAACAAGATTTTTCGAGGGGAAAAAGTACAAAATTCTGAAAATTTGTTGGGAATAAAAAAAATCGGAATTTGAAAATTTATTGGATCCAAAACGAACGTATTGGCGAAAAAAAATTATACACAAACAAGATTTTTTGAGGGGAAAAAGTACAAAATTCTGAAAATTTGTCGGGAATAAAAAAAATCGGAATTTGAAAATTTATTGGATCCAAAACGAACGTATTGGGGAAAAAAAATTATACAAAAACGAGATTTTTCGAGGGGAAAAAGTACAAAATTCTGAAAATTTGTCGGGAATAAAAAAAATCGGAATTTGAAAATTTATTGCATCCAAAACGAACGTATTGGCGAAAAAAAATTATACACAAACAAGATTTTTCGAGGGAAAAAAGTACAAAATTCTGAAAATTTGTCGGGAACAAAAAAAATTGAAATGTAAAAATTTATTGGAACCAAAACGAACGTATTGGCGCAAAAAATGGCAACATTCGGAAAAACCCCTCCAACTAGACAATTTTACCATATCAAAATTCCTAAGTGGTGATAATCAATTGAAGGATTCAGATACAATTTTGAAATTTCATAAAAATGGTTGATTTGAAGAATGTCGTGATATCAACGACATTTTTTATGCAAATACAGTTTTATTGAACGCTGATTCCTATTCAATTTTTCAAAAGAGACTGCAAACTGTACAAATATATTGTTCATTTCAACTCACAGCATTTTTTTGAGTGACACGATTTATTCAAATCTAATATTGCATGATGAGGAAAGAACGACGGCAATTGTTTTCGTTCTATCGCGCTCTCTCGCATAGCATTGTGCACCGATCGCGCTACATTGTAGGTACCTCATCCATGCACGAATCGCAGTGACATAAAAAACGAATGTGTTTTCGTTCTGTCTCTCTCTGCCTTTCACGCTGGCCCTCACACAATGCGCACACGTGCCCACACATACGCTCACAAACAACACGCGTACTATAATTAACTATCAACTATTACTATAAATTAACTTATACTATGAATGAACGTACTTACCGTTCACGACGTTTTTTTGACATGCTGAATCGTCTTGTTGATAGCCGCATGTTGCTTGGGCTTTTCCCGATGTCAAGATTCACCATTTTTTTACACTTCAATTTACCACAATATCACACACGCTCAACGCACACAGTACGTAATGAACTCAATTAACGACTCCCAAAATCAACAGTAAAATGTTTTCGGCTGTGCAAAAGTGTAATAAGCTTCCAGATTTGTGACCGATGAATTCAACCACGCGTGTCGATTCTGTTCGCGCTTTTTCATTGGGGTGGAGTGGGGCGGGGGGGGGGGGGGGTGGTAAGCGGCCGATTACTTTGCGAACCCTGACAGTCTTCGTGAAGCAGCGCTACTGTCATGTCGAATAGTAAGTAGGAATATTTGTTCGCATGAAAGTTAAATATTATTAATTTGTTATATACGAGGCATTCAACGTAAAAGAAGCCATTCCATTTTCTATATCACGAAAAATAATTCATACATTTTTATAAAGTAATTACTATCAAGAAAACTAAAATTTTTTTCCGATTTTTACATTACAATGTTTAGACCGAAGGAAATTCGGAAAATTATTTTCGACTATTTTTTTAGTAGGAAACTATTCATCGTTAAAAAATTGTATAAACATGATATTTTAGTTTTTGAACGTGCTTTCTTACACCGATACAATTCTTTTAAAAATCGTCCTTATTTTTTTTCATTTTCGAGTCACATAAAGATTACATCTTTTTTTCTGAAAAAAAAAAAATTCTTTGATTTGGTTGTATTTTTTCGAGTTTTTTTCTTGATACACGTACGACTGGCACATTCCACGAATCTTCAAAAGTCGTTGGGTCAAAAATTTGGATTCCTTCGCCATTCTAACATCTTATTATATGTTATAAGAAGTGATGGTCTGCAAAATTCTAGCCTCCCCTAGCATTTTCAGCAACCGGTTAATAAAGGCGTTGATTCAACCATCAGACATCAACGGTTGCTATTGGACATCGTTTCAACGTTAAATTTCATTAGAATGAACCGACCCGGTGATTTCTGCGGATGGTATATTTTATGGTTAATTCAACCGCAGCTCGTGATGTATTTGGATGGTATATTTCGTGGTTGATTCAACCACAACTCAGGTGATTTATTTGGATGGTATATTTCATGGTTAATTCAACAACAGCTCATGTGATTTATTGGAGGGTCCATTTCATGGTTAATTCAACCATTTCCGGGTATATTTTGCGGTTGATTCAACCACTGTTCATGTGGTTTATTTTACGGTATATTTTGCGGTTGATTCAACCACTACTCATGTGGTTTATTTCACGGTATATTTTGCGGTTGGTTAAACCACTGCTCAATGCGATATTTCAATGATTAATTCAATTACTATCTTGGTAATTGAATTTTTGATTTCCGGAGATTAATCAGACACAGGGAAGAGGATATCCGCAGTATGTTGTGCGGAGGAGTGGGCGGTGCATGTATTATTTATTTTTTTAACGAAAACAATTATTGAGGAGCTTGTCCACAATTATGCATACGAAACAATTACTAAGAACATTATCGTAGTCTGAGAACAATCAATCAACCGATCGATTAGTATAAAATAAGCGGTAAAATGGTCAGCATTGATTGCACTCTACGGAATACCTTGATTAAAATGTAACAAGCAATAACATGTCAATATTCATGAATAATTGTGATAAAAAGGAAATCTGGTAAAAGATCTCTGATGAGTCCTGATGTAAGTGTATGCGAGATCTCATGTTGGCACAAATGAGATCGCACTAACTAATTTGAACTGGGACGTGGTCATAAAATCTCATGTGCGATCTTGCAGCAGATCTCATGTCTTTTAATGAAATTTTAAATAAAAAATCGAAGAATATCTTAGGCAAGTTGAAAATTGTTATTTGTTTCCAATGCAGGAATATGAAAAGACAAAATTTTATAAAATTGATCCAATATCTCATTCAAGATACGATATGAGATCTGCTGCAAGATCGCACATGAGATTTTATGACCACGTCCCAGGTCACATTCGTTACTGAGATTTTAGCGCATTCGTTGGTGAGATCTGTGGTACCAAAATTTTCGGCAAAACTAATTTCAAGATTTATGTTCGTCGATTGTGCAAAACATTAAATCCTTTTGAATTTTCCATACAATTTTTAATCATATTATTCATTATTTTAGAAATAGAAGAAAGTACCAGAGCAATTCTGCCCGAATATACGAAAATACAATTTTTTTTTGTCATTGCCACTGTTATAAAATATTACGCAACCATATTTGCTGTCACGTCTTCGCGCTGTTTATGTACAATGCGTTTTGGCCGATCAGAATTAAATACAAATGAAATATAATTATTGTAACATTGATTGGAAATCATTACATTATAACATATCACCATTTGGACTTTCATTAGCCGCATGGAATAATTGTTAAACTACAGGTAGGTACAGCGCATGTTTTTGCAGTGGTACAAAAAAGTACATTATACTACTAAGGAGTGCGTGATTTTCGCCGAGTGCGAGGTGAAGATCCGCTTCTTCCTTGTAGCATATACTAATTTTTTACCCGACTGATAAAATGGCCATGTTCTATCGCTGCAGCGCGTGCGAAAAGTAATCAATTTTTGATCAGAGGGAAGAAAAATGATTTTGCGGGCCAAAAAGTAAATTTCCCCACATTTATGCTTTTTTGCCCGCAAAATTATATTTATTCTCTCTGGTAAAAAATTGATCACTTTCCGTCCGCGTTGCAGGGATAGAATATGGTCATTTTATCATAGTCGGGTAAAAATATATCTTTGACGTACCCTGCTGATGAAAAAAGCTGCGACCTACAACTTATTTGTTTCGGCTTAATTGGTCAGTACGGTACATACGGTACGGTCAGTACGGTTCATACACATTCACTTTCACTGTTAATCTGCCTCCCAAACATTGGGCATTTTTACACCGTACGCATTGTTATTTACGAAAATCATAACCACCGGGGCTTCAATACAATTCGCTCTGATGAATATTCTGCTATTTTCTCTCGGTGACAGTTTCCGAATGTGCCGTGCTTCACCGAAGGTACCGTCATCGGCAAGTACATCGATGATGAGGCCGTTCACACTGTCTTCGTCGTGGCTAAATTGGACAATGTGTAATATTTCTCTGATTTCGTTGTTCGCAGTACACACATATTTGTTGCATGATCGTACTTTCTCTCGATCTCCTCGACACCTGTATTCGATGTTCTTTATTTTCGCTCCTTTGTAGAACAACACGTTTTCGGGTTGGTAATGTGCATGGAGCAAAATTCGCAATTGCCAAGCACTCGGTGGTGCGCTCGTGACCCTTCCGAGGCCCTGAAAATTGTTATCGACTCGTTGCGGTACAGGTTCATCGTACTGCGCGGGTTTATACTTTTTCCCACTATTCAATATTGAATGCACAAGTTGTCTCGTCCTCGGTGCTACTGTTGCATCGTACATCAAGGATTGCATAAATCGATGCATCAGGTATCTCGTTACAATTTGAGTCGGCCTTGAATTTGCGCTCGTTACCGAATCGATAATTCTTTTATTGTACGACTCAAACGGGAAAGCGGTATTGGCCCACAGCGGTCCCCAATCCTCAACCGACGTCGCTAAGTGATTAAGCAGATGTATGTTGTATGTCATATTCTCAACGGTATATTCTTTTTGGAATCCCTTCACGTAGTCCAGCAATAACGATTTCGCTTCTTGAACATCATCGATGGAAATGCTATCCCGGTACAATATATGGGCTGCTCTTGACAGTAGAGTCAATAATTTGAGATCGGACGGGCGAATTATACCCTCAAAACACAACGGGCAGTAATACAGAAGCATATTGCGCCACTCGGAAGCCTTCCACAGTTTCGCTTCTTTTATCGACCTTGGTTTTCTCGATATTCTGCCAGGAGGTCGAATCTCGAGCAATATTGCATCCACGGCAGACAATTTATTTTGCTGACCGCTGTACCAGGGATCCGTAGTTTTGCCGTAGAATAACAACATTACGTGTTGGTGTATAACACCCTGGTCGATATTGTGCATAGGATCAACAGGTGCACCCTTCGCCAAATCGTACTCCAAGATTGAAGTCATTATTGAATATCCTCGCACACCACAGACTCTTTCTTCCGTTTCGAATGCTTGGTCAGTAGTAGGTGCACCACTCTGGGCCCCCCCACTCCTATCCCCACTCCTTCCCCCACCGCGCGGCTTCCCCCACCACTCGATTTTCCCCCACCATGCGGCTGGGTGAGTCGAGTGTTGAGGTGGCGTTGTGTGTGTGTGGGTGAGGTGAGGACAGGGGGGAAACTCCAAAGTGGCGCACATTATTATTATTATTATTATTATTATTATTTGCAATATTCTCTCTCTTTGGATTATTATTATTTTTTTAATTTTATAATTATAATTTTTATTATTATTTTTAATATTTCCACCTCTCTCTGCGGTTTATTATTATTTTTTACTTACCCTTCTTCCGAGGCTATTCAGCGCATCTCTCTCTCTCTTTCTCACCCGCGTCTGTCGGTTATGCTTTTTCTCTCTCTCTCTCTCTCACTATTCTAACTCGTTGCTTATTCAGTAGTAAAAAAATGTTTCAAATCGATGAAAAAGAGAATCACCGCACCGCGCAATTATGAAGAAGTTTAAAAGTACTCGTACTAGCACTCAAAAATTTTTTTCCGATAGAATGGAAATCTGCACAGATACATCCGTTATACTCATCTCCGTGAGCCACGTTTTGATTAAATATTTTTATTATCACAAGCACGCACGTTAATCCTCAGGGCACATAAATTATTTAAACGATTAATATTTTAACCGATCGACGTTGTGAGAACGTTTTACCGATGTTACGCGATTAAAAGAACGACGATTACTGAGCTCTACAGCTGCTTGGAGACAAACTCCACGCGCGCGAAATGCACTGTCAGCACCACGTGCATGTCTCATCGTCGCTCAGGCTTGCTCGAATTCGTTCATCTTTTTATTCGTATGGAGAGTAATATATTTAAGTGTATATATATATATAATGTGATCTAAAGATGCAACGCGCGTATACCTATAGACACAGTAGGCATACTCTGCTAATATACATATAGGTAAGCTGACGAGGTATCGTTCCGTAGCGCTCGAGAGTCAACAGCTATGGGCAAACTCACGCGGAATCGTCCAGTAGCAGCAGCGGTTCTTTTACATATGGGCGAAGAATAATTTAAAGGGGTGTAGGCCACAGGCAGGGATACTTTAGCATCGAATGACTTATCTCCATTGTGAATATATTTTTCAAATTTTTTGCACTCGGAGAGAAAAGTTGCACAGCTCTCACCGCTACACATACATGCTGTTGTGTATAATGCAATGTCAGCTAATTTGCACGTGCAAAAGTTTACCCGTTTTGGCTAAAATTGAGTATCAATATCATGAAATGTCTCATGACAATACAATATGTATACTCTGCGAATATACATAGGTAAGCTGACGAGGTATCGTTCCGTAGCGTTCAAGAGTAACAGCTATGGGCAAACTCACGCGGTATCGCTCGGCAGTACCAATTCTTTTACATATGGGCGAAGAATAATTTAAAGTGGTGTAGGCCACAGACAGGGATACTTTAGCATCGAATGACTTATCTCCATTGTGAATATATTTTTCAAATTTTTTGCACTCGGAGAGAAAAGTTGCATAGCTCTCACCGCTACACATACATGCTGTTGTGTATAATGCAATGTCAGCTAATTTGCACGTGCAAAAGTTTACCCGTTTTGGCTAAAATTAAGTATCAATATCATGAAATGTCTCATGACAATACAATATGTATACTCTGCGAATATACATAGGTAAGCTGACGAGGTATCGTTCCGTAGCGTTCAAAAGTAACAGCTATGGGCAAACTCACGCGGTATCGCTCGGCAGTAGCAATTCTTTTACATATGGGCGAAGAATAATTTAAAGTGGTGTAGGCCACAGGCAGGGATACTTTAGCATCGAATGACTTATCTCCATTGTGAATATATTTTTCAAATTTTTTGCACTCGGAGAGAAAAGTTGCACAGCTCTCACCACTACACATACATGCTGTTGTGTATAATGCAATGTCAGATAATTTGTACGTGCCAAGGATTACTTTGCTTCGGCGAAAACTAAATATCATATCTTACACCTATATGCGCGCATACATATATATATACGTTCGTTTTAGTGTATTGCACTATATTTATTTGAAGAAAATGCAAAAGCTAGTCAGTCTTGATTTGAACAGATACCCAATACCATTTCTTTTCTTGAACCACGATGGAAAATAATATTCTTCTTCGCGATTGTATTTTAATTTTTTTGCGCTTGGCAAAGCTGCACAGTCCTCATCTCCGGCGAAAGTGTACTGATCGATGGTGTGATCAATTGCGATTTTTGTAGTACAACGTACTCATTAAACGCCTCAGATATGTGATTTGGTGGGCCCCGCTACGCATCATTATTGCAGCGTATAACAGGGGTGTGTTTAAGGGACAAAGAGTTTTAAGCTGTGTGTTTGAAGAGATACAGCGACGAGGTCTCCAAGACGCTCCTTCTGTGCGTGGAATTGCTGGTGAAATTCGGGGTGAGTAAAATTATTACTTATTGATTATTTATTAAATAACTGGATAATTTTTGATTTTCGATTCAATTACTATATCAGACTATCAGCTATTGCACGGCACAGAAAGTGGCGAGGAAGACGAATTGATAGCAGCAGCCGCCGCTGTAGAAAATGCTGAATCGATATTTCGATCGCACGGCGTAGAAAATGCTTCTCTTCTTAACGAGAATATCGATGACACGGGTAAATAGCTCGTATTAAATGTATTATGAAGAATCAATATTATTAAAACTTTTAATTTTGTGCAATCTAATTGCCGCTTTTTTGCCCGAAATATAACATAATTCTTGAATAATGTGTTATTTTTACAGCGATAACACAGGTGCTTAGCATAAGTGGGCATGATCAGATTCCTGCAACAGCTGTGACAGAACCTCTCGGGCTACACGGGGGCGCTCGAAATACGGAAGATTTAGCGGTACCAGGGCCTTCGGGATTGCGCAGGCGATCCAGCATATCTCCCGATTCAGATTACGATGCTGTGCCGCTTTCGTCGCGGAACCAGCTGCTTCTGTTTCCCGATAGAGGTATCAATAATTTGGTGGAAAATCAACAGAGGCTGATCGATCGGGTTTTGATACGCGAGAATCAAGCATGGCTGGAACGTCTCGAGGAGGAGAATCCATTGCCGTTGCAAAGAGCTGATCAGTGGCATCAAGATATTTTAGAAGATGATGACTCAGGTAAATACTAATTTATTATCGTTTTACGATAATTTAACATACATTTACATAAGGACATTCAACATACATTTGAGAACATTCAAGAGATACATTTCGTTACCTTCCCCCATCCTATAATATTAAATTCGTGTGTAATTTTTCTGTCTCTGCGTGGGTTTTGAGAATTGGATAATTAGCTGTCATCGGGGCTGTAGAATGAAAATTAAGTTACGCACGTATATCGCAGGTTACTCGACAGAGCTCGAAGTTGATGATAATGAAGAACCCTTGTAGATTTACCTCATACGAGGTACTGCTGAGTAAAAATCTTTTATAAATTTTTCTCCGTATTAATTATTGTTCACTCACACTAAAAAAATTTGCAGGTGTCCAAAGCGGCGGTGGTAGGCGAAGCAACGTTTCGAGGAGCACTGGGTACGGCGATGTACAACCACCGGGAATGCGATTAGACATCGTAGAAGATTATATGCGTTATTTTAAGCGATTCAAACTTCGCGGCCGTGAAACAACAGTGCGAATCAAGCAGCCACAGTCGGACGTCAGCGTATTGAAGTGGCTCGAGGGCGCATTTCGCGATCTCCTCACACATATTACAAGCTCGTGCGAGGGTAACGATTACGTCGGTATAACGTTTACGGCAAGCGGTTTAGCACACGGTCCCGTGTGGCTGTCTTTCCGACCGGCGCGAGACTACTCTTTCGAGGACATTTGGCGCCTTGTGAGTAGGTCGCACAAAGCTCAACGAATTTGAACATCGACGATAAATTCCGTATTACAACGGGTGTTGTCCGAGGCGTCGAGGGAAGTGGGCGGAAAGGGTTGACCCACGAAGGCGTCGCAAAACAATCGATTTTGACGATTCGTAACACGGATAATTTATGCCTTCCACGTTCGTTGGTAACTGCTCGAGTTTATGCTGAACGGGGAGAAATTCGAACGGGAGAGTTGCACGCTCGCTGGCAGCGTATACGAAAGCCTAACCTCCCACAAAAAGAAGCAGCGCTCGAGCTCACAAGAGCTGCAAATATTTTTATATCAAAGCGCGGGTGCGGTGTAAATGAAATTGCACGTTATCAAGATCACATGGCCCGAGAAGGTATTGCAATTATTGTTTTTGAATTTTTAACTCTGGGACGCGGAGAGCTACCGTTGTTCGATGGTACGCAAAAAGTAATAGATACTGTCGGTTCCATTAAACACACTCTGTACATTTTATATTACGAGCGGTCGCACCACTTTCAGCCGATTTTGAATTTGCGAGGGGCTGTCGGTAGCAAGAGGTTTTGCGCACCTTGCAACGTACGGTACGACCGTAAATATGGCCACAGATGCTCCAAAAAATGCCCTAGGTGTCATGGAACACCACCATGCAATGCCCCCGCGAATAAAATAAAATGTGAAATGTGCAATAGCTATTTTTTCGGCGAAGAATGTTTGCGACAGCATAGATCTGCAGGTATCTGTGATTCCCGTAAACGCTGCCATAGCTGCTTCAGAACGGTCAAACCGCTAGAAAAAAAGGAACATACATGTGGGGTGGGTTTCTGCAAAACATGCAAATCCGACCAGCCATACAATCACCAGTGTTTCATGAAGCCAATCAGAGAAAGCCCAAATGCTTCACCTAAAATCATTTTCATTTTTTACGATTTTGAAACACAACAGTGTACAACGGTGAAGAGTGATCCAAACTCGTTCGTACACACGCCGAGCCTTTGCGTAGCTCAACGCGTTTGCACGCAGTGCTGTAACAGCGACTCTATTAATGAACCGTGTGAGTACTGTGGCATGCATGAATTTATATTTCGAGAAAACCCGGTTGGACAACTCGTGGAATTAGCTATGCAGCAACGTAAGGGCTACTCACGCACAATCTGTATAGCTCATAATTCCGGAGGATTCGACGCTCAATTTATCCTACGGTATCTGATTGAGAACAAAAAAACACAACTCCCTACGTTAATTATGAACGGAACAAAGATCATCACGATGCGTCTCGAGAAGCTTGTATTTCTCGACAGTCTACATTATTTCCACATGCCTCTCAGCGCATTGCCAAAAGCTTTCGGTCTCTTGGGTACAAAAGGTACATTTCCTCATCTGTTCAATCGTCCTGAAAATCAGAATTACGTCGGAGAGCTGCCACCCATCGAGTACTATTGTGCCGACGCGATGCGTACCACTGAGCGCGAAAAAATTTTAGCGTGGTACCGTGAATTAAAAAATCAGAATTACGTGTTTGATTTTGCAAAAGAAATTGTGGATTACTGCGTGATGGATGTTACGATACTCAGGCTCGCGTGCATGGCTTTTCGGAATATGTTCATCGCTAGCGGTCGCGTCTGCCCATTCGACGAGGGTACGACTATCGCATCCGCCTGTTTCCGCATTTTTCGCAAAAATTTTCTGAAAGATAACACGATAGGTATTGTGCCGGCGGGTGGGTACAGATGGGCGCATACGCAGTCAAAAAAAGCCGTTGCGTGGCTCGTATGGATGGAACATTCTCTCGGCCATCCCATCATACACGCTGGCCGCTCGCGCGAATTTAAATTACCGCTAAATTTACTGGTAGATGGTTATTACGAGACGAACGACTCGAAGCACGTATTGCAGTTTCACGGGTGCTATTGGCATGGTTGTCCGCGATGTTTTCTCGTGAACCGCGATCGCAAACAGAGCGACGATGTATCGATGGACGAAAGGTTCGAAAGAACCATCGCTATTTCCGATAGAATCCGAACGGGCGGCTATGTGCTGACAGAAATTTGGGAATGCGCATATGATAAAATGTTGAAGGAAAATGCTGAAATGACAGCTCTCGTGCGTGATCATCCTCTAGCCTGTATCGAGCCTCTCAACCCACGTGACGCATTCTTCGGTGGACGTACACGGAGAAAAAAGTGTCGTTGTGACAGCCAGATTTCTAGTTCTTGTAGGTATAATCGAGACTTTGGTCACAACAGTACAGTTGTTCAGCTACAGGAACAGAACAGTACGGCCATACGTTATTTACTTGCACGAACGATGCGGTATAGCTGTGGGAGCTGAATGACGGATTCCTATAACAACTATCTCACGTTCAGTACGTCAATTTTAGAGGGCCAAAATCATAAGCATATGTAGCTAACCTATTTCGATGTGGTTTATGATAAATTATAGACAGAGTATTTATCAGAGAAGGTTTCAAGATAATTGGAATATTAAAGTACGTTTAATTTATAGTTTATATATAGTAATAGTAATCAAGGCAACGATGTGGCCTACGAGAGTTAGAGGTTAGGTTGGACGTGTGACTTTAATATCATGTAACAGCGTTATAAAACTGCGTGACTTACCTTCAAAGACGCCTTCGTATTTCTCCAAACCCCACTGTGATAATTTTTCCTTCACCCACTGGTCCATTGTCAATAATTTTCTGCAAATTGCACAATATCCCGAGCATCGATGTCGCTATGCTTGACGCGCGAACTGAGAACTATACAGTTGGGTCGGAGACCCATGCGTATAGTTCCCATAGCTATACGCTTAGCTCGGGGACCCATGCGTATAGCTCCCAGAGCTATACCGGGATAGTTACCGGAACATAACAGAAGGTTCGTTTATGTAACTGACAGTATGTCTGTACGAACTTCGGCGCATCGTTACAGCAACAAATACGCTAAATGCTATACCGTATTGCTACTAGAGCAATACGTAAACTTCGTACAACGAAACACGAGGTTGCAGTAAGGGACCTACAGACAACTATAATCTAGTTTGTTACACGAACCAGTCTTTTTTCTCCGTGTACCGAAAATATGGTCACGTTGTATGATGCAAAAGATACGGAGGAGATACGTTACGTCGATGTTTGTTCGCTATACCCGTATATCTGCAAGTTTGGTAAATATCCTATCGGCCACCCGAAAGTTTATGTAGGCGACGAGTGTATGGAACTGACGGGGACTGACAATACCGATCTTTCGCGCGTTGAGGGGCTCGTCAAGTGCGTTGTATTACCACCACGCAACCTTTATCACCCGGTGCTACCTGTACGCATGCATCATCGCCTGCTATTCGCACTCTGTCGTAGCTGCTGCGAAATTATGAGCCAGGAAGAATGTACGCATGAAAAACCCGCGGATCGTACTTTTGAGGGAACATGGGTTGTCGACGAGATACGAAAAGCTGTTTCGTGTGGGTATAGAGTCATGCGTGTAATCGAAATATGGCAATACGAGATCACACAGTTCGAACGTAACACTCGAAATGGCGGCCTTTTTTCAGAATACATTAACACATTTCTCAAAATTAAACAGGAGGCTAGTAGCTGGCCCGAAAATTGTTTGCAGGACGAGGCTGCGAAAGATGAATACATTGCCGACTTTGAGCGCTCTGAGGGTATTAAATTAGATCGTGCTAATATATCCAAGAATCCCGGGTTGCGCTCAGTAGCAAAGTTATGCTTAAATTCATTTTGGGGAAAATTTGGGCAACGCGAAAATCTGCCGCAAACTGTGATAGTATCCACGCGGGAAAAATTGATGGAGCTACTGGCGAGTCCCGAGTATGAGATCACCGGCATACTACCTGTAAATAATGATATATTATACGTCAATTATACGAAGACCGATGAGGCAATACAGCCATCTTCCATAGCTAATGCCGTAATAGCAGCATACACCACCGCTCAGGCGCGCTTAAAATTGTATAGTTATCTCGAGCGCTTGGGTCGACGTGCATTGTATTGTGACACAGACTCGTGTATCTATGTAACGAAAAAAGATCCGAATGAGTACGAACCGCCGATCGGTCAGCTTCTCGGTGATCTGACGGATGAGCTTAGCAGTTATGGAGAGGGCAGTTATATTAAGTCGTTCGTGTCCGGCGGACCGAAATTTTATTCATTTATTGTGCGAACACCTGATGGCTCGGAAAGCGAAGTATGCAAAGTCAAAGGTGTAACATTAAATTTTGCAAATAGCTCATTGATAAATTATCGGTCTGTACGTGCGTTTATAGTTGGCGAGAGAGAGGAGCCAATTACTCTGCACTATGATGCGATTCGGCGTACGGCGTTCCATCAGGTTGTTACACGTCCCGAATCGAAGATGTGCAAACCGTCAAGCGTCAAACGAAGATGCAACGGAGAATATGGGTCTTTACCATACGGATTTTGTAGTTAGATATAATTTTGTATTTACATATGTACACGCATCTATGTTTTGTTAATAAAAAATTATGTAAAACCCTATTTGCTCATCTCGCCTACTATTATTTCTCATTTAAACAGCGGAGAATTGTTACGACACGAATGATACGAGCAATATGAGCGAGTAATACGTAACGAATAAGCGAGCGATACGAACGAACGAGCGATACACATGAACGAAACAAATGAGCGAACGCTACGAACGAACGAACGACGAAAGCGAACTACCATTGAAATTCTGTTTTTCAAAAAATTCAAAATTTTTTCTGACAAATTATTTAAGCATGAGCGACACGAGCAAATAATAATACGAATGATACAAGGTTTTCAAACTTTTCATGTCCAAATATTTTTCGAAATTTTTCCCGACGAATTATTTAAACAGAAACCATACGAGCAGATAATATGAACGATATACGGACGAACGGCGCGGTCAAACGAAAAGAATGAGGGAACGGTATGATCGATATGACGAGAGAGAGTTTCCAATAAAATTTCTGTTCCTCCGACGTTCTTTCGTAATTTTTTCGAAAAAGTTTTCCAAGTGAAATTATTACAGCACGAACGATACGAGCGATACGAAAAAACGACATGAGCAAATTTCTAATAAAATTTTTTCTGAAACATTATTTTTCAAATTTTTCTGAAAATGTTTTCCAAGTGAAATTATTACGACATGAACGAGCGATAAGAACGAACGACGAGAGCAAGCTTCCAATAGATGTTTGTTTTTAAATATTTTACCGACATGCATTTTTTTCTGAAAAACTTTTCGAAGTAAAACCATTACGGCATGAACGATATGTGACAATACGAAAGAAAGGTACGAACGAACGACGAGAGCATGTTACCAATAAAGTTTTGTTTCTTAAACACTTATACGAAATTTTTTTTCGAAAAGTTCCTTCAAACACAAGAAATACGAGCAAATAATATTAACGATACGAGCAAACGAGCGATACGAATGAACGAAACAAATAAGCGAACGCTACGAACGAACGAACGAACGAACGACAAAACGAACGAACGAACGAGCGAACGACAAAACGAACGAACGAACGAACGAACGAAGGAATGAAGGAGCGAAGGAGCGAACGAACGAATGAACGAACGAACGAACGAAGGAATGAAGGAGTCAAGGAGCGAAGGAGCGAACGAACGAACGAACGAACGAACGACCGACAAAACGAACGAACGAAGGAATGAAGGAGCGAAGGAGCGAACGAACGAATGAACGAACGAACGAAGGAATGAAGGAGTCAAGGAGCGAAGGAGCGAAGGAGCGAAGGAGCGAACGAACGAACGAACGAACGAACGAACGAACGAACGAACGAACGAACGAACGAACGAACGAACGAACGAACGAACGAACGAAGGAATGAAGGAGCGAAGGAGCGAACGAACGAATGAACGAACGAACGAAGGAATGAAGGAGTCTAGGAGCGAAGGAGCGAAGGAGCGAACGAACGAACGAACGAACGAACGAACGAACGAACGAACGAAGGAATGAAGGAGCGAAGGAGCGAACAAACGAATGAACGAACGAACGAACGAAGGAATGAAGGAGTCAAGGAGCGAAGGAGCAAATGAACGAACGAACGAACGACCGACAAAACGAACGAACGAATGAAGGAGCGAAGGAGCGAGTGAACGAATGAACGAACGAACGAACGAAGGAACGAAGGAGTCAAGGAGCGAAGGAGCGAACAAACGAACGAACGAACGAACGACCGACAAAACGAACGAACGAACGAACGAAGGAATGAAGGAGCGAAGGAGCGAACGAACGAATGAACGAACGAACGAAGGAATGAAGGAGTCAAGGAGCGAAGGAACGAAGGAGCGAACGAACGAACGAACGAACGAACGAACGAACGAACGAACGAACGAACGAACGAACGACAAAACAAACGATACGAACGACCGACAAAACGATGAAAGTGGGGCTTCCGATGAATTTTTTTGTTTCTTACACCTTTTTCAAAATTTTTCCGAACAAGTTTTCCAAGTAAAGTTATTACGACGTGAGTGATACGAATAAACGGAAGGAGCGGTACGGCTGAACGAAAAACAAACGATACGAATAAACGAACGGCAAGAGGGTGTTTCCAATAAAATGTTTGTTTCTCAAATATTTTTAAAAATTCTTTCCGAAAAATTTTTCGAAGTAAAATTGTTATGGCACGAACGATACGAACGAATGACGAGAGCAAGTTACCGAGAGCATTTTTTCCGAAAAATTTTTCCAAGTAAAATTTTCACGACACGAACGATACAGGCGATACGAAAGAACGATGCGAACGAACGACAAGAGTAAGTTTCCAATAAAATTTTCGTTTCTCAAAAACTTTCTGTTTTTTTCAAGCTATTTTTTCAAGCAATACCTTATTTTTTTCAAGCAATACCTTATTTTTTTCAAGCAATTCAGGCCATTTTTCAAGCAATTCCTGTAGGGACAAGAGTGTAGTGCTATAACCAAATCGAAAAATATTAAAATTGTCCTCTATTCAGCGCTGGAGAAACTCTCGAGCATGAAAAACAGCTATGGATACAGAAAGAGAGAGAGAGTTAGCGAATAACCGCACAAAGAGGAAAGCCCAATAACTATACTCGTGCTCTCTACCGTACCTCACTGCTGAACCTCGCGTTCACCTCTCTGCTCTTTTTTCGAAAAAATAATTTTCGTTCGACCAAAAAATATTTTCAAGGCAAGAGAGACATTTTTGACGATAATGGTTGGAGCATGGAATGTTTCTCCGATAATTTATAATCGAGCGGCAGGTCTATTCGAAAAGGACCGTAGTATTGATACCTACACTAGAGTAGTTCTTTCTGTCTCTCTCTAATATATTTCCCTTTATCTGTGTTCGTAAAAACAAAGTAAGTTTTGGCGCTCACAAACTAGCTGAAGCCTCTACTTTAAAGAATATGTCGTATGGCTCTGTCCTCTAAATTTATAAAATATTATTCTAAAGCATGTATTGCTCTTTGGAAGAACGACCCCTATATATATATATATATATATATATATATATATATATATGCTGAGCTACGGGGCCCACACACACACACACACACACACACACACACTCTCACACACACACACACATGATAAAGCTGCAGAATAAAAAGATGATATAAGTTAAACAAGAGCCTTTCTGGGAGCTGTTTACTCCTATATTAATTACAAAGGGATCGTTTACTCGGGGTATATTCCGCTGACAATGCATTTTTTGAAGATTACGTCTTTAATATAGTCACAGCATCCTCATCGCTGTGCGTATTATAAAATGTAGTCTTCAGTCGCTATTCAACCGTCAAGTGAACCAGTTAAAAAATTTTAAAAACGAGAAAAATGTATCCGCGCTATCGCGACAGTTATTTAAAGGGCTCCTTTTGGTGCCACGTTATCGAGATTTTAAGTGTGCAGTTCGTGATGTTGCGTACGCTGGAGATGGAAGAGGCGTACGAACAGTTAGCAATTATATTGTGCGATTACTATATAGTGCTTCAGAAAGGAATACCCCTCGCATATGAGGACATATTGGAGGGCGCCTCATGTGTCGTGCGGTGTGGGTTGGGGGTATATCGCGGGAAAATCGTGTACTCCGACGACGCCGGTTACACTGAGGAGTTCCTCGTGGATGAGGGTCGTACCGGTTACTTCGAGGCCTCGACCCTTTACGAAGTAGAGGCGATATTTGGCGTGATTCCCGGGTTATGTATCGAGTGTAGAATGAATGGTCTGGGTGGTGTGGATGACGACGGTGCCGCCACCCTATTGGAAAATTTATGTCTTCGAGATCCCCTCATGGAGTGCCGCGTGGTATCCCACAGTGACGGTGCTACCTGTATACGGCTGCGGGGTGCTGATCGACGGGATGTTGGGGGTGTTTTAATAGATGCCCTCGGGGGTAACATCCCGTACGATGAGGGGCATCTCGATGAGGGCTTCGGTGAAGGGGTAGAGGGTGGTGACGACGCGTAGTGTGTGTGTGTGTGCGCGCGCGTGTGCGTGCGTGCGCGTGTGTGTGTGTGTGTGTGTGTGTGTGTGTGTGTGTGTGTGTGTGTGTGTGTGTGTGTGTGTGTGTGTGTGTGTGTGTGTGTGTGTGTGTGTGTGTGTGTGTGTGTGTGTGTGTGTGTGTGTGTGTGTGTGTGTGTGTGTGCATCTTCGGCAGGCGTCGTCGGAGAGGATTAAGGACCCCATCAGCACCCGTCACGTAAGTCTCTAAAAATTTTAGCTCTTGCAAATTTTAGCTATTTAATTTTTATCAAACTGGTGTTCATCGAAAAAATTTCTTCCCCTATAATTATTGCAACACAAATGATCCGAGCGATACGAGCCAGCAATACGAATAACGGTGTGGGTTTCCAATACAAAAAAAATCCGTTTCCCAAACATTTTTCGAAAAAAATTTCCGATCAAGTTTCAAAGTAAAATTATTACAAACGAACGACAAGAGCGAGTGTCTAATCAATTTTAATTAAATTTATTATCAAAATCTTTTTTCGAAACAAATGAATTTTGTTTTAGCGACGTTTTTTCTTTGAAAAAGTTTTTCAAGTAGAATTATTATGACACGATCGGTACGAGCAGTACTAACGAACGACGGGAGCTCGTTTCCAATAAAATTTTTGTTTCTCAAACATTTTTTCAAAATTTTACGAATGAACGAAAAAAATGAGCGATTGATACGAACGAACAAAAATAACGTCTTTCTAATTAATTAAATTTGTTATCAAAATCTTTGTCTTCGAAAAAAAGTTTTTCATGAAAAAATTATTAAGACGCAAATTATTACGACAAAATCATTTGATATGAGCGATACGAACAAACGAATGAACGAAACGAATGAGTTTCCAAAAAAGTTTTCTTAAATTTTCAGATTTAAATAATTTTCCTCGGAAACATTTTTCATATGAGTGATCTGAACAAACGATCAACAAGCGATTCCCGGTTGCTTTTATTTTTTTCGAAGAAAAAATGTGTATGAAAAGAAGCAACAGCGTTCCAACCTTCGTGGGTGAAAGCAGTTATGCTGTGTATTCAGAGACACGGGGATTGATAGAGATAAGCGCACATTAAGTGAAAGACAAGGAAAGAGCCACGCAACATTGAGCGAAGACGGCGTGTAGCCGGTTGCCCTGCCGCCAATGCATTTCACATATCTCGAAAAATCGAGATATCTCGCAGTGCTATTCCTGCATACTCGGTATACATCGAAAAATATTTAAAATTCCCAATATTGCTGCGATAGAAAGACTGTCGAGTATGAAAAAACATATGGATACACAAAGAGATAGAGAGAGAGAGAGAGTTTGCGAATACTCGAACAAAGGGGAGAGCTTGATAGCTATGGGCCGTACTTTCTACCATGGCTCTCTGCCGAGTCTGGAGCTCGCCTTTCGGCCCTTTCTTCGAAAAAAAAATTTTTTTCAATGAAGAATATTTTCAACGGAAGAGATAAATTTGGAACTTGGTTATTTTGAATTGATAATTTTTATTTTTGATTTTTTTGCTTTTCGATTTTTCACAATAATACCTGGAGCACGAGATATTTTTCCGATAATTTATAATAAGGTAGCAGATCAATGCGAGCAACTTTGAGAAGGAGATGGCCTGTACCAACTCAGCTTTTGTCGCAGATCAGAACTGGACAGCTTTGCCAAGCGCAAAAAATTTAAAATACAATCGCGAAGAAAAGAAATGGTATTGGGTATCTGTTCAAATATAGTGCAATACACTAAAACGAACGTATATATATATGTATGCGCGCATATAGGTGTAAGACATGTATCTCCTCGTCGTTGAATCTTTGTCACGAAACATCATGATATTTAGTTTTCGCCGAAGCAAAGTAAACCTTGGCACGTACAAATTAGCTGACATTGCATTATACACAACAGCATGTATGTGTAGCGGTGAGAGCTATGCAACTTTTCTCTCCGAGTGCAAAAAATTTGAAAAATATATTCACAATGGAGATAAGTCATTCGATGCTAAAGTATCCCTGTCTGTGGCCTACACCACTTTAAATTATTCTTCGCCCATATGTAAAAGAATTGGTACTGCCGAGCGATACCGCGTGAGTTTGCCCATAGCTGTTACTCTTGAACGCTACGGAACGATACCTCGTCAGCTTACCTATGTATATTCGCAGAGTATACATATTGTATTGTCATGAGACATTTCATGATATTGATACTCAATTTTAGCCAAAACGGGTAAACTTTTGCACGTGCAAATTAGCTGACATTGCATTATACACAACAGCATGTATGTGTAGCGGTGAGAGCTGTGCAACTTTTCTCTCCGAGTGCAAAAAATTTGAAAAATATATTCACAATGGAGATAAGTCATTCGATGCTAAAGTATCCCTGCCTGTGGCCTACACCCCTTTAAATTATTCTTCGCCCATATGTAAAAGAACCGCTGCTGCTACTGGACGATTCCGCGTGAGTTTGCCCATAGCTGTTGACTCTCGAGCGCTACGGAACGATACCTCGTCAGCTTACCTATATGTATATTAGCAGAGTATGCCTACTGTGTCTATAGGTATACGCGCGTTGCATCTTTAGATCACATTATATATATATATACACTTAAATATATTACTCTCCATACGAATAAAAAGATGAACGAATTCGAGCAAGCCTGAGCGACGATGAGACATGCACGTGGTGCTGACAGTGCATTTCGCGCGCGTGGAGTTTGTCTCCAAGCAGCTGTAGAGCTCAGTAATCGTCGTTCTTTTAATCGCGTAACATCGGTAAAACGTTCTCACAACGTCGATCGGTTAAAATATTAATCGTTTAAATAATTTATGTGCCCTGAGGATTAACGTGCGTGCTTGTGATAATAAAAATATTTAATCAAAACGTGGCTCACGGAGATGAGTATAACGGATGTATCTGTGCAGATTTCCATTCTATCGGAAAAAAATTTTTGAGTGCTAGTAC
The DNA here is from genome assembly GCA_963564615.1 of Rhorus exstirpatorius. Classification (NCBI taxonomy): domain Eukaryota; kingdom Metazoa; phylum Arthropoda; class Insecta; order Hymenoptera; family Ichneumonidae; genus Rhorus; species Rhorus exstirpatorius. The sequence continues at coordinate 1,523,553 of OY751322.1, forward strand.
GAGTACTTTTAAACTTCTTCATAATTGCGCGGTGCGGTGATTCTCTTTTTCATCGATTTGAAACATTTTTTTACTACTGAATAAGCAACGAGTTAGAATAGTGAGAGAGAGAGAGAGAGAAAAAGCATAACCGACAGACGCGGGTGAGAAAGAGAGAGAGAGATGCGCTGAATAGCCTCGGAAGAAGGGTAAGTAAAAAATAATAATAAACCGCAGAGAGAGGTGGAAATATTAAAAATAATAATAAAAATTATAATTATAAAATTAAAAAAATAATAATAATCCAAAGAGAGAGAATATTGCAAATAATAATAATAATAATAATAATAATAATGTGCGCCACTTTGGAGTTTCCCCCCTGTCCTCACCTCACCCACACACACACAACGCCACCTCAACACTCGACTCACCCAGCCGCATGGTGGGGGAAAATCGAGTGGTGGGGGAAGCCGCGCGGTGGGGGAAGGAGTGGGGATAGGAGTGGGGGGGCCCAGAGTGGTGCACCTACTACTTTGGTCCATTTGTTGTCGAATTTGTTCGTCGGTGCGACAAGCTGTGTCTTGGACAGGATACACTCGTCGACCACCTCGTCCGGAACCTTCGTGCAAACAATATGTGCACCCGAATTTTCCATTTAACTGGGTCATTCGGAGAATCGCACATCTGGCAGGACTGTCGGCGATACAAATCGGTGTGACAAATCTGCTCGTGACTTCATCGGTACCATTTGGACTCCACCTTATGCCAGTTCGGTACAGCGTTTTTAATTCGGCAGCGATCGGAGAGAGAATTAAATTCATATCGGGATGTACTTTTTCCACCCAGACGCCTGCCAGCAATATGTGTCGTTTTCTCAGATGAGGGGGCAGTTCGTTTATCATGAGCAGGACTGGCCAAGCGCTGGCATTCGACGATTCCGAAACTTTACAGCCATCTGTGTTGATCGTAAAGGAAAAGTTGTATTTGTCGTGCAAGAAACCACCTGGTTGCAATTTTTTACGATACTCGAACCCGTCATAAATGTCTTCGATATTATTCTCTTTTTTCTTCGTTCGTGTGTACCGGTACAAGAGAGAATCAGCGATTCCAGGCTGTGCTAACAGTTGTTTAAGCTGAGGAGTTAATAGCATCTGGATGAAGTAGGATTTCAATTTCATTCGCTCTTCCTCCCAATCATTTTCCTTGCAGGCACACGACAATTGTACCGTTTGCTCCACTCCGAGATATCTTTTGCAACTACGACAAAACCAATGACGCACAATCGCCAATTCCTCACCGTTTAGTAAAGTTGCCCACAGACTGCACATCGTTGTTGGCAGTTTGCTGCCGTTGGTGATAGAAGTGATCATTATCAATAACGATACAGTTGCTTCGTAGGTTAAACGGTGTCGCGTACTTATGGCAATAATCATGGCCAGTAATTGACTTTCCGGTACATTCGGTCTCATTGTCGCAATTTGCAACAAATTATCCATGCCTCGCGCGTGGAAGATTCCTTCAGGCTTTTCGTCTTCTTCACATTCCATATCTTTTTCTGATTCGTCCTCTTCGGTACTATCGTTTCCCGAGGCTTCGGTACTATCGTTTCCCGAGGCTTCGGCACTGTCATTGGCAGAGCAATGTGAACTCATAGAAATGTCGGTACCGTTCCCATCAGTGACATCCACGCTTCGATTATCGTTCGTGCCATCCCAAGTTCCCGAGCTGTCACTGTCGGACCCACCCGACATTTTCGACCCGTTGTTATCGGTATAATCACGAATCACTGCATTCTCGTTGCTAGAACCCGGTGTACTCGCAGCGTTGTCACTTCCATCGTTATCGGTATTCCTTGCAACCACGCAGATTACCAACCCCACAGAGTTACTTCCTTCTTGCGCAGCAGTGGTTTCCAAATCATCATTGATGCCCTCCATCTGTCTCCTATTGGCGACATATTCGCGTTCTTCGTTCACATACTCGGCGTCGTCGTCGCGGTGATCACCCGGTGTACCAGGCCTACGACCCGGCTGGATCGAGGAAACGTTATCTTCGTCACATTGTTCCAACGGTACCGAACGAACGGGTTCCTGTTTGGCAAATAAAAAAATTATTTTAGTTTCATTTTTACCTTTTATCCGGTACCACATTCAACGATATAAAACAATATTTTTTGAAAAATTAGTAGCGTTCAGTTTGTAACCAACATATTACTCACTGATATCAAATTATCGGGTAATTTCACTTTCTCGAAGAAATCATTCCCTGGATACATCTTTCGTTGCACTCGAAAAAAATTGGCTCGTCTTCTCTTCATGGTCCTCGCACACACTGGATTTTCTCCATGCGACGGCTCTTCACGTTCGGACGGATTCGGTACGATTTCGTCACCCATTTTTCAGTTCTATTTCACAAAAGAATGTGTCCACAGCGGAAGAGAAGTTGGAATCTGAAAAGAGAAAAAAAGTAGTCCACAAATCACGGTCACGAAGCGTGAAATTCGAAAAATTCTTATATCACAAAACAATTCTCAAAATTAATCAATTTAAAAAAAAATATGTATATATATCTTCCTACAATGTAAAGATATACCGCCGCTGTTTCAGGAATTGAGCTTATACCGGGTGTCCAGATTGAAAAAGATGACGAACCCAAACCCAACCTAAGCCCAAACCCAAACATATAAACAACCCAATCCCAGCGAGGGCGCGTAGCGCCCGAGCCATACGAATCTCTAGTACATATATATATATATATATATATGTCGCGTTCTACATCTACTCAGACACCCCTTCTGTTTGTATCGAAATAATTATTCAGTAAGGCATTTCGAAAGACAATATATCGATGATATTTCACCAAAATTTCATGCCCCAATAATGTTGGTTCGCGAGATAACGATTAATGAATTCTCAATTTTGTAAAAATCATAACTTTGTAACTCCTGATCGGATTTAACCCTTTCAGTCACAATGGTACCAGTAAGGTCCCACCTTACAAATAATTACCTCCCAGCTCTTATATGAAATCAATTTTGCTAAAAATGGATACTTGGGGGTTTTTGGGGTCGGTGATCACGAATTTGAATAGCTACAATTTCATAATTGCTAAATCCAAGATGGCGAATAAACAATTGTAAGAAATGAAAAAACTTTAATTGGTCTGGGCGCAATTTGTTTTTTCTTTCTTTTTTATTTTCTTTTATACTTTTTTGTTTGTTTTTTAATTTTCATACTTTTTTGTTTTTTTTTTAATATCTTCAATTATGCTAGTCAGCAAAACAATTTTTCGAATTTTTCCGGCATAACAGTGCTCGACATACTGTATTTTGCTATGCAGTGGCTACAATGTTTATAGGTTATCTTAATTGTGCAGTCTCGGCCGAGGGGGAAATAACTCATGATTTGAGTGACAAATTAATTCCGAAGGTTGAAATAATTCATTTAATTCAATATAATTGTCTCAATTCAACTTAATTCTTTCAATTCAATTAATTCAATAGTTTTCCCATCAATTCTCGATAATTCACTTCAATTCAAGTAAATATATGAATATTTTAATTAATTAATTTCTTTTTTTTTCAAATTAATTCAAATTAGTTCATTTCATTCGGCGTATTTTGAAAAATTCAATTCAATAATTTTTTCCCGAGCAATTCTCGATAAATTACCCCCAATTCCTTAGCTAATTCCTGAAAATTCCATCGATTTTTTTCTGAAATTTCTGTAAATTCAAATTGATGAATTCAATTTAACTTAATTTTTTCAATTTAGACTATTTTTGGTTTCTTCAACCTAATTTTTCCTTATCCCTCACGGCTAGTTCGACTTTATTTGAAGATTCGCAAAAAGGCGATATGCAACTAGCGTATAACAAGCGGAAATCGACCGAGATCTCGAGGTGCATCTTGATATTCTGGTTTGACATTTTTGGACGTTTCGAAATAGGAGCACGCGAATAAAAGGGCACTATTATTGCGCGCTAAAAAGATTATTCCGGCACGAATTAAAATCATTTCGAATTAATTTTCTATTAATCCTCATTAGTTCAATTAATTAACCATTAATTTTCCGGTAATTCAGGCAATCCTAATTAATTCAGGTAATTCTCTGTTAATTCAGTTAATTCTCATTAATTCAGCTAATTCTCATTAATTCGGGTTATTCTCATTACTTCCAGTAAATTATGAATTAATTCATGGATTATTGACACGTCAATTCAACGAATTATTTACCCCTCGGTCTTGGCTTGATGAATTATAACCCTACTAAGTCACACCTATTTTTCGTTCCATAAGAAATACATGGTTTTTGCGGTCCCACAAACCACGTGTGACGTTCTGGGGCTGGGGTTAAATTTTTCCAATCGTATACCGGGCATATTCGTGGAAACGGGACGGCTCGGCGCCTGGTAGATAGGTAGATAGGCAGCCGGAGATATTATTTTTCGTTCGTGAGTTGGAAACATTGACTGACGCGGAAAAATGACCGATAACCCAACCCGAAACTTTCGAAATAAAATAACATAACCTCATTATTAGGAAGCGTTCGAAAGTGTTGGAAATGCAATTTGTAAAATCAAATAACTTTCGTGAAGATGAATTGTCAGTGAAATTTATTTTAAATAATCATTGATAAATATTATCATAATTTATTGATTTATTGAGGTCTCATTCTTGAGTCTCGATGCTTGGAATCCTCGCCTCAAGTTTCAACTCAAGACGGAGCCTTCGGTCTCCGTCTGGAGTCTCGATGCTTGAAATCCTCGCCTCCAGTTTCAGCTGAGAGCCGTCGGTCTCCGTCTTGGGTTTTGGCGAGATGAGAGATCCTCGCCTCAAGATTAAACGTATAGCCTTTGGTCTCCGTCTTGGATTTTGGCGGTAGAGATCCTCGTCTCAAGTTTCAGCGGAGAGCTTACGTTCTCCGTCTTGGGTCATCAAATAAATTATTCTCAGGTTTGACTTGCAATTAATTCATTACAGTAAAGGAAATAATCTCAGGTTTGGACTAATGAATTATGAACAGATCGTTGGTTAATGGTCAATCAAAGAGAATCCATTCCTCGCAGACTAGGGGTTTCATACCTTCGAACACCGCCGCTCCATCTGGAACAAGAAGACGATAGTCAATAAACATTATGGTATTACCGAGAGGCAAATCGCTTACTAATTAAGATTTCCATCGAACCTTGTCATTGCCAGCTAACAAACGATAATTTTTGGGGAGGAGATAAACAATAAGCAATGGATTTTCCCGCGGCTCGATGCATCTTTAATATCTAACGAAGACTATTAATGAAAGGTCTGTTACAGAAGTACAGCACTTTCAGTAATAGTCTTTGATAGATATTGAAGATGTCTCGAGCCACAGGAAAATCCATTGCGTATTGCTTATCTCCTCCGCAAAAATTATCGTTTGTTAGCTGGCAATGACAAGGTTCGATGGAAATCTTAATTAGTAAGCGATTTGCCTCTCGGTAATACCATAATGTTTATTGACTATCGTCTTCTTGTTCCAAATGGAGCGGCGGTGTTCGAAGGTATGAAACCCCTAGTCTGCGAGGAATGGATTCTCTTCGATTGACCATTAACCAACGATCTGTTCATAATATATTAGTCCAAACCTGAGATTATTTCCTTTACTGTAATGAATTAATTGCAAGTCAAACCTGAGAATAATTTATTTGATGACCCAAGACGGAGAACGTAAGCTCTCCGCTAAAACTTGAGACGAGGATCTCTACCGCCAAAATCCAAGACGGAGACCAAAGGCTATACGTTTAATCTTGAGGCGAGGATCTCTCATCTCGCCAAAACCCAAGACGGAGACCGAAGGCTCTCGGCTGAAACTGGAGGCGAGGATTTCAAGCATCGAGACTCCAGACGGAGACCGAAGGCTCCGTCTTGAGTTGAAACTTGAGGCGAGGATTCCAAGCATCGAGACTCAAGAATAAGACCTCAATAAATCAATAAATTATGATAATATTTATCAATGATTATTTAAAATAAATTTCACTGTCAATTCATCTTCACGAAAGTTATTTGATTTTACAAATTGCATTTCCAACACTTTTGAACACTCCCTAATAATGAGGTTATGTTATTTTATTTCGAAAGTTTCGGGTTGGGTCATCGGTCATTTTTCCGCGTCAGTCAATGTTTCCAACTCAACAATGTTTACAACTCACGAACGAAAAATAATATCTCCGGCTGCCTATCTACCTATCTACCAGGCGCCGAGCTGTCCCGTTTCCACGAATATGCCCGGTATACACATGCCGTTCGATAATTAATGCAATGAAAATTTTTTCACTTACTTCCGAATTTGAGAACGACGATCCCCTCATATGCATTTCGAAAGATTCCTTTTGGAGTGGTGCGTTTCTCTCCAATCCTCAAAGTTTCTTTCGAACACTTTATCCTGCGTCGTTCACAATAAATTTGTCGGTACAAGAAACATCGAATTTGTGATTTTTATGGTTGTACCGTTTTATACCATGAATCGGATACACCCGTATTCTTCGCCTGACGAAGAGAGAGAAACGCGACAATACGTATTTTTTATGTCGATTCGTTTTTGTCGCTACCAACATTTATCTCGAAGTCGGCAACAATTATTGTCCCGCGTGCACGATACGATATACGATACGCATACACGAAAAGCTAAAAAAAACTCGTACTCCCTGCCTCGGTACAGTCTACATCACTTCAAATTAAAATAAAGCGTTTTTGGATTAAAGGGTTCACTAAAAAAATATTAATTTGTTTGGCACACCCAAAATTTTTTTTTTTTTGTAGTTTTCTTTGGCACACACACAATTTTGTCAGCGTTCCACGGTAGGTATAAAACATATTCTTTTTTCTTTGTTCGCGTCGATGACCCCCTCACCCCTCGGCGTCGCGCGCTCTTGTGACGCTGCTGCGCTCAAAGCGCGGCCGTTTTACGTACTCATTGCTACTGACGTCATGTTTTACTTGCGCGAAGTTTGAAAGGGGGTTCACGTCGTAATATTTGGTACCACTACATATATATCGGACAATTAGTTTCGTTGTCGCGGGAGAAAACGATGAATAGAGCAAAGATTAAGAAGGTAATAGCATGCGCAAGTATGTTGATGATATATATAGGCTGCATTCGTCTTGGGCGCTGTACGCGCTTTCACCTAATAATTGGCGTATATAAACGTGAGCGCTCATCAAAGCGTGTATATAAGCGCCCAAGACGAATGCAGCCATAATATTTTAGTTAATAATTATGGATACAAAAGTAAAAAAAACAAATTTTATAAGAGTTCATTATAAGTATAATTTTTACAGTTTTACACATTTCTCAGACTATATCGCTTCGAATAGCAACTGAAAAGAAATGGAGAAATCATTGTTACCACACATCAGTATCCGCGGTACATAATTGCCAAATAAAAAGTACATAAAAACGGTGGAACTATGACCATGGCACATATACCCAAAAAAAAAAAAAAAATTACCGAATCTGGCTACAGAAGAAAACCAAAAAGAGAATTATTTGTACAACTCTCGTTTTAATAAAATGCGATACAATTTTTATTCTCGCGTTCCGCGGAATGAAATTCAATGATAATTTATAATATTTGCATTTTTTTGCAATTATAAAAAATCATGCTATATAATAATATAAATTATCATCTAATTCAATTTATATTTAAAAAATCGAAAATTTAATCGAATGAGTAATTCATTAATTTTTTCTATTAATTAATGAATGAATCGAATTAACGTTTTATTATTCTCATTGTTCTTTACATCCGTAAAATGAAACCGTTTCATAATTTATTATTTTCACTAATTCATTATGGATGTATTAATTATATTTTTCTGTACAAAAATAATTGAACGATAATTTCTAATGGCGTTATTTTTGACAATTTTCTAGCAAATTAGATGGTTGCAGAATAGCAATCGACACTTTTGTACCGAGAGCAGAAAGTGCGTGTAGGTTAAAAACGAACAAACGTACTGTAAATAATTTTACCAAGGAATACTCGACGAACTCGAGTAGATATAAGATTCTCCGCACCGAGTGAACATACACAGGTTCAAATTTTCGCGCTTACACAGGGATCGCGGCAGTGGGGATCGAGGCACGGCGGCACGGGAGAGAGGAGAGCACTTCTTGACAGCGAGACAGCGACCGTGGTCACCGGCCGGCATTCTAACGCCGCTTAATACCCGAGAATAGACACGTGTGTTTCATTTATTTTGTGCTTCGCATGTACCGCTATACGTTTGTGTATGTACCGTGTGTACAGCGATTCCCGTAATTCTACGATAATTATCAATCGGTAAGTACTAATTCACATATGTTGTTCAATTGGCATGCAAATAATAGCCGAGATATGCGTATATATAACAAGCGCGAAGAAAAAATACGAGACGGAAAGTTTCGCAATCGTATCGAAAACCGTTTGTAACATATGAAAAATGGAATTGATTTTCGCGACGCTTTTATTTTTTTCACATCTTTCTTTCGGGACGTAAACATAGTATATATACGACTCGCGCGACGATGACCAACTCTGCATGAAGTGTATAATGTAGTATAGAACATACACATGTATATATGTACACACTAGATACAACTCTTCTTCCAATATTCTTCGAACTACATGGAACAAAGAGTTCGTTGCTATGAAGGGTGTTTATATCCGCCAGCGTTGCGCACTGTAACCGTTGTGAGAGGCATAATATATTCTTTCCGAAAAAAGTTGTTCTTTGATATATTATTTTCTGGATAATTTCTAACATTACCAATATTTCACATACTATCATTTACAAGGTCAATATAAAATAATGGCAATATTCGATATTATATCGTTTAATTATATATATATATTCGTATAGAAAAGTAAGGGTGTACTTCCGTTTAGCCGATACCTCCGATTGATCTCAAATTTGGTATACCTATGTATTTTGACGCGCTGAAAACGAATATGACCTTCAAAATACCCGCAAATTTTATTTTCAAGGTCAAATCGATGAAAAATCGATTTTTTAGTGTTTTTCGCGTTTATTGCAATAAATATTGACGTTAGACAAAAATGTTTCCGATAAAAGTTGTAGGCCATTAAGCAATAAACATTTTTTGTAAAATACATTTTTCGTGTAGAACCACTGGTTTCGGAGATAAATGCGAAAATTGTTTGAAATTTGTATATTTTTAGAGACTTTAATCATAGCGCCATCTCTTAGTAAAGGTTCTTAGTTCGGTTACCCTGTTTTAGTATGAGTGTGTACAACAATGTGCGCGCGCGCGTGTGTGTGTGTGTGTGTGTGTGTGTGTGTGTTTGCATGTGCGCGCGTGCGCGCGCGCGTGTGTGCATGTGTGTTTGCGTGTGTGTGTGTGTGTTTGCGTGTGTGTGTGTGTGTTTGCGTTGCGTGTGTGTGCGTGCGTGTGCGTGCGTGAGTGCGTGCGTGTGTGTGTGTGTGTGTGCGGGTGTGCGTGTGTGTGCGTGTGTGTTTGCGTGTGCGTGTGAGTGTGTGTGTGTGTGTGTTTGCGTGTGCGTGTGCGTGTGTGTGTGCGTGTGCGTGCGTGTGTGTGCGTGCGTGTGTATGCGTGTGTGTGTGCGTGTGCGTGCGTGTGTGTGTGTGCGTGCGTGTGTGTGTGCGTGTGTGTGTGCGTGTGTGCGTGCGTGTGCGTGTGCGTGCGTGTGTGTGCATGTGTGTGCGTGCGTGTGCGTGCGTGTGTGTGTTTGCGTGCGTGTGTGTGTGCATGTGTGTGCGTGCGTGTGTGTGTTCATGTGTGTGCTCGGTGAGTTTATGCACCGAAAGCAAATTGGACCTCAGGGGAGGGGGTTTGGAGGCGGAGTCCTCAACGGGGTCCAGGGGCGGAGCCCCTGGTGGGGTGCCGGGGCGAAGCCCCGCCGGGGGGGTTCGGGGGGGCGGAGCCCCCCCGACCTATCAAAAACGTAATTTTTATGATTTATTTTTCTTCTAATTCTTTTTAATATGAATAACAGTCCTTTCAGTTCTGGTTTGGTTTTTTGGTTTTGGTTTGTGGTTTGGGTTTGGGATGGAAAGTCTGTTCCAAATTTTAGCCGAATCCTATATAAATATAGTAAGAATGGACCTCGACATATGTATGGAAATAATAAGATGTCGCCGAACAATTTTTTATGGGGGGATGACCGACGCGATTTCTCTTCGCTATCGTGTTCAGGTTTTTGGTTGCGTTGGGTTGGGTTGGGTAATTTTCGCATTTATCTCTGAAACCAGTGGTTCTACACGAAAAATGTATTCAACGAAAAATGTTTATTGCTTAATGGCCTACAACTTTTATTTGAAACATTTTTCTCTAACGTCAATATTCATTGCAATAAACGCGAAAAACACTTAAAAAATCGATTTTTCATCGATTTGACCTTCAAAATAAAATTTGCGGGTATTTTGAAGGTCATATTCATTTTCAGCGCGTCAAAATACATAGGTATACCAAATTTGAGATCAATCGGAGGTATCGGCTAAACGGAAGTTTATCCAAAAGTAAAATTAATAAATTGACAAGTAATTACTAAATAAATAAATCTTATGAATTATTGAATAGTTGCATTTAACGTTCAAAGAAAAAAATTATGAAAACGTCAATTTATGAATTAATTAATTTATCTTTCGATTAATTTTTGGATTTTCTTATATAAATAAAATTTAATTATATTTCAATTTAATTAACATAAAAAAAAAATAATCAATCAAATGAGCAATGAATTAATTGTGTCGATGAATTAATTAATTGATTGACGAATTATTGATTTTTCATACAATACACGTCACATGCAACGTTTTAATAATTTTTAATATTAATCCTTTCATGATTCATTTATTACGTATATTTTTATATGCAAATATCATGGAACGATAATTTCGAATATTGGGATTATTTTACATTCTTTCAGTAAAATGTATGTACAATAATGATAAAGTTAGAAGGTATCGAAATAATATTTCGTACAACAAATGTTTTGGGTATTGCGTCGCGTTATAGGAAAACTGTAACGTATGGAAACAAAGTACATATATGCCTCATCGCGCGACGATGACCATATCTGTATAAACGTATATATAGTAGGTATATACCACATATACCACTCTTCAGATTTTGTTCCTCGTACTTTGGGTATATACCCTCTTGTCACGCGTTTCGCGCAATGCGAATTTTTTCTTCATTGAAGTATTATACTTCCATACTTTTTTATTCATGAATGTAATAAATTATTGAATCGTTTCATTTCATGTATGTACAAGGAAAATAAATTTAATAAGTCTTTCAATTAATGAATCAATTCATTGGAAAAATTTATTAATTGCTTATTCAATTAATTGTTTTATTTTCGTATATAAATAAAATTGAACGATCATTTCGAATGTTGGAATTTTTAAACATTTATCTAATTAATGAACAGTGATGTAATGGTGATGTTAGAAATTACCGTTCAACTTCTTTATATGATAAATTAAAAAATTATTCGAACGATGAATTACTTAATTGTATCAACTAATTAATTAATTGATTAATCCTGTATTGTCTTAAAAATTTTTGTTTCCATGCATACGTTTAATGCAAGGATTTAATCATTTATTATATTCATCGATTCAGCGGTTTATTAATTACATTTTTCTGTACCAATATAATTGAACAATAATTTACAATATTGGCATTATTTGACATTTATATAATATTGTATTGTTATAGCCTCCATTGATTCGCCTATTGGTTATAAGAACCGTCGCTTCTTTTTGTATTCCATTTGCTTTCCACTTAACTCTTAGCTGCTCTCTGATCGCCGCCCTCTCTCGCGCTCTCCCTCTTTCCCTCCAAGCACTCGCGCGTGCGTGCACACACACACACACACACACACACACACACACACACACACACACACACACACACACACACGCGCGCGCGCGCGCGCGTGCGCGCATTCAAAAATACGCACACTTCTCTTCGCTCGCGCTCGCCGCCACTCCTTACATTTTCTATCCATTGTTCCCGCTCTCACCCTCCTCCTCACTCCGTCTCTCTCATCAAACTCTCCACTTCCTCGCCAATCCTTTTATGCTATCTTCATTATATTCTTATATTATTCCTTCGCCGAGCGTCGTTACATTCATCTAATAAGAAAAATATGAAAAAATTAGAAAGTATAAGTAGTGTTACAAGGAGAGTTCTAACCCAAGATCCCTACCCCGACATTTACCGACATTTTTTAGCTCAGACATGAACCACTTAGCCGAGACATAAACCCGGGGGGGCTATCTCGATGAGCCGGAATGCGCGGAGCCGATCGGAGGGGGGGGGGGGGTCTCTAACAACTGGAGGGCACCTAATCTCTTATGGGTCGAGACATTGGGGGGGGGGGGGGGGGGGGGGCGGGCTAGCTTTGAGGGTGGTATTGGAATGCCGCTATCTCTGGCAGCGGTGGTGCGCCTAATTTTTCATGGTGGCATTTGATTGCTGATTATCAGTTAGACTGGCGTATCTGCAGGGGGGGGGGGGGCTAGTTTTGAGGGTGGTATTAGAATGCCGCTATTTCTGACAGCTGCAATGCAGCTTGTCTTTCATGCTGGCATTGGAATGTTGTTATCTGTAACAAGTAAATAGCGGGCCGGAGCGTTAGACCTTTCAACCACACACGACGCTACCCTCCCGAGCCAGTGCGTCTGTTTGTCGCAACCTTATCGTTGGTCATAAATCATTTCTGTTTGTGTGCTAAGGACCAGACCGCAGTCTGGAAAAGGCCAAACATAAAATCTTAGAGGCGCCTATGATCCGGCCGGTCCTCGGCACCTGAAGGAAAAACATCGAAATGCCCCTAGCAGGTGCTAGCAATATAAATTCTGACCGAATTTATATAAGCGTTTCCCTATCACTGACTGGTGCGTGAGCAGATGTAGCGCAGGGTGCTGCGGCAGATCTTTTTTCAAACTGCGATAAAATTGGGACGAAGAGGATATTTAAAATATGGAAAAGCACGTTCGATTCGATACTCGAGCTCAAATTCATGTGATGTATGCATGGGATTATGCGTACAGAGCCGCTCGCCGAGGCCGGTGGGAAGAAGTTGCACGTGATCGTGAGCGATTTAGATTAAGAATTGAAAAATGCGGCAAACTGATTGAATCTGTATTGACGGAGAAAAAAATTTAACGGAAAATGGTATACTGATATGCGCCTTCGACGTGTCTCGACCTGTTTCGAGCCCTCCCATTACCTTCGAGAGCGGATGATGCCATCTTGCATGTCTGAACACGCTTGAGCCTGCACAGTGTTTACATATTTTGACAAACCGCCGGAAAATGAGGCTTTGATTTTCATGGAATGCCGCTATGACACGCTTAGTCGCGTTCTTGCTATCAACATGGACGGATATTCTGATGGCGTTCTCGGAGCCAAATATCCGTGGGAATTATCAAGGGGTGATCTTAAGAATATAACGGAGCCTATGATTTTAAAATATTTTAGTCGATCAATTCATATGTTTTATGATCGTTTACCCGAAAATCTTCGTGCAGACGCCGAAATTATGTCATATCTGCCTTGTATGGAACATTGGAATACGCCCCACATCATGACTCATATCGATGGCCCTGCACCCTCTGTACGGAATTGTCAAATGTGTCGCCGCAAAGCGTGGGCGGAGGAAAGTGTGGAAAATCCTATTGGGTCCTAGAATTGAGAGTTGGTGGGGGTCGGTAATTTGGAGGGCCTATATAATATCAAGATGCACGTCTGAACTGCACCAGTTGACATGCAAGACAGGCGACGTGAGCTAAAAGAACGATTGCTCTTGCTTTTAAAAAATATCGAAGAAGTAAAAAATCTTATACGTACGAGGTCTGATCTGAACTTCATTATAAATACATTGAAGAATACATCAATAAGTCGAAATGGATTTCACGAGTATCAACAAGGTGGGAAAAATGGTGGAATTTTTGCCAACAAAAAAATTGGCTGAACTCTCCGTTCAGGCAGATCATCCGATCTCCGACCTGAGAATAGTTGAAACGAAATTCGGGAGGAGGATCGTGGCGGATATCACCAACGATTCCTCTGTATTCCTACCTGCAAGATTCGTGAAAGCGTTCGACGAGAACAAAGAAATATTCAAAGAGATGATTGACGCTGCGCATACAAATCAACTCTATATGAACTACTTCGGTGGGAAATATAACAGCGTAGAATTCAAACGCATCTGACGCCATCAAACCATCAAGCCATCGCGCCTAGTATGGGGTCGTGACTCTACGCGAACGATGGTGGCACTGAAAAAAGTGTTTGAATCCATAAGTGCGCATGGTTGAAAAAGTAAAAAAAAAAAACATTATAGATGACGTGTGGTGCGAAATGTATAAGTTGGAGTGAAACCAAATATGTCAAACAATTTCCTATGGTTTATTTCAATAAAAAACACACATATATTTTTCGATAAAATGTTTTTATTTATTTCAAAAATCCTGCGTTTACACAATGCCTTATGTACCAGCTCCTTAATGATTTCACGTTTGCGTTGGCACATTTATATTTTGAGTCGTGGGGATGACGAGAACATCCTCTGTTGTTTGATATTTTCGATAATATCTGCAATGATGGACAATCGAGAGTTTCCACATCGACAATATGTGCCGACGAATCCGTGAATTGCGCTAACCACGTCCTCTTCTCTAATCCCTTCACGTAGATGGTTCGGGCTTGTTTCAAGATAGCTCGAATTGTTGTTCCAGCAGCTTCGTACGGCGTGTCGCCTGAATTCCATCGTATTCCATGAAAAATTCGTTCCAGCCATGAATTCATCGTTTTGTACTTCGCTGGTAGAGAGTTCCATGGCGTTGGAGGTTTGAAGAAAAACGTCAGGGGCTCGGTGTTGTCAGAGATTTCCACAATTGCTATTTCTTTGAACACAAATTCGTTTATGGGTCTCCTGAAGCCTTGAATATCGACGATAAAGTCCATGGTGCTGATTGAAGAGAGTCGGCTCATCGTTGAAGGTTTTATACTAATTTTTTTACCCCGCCACTTATTGGATTGTACTCAACAATACGATCGTGTAGAATCAAGCAATACGCGGATGTATTGGCAGGAATATTATTTCTTGCTTCAAATTCAAGACGAATGTCAACGGGGCCTGACTTGAGAGAATCGTTCTGCTTCGAACAGTCGATGACGACTAGAGGGGCATACTTTAGAAACTCGGATTTTTTTAGCCACGGCTCCGCTTCCCTGTTGTAATAAGTATTCTGAAAGTTTGCATACATCTCGTATAGTAGGGCGTACTGGTTTTGCTCTATGTTTAGGTTCAAATTTCCATATGGATAGCATTGCAAATTCAAATATAGTTTAACATCGGCGAGATTACAATGATCGAAGTTACTCGCGTTCTTCGTTTTCTTATTTTTCCGATCAGTCTGGAAAGCGAGAATGACATATCGCGGTTTTTCCAGCTGAGTAGAAGTCTTGACGGTCCAAACATGCTTCGAGGTTGCGGGGAGCAGCGTTCTACTTTTTGCAATACAAGTTTGAACTCCTCGTCAGCCGTCTGTACAATAGCATTATCATCAGTCTTCGATCTCGATAGAATCAGCTCATGCTTGGCATTTACGACAATTTTTCGATAATCTTCGGCAAAACCGAGCAGCATACTTAGCGGTATGCATACGTCAAAGTTGCCCGCTGCATCTATGATTTGCATCGTTTCTTCAACATCAAGCCAGCCCGTGTTCTCGAGCATAGATCTCTTACCGGGACTCAGAGATGAATATCCCTTTATTAGACTCGTAAGACCTACATTTTCGTTTCGATCAATTTCAATAGCGTTCAGCTCATATCGTACTTCTTCGAACAAAAAGCAAATAGCATTATTGACGAGGCTTGTGGAGGCAAGCGCTGCACCATCGGCTTTAGTCAGTTTTCCGCATATATGTATAAAACTTTTGTATGGTAGAAGACATAGATCCTGATGTTGGATGGAAATACGTATCTCATCGCTGTTATTGAAAGTTGACGATGCATACGGCTTATGAGCATGAATCTCGCAGTGTATTATAGATTCATCGAAGACGATAGGACTTTGTATATTTACTATTTCCTCCTCCATTTTACACAGCAGATGCAGAAGGCACAGAATAAATAATACCTTATGCGCTTTTTCCGCGCACTGTCAGACCCAAATTCTTTAGAAGTATTACGTTCTGAGGTGTTAGCACTTTGAGTGTCGATCGGCGACTGGTCACGCTCATCCATGACGACTTGATATTATGGCTTCTATTGAAGACTATACCCATGATTTTATATGCAATCGTATGGTTATGACTTCGCCGCGAAAATTTACTAAATCTCCGTCTTGGTCTACTATCCGAAGCTGGATGTTATCTATTGTCTTGCTCGTGATTGGCAGATAAATGACGTGCGATGGAACTTCAATGATTTTATATCCGGATGGTACGAACGGGAAAAACTCGTGAATCGTATGAGCTTTTCGCTCATTAATATAGGCACCGGCGGTAATGCTACACTCTATACGCAAGGCGTTCACTTTGAGAATGGCTACTGGGAGATCAGATGTATGCCTTTTATTGGCTACAAGAATACGCGGTGTGAAACCCAAGAGAGAGCCGATAGAATCATTAGGCATAAAATTTATATCACGATTACACTCGATTTCACTACGTAGAGTATTGTTATTGGGTTTAATCTTAATAGAAATATTCGGCAACTCTGCCTGCACGTACTTCTCAATGTCATCTATTTCATAGCTACCCGTCGGTATAGTCAATATCTTGTCTCCCACATAAATTTTATTATTACCATAGGCTATATTAGGAATAGAATTGAAGGTTAGTAATTCAATGAGCCCTAAAGTGTAATTTTTGTGGGGTGAAAGTTCGATGGGGGGAAAATATTGAGCTTCAAGTGTAGATGACGTCCCAAAAATAGTTAGTGTAAAACTATCATCCATGACGACGGCACATAGTCAACTGATTCTATATTCATCATTATGCACGTTTATATAGAGAATATTTTTCTTTGCCACTCAATTGCTGGCAGAGAAACTTTAGGCATAAGTGCCCACATTCGACTGTACCATACTTCTGATATTCCTTATAATTATAATTCACGCTACCAACACCAAAATATTTCATCAACTCGACTGGAGGCTGAAGATTACCGAAACTATCAAAGTACATGACATTCTCCCCCCTCTTTTTGTATGCAACCCAGTGTGTACCAGGTCCCATATCCTCATCTAAATTGATAATTGCTGATTCGCATTTTGCCGGTCCACTTTTCGGCAATTTATTTCTCATAAAAACTCCGCGAAAGTGTGGAATTTCCATGATTTTCGCATATTTGAGCAGATCAGCATCAGTTAAGGCTTGGGGAGGCAGCGTGACTTTCCGTTTTTTGAACCAAGACCCGTCCCCCTCTTATACGGTTTTAGATGCAGACCTTTACCCAAAGCAGCAGCTTCCATCATCTTATTATGTCTCTTACTCTCATCCAATTCCCGCTTAGCAGCTTCAGCCGCATTTACAGCCTTAGCGATAGAAGCAGCGCCACCTGACAGTGCTCCTGCAGCACTCAGACCGGCAAGTATCGGCAGGAAGAGCGACAAAAACCCCCCAATTTTACGAGGCGCTGATAAAATGCGCAATTTACTTTTAGCCTTCTTGCTACCTTTCCGAGCACCCTTTCGGCCACGGCTTTTCTCATCAACGATTTTATTCTGTCCCATGCCTAATTTTGTTTTTTTCACGCAATGCCCCATGCCTAGTTTAGTTTTGGCCTTCATGATGTTTGCCACGCCCCAAGCACTTGCTCTCTCGGCAATACCCGCGTCTTTGGCGTATACTCGTTTCCAAGCCTGCTCAGCCAGTACTTTATCGGCCAAAGTTCTCGCTTCGAGGCTAGTTTCTTTTGAATATGCAATATCGTGCTGCTTGCAGGCTGCATCCAATGGATTAATACCTCGATCGCCTCGTGCAAGACGTTTAGATAACTTTGTACCAGGTCCGCAATACTGATACCCAGGTGGATGCAACTCGACAGGGAGCTTGTCAATCAGACTATTGACCAAAGCACGACCGATCATATCGGGGACGACTGCTCGACTGGTGAATAATCCCTATAAAACCCTATTTATATTTTTTCCCCTCATTAGTCGTGCTCAGGATGCGGACGGATGAACTGCCTGTAATGAATTTCGATGAATTTATGCGGGGAGGTGAACCACGCGAAAAACGTCATGGCGATTTGTTGCCTAATAGCATTCGGGCAGTATTCTGTGGCCCCTCGAACTGCGGTAAAACGAACGCTTTACTCTCCCTCATAACGCATCCTAATGGTCTGAGATTCGAGAACGTTTACCTTTATTCTAAATCCCTCAATCAGCCAAAATATACATTGCTCGCACGATTACTCGAGCCCGTGAGCGGTGTTGAATATTTTCCATTCAATGAGCACGAACAAGTGGTGACACCAAGCGATGCACACCCCAACTCAATATTTATCTTCGATGACGTGGCATGTGAAAAACAGGACAATATTAGAGCCTTTTTCGCCATGGGACGACACAAAAATGTCGACTGTTTCTATCTTTGCCAGACCTATGCTCGTATTCCTAAACATCTCGTGCGTGACAATACGAATTTTGTGGTTCTATTTAAGCAAGATGAGATGAACCTTGAACATGTGTACAATGATCATGTGAATACTGATATGTCATATACACAGTTTAAAAATATGTGCTCAGAATGCTGGAATTGCGACAAGTATGGATTCATCACGATCGACAAGGATAGTCAAATGAATGAGGGTAGATATAGACGAGGGTTCGATTCTTTTCTCAGTCATAAGTAAGCGTGCATTGGAGACAGTATCATCTCTGACTCGAGGGTAGCAACATGAATAAACTTTTGGAGGAGAAGAAAGACGTATTGCGTCAAATCGTCAAAGCGAGCGATGCAATTCGACGAAAACATCGGATGATAAAAATCGGCAAAGACAATGCTGAACAGGCAATGCAAAATGTCTTTAAGCCAATAGTCACGCCATTGGAAAAATTGGTGATGCGGAAAAACGAGACGCCAGAGATGAAACAGGAACTTAAGGAGGAAGTCAAAGATCGTGTTGAAGAAGAAAGAGAAGAAGAACATATTGAGGATGGCAACCATGAAGTTAAAGATGATCCAATGTTGGAAGATTTGTCTTTCCAGTCTGCGTACGGTGATGAAGAGGGAGAGCAGGAGGAGGATACAGCTGTGAATGTTGATAAATTAGAAAATGAGTATGTAGTATTGCTGCAGACAAATAGAAAATCAGCCTTGGATGTCTCATACGGTGTACGAAATCTCGCTAACAATAAATTAATGATTGGAGATTCTCCAATCTTTTTTGATTCTCAGCATATTCGTGTACGAGATAAAAATTATCCAAAAACTGTTAGATTAGCAGAACTGTTGTTCAAAAAAGTGCCCCGCGTTGAGGATCTGACACCCAACGATTTGAAAAATTATGAGAACATTGTAATTGCCACGAATGCCCATAAGAAATATTATAAAGCAGATGAAGCAATTCGGACGGATAAAAATTTGAAATTCAAGACTTATATCGCGAAAATAGTTGATACGCACACGGGTAAAGGTATGCCAAAGTATAAAGTGGCTAGAAAAGACGCGAGATTCGATTATATTTATTGGGACGATCCCAATGAACTAGTGGACCGCCTACGTTTACTCCTCGCATCTCAAGCAGCCGGAAACTTATCTCACTCGAATGAAATCACATCGATTATCGAAGAATTGCGTGAGGCTCAAATCATTTATTAATACATTCATCATCGCAATTTCGCGCATTCACAAAATGAGTGTCGACGTGTTTGGACGGCAGCTGGATAATAAAAGTGCGCTCAATCGCGGTCCTCCGGGCATTGGATTCAAGATTACAAAAGACGGACATTACGATTTGGAGAACAAGCGACTCTGCAACGTTGGAATTCCCGAAGAGGACGACGATGCTATCAGCTTAAAGGTGCTGAATGCTAAAGCCCGACACGTAACTAAGAACTTACATGAGGAAATAAAAGATAAATGCGACACGTTAAATACCGACTTACGGAATAAAATAGAGAGAATTAGTGCGCAAATAACTGAAGATCTTACAACCAAGATAAAAGAAATTCTCAAAACTCCGAATGCTGGTACGAAAAACCTGCGAGTGTCCATGCTTAGCATGTTTTCCCAGATTGACGCTCGATTAAATATCCTTGAGAAAAAATGAACGAGAAGAAGCGAGCGCTGGTGCAGGAACTACATAAGCCCGCACGCAGAAACTATCCTCGTCGGCATGTGGATATACGAGGCTTGGATGAGACTTGGCAAGCGGACCTTGTTGACATGTCGGCTTACGCGCGGCAAAACGGCAATCATAAATTTCTCCTAACCGTCATCGATGTCTTCTCCAAGTTTGCCTGGGCCGTGCCAATGAGGAGCAAGAACGCTAAAGACACAACGACCGCCATGAGATCTATACTTGCGAAGGGACGCATACCAGAGAACCTACATGTTGATCAAGGCAAAGAGTTTTATAATGCCGATTTTCAAACTCTCATGAAAAAGTATGATATCCATATGTACTCGACATACAGTAATTTGAAAGCATCAATTTGCGAGCGTTTTAATCGTACCTTGAAAAATAAAATGTGCATGCAATTTAGTCTTCGTGGAAGCTACAAGTGGACCGATATTCTCAAAAATTTGATTTCCGAATATAACAATAGTGTACATCGCACAATTGAAATGAAGCCGAAAGACGTGAACTCGGAGAATGAGAAGCAGCTGTTACAACACGTTTTTACGACTCGAGAACCCTTGAAAAAAAGGTCGACGAAATTCCGATGCGGTGACAAAGTGAGGATAAGCAAATTCAAAAATATATTTGCCAAGGGTTATACTCCAAACTGGACAACGGAAATATTTACAATACATCAAGTGAAAAATACGAACCCTGTGACGTTCAGTCTGAAGGACTATCAAGATGAACCCATCGCCGGTGGTTTTTATGAGCAAGAGCTACTCAGAGTTGAAAATCCCGATATTTATCTGATTGAACGAGTATTGAAAACGCGTGGGAATGAAATGTTTGTAAAATGGTTGGGTTTCGACAATGCCCACAATAGTTGGATAAAGAAATCTGATGTATAATAAAATATTTTAACAAATGAACATTATTGATCTTTTCAATCGCCACCTTCTATCCCATCTCTCACAGGATTATTTTGTTGGACAGGATATTAATTGAGAAAAAGTCGGTTTCAATATATCTTTTTTTTTTAATATATTTTTTCCTCCAGCGTATCAATTTTATTAATTCATACACAATGTATTCACAGTTTTCATGCCAATCATAGTTTACCACGCCAGCTTATCGCATTTTTAATTTTATTTATTTATTTTTTAAACTACAAATATTCTTTCGTGTTGCGCTCATAACCCCAAGGTAGAGTATCAGTCGTATGAGCGGAGAGAACTCTTTTATCATCATTCCAGCTTAAAGCGACTTTTCTTTGTCTTACAGTTTGCACTACATGCTTCTTCGACTGAATTAAATTTTGTGTTTTAACAAGATTCTCATGCCGGAAAAGACAATGTTTATAATCATCGAATCTGATTCTTTTTAACGTAGATCCTCGAATACCTTTAGCACGCTTTTTTTCTACGTCATCATCTCGAACCTTGTAAGCGTATGGTTTGGCGCGCAGGCCCACGAATTTTTCCATGATCTGTCCATTATTCTCATCCTTCATTAACCCTAACACCTTTTTATTCGCTAAAGGCATCCCATAAGGATTGTCAAGAGGATAATCGGAGGTATCAAATTTGTTTATGTCGAGCTTCATGACATCATATATATTAGGCACTGTAATATTATATATAAGACTATCAGTGTCGGTGTACATTAATTGAGCTTTTTGCCCAAACTGTTTTTTCATATACTCATAATGGAAATCGTAGATGTAAATTTTTGATAAGTCAAGGATTGAAAACCCTGCATACAATGGCTTATTAAATTTCACCTTTGCTCTGTTGAGCTCGATGATGACCATGTCATCGTCAAATACAGTGCAGCTGTGGAAAGTAGCCCTAGCGATTAGAGCTCGAGCTCCATACCGACCACCCCACTCAGTAACAAGCTTCACTTCTCGATGCTTTCTCACATTCTCCATTGTTTTCCCGAAAACTGCATGATTGAGTAGTTTATACAAGTTTTTATGAAACGCATTGGTAGCTTTTTGTCTCAATCCAGTATTTAAATCAATGTATGGCTTCATCCATGGTTTCTGTTGGAATTTTAAAACTCTATGAATTTTCTTTAATTTCAAGCCCAAGTTGAGACACTGCTGCAAGTTTCGATAATGAATTATATATTTTTCTTTTTCTAATAGCGTTGTCATTAATTTTATATTTTTGGAGGTGGGTGGCCTGTAATGGTGCGGACAAAGTGGTAAGTCTTTATGAGATTCGTGCAGCTCCTTGGGGTATTCTAAATCGACCTCGAATATGTACCCCGTATGAGAATCGACAGGGATATTGTCAATATCCGATTTATCAAAGTTTTCCACCCACTCGAATCCAGCATATGGCAAAGCCTGAACCATAGCTGCACCATAACGATTGTTTACATCGAAATACATTAAGTATGATTCAAGCTTCGATGAGTCAAAATCCTCTCCCATGTATCGATTATTTGCTTTTGCATAGCGATTTGAGCATTGAGCAAGACCTCCTCTGATACCTTTTTCAATAAACAATAGCATATCAACGTCAGTGATGAGTTCGAGTTCAATACCTGTTAACTTAAGCATCGCATCGAAAGCGAGTCCAGGAGCTGTATAATAGTGCAACGGATCTAAATTATATGTCGATAGACAGCTGCGTCGGAAATTTTCGAAAATGTCAGCTAAAAGGAGAACATCGATTTTGAGATATAAATCTGAATATTCTCCTAACGTTGATATTTTGAAAGTTTTCCAGACATTCATGGCGTGAGCGTATGAATCTTCGGAAATTTCCTCATTATTTAGCCTAGAATAAAACTGCTCTTTGGATGGTAGCTCAGTCTCGTCAAGTTTCATCCAACAATCGGTATAATCATATGGGTAAACCCCCTTTCTAGTCAGAAGCTTGAATTCCGTTGCATTATTACAATGCTTACGAGTTATTTGTTTTTCATCGCTTTTCAAGTACGATGCTAATTTTTCAATGCTACACGCCATAAATCTGTATGAATCTGAAAACCTGAACTCTACAAACGTGCCCTGGACTTTTTTCGTGAATTAAATATATTTCTCCTTATTAATTGGCAGAAGATAAACCGCACCTTCGAATGCTACGGCTAATGCTTTAATCAGAAAATGAGCGTCATATCCCGATAAATTATGAAAAATAACCGGCACCGCGTGAGAGTTTTTATAATTTAAATTACATCCAGTGTGTGCGGGCCCGCGATACTTCCCTGTAAAATGGCAATGATCTCGAACTCTCAACTCGTTATTTTCGAAAGGCTTCTCACAAATATGACAAATGGTTACAGATTTAAATGCGCTTTGCTGATCATCGCTGAGATGCTCCATTGGTATGATGTTCGTCAACCGGGTATTCACCAAGCTCGCGATATTCTTCAATTCCTCCATGAATCATCCAATACAATCCAAACCTCGATGAGATTTAAATTCCGAAATGGTATCATCGTACGAGCAGTGGAAGTAGTAGGCGATGGAGTGAGGCACATGCTTTTGGTAGCCCATAGTATTCGTCTCCTCTGCAGGCGCAATCGGCTCCAGGAGACATTCGAGATCGGCATATATCACGAACGGAACATTCTCTTTATGCTTATAGTTTCTAAACCTCATGAATTTCGCATCACCCCCGGGAAAATACACTCTGCACTGGTTCGTGCAGTCGAGGATATGCTTCTGCAGCACGATTTCGCTTTGAAAGTAACAGAGACATCTGTCACACAACCATTTTTTACCATTATGGTTAGAAATCTGCGAGCTCACTAAGCGCGAAATGTTTTTAATCCATGCAAAGTGATGGATAGGACTCGCAAGATCATCTTCATCACAATCATGCCTGTCACTCTCGAGCATGAGAAGGTGAATTGTTGATTTAGGAGATGTTTGTTTACTGATATATATCGGCACTATTACACTGTTTTTTCTCTGATTATCAACACCGTAAATGTTAATTTTAAGGTTATTCATTTTTTTAAAGGTTGGCACTTTTTTTACATTCATTGGAAAATCCAAACCTTTGTACTGTAAAACTTCACTGAAATGTCTGTAAGAGCTTGCTCGATTGCATTTTAGAACTGGCGGAGAAAGTGCAGCAGTGACTGCCCATAAAAAGCAAAATTCGTCATTGCTCTCTATGTTGACTACAGCACGCTTTCGTTGAATATCTTTCGGAACACTAACCTAGGTGCCTCCCCGGAGTGGCACGTATTTATTAAAATTCACAGTTAGGTTCGATACTTCGTGCAGTGACCAACCAGACTCTTTCCCATGAAATTCCTCAATTTTTTTCAACAACTGATCTTTTACATGCTCCTGGAACCACATGTCGATGTTCGTAGAGGGAAGAATTGCCTCATTCCGCGTGTTAAAGAATTTATCCTCCAACGCAGTTTCACCTATTTTTTTAAGTTGAAACTTGCACGCTAATATTACGTTAACCTTTAAATTGCCATAACGCTGGGATGCAGCTTCCAATTTGGTGAGGATCAAGGGTTTAGAATCATCGAGAAAAGCATCGAGATCTTTATGTTGAAGGTTGATGACTATGCCCGTTTGGATTCTTTTTTTAAACGCCGTCTCCATATGCTTCCATCGCACTTTATCAGCTGCTTCAGAACCAGCTCCTCTTTTCTTCAATTTTTCTACCACCGATAATACCGACGCAATTGTCGCTTGAATGCGCATTTTCTCATGCACTGAGGGACATTCGCGCCGAGAAATTTTCGTCAATAGTTTCACGTTTTTTTCCCCCTCCCTAATCCACCTTAGTGCTATTGCTGGTGATGATCTTTTTTGTGAAATTAAATAAGCGTTTTCCATAATGGAAATGAGCTTCTTACACTTATGAGTATCCATATTAGGAGAAAAAATAACCCGAGAAGAAGGAAAGACTGCCCAAATGTTAATATAGGACTAAATGATTGGAGCCAGCAATATATACTCCCACTCCTTCCCGTCATTCTACGGGCCATCAGCATCAGCAAGTATATCAGTTGCACGAGTACATCTTCGTTCGGGTCGTCGTAGAATAAACATAGGGTTCCAGGGGTAGCGTTGCGTGGCCACAAGATTTGACGCAACAGTCTAACTGCTAGACGGCACACAGTGGGGAATTTTCACGAATTCCTGGCCAAAAATAAAAAAAAAAATTTTTCCATACAGGTATAATGGTCACGGGTATTTGTAGAGAACTAATTTCTGCGTAATTTCCCGTTTGACCCAACCTTTTACCTCTCATAGATGCTTAGATATTTCAGTTCAAAGTCGACCTTTGTTGGTGACAGTCGCGAGCGTCGACCGTGCTGTGTTTTGTAGCGCAACTTTGAACGTTTGTATACGGATAGTGGGAAGTGATAATTGATTCAAACAAAATGGATATTCTTCCTCAAGGTATGTAGAACATTTTGCCTATTTTACAATTAAAAAATATTTTTTTTGTCCATGTTTTCGTAGTCTAACGAGAATCCCGAAAAGTGCCTTCGTTCGAAAGTAAATATTGACTTTGCATAGACGTTTAGTATAGAATCCCGCGGAATCCCGCCTTCATTTTTTTTTTTAAATAAAGCTTAGAATATTAGCTTTCGAATGCCGCCTCACCGAGAGTGCGCAAAGGTGCGCGGCCTGGTCCAGAGCAATTTTAGTGCGCGTCCGCGTCATCCGATAAGTCAACCGCGCGCCGCGTGACGTGCCAGGTACTCGGTCAGCCGAACTGGGCTTACCTGGAACTGCAGCTGTGGGTCGACCGGTCGACCCTGACAATAGATTCGAAATATAAATATATATATATACATACATATGTATATGTATATGTAACAGATACTTCAAAGACATTTCCGTGCATGGTTCGGATACTTTAAAGACATTTGGCTGTTTTGAGGACGGTCCTCATAATATTTTCCACATAACGTTTACTTCGAGGACTGGCTTCAAAATCCCCACCATATATGGCATGAGTAGTTTGAGGATTCATACGTACGAACATTACTTTGAGGACAGTCTCCAAAATAACACATATGTAATCTGTAGGTTTTGAAGACACTTCAAACTTAGCCTTTATACACTGGCCTTCATTTCAAAGTAACACAATTATCTATAGGACCCCATGGATACGAATGTAATATTGAAGGTACGCAAAATTTCTTTCAAAGTGTATATTGAATTAATTAAAAAGTTACTGACTGCGTCCTTCAGTGAGCGCTCGGAATATACTACGCTTCCCTCGTTGAGGTCTCGAAGTAACCAGGTTGCCCACATAAATGTACAACCCAGAAGCGTATATTCATGAGCCATCTAAAAGGTCCTCAAAATATACGATACATAAATATCGTGTCTCCTTATGCACGAGTTGATAAACATTGATACGCAATGACTGGGTTTATTTGAGTGTCTTATTTGCCATGTAACGAAAATACGATTAACTTCAAATTGACTATTGCATCTCATATACAAATCAAAATGCTGCCTTCGTGCACATCGTTTATTATATTTTAGTTGCATAATTATTGGAAGTAAATGTTTGCATTGCCCTCAAAGCACCCTTAGAATATACTATCGGTCCCGCGTTGAAACCTCGGAGTAACCATATTATACTTTAATGTATAGCTCTGAAGAGAAGATTTTGAAGTCTCTGGAAGAGTCTTCAAAATATACGATATATAAGAAATCGTGTCTTTCTATGTATCAAATGGTGAACATTGATATATAACGACAGGATTAATTTTAATCCCTTCGCCGTGTGACGAAAATGTGATGAACTTTAACTATGGAACCTCAAATTCGATGGAATATGCTGACTTCTTACACATCGTGAAAGTGAACTTTACCTCGGCCCCGAAAGAGCCCTCGAAATATACTACGCTTGCCTCGTCGAGACCTCGAAGTATAAGCAGGTTCCCCGCATTAATGTACAACCCAGAAGCATAGATTATTAAACCGTCGAAAAGGTCCTCAAAGTATACGATAAATAAATATCGTGTCTTTTTGTGTAACAGTTGGTAAATGTTGATACGTAACGAGTGGATATAAATATTTCAATGTCTTCACCGTGTAAAGAAAATGTGATTATCTTCAAATTGACTATCGCATCTCATACATATGCTGCCTTCGTGCACACCCTTTATTATATTCTCGTTTTATATAATTATTGGGAGTAAACGCATGTGTTTTGCCCACAATAGAGACCTCGATATATAATATGTGTCCCTCGTCGAGACCTCGAAGTACACTCTACACTAAGACCACGATTTAATGGTCAGTGGTGGGACCAGCTCCGCATAGCACCTTGTTTAATAGGGGTTGTGTACGCCCGCCTATACTGTATCCGCGCATCGGCACTCCATGCTAAGGGCCTGATTGCAGAGACCGATTCGCGATTTTCACGTCCTAGAAATGGCGCAACGGTATCTCAATATAGCCGATCAAAGTACAGTACAGGGAGACTAGAGTCTCCCTGGTATAGTATAAATGGTTTTTTTTGTCCATTACCATTTTTTGGCACTGTACACACTATACTAGCAGAGCTTCTGCTTTAAGCCACGAGAAGCGCCAAAACTTTTGGGGATCGCGAACAGCGTCCCCGACTATTTCCTACCACGCGAAAAACGGATCAATAAATACGACAGGGTAGGGACTTTCGGTTGAATCGCGGTCCTAAGTGTAAACAAGTTGTCCACAATGTAGAACCCAGATGCGGAGATTTTAGAACTGGCGGAAGTATCCGTAAAATATGAGATAAATAATGATTCTTGTCTTTCTATGCACCAGTTGATGAACATTGAGTATGTTTAAATGACGCTCTTTTACCGGTGTTCCGAAAACTGGCGTAGTTAGTGCCGGCGTTACGCTCTAATTCTGGCGCTACGAAAACCGGCGTAGTTAAATCAGGCGTTAAAGTGCGTGTAAACGGGTCCTAACACCCGCTTTACCTCGTAAAGCGGGTGTTAGGACCCGTTTACACGCACTTTAACGCCTGATTTAACCACGCCGGTTTTCGTAGCGCCGGAATTAGAGCGTCGAGTAAACGTACTCACACTGTGCGTCTCGACGCTGTAAAGCGGGTGTTAGGTACCGTGTAAACACCTGCTTTATCTGCACCGGTCATAGTAACACCGGAATAAGAGCCTCCGTGTAAACATACTCATTGATTTACAACGCTTGTAGTTATCTTAATTCCTTCGCAATGTAACGAAAATGCGATGAACTTTAAATAAACTATCGTATTTGATCATGATTGAATATGCTTTCTTCTTGCACTTCGTTCATTATATTTCAGTTGTAAAGATATTGGGAGTAAACGTCTGCATTGCCTTCAAAGCGCCCTGAGAATAGACTATCATTCCTTGGTTGAGACCTCAAAGTAACGAACTTATACTTTAATGTATAACTCTGAAGAGAAGATTTTGAAGTCGCTGGAAGAGTCTTCAAAATATACGATATATAATGAATCGTGTCTTTCTATGCATCAAATGGTGAACATTGATAATCAACGACAGGATATATTTCAATCCCTTCGCGGTGTGACGAAAATGCGATGAACTTTAACTATCGAACCTCAAACACGATTGAATATGCTGACTTCTTACGCATCGTGAAAGTGAGCTTTTTCTCGGCCCCAAAAGAGACCTCGAAATATACTACACTTGCCTCGTCGAGACCTCGAAATATACCACGCTTGTCTCGTCGAGACCTCGAAGTAACCAGGTTCCCCGCATTAATGTACAACCCAAAAGCATAGATTATTGAACCGTCGAATAGGTCCTCAAAGTATACGCTAAATGAATATCGTGTCTTTTTGTGTATCAGTTGGTAAATATTGATACGTAACGAGTGGATATATATATTTCAATGTCTTCGCCGTGTAAAGAAAATGTGATTATCTTTAATTTGACTATCGCATCTCATACACGATTGAATATGCTGCCTTCGTGCACATCCTTTATTATATTCTCGTTTTATATAATTATTGGGAGTAAACACATGTGTTGCCCACAAGAGAGACCTTGATATATAATATGTGTCCCTCGTCGAGGCCTCGAAGTACACTCTACACTAAGGCTACGATTTAACGGTCAGTGGCGGGACAAGCTCCGCATAGCACCTTGTTCAATCGGGGTTGCGTACGCCCGCCCGTACTGAATGTACGCATCGGCACTCCGTGCTAAGGGCCTGATTGCAGAGATCTATTCGCGATTTTCACGTCCTAGAGATGGCGCAACGGTATCTCAATATAGCCGATCAAAGTATAGTACAGAGAGACTAGAGTCTCCCTGGTATAGTGTAAAGGGTTTTTTTTGTCCATTATCATTTTTTGGCACTGTACACACTACACTAGCAGAGCTTCTGCTTGAAGCCACGAGAGACGCCAAAACTTTTGGGGATCGCGAATAGCGTCCCCGACTTTTTCCTACCACGCGAAAAACGGATCAATAAATACGACAGAGTGGGGACTTTCGGTTAAATCGCGGTCCTAAGTGTAAACAAGTTGTCCACAATGTAGCACCCAGATGCGAAGATTTTAGAACTGGCGGAAGTATCCGTAAAATATGAGATCAATAATGAGTCTTGTCTTTCTATGCACCAGTTGACGAACATTGAGTATGTTTAAACGACGCTCTTTTACCGGTGTTCCGAAAACCGGCGTAGTTAGTGCAGGCGTTAATGTGCGTCTAGACGCTGTAAAGCGGGTGTTAGGTACCATGTAAACGCCTGTTTCATCTACACCGGTCATAATAACACCGGAATAAGAGGCTCTGTGTAAACATACTCATTGATTTACAACGCTTATATAGTTATATTAATTCCTTCGCAATGTAACGAAAATGCGGTGAACTTTAAATAAACTATCGTATTTGATCATGATTGAATATGCTTTCTTCTTGCACTTCGTTCATTATATTTCAGTTGTAAAGATATTGGAAGTAAACGTCTGCATTGCCTTCAAAGTGCCCTGAGAATAGACTATCATTCCTTGGTTGAGACCTCAAAATAACGAACTTATACTTTAATGTATAACTCTGAAGCGAAGATTTTGAAGTCGCTGGAAGAGTCTTCAAAATATACGATATATAATGAATCGTGTCTTTCTATGCATCAAATGGTGAACATTGATAATCAACGACAGGATATATTTCAATCCCTTCGCGGTGTGACGAAAATGCGATGAACTTTAACTATCGAACCTCAAACACGATTGAATATGCTGACTTCTTACGCATCGTGAAAGTGAGCTTTTTCTCGGCCCCAAAAGAGACCTCGAAATATACTACACTTGCCTCGTCGAGACCTCGAAATATACCACGCTTGTCTCGTCGAGACCTCGAAGTAACCAGGTTCCCCGCATTAATGTACAACCCAGAAGCATAGATTATTAAACCGTCGAATAGGTCCTCAAAGTATACGCTAAATGAATATCGTGTCTTTTTGTGTATCAGTTGGTAAATATTGATACGTAACGAGTGGATATATATATTTCAATGTCTTCGCCGTGTAAAGAAAATGTGATTATCTTTAAATTGACTATCGCATCTCATACACGATTGAATATGCTGCCTTCGTGCACATCCTTTATTATATTCTCGTTTTATATAATTATTGGGAGTAAACACATGTGTTGCCCACAAGAGAGACCTTGATATATAATATGTGTCCCTCGTCGAGGCCTCGAAGTACACTCTACACTAAGGCTACGATTTAACGGTCAGTGGCGGGACAAGCTCCGCA
Organism: Rhorus exstirpatorius; assembly: GCA_963564615.1. NCBI lineage: Eukaryota > Metazoa > Arthropoda > Insecta > Hymenoptera > Ichneumonidae > Rhorus > Rhorus exstirpatorius. The sequence goes on from OY751322.1 coordinate 1,554,570, forward strand.
TAGCACCTTGTTCAATCGGGGTTGCGTACGCCCGCCCATACTGAATGTACGCATCGGCACTCCGTGCTAAGGGCCTGATTGCAGAGATCTATTCGCGATTTTCACGTCCTAGAGATGGCGCAACGGTATCTCAATATAGCCGATCAAAGTATAGTACAGAGAGACTAGAGTCTCCCTGGTATAGTGTAAAGGGTTTTTTTTGTCCATTATCATTTTTTGGCACTGTACACACTACACTAGCAGATCTTCTGCTTGAAGCCACGAGAGACGCCAAAACTTTTGGGGATCGCGAATAGCGTCCCCGACTTTTTCCTACCACGCGAAAAACGGATCAATAAATACGACAGAGTGGGGACTTTCGGTTAAATCGCGGTCCTAAGTGTAAACAAGTTGTCCACAATGTAGCACCCAGATGCGAAGATTTTAGAACTGGCGGAAGTATCCGTAAAATATGAGATCAATAATGAGTCTTGTCTTTCTATGCACCAGTTGACGAACATTGAGTATGTTTAAACGACGCTCTTTTACCGGTGTTCCGAAAACCGGCGTAGTTAGTGCAGGCGTTAATGTGCGTCTAGACGCTGTAAAGCGGGTGTTAGGTACCATGTAAACGCCTGTTTCATCTACACCGGTCATAATAACACCGGAATAAGAGGCTCTGTGTAAACATACTCATTGATTTACAACGCTTATATAGTTATATTAATTCCTTCGCAATGTAACGAAAATGCGGTGAACTTTAAATAAACTATCGTATTTGATCATGATTGAATATGCTTTCTTCTTGCACTTCGTTCATTATATTTCAGTTGTAAAGATATTGGGAGTAAACGTCTGCATTGCCTTCAAAGCGCCCTGAGAATAGACTATCATTCCTTGGTTGAGACCTCAAAGTAACGAACTTATACTTTAATGTATAACTCTGAAGAGAAGATTTTGAAGTCGCTGGAAGAGTCTTCAAAATATACGATATATAATGAATCGTGTCTTTCTATGCATCAAATGGTGAACATTGATAATCAACGACAGGATATATTTCAATCCCTTCGCGGTGTGACGAAAATGCGATGAACTTTAACTATCGAACCTCAAACACGATTGAATATGCTGATTTCTTACACATCGTGAAAGTGAGCTTTTCCTCGGCCCCAAAAGAGACCTCGAAATATACTACGCTTGCCTCGTCGAGACCTCGAAATATACTACGCTTGTCTCGTCGAGACCTCGAAGTAAGCAGGTTCCCCCCATTAATGTACAACCCAGAAGCATAGATTATTAAACTGTCGAAAAAGTCCTCAAAGTGTACGAAAAATAAATATCGTGTCTTTTTGGGTAGCAGTTGGTAAATATTGATACGTAACGAGTGGATATATATATATATATATATATTTCAATGTCTTCGCCGTGTAAAGAAAATGTGATTACCTTTCAATTGAAAATCGCATCTCATACACGATTGAATATGCTGCCTTAGTGCACATCCTTTATTATATTCTAGTTTTATAATTATTGAGAGTAAACGCTTGTGTTGCCCACAAGAGAGACCTCTAGATATAATACGTATCCCTCGTCGAGACCTCGAAGTACCCAATTTATATATAGATGTACATATAACCTAGAAGATTTTTAAGCCGCCGGAAGGATCATTAAAATGCTATAGGATTATTAAAAAATCGTATTTTTGTATGCACCAGTTGGTGTACATTGATACATAATGAATAGATTTATTCTTATTCCTTCGGCATGTAACGAAAATGCGATTAACTTTGAATTAACTATCGCATTTCATACACGATTAACGATGCTGCCGTCTTATACATCGATTGGGTGTAGACGTTTGCGTTGCCCACAAAAGAACCCTTGAAATATACTACGCTTCCCTCGTCGAGACCTCGAAGTAACCAGGTTGTCCCATTAATGTACAATCGAGAAGCGTAGATTTTCAAGCCATCGGAAGGGTCTTCAAAACATACGATCAATAAAAAATATTGTCTCTCTATGACCTATTTTTGTTTTTTTAAATTTGCAAGTGTTTTTTTTCAATTTCGAGCTGTTCCAACCCCCATAACTATAAATTAGCACGGTGGTTAAAAATTTAAAAGCAATTGTTTTTACGTTTTCTCAGCTGGGAGAATCAAACAAGCAAAAAAATTAATGGTGAGGTTCAACCCCCGGCAGGTTGGGCCTGGAACACCCCATATATCTAAATATATACTATACATCGTTCTATATTATAAAGACATATCGCCGCTGCCGCCGCTACTGTTTCAGGAATTGAGCTTATAACGGGTGTTGAGTTTGAAAAGGATGGCCAACCCAAACATAGCTTATAACCTTTCAAAGCTAACAATTATCCACACCCAAAATTGACGTTGGTGTGTGGTTTTTTCCTTTCATTTCAAAAAAGAAAGGAAACAATCTTGATTGACAAAACAATCTTAAGAGCTCTCATTTTCTTGACCCACCTTAATATATATATATAGCCTTAAAATAGCCAGAAGTCTTCAAAACAGACTCCCTATAAACGAACGTGTCCTCAAAGAATGCAACACGAAAAAATGTTGTGTACGGTACTCTTTCAGGACATGTTCCTCTATATGAAGTCTATTTTAAAGCCTCCTCGCTCCTTTGCGGACATATATATAGTATATTTGGACGGTTGAACAAATGAAATTAATTGTTTCATAGTATTTTTCATTGTGTTTTTTGTACCTGTTGCGTTCAAAAAGAGATTACATGACATCTTAGCCAAAATATTCACTCTAAGGTTCGACGTAAACTTTTGTTTCGCCACAAACAATATATATACGTGAAAGGGTTTGACAATGTCTGAATTTTGAAAATTGCGAAGACAGCCCTCTTCTGGAAATGTCAACGTCGATGCGGCTGTAGCAAAAAAAATCGCAGGAGCCACAGCTTGTGTGGCAGCATTTTTCTAATAAACAGGTACAAAGATTTCAATGAACATTCCTATAAAAAAAAATAAGCATTTTTGAAACCATCCTAATACATATATTGTCAAAATATAGCCAGAAGTTTTTGGAACAGACTGTAGATAGACAAAAAGAATACGCAGTACGCAATATTTGTACCTATTGTATTCTTTGAGGACATATTTATGCATAAAGATTCTGTTTTAAAGACTCCTGGTTATTTTGACGGCTATGTACGTGCATTCGTACATATGAGAAATCAACCTTTCAAAGCTGACAATTATTCGCACCCAAAATTGACGTTGGTGTGTGGTTTTGTTCCTTCCATTTTAAAAAAGAAAGGAAACAATCTTGATTGATAAAACAATCTTAAGAGCTGTCATTTTGTTGACCCACCTCGATATATATATATATAGCCTTAAAATATCCAGAAGTCTTTAAAACAGACTCCCTATAAACAAACATGTCCTCAAAGAATGCAACACGAAAAAATGTTGTGTACGGTACTCTTTGAGGACATGTTCCTCTATATGAAGTCTATTTTAAAGCCTCCTCGCTGTTTTGCGGACATATATATAGTATATTCGGACGGTTGAACGAATGAAATTAATTGTTTCATAGTAATTTTCATTGTGGTTTTTGTACCTGTTGCGTTCAAAAAGAGATTACTTGTCATCTTAGCCAAAATATTCATTCTAAGGTTTGACGTAAACTTTTGTTTCACCACAAACAATATATATACGTGGAAGGGTTTGGCAATGTCTGAATTTTGAAATTTGCGAAGGCAGCCATTTTCTTGAAATGTCAACATCGATACGGCTGTAGTAATAAAAAAATCGCAGGAGCCTCAGCTTGTGTGACAGCATTATTTTAATAAACAGGTACAAAGATTTCAATGAACATTCCTATAAAAAAAATTAAGCATTTTTGAAACGATCCTAATACATATATTGTCAAAATATAGCCAGAAGTTGGGTTTAAACGTTTGCGTTGCCCACAAAAGAGCCCTTGACATATACTACGCTTCCCTCGTCGAGACCTCGAAGTAACCAGGTTGCCCCATTAATGTACAATCGAGAAGCGTAGATTTTCAAGCCATCGGAAGGGTCTTCAAAATATACGATCAATAAAAAATAGTGTCTTTCTATGACCTATTTTTGTATTTTTAAATTTGCAAGTTTTTTTTTTTTCAATTTCGAGCTTTTCCAACCCCCATAACTATAAATTGGCATGGTGGTAAAAAATTTAAAAGCAATTGTTTTTACGTTTTCTCAGCTGGGAGAATCAAACAAAAAAAAATTTAATGGTGAGGTTCAGCCCCCGGCTGGTTGGGCCTGGAATACCCCATATATCTAAATATATACTATATGTACATCGTTCTATATTATAAAGATATATCACCGCTGCCGCCGCCACTGTTTCAGGAATTGAGCTTATAACGGGTGTTGAGTTTGAAAAGGATGGCCAACCCAAACATATATGCAACCTATCCCAGCGAGGGCGCATAGCGCCCGAACCATACGAACCCCTAGTATATACATATATGAGTTTTAAAAGTTATGCATTTAACTCGTAATAACTCAAAATATATGGACATGTGCCGATTTTTTTTTCACATATAATATGGCAGGCAGCCGAGTGACCACGGATCAACTGACCACAGCGCCAACTGTACACCACACGGATAGAAAATTTATCAATGTATGCATACATACATTCATAAATTTTCTATCTGTGTGGTGTACAGTTGGCACTGTGGTAAGTTGATCCGTCGTCACTCGGCTGCTTGCCATATAATATATATGCTACAGTTTTACCATACGAAAGTTTTTTTTCGAAAAAAGTACTCTGGAAGTATACTTTATCTCAATTTGCGTGAATCATAATTTCAGCACACTAGCTAATGTTCCCAGCATTGAATGACTCAATTATGAACTCGTATATTTCACCACTAGCACGTAGGGAAAAAAAATTTACCTTGAAAAATGCGTTAGATTTTCCTTCACTTTTGTAATAACTAAGAATTTTAACTGAAGAAGTAGAAAATGCCTTAGCTAACATACATTATTTATTCTGTGTTGAGATTTTCTGTCACTTGCATGGTTATGAATTTCCAATTAATTACAGTAGTATCTAAACTTTTTTGCATTTATTGGAATATTGTCTTTAATTTTCATGCGTTATATAGCCTTGTAATTAACAAGTAAAGAATAGAATATACAAATTAATCGAAATTTGTATTATTCTTGTCTATTTTATGAACAAATTGAAAATAAATTGTACGAACAGTCCATAATTATTATCGTTACTTTGGTCGAGTATAAGTATTCCTGTTATTTGTATCCGATATTGCAATATATGGCTGTCTTGCATCTGCTCTTTTCCAAAATTCTTGGTTTGATGATACATCATTAAACCAAGATTAACCATATCATAGCAGCATCCAAACCAAGAATTTTGTTATACTCACCAATACTTATTCCAGCCTCTGCAGTACGTGTCTCTAGACACGTTCCGCAGTGGCAAACGTTGAAATACGTACCATAGTAGCTGGAAAAAGTATCGATAAGCGTAAGAAAACTTTTGGTTTCATGCTATATATCACTATAACAAGAATTATGTTATACTGAATAATACTTTTTACAGCCACTGCGGTATCTGTCTCGCGATACGCACCGTCTCGGTTGGAACAAGCAGTGGCTGCAAAAAGTATCGATGAGCATTAAGAAATTCTCGATTTGATAATATTTGTCATGGCAGCATTTAAATCGAGATTTTTTTTTATGCTCACCGATACTTTTTCCAGTCACTGCGATACGTGTCTGGAGACACATACCGCCTTGGCCGGAATTGGCCGGATGGCTGGAAAAAGCAGAGACCGGAAAACGTAGCAGTGAGCGTAATAAAATTCTTGGTTTCGTGATATATATTATCTCACCAAGAATTATGTTATGCTTAACGACACTTTTTTCAGCGACTACGGTATGTGTCTCGACACACATACCGTCTCAGCTAGAAAAAGTAGTGGCTGGAAAAAGTAACGGTGAGCATAACGAAATTCTTGGTTTGATGATGTATATCATGGTAGTATCCAAACTAAGAATTTTGTTACACCCACCGATACTCTTTTCAGTCACTGCGATATGTGTCTCAAGAAATGTACCGTCTCGGCCCGAATAAGCCGTGGCTGGAAAAAGTGTTAGTGACCATAAGAAAATTCTGTTTTATAATGTATATCATCATACCATGAATTATTTTATGCTTAACAATACTTTTTCCAGCGACGGCAGTATGTGTCTGGCGAGACATACCATCTTGGCTATAAAAAAAGCAGTGGTTGGAAAAGGTATCGGTGAGCATAACAAAATTCTCGGTTTGATGATGTATTATATCATGGCAGCATCTGAACCAAGTATTTTTTTATGCTCACCGATACTTTTTATAGTCACTGTAGTACCCGTCTCAAGACACGTACCGTCACAGCTGGAATAAGCAGTGGCTAGGAACAGTTTCAGTGAGCATAACAAAATTATTCGTTTCATAATATCATCATGCAAGAATTATTTTATGCTCAACGGTACTTTTCCAGCCAGTGCGGTATGTGTTTCAAGACAAGTATTGTCTCGGCTGGAAAAGGCAGTGACTGAAAAAAGTATCGATGAGCATACAAACATTCTCGATTTGATGATCATGGCAGAATCCAAACTAACAATTTTGTTATGCGCACCGATACTTTTTCCAGTCACTGTAGTACGTGTTTCGAGATACGTACAGTCTCGGCTCGAAAAAGCAGTGAGTGGAAAAAGTATCGGTGAGGATAACGAAATTCTTGGTTCAATGATATATACCATAAAAACAAGAATTTTTTAAATGTATAGATGCAATGATAGCTGCTGCGATATCGGATACATAAGAAAAATATTCCTACTAAACCATTTTAATATACTCTTAAAGTAACAATAATGATTATCGACTATTTGTACAATTTATTCGTAATTTTTTCATAGAATAAACAATCACAATAATAAAAATTTCGAACAATTTGTATTACTCTTTGTATGATTTTTTTTTTTTTTTAATTTATTATTATTCTTTATTACCCCAAAAATGCAATATAATTGAAACTATTCGGCAATAATCACCATTCTTGTTCTTCTTATGTTTGGGATTGGCTCTGGGCAGCGCACGATTACCAAAGACTAGTAGAGATATTGCTTACGCAGGTGCTCGAGGGGGTTTCGACTGGCCGAGGTAGTGGGAGTAGTTCACGTAGACATTGACTCGGGCGGTGTGGCAGATTCTGAGTCAGCTGTGTGCACATTGGCCTCCCGGGTAATGCAGGTTGACTGACTGAGCGTGGCTCGATACCATGTGCACGCCACGCTCAGTCAACCTGCATTACCCGGGAGGCAAATGTGCACAAAGCTGACTCAGAATCTGCCACACCGCCCGAGTCAATGTCCACGCGAACTACCCCCACCACGACGGACCCCCCTGACGAGCTATACACCCGCAGGGCGAGCGTGAGCAATATAGAGTACGTTTACACGACGCTCTTATTCCGGTATTACGAAAACCGGCGTAGTTAAATCAGGCGTTAAAGTGCGTGTAAACGGGTCCTAACACCCGCTTTACGAGGTAAAGCGGGTGTTAGGTACCGTGTAAACGCCTGGTTTAACTAAACCGGATTTCGTAATACCGGATTTAGAGCGTCGTGTAAACGTACTCATAGGCCCGATTGCACCGCTTGCACTTAACTTTAAGTGCAGCAATGCTATCGGGCGTTAACACGCAACTTAAAATTTTAAGTCTCACTTAAAGCTTAAGTGCAAGCGGTGCAATCGGGCCATAGTCTCTCTCAGCACTCGGTCTCCCCCCACTAGTCAACCGGTTTCGCGCACTCGGCCGTTTTTGCCCACATTAAGGCGATGTATCACACCCTCCAACCACCTCGAAAACGCGAATTCTACTTTCTCCGAGATGATACAAGCGATCAGGATGAAATAAAGTTAGCCACTGCGGTATGTTGGCAAAAAGTGGCTAACTTTTTTTTATTGCAATCAGTTGCGTCGTTTGGGAGAAAGTACCTTTAGGGATTTTCAGCTATCTCTCTCGCACTCACGTGTCACGTGGTACATGTGATACAGCGCCTTAACGACAGTGTTTCACCCACTTAAACGCATTTTACCGAAAAACCGAAATAGAGGTTTTGTTGCTGATTACGTCTAGTTTCGAAAACCGTTTTTCAAATTTAAATCGCATGACCTCAGGAGCATGAGGCCCTTCGCGAAAATAGCGCAAAAAAAATTCAAATGGCTATTGTGCAAAAACTATCAATCTGACCGAGTCCAGGTTTTGCACACATAAAGAACATGTGAATATCTATTACTATGCCAAGTTTCAGCTCTCAATATTGAATAATGGCGGAGTTATGAATTTTTTCACGGAAACGCCAAATTTTCTGGGTTTTCCTGTTTTCCTCCGGTTCTAATTGTCCGATCGAGTCAATCGACCCCGCATTCTCTTCGTAATTCAATTCTCTACAATTACCTCATTGGCATTATTGAGATTACGTTGATAGTTTTTGTTTTATACGCTAAAAACAAAAAAAAGGGCGATTTTTTCATGAAATTTGTTACTAAAAAATAAATGAAAGCGAGTCTCGAGTCGAAAACTATGAAATTTTCATCTACTAACTGTCTTACACATAGCTGCACAGTCGGTTTTCAGGTTAGTCTTCAAGTCTTCACGTATGTAAAAATGCTATAATGCTTGGCCTATACTAGCGCCAGCGCACGTTCCAGTATTCGCGATTTTCACGTCCTAGAGATGGCGCAACGGTATCTCAATATGGCCGATCAAAGCTGACAGTACTGTCAGTACTAGAAAATCTATAGTGCAAGTCACGTATAATGTACATTTTCTAGTACTGACAGTACTGTCAGCCAATTTCGAACACGGCCTTGGGCCGTGTTCGGAAACTAGCAGAGCTTCTGCTTTGAGCCACGAGAGGCGCCAAAACTTTTGGGGATCGCTAATTGAGAACGCCCACCTCGTCCTAGCATTCTTATTGGCTGACTAAACGCCGCGACCAATAAGATTGCTAGGACGAAGTGAGCGCTCTCACGTGAAAGATCCGTAATAAATCCCCTGTTTTCGGTGTAATCCGAGATCCGGGAGCTAGTAGTCATCATTATTCCCGCCCTTTATCGTTACGCATTGTCGCAATATCTTTGTTCATGACCACGTTGGTCACTTCTACACGAACATTCGAGTCTTTGCCCGTTTCTTTTGTTTCGAACACCCACGTGGCTTTTATGTGAAAAATTAAAATGTTCGCCTTGGTGGTATTTACAGATATAATATTTTATATCTGTAAGCCATGCCACATCAGTGCTTCGAAAAAAAATGGCCCTGCTTCCGTAAAATATACGGATAAGAAGAAATACGCAGCACGCATATTAGCCTTACACGGTAAGTGAAATCATATTCTGCCGAGGTGCCAGGGTAGCTTTCTTTATGTCGTAGATACATAACGGATGCATAACGCTGCATCCACGACTCAACATTGCCTGAAATAATTGCAATATAATTGATACTATCCTGCAATAACCACCATTCTTGTTCTATATAGAGAATTATGCAGTTCTCAAAAATATCAAGACAAATTTAGAAGGCAACGGGAAGGATGTAAATCTTGGCAGTCTGAAGTACACGCAACAGGAGCTATTGTATGCTGAGATCTTGCAAAGCAATGCAAAGCATCAAGGTAAACTTAAATTCAATTTTGTCATCCTTGAAATTTTTTTTTTTGTCCTACCTTCACGAAAGTTGCCTTTTCATGCATGTGAAATCGACGCAAAGTCGCCTTTTCCCGCCTGCAAACGAATAAGCGGATGCAAAATACTGGTGGGTGTAAAGTGTGTGGTAAGCAGGTGCAAAAATGGCAGGCAGCCGAGTGACCAGGAGCCAACTGGCCACAGCGTCAACTGTACACCACACGGATAGCAAATTTATGTATGTATGCATACATACATTCATAAATTTGCTATCCGTGTGGTGCACAGTTGACGCTAATAGCAAATTTATATATGTATGCATACATACATTCATAAATTTGCTATACGTGTGGTGCACAGTTGACGCTGTGGTCAGTTGGCTCGTGGTCACTCGGCTGCCTGCCGCAAAAACGAACTTTGCGCCTGCTTACCATACACACTTTGCGCCCACCAGCATTATGCGTCCGCTTATTCGTTTGCCAGCAGGAAAAGTCCACTTTGTGCCAATTTTGGATGAACTCAAAGGCAAACTTTCGATGCATGTTATGAACAAAAATACCGTGTGCATCATGGGCAGAAAGCAATTGACGTTGATGCGAGTTTCAGTTTAGGCCGTGGGTACCCGAAGCACCCGAGGGGTGTGGAGGGTCGGAGAGCACTTGCGTCAATTTCTCGTTTTCCGCCCTAGATACACAATATACTATAGTTTATAAATTGAAGTTCATGATCCTTAAAGTTACTTTTATAAACAAATCTGGACGCCCCCATGGAAATTTATGCAGGTGAAATATATGCAGAAAATATATGTGACATAAAGAAGATTTTGCGCCGAAAATATATGTTGTATATTTTCCATACATGACATATATTTCACATATATTTCACATGTAAAAATAGTGGGCATATTCGTTGAAATGCGACAGCTCGGCGCCCGGTAGATAGGCAACCGGAGATACAATTTCGTTCGTGAGTTGGCAACGCTAACTGACGCGGAAAGATCACCCAACCCGAAACTTTCAAAATAAAATGGCATAACCTCATTATTGGGAAGTGTTGAAAAGTGTTGGAACTTCGTAAAGATGAGTTGACAGTGAAATTCATTTTTAATAATTATTGATAAATATCATAATAATTTATTGATTTATTGAGGTCTCAGTCTTGAGTCTCGATGCTTGGAATCCTTGCCTCAAGTTTCAACCTAAGACGGAGCCTTCGGTCTCCGTCTTGGGTTTTGGCGGTAGAGATCCTCGCCTCAAGATTCAACGTATAGCCATCGTTCTCCGTCTTGAGTCTTGATGCAAGACGGAGACCGAAGGCTCTCGGCTGAAACTTGAGGCGAGGATCTCTACCGCCAAAACCCAAGAAGGAGACCGAAGGCTCTCGGCTGAAACTTGAGGCGAGGATCTCTACCGCCAAAACCCAAGAAGGAGACCGAAGGCTCCGTCTTGGGTTGAAACTTGAGGCGAGGATTCCAAGCATCGAGACTCAAGACTGAGACCTCAATAAATCAATAAATTATGATGATATTTATCAATAATTATTAAAAATAAATTTCACTGTCAACTCATCTTTACGAAAGATATTTGATTTTACAAATTGCATTTCCAATACTTTTCAACATTTCCTAATAATGAGGTTCCTGATAATGAGGTCATCTTTCCGCGTCCGTCAGTGTTGTCAACTCACGAACGAAATTGTATCTCCGGGCGCCGAGCTGTCGCATTTCCACGAATATGCCCGAAAAATATATTATTTTTATATATTAATATATAAATATAATATATTATTTTTATAGGCGTGAAATATATGCGAAATACATGTGAAATATAAAAGTACATGTCACATGTATGTTGTATGTATCTAACGTATATTTTTCGCACCAAAATCTTCTATATGTCATATATATTTTCTGCATATATTTCACCCTCATAAATTTCCATGGAGGCGACCCGGTTTGATTGAATATTCTTTTGAATTAAATATTTGGTTATTGACATTGATTTATTCAGGGGCTGATTACATACATAAATAATATACAATTATAAACATGTATAGCACATTGCTCACTCGCCTAGACGTTAATGCGCCTGTTTGCGAGCCTGAAAATGACAGATGAGGGATTACAGAATATAACATATAGAGAATATAAAATTAACTAGCCTAAATAAAATACATAAAAAAAATAAGAAACGAACAAAAAACTAACATACTAAAACACAATCCTAGATTAAAATAATCAAATAGATCAACCATGCCAAATATAATATTAAGTCAAATGATAGGCAAATATTCTACAATTCGCTGCTTAAGTTTAAATTTTGCACCCTTGAAATTTAGATCCCGCAATTTTAATGCTTTTGGGTTTGTTCAGATATTTAAAAAAAATTATATACTACTTGCTCATGATTTTTGTTTGTTTTTTTTTTTCTAAGGTCTACAATGTTTTTTGCTCCAAAGAATTTTAACACTTGAATCCTTGATAGAAACTCTTATCGATGGAAAACAAATGTATGAACTAAAATCCCTGCTAACACAGAACGTTTTTATAACGTTCTGTGTTAGCAGGGATATTGATAGCACGATAGCATTCTGTTTACTGCGCACAGAGCAAAATAGTATCGATATTGGGAACTCACAAATCTCACCCTCACCTCTGGTGCTTTATTATAAGAACTAAATCATAAATAAAGATCAAGAAGACATAGTCGATATTTGGTGCGAGGGCATCAGATTTTCAGCACACGCAGAATATGAATAATCGTTTTATTTATGTCGTGTAAACACAAGCGACGTGACTTTCAATTTCATAACTTATGAAATATGAACAATAATTTTAAATGAAACATTTTTCATGCGATAGCTTGATATTTTTAAGTAAAAGCCGAAAAGTGACGGAAATTTTTTAAAAGATTTTGAGGTTAAACATGGGATGTCATGCAGGGTCATTGTATCCTTATGGCGATAATCACTTGATCCGTATCAAATTTGCGCAGTGGATTCTATCCACGCATAATCCTTAACGGTAATAAATCCCAGTCAAATCTTACCACAAAAAACCGCATTTTGCCGAAAAATATGTGATAATGTTTACAACTGTTCCCTATGCTGCCTCATGCTAACTAGAGCTGGCTACTGGCAACAAACTGTACATGAGAGACCATATTGGATAAGCCCCGCCTTCGTGTTGATTCCCAATTGCATTTTATGATTTTTTTTCTCATTGATGATAGGTTTTGTTAAAGAATGGGATAGTAAAAGTTCTTTGGACAAATGATCTGACAAGGAGCATATCGGGCCTCTGGGTCAAATTGTACTTAAACTTGCAGGTGTGTTTCCGTAGCCCTAGAAATAAAACCTCTTATGCACAGTTCTATTTAGTAGGCCTTTTCGTCGCTCACTTCATTACACAAAAAATCATTCTTAAGAAATTTATCAGTCTTCGCTACTGCTCTGGACTAATCCAGCCAACTTGGATATGTTATTGAAACCTTATTGGCCGACCATAAGAATGAATATTCCACGCATTAATTCACCATATTAAACATTGGTCGTTGTAGCTAGACCGATACACACCATGCACAAGCGAAGGAAAGTGAAGCGAAGCAAACCGAAGCGAAGATTTATATTACATATCATCTTATGGAAACATGCATAGCATTTGCAAGCATGTGAATGCAAATACTATGCGTATTCCCATAAGGCGATATGTAATATAAATCTTCGCTTTGGTTTTTTTTGCTTCACTTTTCTTCGCTTGTGCATAGTGTGTATCGGTCTAGCTGCTGCGAACAACGTTGAACATGCTTAATTAACGAGTGGAATTCTAATTTTTATGGTCGGCCGACAAAGTTTCAATAACATTTCAAAATTCGCTAGATTAGTACAGAGCAGTAGCGAAGGACCGATAAATTGCTCAAAAATGGAATTATTTTATGCAATGAAGCGAGCCACGAAAGGTCTATTAGATAGAACTATGCATAAGACGCTTTATTTCTAGGGCTAATGAAACACAAACCGGCAAGTTTCAGCAGAATCCATGACCCGGGGGCCCGGTACTCTTCTTGTTAGATTTTGTAAAATGTGATTTTTTATTTAAAAATATACCTTCTGAAAGATTTAATCAAACCATATCTCGAATTAAGCGTATTAACGAATTAATTAATTACGTTTTTATGCAAAGCATTTCCAATGCTTAAACTTCCATTTAACGGTGGTGTATGCTAATTTGGTAACATTTTCCGAAGGATTCCGATTTTATGGAATTTCAATATTTTTTAAAAATCTAAACAAAGATTCAAGTGCAGAAAATCTCAGATAGTGTAAATGATTGGATTGGGGAAAATAATAGAAATTTGAATTTACACATTGCTTCCTCTTTATACTTATCTGTAATTGCAGATTCTCTTATATCAGAAAGCCAATTTTCAGAAATGTGCTTGCTCATGAAGGATAAATAGGGAAAAGTATAACGAGAAAGAAATGCGAATATTTCAACTTCTTTTTTTTCTTCTTTGATGCTGATTTTCCTTTAGTTTGCAATTTTATCTCTGAATAGAGTAATTCAAATTGAACGACACTATCATGTGAAAATATGTTGTCCATAGACTATGCAAAAGTATATTTCGACCCAAGCATCGTACCGTCGCAGTCTGATTTGAATTCGAAGAATTTCGTGTTTTCTTTGCGAGTGGACGACCATCCTGGCTTTTTCGGTAAGATGAATTGTTAACTATGCGCTGAAAAACGAATCTAAATCGAAAAAAATACATTGTACAAATTTTCGTTTTACTATTTTATTTCGAAGATACTCAATCGGCTTTCGTAGAAGCTATTATAACCGTAATGCACGATGTGAGAATCAGCGAGCTCTACGACTCACAAAACGGTATAAGCTTTTCGAGCATGAAAGTTATTGTACAATCATTATAACGTCCATGCATGATCCAATATTAATATTCTCTGATCCCTTGTTTGAAGATGTTTCTGCTTACGACGCCAGTACGGGTGATGCCAATACGACGAACATGACTATACCAGGTCAGAACTCCATGGACGCAATCAAAATTCCAAAGGAAATTTCTGTCGACGTACATGACACCAGGTACACAATACATATCTATAGTACAATGATGTACAAACACTCATGCCGCCATTTGCCATAACACACCGAGAAATTCCTCTATCCTTACGGGTCCTCATAGGCATTCATATTCATTCTCAAGCATTATTAGTCTAGTCGAGATAGGTCTTAAAATCGGTTTATCTGTAAATAATTTGAAGAAGTAATTTTATTTTCTTATACTTACAAGGAGAGTAGTATCAGGCCTCCCGGATCATGGATTCTGCTCAAACTTGCAGATGTATTTCGTTAGCCCTAAGAATCAAGCCTCTCATCCATAGTTCCATCACATAGGCCTTTTGTCGCTCGCTTCATGAAATAAAATACCATTTTTAATCAATTTATCAGTTTTTCGCTACCGCTCTGTACTGATCCAGTCAGCTTGGATACGTTATTGAAATTTTGTCAGCCGATCATAAAAATGAATATTCCACGTGTTAATTTAGCGTATTCAATGATGGTCGCTGCCGCTAGCCTGATATTATGCAATTGAGCTACGCGCAAGCAAAGAAAAGCGAAGCGATGCAAATCGAAGCAAAGATTTATATTACAATTTGTCTTGTGAAAATATTCATAGTATTTCCAAGCACGAATACCATGCGTATTCCCATGAAACGAATTGTAATATAAATCTTCGCTTCGATTTGCATCGCTTCCCTTTCCTTCGCTTGCATGTAGCGTGTATCGGCCTAGCGACAGCGATCAACATTGAATACGCTAAATTAATACGTGGAGTATTCATTTTTATGATCCGCTGACAAAGTTTCAATAACATATCCAAGTTGACTGGATTAGTACAGAGCTGCAGCGAAGGACCGAAAAATTGGTTAAAAATGGTATTTTAAGTCATGAAGCGAATGACAAAAGGCCTATGGGATGGAACTACAGATAAGAGGCTTGATTCTTAGGGCTAACGAAATACATCTGCAAGTTTGAGCAGAATCCATGACCCGGAGGCTTGATAATCTCCTTGTTAGTAGGGGGTAGTTGGTAGTGTAAATCTCGATTTTCGGGAAAATCCCCTTATTGCGTTCGCCGTCATCTTGATTCAAAGAGTGATTCTTTTGTTTTCCAAATAATTCGCTTATTTTCAACTTTATAATGAAAATGATTGAAACCAAAATGATGGGAAATTCAATTCCCCACAAGTTCAGTTCTCATCATTTTAACTCTATATTGACAGGGTTAGACTGCAAATAAGGGTCAAGGCGTTTTTTTTTTCAATTATCTCGTTTATTATCAAGTTTATCTTAAAAATGCTAAGCAATAATCAGGTGGGGAATTTAATTGTTTGCAACCTTGATTCCCATCATTTTCACCCTACGATCGATATTTTCAGACTTAAACTGAATTTGGGGGTTGATAATTTTTTATTTTCAAGTATTTCGTTTATTATCAAGTTTATCGTAAAAATGCTAAGAAATAATCGGGTAGGGAATTTTATTTCCTACAACTTTGGTTATGACTATTTTTATCCTACGATCTATATTTACAGACTAGCTTAATTTAGGGGTTGAAATTTTTTAATTTCCCAATTATCTCGTTATTATCAAGTTCATCGCAAAATCGCTAATAAATAATGAGGAAGGGAATTTTATTTCCTGTAACTTTGATAATTACCATTTTCAGAGTTAAAACTACCTTAGTTAGAATCAGAGTTGGAATTACCTAAGTTAGAACAGAGTTAGACTTACCTTAGATTGTGCATATGTATTGAATTTCCCCTACCTTAATTCTAATTCTGAAAATATGCATTGTAGGGCAAACATGGTAATAACCAATGTTGCAGGAATAAAATTCCCCACCTGATTATCCAATAGGATTTTTACGATAAACTTGATAATAAACGAGAGAATTGAAAAAAAAAACCGCTTAAACCTCTATTTGCAGTCCAACTGTAAATATCGATCCTAGCGTTAAGCTGATGAATACTAAACTTGTGGGGAATTGAATTTCCAAGAACTTTGGTTTATATCATTTTCATTCTAAATTTTAAAATAAGCAAGTAATTTTTAAAACAAATTAATCACTCTTTAAATCAAAATGGCGGCAAACGCAATGATGGGATTTTCCCGAAAATCGAGATTTACACTACCAACCACCTCTCTCTAAGTACAAAAAAAGAAAATCGCTTCCTCCAATTTTTCCCAGATGAAATCTTATTTCGACTGGACTATATGACAAGACACATAGATATAGTTAAATGCCATCATAAGTACAAAGATTCCTATGGATACTCACGCAGTGAAAAGACATAAAGTTCTATAGTTTTCCTCAGAGACATGATTACTCGTGACTACTTGTATATCTTCACATTAACCGACCTAAATTCATTCCATCAAAGAGGTCAAGGTGGTTCTTGCAATTCAACTAAATCTAGACAGACTGGTAAATACATGATGAAAGGAAAAACCCCTAGAAGATGCCTGAAAAGTTTTACAATCTTCAACCGCTTGGTTCCTAGCGTGTGAAGCAACCGTCCTAAGCAACCGGGCAGACAACCGGTTGCTTTGTGCAAAAAAGCAACTGCAGAAGTATGCAGTTGCTTGCGGTTGATAGTTTATGGTGGTTCCTCATGCAGTTGCTGGTGGTTTTTTTTTCGACATTTTTAGACTCTACGGACAGAAAAGTTATGCAAAGTAAGAAATAAAAATCCCAGTTCCCTGTTGAGCTTAAATTTAATAGAGAACTGGGATTTTTTTCTCTATGGACTCTACAGACAAAAAAGATTATTTTTTAGACTACAGACAAAAAAGTTTTGCGAAATAATAAATAAGCGTACGTTTCTGCTTATTCCCCGTCGCCAGTTGCACAAGAACTACCTTAACATGTCTTCATTCAAGTCACATTGAAAATCCCACATAGGGTCGCATTGCTTGAAAAACATACTATAACTAATACAAATGCTAACTGGCACTAAATATTCAGACTCACTTACAGTCCCTCCATAGCAGAGAAATAAATCGAAAAATATATCTGACGAATCGAATTGTCTGTCGTTTACGTATCAGAAACATTTCTTCAAAATGCTTTGAATACCTCTGATACATATTTATTTGCATATATTATGTATGTATTCTAAAATTTATCAAAAATATGAAATTGTATGTTTAAACATATTCCGTATATTTAAGATTCATACTTAATACCTTACCTATGCTTCCTATTCGTTGGGGCCACTTAAACTCAAATACACACTCATAGTAGCGCGGAACATAGCTATTGCAGCGTCTTTCATAGTAAAAAAAATTACGTGTTCTCAGCCATTAATATTCAGACTGAACATTGCAATTTTTACACGCTTAGCACAACGAACGTTCTAAGTTTTCTGGATGACACCGAGTTCAAGAATATTCTGATAAACGAAACAGGCAAAAGCGAGCAGTGCAGTTTTGGCCAAACATTTACGATCGTTAATACCGATCATGAAAATTTTGATACCGAGAACTCATTGGTTGAGAAAAGGTTGAGCGCAATTAATGTTGATTTGCAAAACTCACCTCAAAAATTTCGGGGAAAACCAACGATTATTCACGATGAAGTTTTGGCTGAACCAATTCTTCAAGTATACAGAGGCTCGCCGTCTGCCGGTGAGTACGATAATATTTAATCACGATATCTTCTGTACTTTATATTAAAAATTGAAATTATATTTTTTGTTTAGAGTTACGTACAAGTGCCGCCCCTGATTTGGAAACGACACAAGTGGACGATATCCCGTCTCGGTACGTTATGAAATTACGCCACTCTCAGGCGGTCGTAATGGCATCACATTTAAGGAATTTTTTGTTGATGTAATTATGGAATTAATTATTTTCTCTTTATTACTTCTGTCCAAGGCAATTATCGATAAACATATTGTATGAATATTGTAAACAAATATGGGAAAATGGCTGAGTAATTCCTTGTCCCGTAAAAAAGATTCGTTGTCCCGTTGTCTCTTTTAAAAGTAGTATATTCAAAATCTACAAAACTACTTATCCGATTTACGTCAAATTTTCTACTCATATATTTTTAACGACGTTATCTCAAGTTTAGCGTATGATTTTTTTAATGCGATCATTTATTTTCTTAATACCTATGTAACACTTGAAATAATGTCATTGAAAATATGTGTACTAAATTGGAAGTAAATCGGACAAACAATTTTTAAAATTTTTGATACACTGCTTTTGAAAATGATAATAGCAGGACAACGCTTAACCCGGTCATTTTTCAATATTTTTGTACAACATTTATTAGATCGGTTAAAAAAAGAATTCCATTTAAAAAATGTGTATTTAAAAAAAATTTGAAATGCACATATCGTCAGTCTCTTCCACACATTTGTTGCTTGTTACTGAACAAAAGTTTTTGTAAAACTTGAGCCGAATGCAATTATTTTAAATCGATTGCAATTATTTAATCGGGTTTCAGTTATGATTTTTTTGACCACCTCGTGCTTGTTGTTGCTGCTTAAATATAAGCCTTTTTTTGAAGATTTTTTTTTTTCAACTGGACGGAGCTCAAGTTTACAAAAACTTTCGTTCAGTCCGAAAACACAAACATACCAAAGGTTTTCCGGATATGTGTATTTTGAATATATACGGGGCATTCCACGCCAAATCGACCACCATGGCACCCGACCCCTTTCCATTTCGCTGAAACTTTTATCTGTTTCCACCCCACTAAAGATGTTTCTCAGAACTTTTTCGAATTTTTTTGCCCACCAAAAAAAAGTTATAAATTTAAAAACATTGGCTTTTTTTTTAAATAAGCTATAACTTTTTCAAAAAATGACTAATGGAACATTTTTTTTCAAAATTTTTGTTTTTAAATTTACTTTCCGAAAAAAAATAGAAAAAAATTATTCAAAGTTATCTTAATCTCTTTTTTTTTGGATTTTTAGGAAAAACCGAAAGTTTTCGATAGTTACCATTTTTGATTTTTTTTTTTTTTTTTTTTCAAAAACTGACATTTGTTACACATTCTCAAATTTTTTCAGAGTGGTGTTCTTCCGATTTCTATTTAAAAAAAAAAATCAACTAAGCTTATTTCTTATAACACTATTCTAGAAATTTATAAGGATATTCAAAGGACCGTAGAGTTTAGAAGAAAAAAAAAATACACAAAAAAAAGTAGTAATCATCGAAAAAAATTTGATTTTTTTCGAAAAAATAAGAAAAAAAAATGGAAGATCATTCTGAATCATTTTTTTCTATTTTTTTTTTCTGAAAACTACATTCCAAAACAAAAAGAATGAAAAAAAGTTGATTGTTGATCAATTTTCGGATAAACAGTGAACTTTTGACTAAGCCGGTCTAATATTTCTACAATATGTTTATTAATATATGTCATGAACGTATGTTATGAAAAACGAAAATCTATTCCGTGGTTTCGTAAAAAAATTTCGTTTAATTTGATGCCATTTCGAGGGCCTTGAAATGGCGAGTTCCATTGTAACAACTCAATAATATAGTATGCAATTCTTATTCGCAGACATTACTTGGTAACACCAAGCCACTCCATAGCCTTACAACCACACGGTTGCATTAGGGTGGTTCATTTTTAACTTCGATTTTTTTAATCCTCTGAGCTTCAACGAGGATTTTTTATTCTAAACTCGGCACCGAGTTTTCAGGTGGGAGACGAAAAATAAACTCAAGGTTTAAAGTGAACCACCCTACTTTAGCATATTAGAAGCCTTGCTAATATTATAATATAGCATTATAAGGCATGTGTACTAGCTTGACATTCCGCTGGTCCTTATCAGACTTTTGTTTGTCACTGGAACGGAATAATATTGCTTTTTGAAAACATGAACATATTCATGCGATATAGATCGACGTCGCTTGGAGTGCTTGATACAATGTTGGCCGGAAATATATTTTATCGAGAGGTAAATGTCAGTGATGATGTTCATCTACCCGATCGAAGTTTGACACCGCCTCCAGTAACTTCTACCGTCTTGGAGTGTGCGACGGGCACTTATAGCCTCGATATTGAAACAGAAACCAAGCGCACTGAAAGTACGTATCTTTTCCTGTTGCACCCGCTGGTATTACCGTAACGCCTGAAAGTTCTCTGTAATTTTTTTTTCTTCGAACTATATACATATTGTGGATACAGTTCCGAAAGGGACACCCCGAATCGAGAGTCCTCCCGTTAACATCTAAAAAAATGCTGGAAAAATAACCTAAAAAAAAATTTCAGTCACGGCAAATCATCCGTTTTCGAGATATCGATTTTTTAAAATTGATAAATTATCACGCGCGTGTGAATCTATATCTATCGTGGCGTGCACTCTCCTATCCCTACTCTTTCGAAGTGTTAGGAAACGTTTGTCGCGCGTAACGCGCACAGACGCATATACGTACACCCACACCAACACGCGCACACACACGCACACACACACACACACACACACACACACACACACCAACGCACACGTGCACACCCACACGCATACACCCAATCCCAAACCACACACCCACGCACACACACTCATACACCTACACCCACACATCCAAGCCCACACACACGCTTGCGCGTGAACGCCTACACACACACGCATACACCCACACCCACGCCCACGCATGCACACGTATACACACGCACCCACATACACCCACATACACCTACACCCACACATCCAAACCCACGCACACGCTTGCGCGCGAACGCCTACACACACACACGCATACACTCACACACACGCATACACCCACGCATACACACGCAAGCATGCACACACGCCTTTCGGAACTGCAGCCCATGTTGTTTCTTCAACTGATATAATCAACGTATATTTTATATTAATATCCACTGATATTAAATAAAAAAACGTGTCCGATGTATATTTACAACGTAAATCGTGTAGAGTCAAGTTCTTTTATTTTCTAGACGTCGAAACTATAATCTTCCTTTATATTTAGCTGCAGACGATCAGAGTGATGGGGAATCCGACGAATATGTACCGTCACCAGCAGAATCCTCAGAATATACCGATAGCGAATCGGAAGGAATTCAGGAACCTGAAAACGACAAAAAAAAGCCGCCCGAGAGAACCGAGCACGATGAATCAAGAACGCATGCTTCGTTTAACGCAACGTTGGGACTAAATCGATTCGGATTATCAGCGCCCGATGATTCAGTACTGACAGTTCATACCTCGGAGACCGTGAAATCATACATGAAAAAACATTTTTGTATGTATTGCCACAAATTCCAAACAAAGATTGCTCGTCATCTGGAACTCGTCCATGGCAAAGAAGACGACGTGAAAAAATT
Organism: Rhorus exstirpatorius; assembly: GCA_963564615.1. Taxonomy (NCBI): domain Eukaryota; kingdom Metazoa; phylum Arthropoda; class Insecta; order Hymenoptera; family Ichneumonidae; genus Rhorus; species Rhorus exstirpatorius. The sequence goes on from OY751322.1 coordinate 1,576,670, forward strand.
CGCTGCATTACCACCGAAAAATCGTGAACGTCAGCAAATCATTGCCACAATCAGAAAAAATGGAGATCACCTCTACAATACCGACAGAAGATTTAATACTGGCATGCTGGTGGTGTGCCGAAATCCGAATCGGCGAATGTCAAAAACTCCAAAAGATTTCTTACCTTGTCCGAAATGCAAAGGTCAATATACGAGAACGGTCTATCGCCATCACGTTAGAAACTGCGTGAAAGTCGATGGAAAAAAAGAGAGAATATTTATGGTGAAAGGCCGGAAAATTGCTGCAAAAGTTCACGAGAAGGCAAGTGAGGCTGTCAGAACGAACATATTTCCGTACATGCGCGAAGATAATGTCGTTCGTTCAATTCGATATGACGAGTTGCTCGTAATATTCGCGAATCGACAATGCGAGAAGTATTCGACACATCAGCATCAATATCAAATGATCCGAGGTCGATTACGTTTACTCGGTCGTTTTTTGATCGAGATAAAGGAACTCAACAGAGGAATCAAAGATTTCATTGATGTTTTCCAACCACGCAATTACGATGACACTATTCTGGCAGTAAAGCGCGTTGCGAAATACGACCCTGAAAAACGTACGTTTGCTAATCCTACCAACGCATCGACTCTCGGGACATTGCTGAAGGCCATGGGCGAGATGCTACGTTCTGAATTCATTAAACGAGAGGATGAGCACCAGCAGAAGCGCGTTGAAGACTTTTTAAAGCTGCAGGCAGAAGATTTCGGCATAAGCGTGAATAGAGCTGTTGCAGAAACCCAGGCTCAAAACAACAGGCGGAAGAAAGTCGATCTACCCAGCATTGACGATATCACGAAATTGCACTCTTTCCTCAAAGGTGAACGAGAAAAGTATTTCAACGAATTGCAGAGCAAATTTTCATTCAACTCGTGGAAAAAGCTCGCAGAAGTCACTCTCGTATCACTTCAGCTCTTTAATCGTCGTCGTCCGGGTGAGATGGAACGTCTCTACTTGGAGGATTTCAATTCTTATCAAGGAATCGATAAAGATGTTAACAAAGAATCCTACGAGGCTTTGTCGAAGGAAGCTAAAGTTCTAGCCCGAAAATATATTCGATTCGAGATTCGTGGCAAGCTGGGAAGAAGTGTGCCCGTTTTGGTCAACTCAGACCTGTTCGATTCTTTGTTGCTATTAATACGACATCGCGATGAGGCTGAAGTACCTGAATATAATCGATATCTCTTCGGTCTCCCGTCAAAAGACAAAGACAGATGCAGATATCTGCGTGCATGCGACCTGCTACGAGAATACTCAGGAAGGTGTGGTGCAGTACTGCCGAACAGATTGCGAGGAACCAAGTTGAGAAAGCATATTGCGACTCAATGTATCCGTCTGAATTTGTCTGAAAATCAAGTAACGGATTTGGCTAATTATATGGGTCATGACGAAAAAATCCACAAGACGATTTATCGTCAACCAATCCTCGAGACAGACATAGTAAAAATGTCTAAGTTGCTAGAGTTTGTACAAGGGCAAGAAGAGTCATCGGATGAGGAAGAGAGTGAGAATGAGGAGAGCGCACAAAATAAAAATCCGAGCAAGAAACGGAAATTCGACTTTGGCGAACAAAATGAATCAATAGATGGCCCAGAAGGTATCGATCGACCCTGAAATCTTAATGAATGATTCAAATACCATTATTCAATTACCGTTTTTTTATTTCAGATACTGAGAAGCCAGGAACGAGTGCGTCGCAATGTAAGATTCGGCCAGAAAAAAGAACGACAGAATTATCGAGTCATGCGGAACGTGCTACTCATAGACGCTGGACAGATAAAGAACGCGGCACCGTTTTGGGAGCGTTCAAGGACATGCTCGTGAAAGGTGAAATGCCTACGGGGGATGCATTACAAAAAATAATAAATGAAAATGATTGCCTCAAAGGCCGACGAGTTCCTCAATTGCGAACATGGCTGCACGGTCAGAAAAAAAAAATGATCGATGATGATGATACGTGAGCAGGTTTCGAAGCTTTTACTTTTTCGTAAGACGTGCACGGAAAGTGGATCTTTTTTGTCCTCATTTCGGAGCGGAAAATAAGTCTTTTTGAGCCAGGATTCAATTCGTTAATTTTTTGTCCTAGGACAAAAATGCTGGTCAAAAATAAAAATAGTTGTCCTCTAGTTCCGAGTGTCACCGCGGGCGGCGACACTCGAAACTCTTGGATAATTATTTTCATTTTTGACCAGCATTTTTATCCACGGACAAAAAAATTAACGAATTGAATCCTGACTCAAAAATAATTATTTTTCGTAACATGTGCACGGAAAGTGGGTCTTATTTGTCCTCATATCGGAGTGGAAAATAAGTATTTTTGAGCCAGGATTAATTTCATTAATTTTTTTGTCCTAGGACAAAAATGCTGGTCAAAAATGAAAATAATTGTCCTCTAGTTCCGAGTGTCACCGCGCGCGGCGATACTTGAAACTCTCGGATAATTATTTTCATTTTTGACCAGCATTTTTATCCACGAACAAAAAAATTAAAGAATTTAATCCTGTGCAAAAATAATTATTTTCTGCTCCGAAATGGGACGAGGAAGAACCACTTTCCGTGCACTTGTTACAAAAAGTATAGTATGCAGCGCGGACAGATCAACAGTAATTTTTGACTCGGGTAAAGTTGGCTGAACTCGACTTCGGCTCGGGCTTCGCCCTCGCCTTCGTCTCGTGCAGCCAACTTCACCCTGGTCAAAAATCACTGTCGTTCCGTCCTTGCAACATAATGTACTATTCTGCTTCGAAATGGGACAAAAAAGAACCACTTTCCGTGCACTTGTGACAAAAAGAATAGTATGCAGCGTGGACAGATCGACAGTAATTTTTCCCTGTACCGAGATTCCGTAAATCTCTAGCAACAATTATCGCTATCGCTAGCCATCGATAGCCTATGGGAGTTGCGCCTTTCTCCTAGATCGTCCTTTCAATTGGTTATCGATAGCTAGCGATAGCCATAATTATCGCTAGAAAGTTACGGAATCCCGGTACTGGTCAAAAATCACTGTCGTTCCGTCCTTGCAGCATAATGTACTATTGTTGTAGTGTAACGAAAGAATCACAATCTGCAATTCAGTACGATTGGTATTATAACGTGTTACAAATTTATAGTATTTTTTCTACACTACCAAAAATGTGCGATATTTGTAATCACTACTTTGATAAGTTTAGTGTCATTCTAAAGTACTTTTGGGGTATGAAATATTTTGAGACTCGTTGCGAGAAGTTTTCTATACATTTGATCGATAAGAGTTTAGTCAAAAACCAGTAAACTGCTATCTTGCCAAGAAATAAGAATACGATACGTAAATAGGTTAAATTTTCTTCTATTTCCCGCAGTGCCAAACGAATAAAAATTGCGATAAGATTTAATACGTTCAGTTTGGTCGAATTTCGAGTGTTCGATCTTGTGTTACGTTAAAAAAAAAAAATATGTTACCTTGGTTTAGAAAATAACGGTTATAAACCGAAATATTCGTAATCTTTTTTCTGATAAGTTGTTGAGATATTAATCAGATGATTATTTCGATCGTATAATCCTCCATGACCAAAGTTTCATTTTTTAAGATAATACTTTATGAAAATAAGTTCCTTAGATACTTAAGTTTTATGAATATTTTACGTAAAGTTTTCGGTTATGACCCGAAAAAACACAAAAGTTATTCATATATTTGTTGTTCTATGAAAGCAGCGTATGCGCTACCAAAGTTGCAATGGTATTTTATTTTAAGTTTCCGTATAGAACATAACATCGCTATAATGCAACTAAAATAAGTGCATAATATTTCATACTTAATCGATTGGTAATCGGTAAAAAATATCTTTATTTCGATAAGTGTAATATTTTTTGATATTGATAAATCTAATAGATAAGTTCATTCATGGTTTTAATAAAGAATACTATACTGGTGAAAATTTAATACTCACGATTACCCCCTACAGTTCCTTTCAAATATATAATTTAAACAGGATTTTACATTTTGGCATATCATTTTAATATTACTAATGCAATTTCAAAAATTTAATCATCATTCGCTATTATCTTAGTTTATCTACAAGATGCCATAATGGATTGCAGCATCTTTATGTGTTATCGATAGACTCTCAGCGAAAGTCTTTAGTGACAGTCAATTTTTCATCTACGTAATCTATTCTAGGATGTCGTTGACAGTTTAGAAAAAAATGTTTCGTACATCTAGGTGGAAATGATCACATGAAATAATTGAGTTTCCTGAAACAAAAGCTTTTTTAGCATAGTATACTTCGAATCAAGATTGAAATAAACTATACTAATTTATGAAAGAAATATGAGAAAGAATTTTGCCTAACATGTGTCTCAATGAGATGCCGTCGATAAAATAGAAAGAAAAAGTAAGAAGACCTAACCGTGGAATTCTGCGGTAACCTAACACTATATTAGAATGAATCTTTTATAGTCTATAGACGGATACATGCTGTTATAAATTAAGGAAAAATAATGTACGAGGGATATTTATTACAGGGGCATACCCTTAAAAGAGCCAGAAATCATCGAAATAGAAATCCACATTCACAAACGATATTTTCATTAAATACTTTTTCTAGGAATAATTACTATAAAAGAGACGAAAATACACATCAACGTCGATTATTTTACGTATTGTATTCTTTGAGAACATATTTGTCCATACACAGTCTGTTTTAAAGACTCCTGGCTGTTTTGACGGTTATGTACGTACACATGAGAAATTTACCTTTCAAAGCTGACAATTATTCACACCCAAATTTGACGTTGGTGTGTGGTTTTTTTCCTTTCATTTTTAAAAAGAAAGGAAACAATCTTAAGAGCTCTCATTTTCTTGACCCACCTTAATATATATATATATATAGCCTTAAAATAGCCAGAAGTCTTCAAAACAGACTCCCTATAAACAAACATGTCCTCAAAGAATGCAACACGAAAAAATGTTGTGTACGGTACTCTTCGAGGACATGTTCCTCTATGTGAAGTATATTTTGGAGCCTCCTCGCTCTTTTGCGGATATGTATATAGTATATTAGGACGGTTGAACGGATGGAATTAATTGTTTTATAGTATTTTTCACTGAGATTTTTGTACCTGTTGCGTTAAAATAGGACATTTCGATACGAGTACGCTAAGGCTTTTTTGACGAAACGAGAGGATTACGGCACGAGCCGAAGGCGAGTGCTGTAACGAGTTTCGTCAAAGAGCCTTTTCGTACGAGTGTCGAACATTATTTTTCCTCATGAGAGCCGAGAAAGCGCAACGAAGTTGCGATTTCGAGGTTAGAATGAGGAAAAATAGATTATTTGACATCTTAGCCGAATATTCACTCAAAGGTTTGACGTAAACTTCTGTTTCGCCACAAACAATATATATATACGTGAAAGGGTTTGGCAATGTCTGAATTTTAAAATTTGCGTAGACAGCCCTTTTCTTGAAATGTCAACATCGATGCGGCTGTAGTAAAAAAAAAAATCGCAGGAGCCTGAGCTTGTGTGACAGTATTTTTCTTATAAAGAGGTACAAAGATTTCAATGAACATTCCTATAAAAAAAATTAAGCATTTTTGAAACGATCCTAATACATATATTGTCAAAATATAGCCAGAAGTTTTTGGAACAGACTGTAGATAGACAAAAAGAATACGCGGTACGCAATATTTGTACCTATTGTATACTTTGAGGACATATTTATGCATAGAATTTCTGTTTTAAAGGCTCCTGGCTATTTTGACGGCTATGTACGTACATATGAGAAATTAACCTTTTAAAGCTGACAATTATTCGCACCCGAAATTGACGTTGGTGTGTGGTTTTTTTCCTTTCATTTTGAAAAAGAAAGGAAACGTCATTTTCTTGACCCACCCTAATATATATATATATATATATATATATAGTCTCAAAATAGCCAGAAGTCTTCAAAACAGACTCCCTATAAACAAACATGTCCTCAAAGAATGCAACACGAAAAAATGTTGTGTACGGTACTCTTCGAGGACATGTTCCTCTATATGAAGTATATTTTGGAGCCTCCTCGCTCTTTTGCGGATATATATATATAGTATATGAGGACGGTTGAACGAATGGAATTAATTGTTTCATAGTATTTTTCACTGAGATTTTTGTACCTGTTTCGTTAAAAAAGAGATTATTTGACATCTTAGCCGAATATTCACTCAAAGGTTCGACGTAAACTTCTTTTTCGCCACAAACAATATATATACGTGAAAGGGTTTGGCAATGTCTGAATTTTAAAATTTGCGTAGACAGCCCTTTTCTTGAAATGTCAACGTCGATGCGGCTGTATCAAAAAAAAAATCGCAGGAGCCTCAGCTTGTGTGACAGTATTTTTCTTATAAAGAGGTACAAAGATTTCAATGAACATTCCTATAAAAAAAATTAAACCTTTTTGAAACCATCCTAATACATATATTGTCAAAATATAGCCAGAAGTTTTTGGAACAGACTGTACATAGACAAAAAGAATACGCGGTACGCAATATTTGTACCTATTGTATACTTTGAGGACATATTTATGCATAGAATTTCTGTTTTAAAGTCTCCTGGCTATTTTGACGGCTATGTACGTACATATGAGAAATTAACCTTTCAAAGCTGACAATTATTCGCACCCAAAATTGACGTTGGTGTGTGATATTCTTTCCTTTCATTTTAAAAAAGAAAGGAAACAATCTTGATTGACAAAACAATCTTAAGAGGTGTCATTTTCTTGACCCACCCTAATATATATATATATATATAAGCTTCAAATAGCCAGAAGTCTTTAAAAACCTATAAACAAACATGTCCTCAAAGAATGCAACACGAAAAAATGTTGTGTACGGTACTCTTCGAGGACATGTTCCTCCATATGAAGTATATTTTGGAGCCTCCTCGCTCTTTTGCGGATATGTATATAGTATATTAGGATGGTTGAACGAATGGAATTCATTGTGTCATAGTATTTTTCACTGAGATTCTTGTACCTGTTGCGTTAAAATAGTACATTTCGATACGAGTACGCAAAGGCTTTTTTGACGAAACGAGAGGATTACGGCACGAGCCGAAGGCGAGTGCTGTAACGAGTTTCGTCAAAAAGCCTTTTCGTACGAGTGTCGAACATTATTTTTCCTCATGAGAGCCGAGAAAGCGCAACGAAGTTGCGATTTCGAGGTTAGAATGAGGAAAAATAGATTATTTGACATCTTAGCCGAATATTCACTCAAAGGTTTGACGTAAACTTCTGTTTCACCACAAACAATATATATATACGTGAAAGGGTTTGGCAATGTCTGAATTTTAAAATTTGCGTAGACAGCCCTTTTCTTGAAATGTCAACATCGATGCGGCTGTAGTAAAAAAAAAAATCGCAGGAGCCTCAGCTTGTGTGACAGTATTTTTCTTATAAAGAGGTACAAAGATTTCAATGAACATTCCTATAAAAAAAATTAAGCATTTTTGAAACGATCCTAATACATATATTGTCAAAATATAGCCAGAAGTTTTTGGAACAGACTGTAGATAGACAAAAAGAATACGCGGTACGCAATATTTGTACCTATTGTATTCTTTGAGGACATATTTATGCATAGAGATTCTGTTTTAAAGACTCCTGGCTATTTCGACGGCTATGTACGTACATATGAAAAATTAACCTTTCAAAGCTGACAATTATTCGCACTCAAAATTGACGTTGGTGTGTGGTTTTGTTTCCTTTCATTTTAAAAAAGAAAGGAAACCATCTTGATTGACAAAACAATCTTAAGAGCTGTCATTTTCTTGACCCACTTTTATATATATACTAGGGGTGCGTTGGGCGCGCATTTAGGTTGGGTTGGGTTGGGTTTGGGTTGGTCATTCTTTTCAAATTGGACACCCGGTATAAGCTCAATTCCTGAAACAGCGGCGGCGGCAGCGGCGATATATCTTTATATTATAGAGAGATATATATATATATATAAGCTTAAAATAGCCAGAAGTCTTTAAAACCCTATAAACAAACATGTCCTCAAACAATGCAACACGAAAAAATGTTGTGTACGGTACTCTTTGAGGATATGTTCCTCTATATAAAGTCTATTTTGAAGCCTCCTCGCACTTTTGCGGACATATATAGTATATTCGGACGGTTGAACAAATGAAATTAATTGTTTCATAGTATTTTTCATTGAGATTTTTGTACCTGTTGCGTTAAAAAAGAGATTATTTGACATCTTAGCCGAAATATTCCCTCAAAGGTTTGATGTAAACTTCTGTTTCGCCACAAACAATATATATACGCAAAAGGGTTTGGCAATCTCTGAATTTTTAAATTTGCGAAGACAGCTCTCTTCTGGAAATGTCAACGTCGATGCGGCTGTAGCAAAAAAAAAAAATCGCAGGAGCCTCACCTTGTGTGACAGCATTTTTCTAATAACCAGGTACAAAGATTTCAATGAACATTCCTTTAAAAAAAATAAACATATTTCGAAACGGTCCTAATACATATATTGTCAAAATATAGCCAGAAGTTTTTGGAACAGACTGTACATAGACAAACGAATACGCGGTACGCAATATTTGTACCTATTGTATACTTGTGGACATATTTATGCATAGAATTTCTGTTTTAAAGACTCCTGGCTATTTTGACGGCTATGTACGTACATATGAGAAATTAACCTTTCAAAGCTGACAATTATTCGCACCCAAAATTGACGTTGGCGTGTGGTTTTTTTCCTTTCATTTTTAAAAAGAAAGGAAACAATCTTGATTGACAAAACAATCTTAAGAGCTGTCATTTTCTTGACCCACCTTAATATATATATATATATAGCCTTAAAATAGCCAGAAGTCTTCAAAACAGACTCCTTATAAACAAACATGTCCTCAGAGAATGCAACACGAAAAAATGTTGTGTACGGTACTCTTCGAGGACATGTTCCTCCATATGAAGTATATTTTGGAGCCTCCTCGCTCTTTTGCGGATATGTATATAGTATATTAGGATGGTTGAACGAATGGAATTCATTGTGTCATAGTATTTTTCACTGAGATTCTTGTACCTGTTGCGTTAAAATAGTACATTTCGATACGAGTACGCAAAGGCTTTTTTGACGAAACGAGAGGATTACGGCACGAGCCGAAGGCGAGTGCTGTAACGAATTTCGTCAAAAAGCCTTTTCGTACGAGTGTCGAACATTATTTTTCCTCATGAGAGCTGAGAATCCGCAACGAAGTTGCGATTTCGAGGTTAGAATGAGGAAAAATAGATTATTTGACATCTTAGCCGAATATTCACTCAAAGGTTTGACGTAAACTTCTGTTTCGCCACAAACAATATATATATACGTGAAAGGGTTTGGCAATGTCTGAATTTTAAAATTTGCGTAGACAGCCCTTTTCTTGAAATGTCAACATCGATGCGGCTGTAGTAAAAAAAAAAATCGCAGGAGCCTCAGCTTGTGTGACAGTATTTTTCTTATAAAGAGGTACAAAGATTTCAATGAACATTCCTATAAAAAAAATTAAGCATTTTTGAAACGATCCTAATACATATATTGTCAAAATATAGCCAGAAGTTTTTGGAACAGACTGTAGATAGACAAAAAGAATACGCGGTACGCAATATTTGTACCTATTGTATTCTTTGAGGACATATTTATGCATAGAGATTCTGTTTTAAAGACTCCTGGCTATTTCGACGGCTATGTACGTACATATGAAAAATTAACCTTTCAAAGCTGACAATTATTCGCACTCAAAATTGACGTTGGTGTGTGGTTTTGTTTCCTTTCATTTTAAAAAAGAAAGGAAACAATCTTGATTGACAAAACAATCTTAAGAGCTGTCATTTTCTTGACCCACTTTTATATATATACTAGGGGTGCGTTGGGCGCGCATTTAGGTTGGGTTGGGTTTGGGTTGGTCATTCTTTTCAAATTAGACACCCGGTATAAGCTCAATTCCTGAAACAGCGGCGGCGGCAGCGGCGATATATCTTTATATTATAGAGAGATATATATATATATAAGCTTAAAATAGCCAGAAGTCTTTAAAACCCTATAAACAAACATGTCCTCAAACAATGCAACACGAAAAAATGTTGTGTACGGTACTCTTTGAGGATATGTTCCTCTATATAAAGTCTATTTTGAAGCCTCCTCGCACTTTTGCGGACATATATAGTATATTCGGACGGTTGAACAAATGAAATTAATTGTTTCATAGTATTTTTCATTGAGATTTTTGTACCTGTTGCGTTAAAAAAGAGATTATTTGACATCTTAGCCGAAATATTCCCTCAAAGGTTTGATGTAAACTTCTGTTTCGCCACAAACAATATATATACGCAAAAGGGTTTGGCAATCTCTGAATTTTTAAATTTGCGAAGACAGCTCTCTTCTGGAAATGTCAACGTCGATGCGGCTGTAGCAAAAAAAAAAATCGCAGGAGCCTCACCTTGTGTGACAGCATTTTTCTAATAACCAGGTACAAAGATTTCAATGAACATTCCTTTAAAAAAAATAAACATATTTCGAAACGGTCCTAATACATATATTGTCAAAATATAGCCAGAAGTTTTTGGAACAGACTGTACATAGACAAACGAATACGCGGTACGCAATATTTGTACCTATTGTATACTTGTGGACATATTTATGCATAGAATTTCTGTTTTAAAGACTCCTGGCTATTTTGACGGCTATGTACGTACATATGAGAAATTAACCTTTCAAAGCTGACAATTATTCGCACCCAAAATTGACGTTGGCGTGTGGTTTTTTTCCTTTCATTTTTAAAAAGAAAGGAAACAATCTTGATTGACAAAACAATCTTAAGAGCTGTCATTTTCTTGACCCACCTTAATATATATATATATAGCCTTAAAATAGCCAGAAGTCTTCAAAACAGACTCCTTATAAACAAACATGTCCTCAAAGAATGCAACACGAAAAAATGTTGTGTACGGTACTCTTTAAGGACATGTTACTGTATATGAAGTCTATTTTGCAGCCTCCTTGCTCTTTTGCGGACATATATATAGTATATTAGGACGGTTGAACCAACGAAATTAATTATTTTATAGTATTTTTTATTAAAAGATTTTTGTACCTATTTCACTAAAAAAATGGGTCTCGCACTGCCGCATCTATTTTAAAGCTTCGAGAAAAAGGCAGTTCTAGCAAATTTCAAAATTTGACGCATCACTTACCTACTTCGCAGTGTGTATTATTTATGACAAATCAGGAGTTCATGTTAAGTCGAAACTTTCTGTGATTATTCGATATCTCAGCCGAAAAATTCACACCAGGCTTGACGCAAACTTCTGTTTTGCCACGAGCAAAAGCAGCAGCGAGCAAAAGCCTAGTATGATTTGAGGACCATATTATTAAGCTGTAGTATACTATCGAGACAACCTTATGTACTATACAAGACCGCAAAACGTCCATTATATGCATTAAACATGAAATTGACAATTTAACAGAATTCGTCATATTATATTAATATATTATTCTTGGTAACGCCTTCAATTGTGCTAGAAAACAATATACCTTCGTTAAACTCAATTTCATATTTTTTATACATGACCTCATATGTGTCATTTTATAAGTATTCAATATACTTTTATACGAAATGGTCTCATAGTATACACATTATACTTTTTGTTGAATAAAATCAAAACCAACGTATACATTCAATTAAAAATGCATGCATATAGTTCAAAGTACCCTCCCGCATCGATTTGAATAATTCGCTGAAAACGTATATTTTGGGTCCTCAAACTATACTTTGCGCATACATATATATATATATATATATATACATACTTTGTAAGAATCGTCGTGAAAAATGCTGATACCTGATTTAGTTTACGTGGAATTTGTTTTCCAGAGGGAAAGGAATTTATTAGAAATTTAGTATTGTATTCGGAACGCCAACTCCACATTTTAATGAAGTATGACCAAATGCATAAAGGCGTATGTCTAATCCTCATTCGTAATACAATGCAATTTATGATTAATACTAAGTACAATTTCTTTTCAGGTTCAGGTGCTTCGCTTGTCTCATTCAAACGAAAGGAAATATTTTTAATTCTGAAAAAATATTTAACGTCAGAATATAATGAGCAAGTAGAATTATTGGAACGGGAATTATCGGAGAAGAGTCAATGCGTGATTAAAATCCACCAAGATGCCAGGCAGAATTTGTCCAAGTTAATTCATAAGATACGCATAAAATGGCAAGAGTCAGGAAGGAAGGAGACCAATTTTCTTCATAAGAATCAAGAGTGGCTGGAGATGGATATTGCCTTTCCTGCTGATTCGAAACCGAGTGACGCCAGCACACGTGGTCGTCCCTCAGTGGACTTTGCTGCATCAAGTGAGCGATCGAAACGACGAAGAACAGAAGAGTTGCGGCAAAATCATACCCCTGAGGAGTTGTGCTATGCAGCGCAAATGAGTCTCCGCTCTTCCGGAGACGTAAATTCGTCAAAAACGGTCAAGGACATTGCAGTTGAAACGCACGCACCTGCACCAACATCGTCAAAGGCAGTGCAAAATACACTATCAACAGATGAAGCTCTTTCGGTTATGGTCGAAGCCAAACTCACCAGACATCAATATAATATTGTAAGAGCATCGCTGAAAGGTATCAACTGTCCGGCATATCCAAATTACGAAGCAGTTAGAGAGGCCAAAGCATTATGTTATCCACCGCGGTCTAGTATAACTATTACTGAAAATTGTGCCGATATTAAATTACAAGACTTACTGGACCACACATGCAAGCGTCTTCTTCTTAGTCAGAGAGAAGTTGTGAAATCAGTGCATATGGAAAACTTGGCAAATGCGGAATTAATCTGTAGATGGGGGTGTGACGGAAGTTCTGGCCAAGGTGTATACAAACAGAAATTTGAGGATGACAGTAATTCCGACGCAAATATATTCCTAACGTCCCTTGTCCCGTTACAACTCGCATTTTTTGAGAGTGAATCTATGGACTCCGGTTGTAAACTTTTATGGAAAAATCCGAGGCCATCATCGCCTCGCTATTGCCGGCCTATAAGAATGCAATTTCTACATGAAAGTACGGAATCCACGAAGAATGAAACAGCGTATATTGAAGAACAAATCTCATCATTAAAACCATTGAAAATTGGAGTTGATGGCAGAGAAGTAACAGTTAGGTATAAAATGCTGTTTACTATGATAGATGGGAAAGTCTGCAATGCTGTTACATCTACGAAATCCGCACAAAGATGCTATTTATGTCAAGCTACTTCAAAAGAATTTAACGATCTTGATGCAATCCTGAAAAAAGAAGTGAATGAAGATAACTTGAAATTTGGAATGTCCACGTTACACGCATGGATCCGTTTTTTTGAGTCCCTCTTGCATCTATCTTACAAACTCGATTTGAAAAAATGGCAGGCACGATCCGAAAATGAAAAAAAGATGGTTAGCGATCGAAAAGCACAGATACAAAAATCTTTGAAATCTGAATTGGGGTTGATAGTGGATCGTCCAAAGCCTGGGTATGGGAGCACCAACGATGGCAATACAGCACGGCGATTTTTTGAAAACCACGAAATAACAGCAATGATAACTGGCTTGAACGAAGAACTTATAAAAAGATTTCACGTCATTTTACAAGTTATCTCGAGTGGGTACGATATCAACGTGGAAAACTTCAAAGAATACGCGTTGGAAACTGCGCAACTGTACGTGCGCGATTATCCATGGTATTATATGCCAACAACCGTGCACAAAATATTGATCCATGGAAATTTGATAATAGCTTCGGCTATTTTACCCATCGGACAATTGTCAGAGGAGGCTCAAGAAGCGCGAAACAAAGACGTGAAAAAATTTCGAGACGGATTTTCTCGTAAATCATCACGCGAGAATACTATGCAGGATGTTTTGAATTGGCTACTAGTGTCATCTGATCCATTCATAACAAACCTAAGGAAACTGCCTCAAAAAAAGTCACAGCAATTGTCTGCAGAGGCTATGAGGCTACTTGCTGAGCCGAATATGGATTGAATATGGATTGGAATAAGGATTAGGATTGAGATACTCTTTGTATTTTTCAATAATAAAAACTTTGTTTACCGTATTACGAGATAACAATTATTTTCCGTACATTCCCGAACCTACTGTATAATCTATTATTGTAGCCACTCGACAAACATAGTTCAGGCTCTGTGTTTTATTTTTCGAAATTTTGATGTATTCGCAATCAGGGAACCCGAAAACATCGGGAAAATAGATTTTTCATCGGATTTATTAAAGAATTTTGGTTCGAACCAGCCATATTTGAGTCGCCATTTTGTTTTTTGAAATTTTGATTTTGGATTCGAAATCAGGGACCCCGAAAACATGGGGAAAGTAAATTTTCCGCTGGATTTATTGAAGAATTTTGGTTCGAACCAGCCGTATCTGAGCCGCCATTTTGTTTTTTGAAATTTTGATTTTGGATTCGAAATCAGGGACCCCGAAAACATGGGGAAAGTAAATTTTCCGCTGGATTTATTGAAGAATTTTGGTTCAAACCAGCCGTATCTGAGCCGCCATTTTGTTTTTTGAAATTTTGATTTTGGATTCGAAATCAGGGACCCCGAAAACATTGGGAAAGTAGATTTTTCGTTGGATTTTTTGAAGAATTTTGGTTCGAACCAGCCGTATCTGAGCCGCCATTTTGTTTTTTGAAATTTTGATTTTGGATTCGAAATCAGGGACCCCGAAAACATGGGGAAAGTAAATTTTCCGCTGGATTTATTGAAGAATTTTGGTTCAAACCAGCCGTATCTGAGCCGCCATTTTGTTTTTTGAAATTTTGATTTTGGATTCGAAATCAGGGACCCCGAAAACATGGGGAAAGTAAATTTTCCGCTGGATTTATTGAAGAATTTTGGTTCGAACCAGCCGTATCTGAGCCGCCATTTTGTTTTTTGAAATTTTGATTTTGGATTCGAAATCAGGGACCCCGAAAACATGGGGAAAGTAGATTTTCCGTTGGATTTTTTGAAGAATTTTGGTTCGAACCAGCCGTATCTGAGCCGCCATTTTGTTTTTTGAAATTTTGATTTCGGATTCGTAATCAGCGACCCCGAAAACATAAGTATACCAAATTTGGTGAAGTTCCGATCATCCCCTGATTTATGGCCAGGAATTCGTGAAAATTCCCCACTGTGCGGCATTCCAATGCCATTGTAAATATTACGCAAGATATCCGTCCATGTTGATAGCAAGAACGCGACTAAGCGTGTCATAGCGGCATTCCATGAAAATCAAAGCCTCATTTTCCGGCGGTTTGTCAAAATATGTAAACACTGTGCAGGCTCAAGCGTGTTCAGACATGCAAGATGGCATCATCCGCTCTCGATGGTAATGGGAGGGCTCGAAACAGGTCGAGACACGTCGAAGGCGCATATCAGTATACCATTTTCCGTTAAATTTTTTTCTCCGTCAATACAGATTCAATCAGTTTGCCGCATTTTTCAATTCTTAATCTAAATCGCTCATGATCACGTGCAACTTCTTCCTACCGGCCTCGGCGAGCGGCTCTGTACGCATAATCCCATGCATACATCACATGAATTTGAGCTCGAGTATCGAATCGAACGTGCTTTTCCATATTTTCAATATCCTCTTCGTCCCAATTTCATCGCAGTTTGAAAAAAGATCTGCCGCAGCACCCTGCGCTACATCTGCTCACGCACCAGTCAGTGATAGGGAAACGCTTATATAAATTCGGTCAGAATTTATATTGCTAGCACCTGCTAGGGGCATTTCGATGTTTTTCCTTCAGGTGCCGAGGACCGGCCGGATCATAGGCGCCTCTAAGATTTTATGTTTGGCCTTTTCCAGACTGCGGTCTGGTCCTTAGCACACAAACAGAAATGATTTATGACCAACGATAAGGTTGCGACAAACAGACGCACTGGCTCGGGAGGGTAGCGTCGTGTGTGGTTGAAAGGTCTAACGCTCCGGCCCGCTATTTACTTATTAGAGATAACAATATTCCAATGCCAGCATGAAAGACAAGCTGCACTGCAGCTGTCAGAAATAGCGGCATTCTAATACCACCCTCAAAACTAGCCCCCCCCCCCCCCCCTGCAAAGACGCCAGTCTAACTGATAATCAGCAATCAAATGCCGCCATGAAAAATTAGGCGCACCACCGCTGCCAGAGATAGCGGCATTCCAATACCACCCTCAAAGCTAGCCCGCCCCCCCCCCCTCCCAATGTCTCGACCCATAAGAGATTAGGTGCCCTCCAGTTGTTAGAGACCCCCCCCCCCTCCGATCGGCTCCGTGCATTCCGGCTCATCGAGATAGCCCCCCCGGGTCCGTGTCTCGGCTAAGTGGTTCATGTCTGAGCTAAAAAATGTCGGTAAATGTCGGGGTAGGGATCTTGGGTTAGAACTCTCCTTGTAACACTACTAGTATACATAGATAAAGTTAGAAGGTATATCGAAATAATATTTCGTAGAACAAAATTTTTTGGGTATTGCGTCGCATTATAAAAGGCTCAAACGTATATACAAAGTACATGTATATTTATCTGCGATCCTATATACTTGTATGCCTCATCGTGCTACGATACCATCAACGCTCTGTATAATAAACGTATAGTACATATATAGTATATTATATATACCACTCTACTATATACATTGTATACATATACCACTCTTCGGGTTTTGTAACGTATATGGAAAAAAGAGTTCTTGGCTGTTGAAGGATGTATCGGACATACCTTCCCAATCTAAAGTTACTTTCGCCGTCAATATTGCATACTCTATGACAAGATAAAAATCGGAAAAAATTCAACCACAATAAAGACGATAAGAAGATTAATTTTGAATAATAATAATACCAAAAAGTTGTCAATACATTGTTTAAACAAAGCATTGTTTAAAAAATTTGTAAGGAAATTTTTTTTTTTGACACGTGAAATGAATTCGTTTATTTATCTGACTGCACATGCATTTGAAAAAAAAATTGTTGTCATTTTGAAATTTCGACTTTAGAAAATTATTTAATATTGAAAAATGAAGGAAAAATCTTGAATTTTTTATGTTTTCGTAAAATCGTTGTATATTACAGTTATGAAGTTTCCAGAGTATATTGAACGAATAGTTTCGTAAATACAAATTTCCGAAAATCGAAATTTCAAAATGATAAGAAATTTTTTAAAAAATTAATGTGTAGCCAGAAAAAGCAACGAATTTATTTCACAGGAGAAAAAAAACTCCCAAAAAATTTTTTGAACAATGTTTTGTTCAATCAATTTATTGATAACTTTTAGGGCATTATTATTATTAAAAAATAATCTTCTGATCGTCTTTTTTCTGATTGAATTTTTTGCGATTCTCATATTATAATGAAGTATGCAATATTGTCGACGAAAGTCACTTTTTGTTGGGAAGGTACGTCCGATACATCCTTAAGACTTGACATCACCAGCGTCGCACGGTCAACGTTGTGAGAGTCATATTTTTGTTACGTTCGAGCATTTTGTCACACTACTCGCACAATAACGCCCGAAAGATTTTGTTCTTTGAAATGTTATTCCGATAATTTCTAACATCGTGATTATTTTACGTATCGTTCATCACATAAATGTATAGTAATGCCAATGTTATAAATTATCGTTCCATTTCATTTGTACAGAAAAATAAAATTGATAAATCGCGATAGACCTTATTATAAATAATGTTACACAAAGGAGCAGAATACGCGATATACTCGACGAACCCGAGTAGATATAAAATTCTCATAGCCAATACGAACACACACAGATTCGATCTACCGTTACTTTCTCCCGCGTGGTGGGGATATAACGCGAGAGAGGAGCTGAAGCACGTATTCTTGGCAATCGCCGGCCGCCATTGTTACGCTACTCGAGTGCGTTTTGGATTTCTTGTACCGAGGGAGATCATCATCGGCAGGTGCGTAATTAGATGAAGGTCATAGCCAGTTACTTATATCCCGTAATATTACAATTATTATCGTGCAAATAATAGCCGAGATATACATATATTAGAAGCGCGAAGAAACAATACGAGACGAAATTTTCGGAATCGTATGGAAAACCGCTTGTATAATATTGAAAAATGGAAATTATTTCGCCACGCTTATATTATTTTAGCATCTTTTTTTTTCGCGCTATGCACAGACTATATTTATTCCTAGAAATTATCATTCAATTTTATTTGGATGGAAAAATAAAATTAATAAATCGACAATGATTTAAGAATTAATGAATGTAATAAATCATTACATCGCTGCTTTTAATTCATGTTAAATTTTTTTCATGAGAAGTCCATTCATTAATTAATTGATACAATTAATTGAGTATTAATTCGATGGATTTTCTGTTTCTTTATATAAATAAAATGTACCGAAAATTTCTAACATTAGTATTATTTCTTATAATTTTAAAATAATGCAAATATGAAGAATTATCGTTGAATTTCATTTATGCTAAAATCATCAAGAAATTATTCAAATTAATAATTGTTTAACGTGATTCATTAATTACTTAATTAATTAATTAATTGATTATTTATTACTTTTTCCCTCATTCATTAAATGCAACTACTTAATAATTTATTATATTCATCAATTCATTGTATATTTGTTACCTATAATTTTCCGTACAAATAAAATAAAACGATAATTTCGAATATTGACATTATTTTCCACTTATTTAATAAATGATAGATAAAATAATGGTAACGTTGAAAATTATCATTCAATCATGTTTATATAAAAAAAATCATTGCACGAATTATGATTTAATGTAATGAATAAATTAATGGATTAATTGACGTTTATAATTCTCCCGGTGTTTCTCGGTACAGACGATGCTAGTCGTAGGACGTGGAGTTGCTTTCGATCCCAAAGCACTCGAGAAATTCGACCTCGAGTGGGCGAAAAAGTACGGGGAAAAAAGAAAAAGTACCATACCAAAAGTAGGGAAAGGAGGAAGTTCGTCCGTACTGACAGACAATGTACCGCAGCGAAATCCTCCTGAGAACACCCCGATAAACGTACCGCAAATACGACGTTCGTCCGTACCGACAGACAACTTTCAGCCGATTATAACAACCAGAGGACGTGGAAATGTACCGCAGCGAATTCCTCCTGAGGACACCCCGATAAACGTACCGCAAATACGACGTTCGCCCGTACCAACAGACAACTTTCAGCCGATTATAACAACCAGAGGACGTGGAAATGTACCGCAGCGACTTCCTCCTGAGGACACCCCGATAAACGTACCGCGAATACGCAGTAATCCTCCAACGAAAATGCCTCAAGCTCTCAGCAAACTGCACTGCTTTAAGTGTGACAAGAATGGTCACACAATGAATAATTGTCCATCACATTTCGAAGCAATAATTCCACGTCCCCGTACTGGCATAAACAATCGTCGGTGCTTCAACTGCGACCAACACGGACATGTACGTAGCGATTGTCCGAAAGGCCGGCGGAAAGAATTTAATTGCTACAACTGTGGCAAACTCGGATTCACGATGGCAACCTGCCCGTTATGCCGTAAATGGTACGAGGAAGTGGGCGGTAAATATCATTCGAAGACTCGTGATAGAAATTACCTACAGAAACGCGGAAATGGAAAATAATAATTGTACCGGCTTGGTTTTTTCCATATCCTTTTGCGAATATCCGCAAGCTATAACGGAAAGAGGGAAAATTGTTTCTCCTCTTTGCTTATTTTTTTTCATACTCTTTCGCAAGCATCCGCAATCCATTATCAAATATTTCTTTTTTCAGTTTTTATTTTTTGGTTTTTTTTTCTATCCGGATTCGGTAACGATTCATATTCGTGTAATATGTGCCATGGTCACAGTTTCACCGTTTTCTTGTATTTTTTATTTTGCAATGATGTACCGCGGGTACTGTAAGGTATATAGAGCAATAACTTCTTGCGATTTCTTCTGTGTTGCGATTCACAGCGATAGTCCGAAATAAAAACTTAGAACAATCATAGTTATTATAAAACTATTGATAAAATTAAATTTTCCTTCTTTTTTTAATTATTGTACCGACATTATTATCATTATTAAATGAACCATTATGTATCGTATGACCATACTTGCGCAAGTTATGCATTACGAACGCAAACGCGGAAGCAGAGAATAATTTTGTTTTTTTTGTTTTTTTTTTTTCTAGCCGGATTCGGCATAATGATTTATTTTCGGGTAATATGTGTCAAGCTCATAGTTTCACCGTTTTCTTGTATTTTTTATTTGGCAATGATGTACCGCAGATACTGTGAGGTATATAGAGCAATAACTTCTTGCGATTTCTTCAGTGTTGCGATTCACAGCGATAGTCCGAAATAAAAACTTGGAACAATTATAGTCATTATAAAACCATTGATAAAATTTAATTTTCTTTTTTTTTTATTATTGTACCGACACTATTATCATTATTAAATGAACCATTATATATCGTATGACCATACTTGTGCAAGCCGGATTCGGCAGAATGATTTTTTTTCGGGTAATATGTGTCATGCTCATAGTTTCACCGTTTTCATGCATTTTTTATTTGTTAATGATGTACCGCGGATGCTGTGCGGTAAGGCAATAATTTATTGATTTCTCTTCTGTTGCGATTCGAAGTGGCAGTCTGAAATGTTAACTAACAAAATTATAGTTATTATGGACCCTTGTACAATTCAAATGTTTTTTTTATTTTTGTATTAACATAACTGTTATTATTATTAAATGAAAGATTATATATTACCAGCATGTACTTACGCTTGCTATACCCTTCCTACTCCTTATCTTTGCTCTATTCCTCATTCATTCCTGCGACAACGGAACTAATTGTCCAATATATATGTAGTGGTACCAAATATTACGAACCGTGAAGCCTCTTTCAAACTTCGCGCCCGACGGCACATAGAAATATATAATTATATACGCATATATGCGTAACCGCATGTCAAGAAGCGTCTTTCATGCTCTCCTCTCTCACTCCCTTTCTTTCTCTTTTTGCTTGTACGGCACGGTCTGAACCTATTCCTAAATTGACTGGCAGTGCTGAAAATGTATAGTGGGCAGTGGGGCGTCAACTTCACGCAGGAAAATTTAAATTCATTCCGTTGCAACTTAACAGTTATCTAATAATTTTATTTATATACGCATTAGTCAAGAGGCGATATAAACATTTCTTCAACGACGAAGAAATGTCGTTGGACACATACAATTCGTATTGTGTTCTTTCCTTAATAAAGTAAAACGACTTTATTTTTAAAGGCAAATTAAAAAAATTCTCAACCCGTGTGTGTCATATATGTCGCCTTTCCTAAATATTGCGATAATGACAATGCGGGTACACCAAATTTTAACGATGTTTCAACGTTTTACTTTCATTTCCATACTACGAATATATATTTCCGGCGGTATATGGAAGCGAATTTTGTTATCAACTATTCATAATCATGACGGTACAAATTTTTTTTCAAATTCGCGTGGATTTTAGCTAGTATGAAAGCAGGCATTGGGGGAAGCGTCATATCCGCAACGTTGCAATAAAATTTCGTCGAATTTACTCATTCAAATATTATATATTCTTGATTATTATCATTTAAAATGATCCCATTCATTCGGTACAATATTCACGTTTGCAATACAAATTAAGATTTATTAAATAAAAATTATATACATACAAGCTTGCCATTAAAAAGAAAAGTCGACAAACGAACACACACCTCGACCAATGAGACATCAGCGTTCCTCGATGCGTACATTTGCGCGGGCAGACAGCGAGAGCTGGTATTTTTTTGGCAACAGTGGACGGCGTCGGTACGCGGCATAACGCGATAATCGAAAAAAAAAGAATGTTCAGAGTCGCGCTGTGGCGGATATCTATTACGAACGTTTATGTGTTTCTCGATATTGGAGGTCGTGCAAAGTGAAGAAATATCGTAAAAATAAGGTGTTTTTTGCAAGTGTCGAACGTTCATTAATACGTGGTGTACAGCTATATCGATATAAAACGTACTTTTCATCATATCGTTGGCGTGCGCGTTTCTACCGGTACTTTCGAAAATGGCAAAGAAATTCTGTGTCATCGAGTACATTCGTTTTTCCGAAAAGATCGTCATAGCCTGCAGGATTGATCGAATGCGGTGGCGATCACCAGACGACAAGGAATATTATAAATGTACCGAGAAGACAATCGAAGATGCAAAAGGTGGTGCTACCAGAACACTGAGATACTTGTGGGAGGAGGGCACGAAACAATGTTTATACAAAGCCGTCGTCTTGAGGTTAACAGGTAAGTTCGCGAATTTTATGTACATTAACTGTAATGATAAGAAACCACGACACGTGATTCTATCAATTTCGAGGTTAAGTTTATAGGTTATAAAAATAATAGAAAACTCGCGCAGACATCTCATGGCCATGTGGCTCAATGTGTATGCGTATAATATTAAAATCAACAAATTTCAATTGGGATAATGTAAATCCATGGTACAAGATTTTGCTAACCTTCTATTCCTTTGACATGCAGAAACCATGGAAGAGGCCTCAGCATTTATAGAGGGAATGGATAATGCAGCGCGTGGTCGTGGTTGCCGCATGAAGAAGCCCAAGTTGCCCGATTACACGCCCGACGCAGTGCACATCGATCCTGAGTCGCAAGCTACACAGACCGCGGCACGCATGCAGGAAAAAATGTTGCAGAGCCAGAAGGCGCAGTGGAAAGCCAACGAGGTTAGTATCATTGATCGGTGTAACCCCAGTGGAATGTAGTGATTGGTCACTGCAGAATTTTTTTTTCTTTGGCCCAAAGCAGCCCAAATTCAATGCCAATAATCTTTGACTTCTAGTTTATTTGTTTAAAAAGGTTCGGCTCTGTAGGTTTACATTTCCGAAAGTCAGAGCGATTACCGGTATTATGGCAATGTTCGAAATTTTATAAAAACTTGACTGCTTAAGAAATTCATGCAAAATTTAATGCCAATCATCCTTGATCCCTAAACTATTTTTGTTAAAAATTTCGGCTCGGTAGGTACAAATTTCCAAAAGTTAGAGCGATTGTATCGATTTTTCAAAATT
Source organism: Rhorus exstirpatorius (assembly GCA_963564615.1). Lineage (NCBI taxonomy): Eukaryota > Metazoa > Arthropoda > Insecta > Hymenoptera > Ichneumonidae > Rhorus > Rhorus exstirpatorius. The sequence goes on from OY751322.1 coordinate 1,599,806, forward strand.
TTATACAATTTTAACCTCTTAAAAGATTCTTGCCAAATTCAATAGGAATCATCCCTTTCTCCTAGACTATTTGTGTACAAAGTTTCGGCTCGGTAGGTAAAAATTTCCCAAAGTTAGAGCGACCCATTTGTCCCTTCTTGCTAACACTTAAAGCGGGATACAGCCCTACCTGAGTGCAATATCGTGTCTACAACTTATCCACTGAGGCAATATTGTGCCTGAGCTTGGATGTCCATATCCTTCTTATAACCGCATTTGGTAGAAATTCCGCGCGAATACCTTAAGCTTACTATCTTTGCATTCCTTATTGCCTCTAATCTAATCACACTTATGTTCACTAAATTCTGTTAAATAGTTATCAACTGTCTTCGAATATCGCACGTATCATGTGTGTACCCATACCTACAATAGTTTTTTCCACTAATTCTTTATAACTATTATCGACTGTTTGGTATATCGCTACTCTGTCTTCGCAAGCCATCGAATTTGATATCTTCGGAGCCAGGTATACGTGATTTCGCCTCCCGGTTGTCGTTCTAATGTTTGGCATTTTAACTTCCCGCTGGGCTTCTGATCGCAGGTTTCGAGCCCCTGCCTCCTGCACATAAAGTTTCTTATTTACATAGAAATCTACCGCTACCAGACAGTACATTTGTCTTACATGAAGAGTCCGATTTTCGTTAAATAATTTCTCCGTGGGGAAAAGTCGATCTTTCCCATACATTATTTTTAACATTTTCCGATTTAGTACGTCGAGCGGTCTTATCGCATTTCCCGCCGCGCCTCCCCACCCGATGTTACCATATCTCATAATTGCTATGAATAGCGCTTGATAAACAATCTTCATCGTGGAGATATTTGCTACTGCCTTTCTCCTTCTAGAAACAAATGTAAGAAACCTTAATCTTGTAACCAAACTATCTATATGTACCCCCCATCTTAAGTGTTGATCAATAATTATGCCTAGATACTTGATCTTCTCTACCCGCACAATCTTTATGCACTTTTTATCACAGTTATTTTGGTTGCACGATTCGTTGTGAACCATTATTGCATAAGCTCTTGCAATGCTGCCTGCATAGCAACCGAAAGTTATAAAATTTTTTTTTTTTCGTAATTTACTGCCAATTTATTCTCCTCGAACTACTGAAAAGGCTTACAGACATCCGCCGCTACCGTGTCTACCACCTCAGCCCATGAAGTTCCTTCGTATAGTATTGCTGTATCGTCAGCAACCTACCCTATTTGTGTAAAGAAAAAAAAATTAAGTTCGATAGCTTCAAACACACACACACACAGACACACACGCACACACTACCACACATCCCATACCCGAAAATTTTTTCAAAAATAGGTTTTCTTGACCTTTTAAGGTATTTTGAAGATATTGGCATAAAAATCTCTAAAAAATGTTTCACGAACATATAACTGGTATTATACCTTTGTCAAATTCTTTTTTACTGTTTTTGAGTATAATTATCTAAATATAATCCATACTTACTTTTTATAATAGATCAATTGAAAGTTAATAAGAGAACAAAGAAATTATTTTTATAAAACTAAAAAACTTCTCGCTTCCGATATATTGTCCCGAATTAGGTCAACGAAGAATACAAATGAGTTTACGGCACGAAGATTACTTCGAAGTACCGAAAGTTGTTGCGCAAATACATTTCGAAACAGACTCTAACAGTTCAACTGTTTCTGAAGAGTATGATGAAAGTAACAGGGCATGATATGCATTTCCATTTTTAGAAGAAACGAAAGATAGAAGAGGCGAAGTTGATTAGATATCTGGAATCAAGGATAAAGGCTGACTCGGCGGAATCTTTGGCCTCAAAGGAAAACGTTTGGAGGGATCAATCCGTGGGTTCCAAAAAAAAAAGTCGTCATGCTGCACCACGATAACGGTTAGTATTGAGTTGTGTGATGCATTGAATTTGTATGGTGATAAATATAGAACGTGAAGATTCTTTGTAGCTTCTTCGATACTAGTGCTGACTGAGTTTATGTAAGAAAATTCATTAAAAATGGAAACGCTAGGATTCAGCTTCATTAAATTCGTTTAATGTGTTTATAAGGCCCTGTGACTTTTTTATTGTACCGACAATTGCCGCTAGTTATAAAAATGTAGGCCCGTATTCAGCAATCACTTTCAGCTAAAAGTGCCAGTAACTTTTAACTAAAAGACACTAGCGCTATAAGGCGGAGTCCGTATTGTACTCTCGCTTCTAAATAGCTTATTTTAATTAAGAGTAGTGGCCTCGGGAAATACATTTGACAACGTCGCATTTTGTCTCGAAATGTCTCGAAACGATGCGTTCACAGCGGCTCGAACCGTGCCTACTGGCGCGAATTCGCCGGTATTCGAACGAAAATATATGTAGGATAGGTATATTCAAAAATTGCAATATGACCTTATACTATTACAATATGTATACTATATGAACAAAAACGTCACAGTCTTCTTATATGAAAAACAATATTTAAGCGTCAATGGATAGGCTTGATATTCAATCATGGCAGTAAATAAATAAATAAAATTATATATTTAATAATTTGTTAATAATTTTATATTATTATGAGTTTCAGTTCTGAATTTATCGAAAATTATCGTGTTTACATATATAACGTTATTTATTGATTTATTTATTTATTTATTTAGTGCCATGACTGAATAACAAGCTTTGCTATTGACGTTTAAATATTGTTTTTGATATCTGAGAAGACTGCGACGACCGACGTTGGATTTCAATGGCAAAGAAAATCCTCAAATTAATATTGCAAATGTCTCAAGGAGTGTGTATAATATGGCCTCCGTCACAGGTTAACGCAGATGTGGACCAAGGCCTAGCTTCTCCATGAAGCTGCGACGAGGGTCCTTGCACTTGATTCCATTGCAACGAAGATAATCGAGTGTCATCGGAGAGTGTTTTGGAACTGATAGCAAAGACCGATGCTCCAGCTTCATGGAGGAGAAAACACTCTACGACAACTCTCAATTCTCTCCGCTGCGATGGAACTGAGTGCGAGGACCGTCGTCTCAGCTTGCCGGAGAAGCTAGGCCTTCTTCCATATCTGCGTTGACCTGTGACGGAGGCCATATTATACAGACTCCTTGAGACATTTGCAATATTAATTTGAGGATTTTCTTTGACATTGAAATCAAACGTCGGTCGTCTCAGATATGAAAAACAATATTTAAGCGTCAACGGATAGACTTGATATTCAATCGTGGCAGTATATAAATAAATAAATAAATAAATAAAATTATATATTTGATAATTCATTAATAAATTTATATTATTATGAGTTTCAGTTCTGAATTTATCAAAAAATTATCGTGTTTATATAAATTATTATTATTCAATTATTTATTCAGTGCCACGACTGAATAACAAGCGTTATTTTTATTGACATTTGAATGTTGTTTTTCATACCTGAGATGACTGGGACGACTGACGTTGGATTTTAATGGCAAAGAAAATCCTCAATTGGATAAAAAAAAATGTCTTAAAGAGTGTGTACAATATAGCCTCCGTCACAGGTTAACGCAGATATGGACCAAGGCCTAGCATTCGCCGTGAAGCTGCGACGAGGGTCCTTTCACTCAGTTCCGTGGGAATTCCCATGGAACTGAGTGAAAGCTATGTACTTAAATTTATGGTACTTTTCTTCAAAGCGTTAACGCTTCGAAGAAAAGTACCATAAATTTTAGTTAAAACCGACCGCTGAATACGGGTGCACTTTCAAATAGTTAGATGTAGGGAAAATAACCATACTATTAGCTAATAGCCACTCAAAATCGACTACTGAATACGGGCCGTAGTGTATTAAAATGAAGGCACGAGATAACGATAAAAACATGTCGCAAGCATTTAAATCCTGTGATTGTTGTCTGCGCACCAGTTGAATACATACATGTTCCTATTTTATATGCAGGAGTGTACCAACCGCTATAAATCCGAATCCGACCGATCGAGCTCAAAAACGGCCGCATCGAAAATGAAATCGGTCACCGATAATCTCGCCAAAACGACTGTTGCGAGTATACCGAGCGACAGTATCCAAGCGTTAATAGATTATGAGGGGCACAATGACAGTGCAATGGACTCATCTGTCACCGCAGAAATCACTAGTCTTGTTTGCGAAAGGAGGAACGAAATAGCGGTAAGATATTTGAAATAGTACGAACGGAACGGTAAACATAAATAGAATAGAGATAGGACGCTGACGCACTTACCATGTTTCCACGAATCGAGATGACTGCGAAGAATCATGAATTTTGTAACGGTACGATCGGGTAGTCAATAACAATCGTGATACATAATTGTATATTCCACAAAGTTAAAATCATTGCTGTCAATATTCTCTTTTTTTTTTTGTAACATTACCGTGACTAGCTGCACGTCCGGTGCACGAGTGTTGATCCCGCTTATAGTAAAAAAAAAAAAAAATGCACGTTCGAATCGATAAAAATTAGCGGAATTCATAACGACGTGTCCAATAGCTTGTGTTGTATTGCGCAAAAAATGCCAACAATCGATGAAAATTTCCAAACGGATCGATGAAGACGGTACTTAACGATAAAAACGTGCCATCGGCCTATGAAAATTTTCATTTTCGCATGCCTACCGGTCTAATAAATGTATATGTTTGCATTAAAAATGCAGGAATTGCGCGATTTGGATATATCCGAAGATTACCGATCGAGAGAGAAAACGCGCGCATCAAACATGAAGCTGGTCAGCGAAAATATCGCCAAGACGACTGTTGTGAGTGTACCGAGCGACAGTATCCAAGCGCTAATGGATTACGACCAGCACGATGATAGTGGAATGAACGCATCTGTCACTGCGGCAATCGCGAGTCCTATTGACGAACAGAACAACGAAAAAGCGGTAAGACCTTTGATATAGTGTGAACGTAACGATGAACGGAAATATAATAGAGATAAGATGCTGACGCAGTCGTGATGTTTTCACGAATCGAGACGACTGCGAAGAATCCGTCAGCTCTGATGTGTTCATTCAGATTTATCGGCGAGTGAAAAAAAATTATGTTTCTTTCGTATGTACGCTGATCGGAAGTCGCGAATTTTGTAACGGTACTTTCGGATAATCAATAACAATCATGATATACAATTGTGTATGCAACAAAGTTTAAATCATTGCTGTTAATATTGGATGTTTTTTCGTAACATTACCGCGAATAGCTGCACGTCAGGTACACGAGTGTTGATCCCGTTTGTTGTAAAAAAGAATTGATATTCCACACCGATCTAAGTTTACGGCATTAATAACGACGTGTCCAGTGCCTTATATTGTGTTGCACAAAAAATGTCAACAATCGATGAAAATTTCCAGCGGATTAATGAAGACGGTGCTTAACGATATAAACGTGCCATTGGCCTAATGAAGTTTTGATTGTCTTCCGCGCACTGGTTCAATAAATGTGTATGTTTACATTTGAAATGCAGGACTGTACCGATCGGGATAAATCCGAAAATGACCGATCGAGCAAAGAAAAGCCCGCATCAAAAATGCAGTTGGTCAGTGATAATATCACCGAGACGACTACCGCGAGTGTATTGAGCGACACAATCCAAACGGTAATGGATTACGACGGGCACAATGTCAGTGCAATAGAAGCATCCGTCACCACGGCAATGGCGACTCCTGTTGACGAACGGAGCAACGAAACAGCGGTAAGACTTATGTCGTGTTGCTAAAAAAATGCCAACAATCGATGAAAATTTCCAAACGGATAAATGAAGACGCTGCTTGACGATTAAAACGTGCCGTCGATCTACAAAAGTTTTCATTTTTGCCTACGTACCGGTATAATAAATATATTTTTCCATTTTCAATGCAGAACTGTACCGAATCGGTTGGAATCGAACAACTTCGATCGAGGGTTCAAACAGCCGCATCGAAATTTCCGTTGGTCACCCATAAAACCAATGAGGTATCAGACGTGTCCCATTCCGCCGATGCCAGTGCGCAAGAAAATGTCATCCCGGACGTGAAGCAATCGGAAGGCGTGACAGCAACACCGAGTTTCTTGCAGGAGCTCAATTATTTTATCGATGAATTGGCAATGTCGGAGAAAGCTTGTCCGATCGACATCGGCAGGAAGGACGACATGCGATACACGGATGCGAGCCCATTATCGGTTGCTATCGATCGTCGTACGAGAACGGAATCTTTAGGAGAGTTTGGTGCAACGGAGCGATGTGCACCCATCTGTACCGGCGACAAAAAGGTAATGAACGATATATGAATGGGTGGAGGCTGGAATAATACACGAACTTGTCAATCAGAATATTCAACTTTTTAAAATCTCTTCTGGAATCAACTGCTGTGGGATGATTGGTATTGAAGCTGAAACAAGTAGCAGCTCCTCCAGCGCGCTCGTGCGAATACTAGTTACTGAGATGTAACATCTGTCCTCACTTGCTAATTAAATCAGCGATGCGATCCTCTTATAGCTCTGCTGTTTGTTTTTTATGTATTGGAGCGTGCGGCAAAGATAAGCTGAAAAGGTTAAGCATGTTGCATGCTTAACAATGGTCGATATGTCATTACCGAACAATGCTCCTTTGTCCAAGTACATTATCACGCGTTCCGCGTACTTACAATGACTGTCGCGATGTGCCCCGAAAAAATTGGTTTCAAGTCGCCCGTCGAAGTTCAATTGGAAAATGCAGTTGTTGGGGAGAACGTCGACGGTTGCTACTACCGTGTACTGATAGTTAAGAATTGGAAAATGCAATGTATTTTTCATTTCAGCATAAAAAAAAAAAAAAACGGAAACGGCCGCAGTTCGCATGAGACGCCTGTACCGCAGTAGGAATGTCGGAGCGCCCCACTGGAAGCTGTTACTTTAAACGTAAAGCTTTGAAATGGTGAACGTGTAATTATGCGTTGCCGGAAATATGAGTGCGCGAGCATGCACACTTGAGCAGACACTGACATTTGAAACCGAAAAATGTTTGATCCGTTTTCGAAACTGCTGGAACATTTACAATGTCGTGGCTCTAGAACGGGGACACTGGGAACTGTTGTCAAACTTTCCATTGGAGGATGCAAATATTGGACAATCATTTCTAAAAAATATAATTGTACGAATGTTGTCCTATAATTAGAATTCTGGAAATGTTGCAGATCGTGAACGTGCATGAGATCGCGCCTGTTGTTGCGTTTGAGGTTAAGAATGTCAAGTCTCCGAGAAAATCAGTCACCTCTTCGAAACAATCATCGGCAAAGCACTCGAGCGATGACGGCAACGAATCTTGTGGCAGCATTCCCGTAAATATTTAATGACCGATGGCCACTATGAATTATTCAATTTTAATTGAATCGTTACTGGACATGTTGCTTTGTGATGTTCATACGCGAATTTAATGTTCCAAGTGTTTCCCGAAATAACGTCTTTGCGTGATATTTCTTTTACCGAAATTGAAGCTTGCCAAAGCAGCATCACAGATGTCGCAAAGCATCGCATCGTACGATGAAGATGAATTGTTAATGAGCCAAACCAGCAATGACGAAATCGAAGGTTTACCGAAATCAGATATGGGATCCAATGTACCGACAGTTTACAACAGCTCGCAGGGGTGTACCGGAAATTCGCCTCATCCGCAAAAAGATGGTTTCGAGACACCCGACAACGCTTACACTCATGTGGTAAATAGCACCATCGTAGCGGCACGGAGAAAAGTGCGGGAGATAAATATTTTTGTAGCAGTAAAAACTAGGATCATTAAGGGTCATTGTGACTTCCAGGTGACAAGCAGCGGAGCCTCGACGGTACCGAGGATTCGCAGCGACGTTCGACTACAAAAAAATCAAGTTTTGGTTGGTAAGGCCCTGTACCGATTTAGGAAAGAACCAGAGAACTCGGATGGCAATGTAATGACCCCAATCGAAAGAACCCCTCGTAAGTACCGCCTGAAAAGGAGTAATTGAAGGTGCTTCGTTCATCTACGTAGGGAATAGAAGACACGCCACAGAGAGAAACTGCCCTTCTCCCATTCAATTTATTTGCGGACAAAGCCTTAGCAGCAGACGCGTCAACCGCGGTGACATCGACCACTGACACCTCCCAAACATCAGACGAATCGTCTGCGGAGAGCTTGGCGGGGATTTTGGAATCTTCTGTACCGCGGGTAAGTCATTGTTTTTAAATAAATGCCGAACACGGTACACTGTTTAATTAATTATCTTTATCCGGTATTGTATGAAGACAGCAGCTTCCGCATCGAAATACGAGCCTTCTATTCCGAGGGAAAAAAATCGCCGCCGCATTGTTTGCGAAGATTCGTCAGACGAAACGGTAAACATTAAATAGCTGATTCGGTACGGTAGATAGAAACGCGGTACAATATTATTTCGCAGAATGAAGAATCGTCCAAGAAGAAGACGAAGAAGAAGAAGAAGAGTAGTGAACGTAGCTCGTCAGCAAGATGCCCGGCGTGCAAAGCAATTAATAATACAGGGAGAAGAATCACGACGAAAATGGACCAATTATGGACACGTACCGTAGCAATGTTAAGCCGAAAAGTAGAAGCCGACGACGCCGTGCCAAGTATCGCAAAAAAAAGGAATATACCCGCTCCCGACAAGGATGGAATGGTACGGTACAATGATTGCGATACTTACACCCGGTAATGAACATATTATTCCAAAATTTATTTTTAACAGATAACTGTTGTACCAGAAGGACGTTTCCACTACCCGTCAATCGCACGGGCTATCGAAGCCAAATCTATGAGAAAGCGCATGAATATTCTCATCGAAGATTTTTGGCCATTGGAGGAACGTTCGAAGCTGACGTTGATGGCGAAGAAACGAAATGCTCGGTACCGGACGATAACAAAAAAGGAAATCGATATTTTGACTGGTAAATGGACAAGACGCACATTTGTACGGTACACACTGTTGACGAAAACATCTTTAATGCAACTTTATCTTCATTCCTGACGTATAAAGGTACCGCGAAGACTCTACCACAGTGTCACGCTCTGTATGACGAAGACGTCGACGATCCGAAAGCGGTTCGAACGTGGATTTCGACAAAAATAAAAGCCGATCGAATCCGTCACTTCAGGGTAGGGAGTACTACTTCGAAGAAATCGAATTCGCTAAGTAGTAACCCGACATAGACCGAAAAGAAATCCCGTAAAAAACAGCAGTCGAAGGAGGTCACGAGTTCTGCGGATGACTTAACCGCCACTGTCGGTCAGGGTGCTGCGGCTACAATACCATCCCACCAAAAACACCATGAATGGTGTATAAAAACTTGAGACAAGTACATTTCCGTGCGTCGTTTTGTTTATGCTTACAAAAAGATGTCAAACCCAAATATTTGACAAATAACCCTTTACAAAAAGATGTCAAACACAAAAAGTTGTCAAATAAATTCAAATAATCTAAGTCACAGTTGCCAAGTACATCAAGCATTTTCATTGTATACATTTTTATTAACCGTTTATAAGTAAGTAACAACGCTCGAAAACGTATTGAAACGGACTTAAGGACTTAATCTAAAAATTTAATGTTTGAAAGATTTTATTGAAAAAAAATTCGCATTGAAAAAAAAAATCCGAACGAAGTACTTGGCGAGTTCGTAACAGGTAGTCTGTACAGTCATTTTACATAACTCGCCAAGTACTTCGTTCGGATTTTTTTTTTCAATGCGAATTTTTTTTCAATAAAATCTTTCAAACATTAAATTTTCAGATTAAGTCCTTAAGTCCGTTTCAATACGTTTTCGAGCGTTGTTACTTACTTATAAACGGTTAATAAAAATGTAAACAATGAAAATGCTTGATGTACTTGGCAACTGTGACTTAGATTATTTGAATTTATTTGACAACTTTTTGTGTTTGACATCTTTTTGTAAAGGGTTATTTGTCAAATATTTGGGTTTGACATCTTTTTGTAAGCATAAACAAAACGACGCAAGGAAATGTACTTGTCTCAAGTTTTTATACACCATTCATGGTGTTTTTGGTGGGATTTGGTTTCTTTTTGCAAAGCATTATATATGTCGACATATATTTACGATGTAACTTCTATGTAAAAGCTTTGAATGGCGACTACTATGCTCAGGGTAGAATTGAACAATTTTTGACGGCATAAATTGTCTTGCCAAAACATTTCGTACAATTATGGAATGGTTTCATTATTTCACAACTTCAGAAGCCCCAATCTAGCACCTAGCACACGAATTATCATTTGCATTTTTTTTTTATTAGATCGTTAGCAAGTTTAGCGAACTCCAAAATATTCTATGCGTACAAAATCCTATCAATGAGGTCTCCCTATTCTTGAAAGTGCTCGCATGATCCATTCAAACATCTTTGAGTTTCGATTCTTGATACAAAGCACCATCGCTGAGTTATAAAAATCATAAGCATTGCTTTTCTATAGTCGGTTCATAGTATCGAGCACTATCTTTTTTTACGCGATGGAATATTAGAGCTTCGTTTGTAAGATATCAATGAAACGCAGACTCAACCCGACCGCGACCCACGTAATTCTACTCATAAAAGCCATCATAGTCAACTGAACAAGGGAAAATTCGAAAAATCATTGCACTACAAAAAAAAATCCCTTGAAGCGATTTGATCCAGACAAACGCAGTCTATAACCGAATTGGTACAGAAAAATGAAGCATGTTGTCCGTATGCGCAGGTCCTTTGAAATTTGAATTGTCTGTACCGAACCGAGTTGTGAAATTGTAATTAAACTTTGTTTACTTACAAATCACAAATGTAATTTGAAATTAAACTTTTTTCAATGGACTATTACAAATGTGATCTGTAATTGAACATTTTGTAATTAAAAATTAGAAATATAATCTGTAATTAAAATTTTCACTCTTTTCAATTACCCATTACAAATAAAATTTCTAATTACACTTCTTTTAATTTCAAATTACAAATGTAATTTGTAATTAAACTTCTGTGTAACTACAAATTATAAATGTAATTTGAAATCGACAAGAATTTAATTACAAATTAAAATTTTAATTGAACAACGTTTAATTATAAATTATGAAAGTAATATATTCAATCAATTATTTGTAATCGATTAGACGAGTACAAATTCGCAATAAACAGATCCTCCGGAACATCATTCGTCACCCAGAGTTATCATTTTTTAATTAATTTTTACGTTTGATTATTTTTATGTTTTGCTCCCGATGGACATATGGTGGTGCGCTCCGTAGCACCAGATCCTCAGGTCATGGGATCTTTTTTCCTGCCGTCCAGGTATCACTTTCGGTAGTTCTTGAGCACAGGTCGACGGGCATCCGTCACCTACCATCCTGGAATGGCCCCGCGCTTCGTAATCTTTGAGCACCAGGTAGTCGGGAAGGCGTTATTTGCCGTCCAGGCTCTGCGCTCCGTTGTTCTTGAGAACCAGGTCGACGGGAATGAGTTTTCCGTCATCCAGGTCTCACGCTTCGTAGTTCTTGAGTTCCAGGTCCACGGGATTGCGTTTTCCACCGTCCAGGTCTACCGCTCGATTGTTCTCGAGTTCCAAGTTGATGGGAATGCGTTTTACGCTGTCCAGGCCTCGCGCTCTGTAGTTCTGAAGTATCAGGTCAACGGCAAGGCATTACGCATATAAATGGCGCGTAAGACCCGGACGCCAAGCACTATGGTGCGATCAAGCTGGACGCCAAAAAGTAACGCGCGATTAACCTGGATGCTAAAAACTATGACGTGATTGACCTAGACACCAAGAACTATGACGCGATTAACCTAGACATCAAGAACTATGGCGCGATCGACCTGGACGCCAAGAACTATGACGCGATTGACTTGGGCAGCAATAACTATGGCTTGGTCAACCTGAACGCCAATAACTACCGCGCGATCAACCTGGACGCCAAGAACTATGACGCGATCGACCTGGACGCCAAAAACTACGATGCGATCGACCTGGACGCGAAGAACTATGGTGCGATCGACCTGGACGCCAAGAACTATGGCGCGATTAATCTTGACATCAAGAATTATTGCGTGATCGACCTGGACCCCTAGAACTATGACGCGATTGACTTAGGCACCAATAACTATGGCTTGGTCAACCTGGACGCCAAGAACTATGACGCGATCGACCTGGACGCCAAGAACTATGGTGCGATCGACCTGGACACGAATAACAATGGTGCGATCGACCTGAACGCCAAGAACTATGACGCGATCGACCTGAACGCCAAGAACTAATGTGCCATCAACCTGGATTCCAATAACTATGACGCGATTGACCTAGACACCTAAAACTACGACGCGATTGACCTCTAGACACGAAGAAATATGGAGCGATCGACCTGGACGCCAAAAATTTATGACGCGATTAACTTAGACACCAAAAATTATGGTGCGATCAGCCTGGACGAAACTTTTCTTTTTTAACACAGAACCACATTGAATGAAAAAAATATTTATCTAGAAATAAATATTTTTTCAAGATGCGCCGGTATCGCGTCTTTTCGGCCTTTCAGCGTGACACGGGACTGAAGACGGTTAGTGTGGTTATGTTGGTGGTGCGAAAAATTAGTGGAGCGAAAAATTTGCGGAGCGAAAAATTTGCGGAGCGAAAAAATGATGATCGTTGTACGTCGAAAATAAAAAATAAAATGCGATATCTCCCATATGTCAATAGCTACAGCATTCATTTGGGTACCAATCGAAAGAGAAATAAAAATAAAAAATATTCGTATTAATATCATTGCCGAAGTCTGTATAATTAATTGATAATTAGAAAAATAAGTTTCGTTATATAGATATACTCCCGTGTATAAGCTCGATGTGTGGCGTATAAGAGGCTGTAGTACCTCTCGACATGTCGGTATAGGAGGAAATGTACTTGTCTCGAGGCTCTGCCGCGCCTCTTAATCAGAAAATATTCATTATAGTCTGAAAGACCTGTTGGCGTTGATGAATCCATCAATGTACCGAGGACCAAAAGGGGAAATAAAAATTCAGCCTCAAAATTTCCACACTTGGGCCAGCTTGAAGAAGCGAACAAACTTCACGGATGCTGAACTTCGAAGACTTATACCGGATACTTGTGGGATGATACTCGACGGTATGTAAGAGAATGTACGGTACATATTTTGAAACAAGCCGTCATGAATCTCGGCCAATTGGAATATTTATTTGTTCTCAGGAAAAGTTCGTCTGGTTGATTACACCTTTGAAACATTATTCATGTTGGCCGTTTATGATGTTGCAATGGAAAATTCCGACGACTTGACTATCAGTGCGAATATTGTCAAGAGGAAGATGGCGAGTTTACCGCTGGAGCTGATTTCGTACGTCATGAAGAAGTACATGATCCCGTGCACCAATACATCGAGGGAGTCGCAATTGTACCGGTACATATAATGCAAATGCGAACATTGGCGTGTAAAATTGACAAAAATAATCATATAAAATTTTTTAGATTCGACCCCGCGATCATGGTGAAATTGTTTGTATACGAGAAACTACAAACGAAAAGACAGTGGCGATACAGCGATTTGGATAAAGAATATCGAGCAAGCAAGTACTACGGTAAGAAAAAATATGTACCGCTTTTGCAAAATATTTACCCCTTTTGCAAAAATTCTGCGAAGATCCCACTTGTACTGCATGTACCGAATTTCATTTAATGAAGGCCCAATTTCTTCACCTTGGGTTATGTTCCGGTTAGAGTTATGCACCAGATAACCCATCCTAAAAGCATAGGATATCTGGTGGATAATTCTAACCAGAACATAACCCGAGGTGAAGAAACCGGGCCTAATTCGGAAATAATTATTTTCCAACAGCGGAAAAAACACACTTCGTATTATATCTCAGCGACTGTGCTAAGATTACCGAAGATAAGCGCACCAAAGAAACCATGGTGAACAGTAATGACCGTTTGTCGCAATTCGATTCAAGAAGAATAATAACGGAGAACTATTCACGACATTTCGAGCCGCGCACTCACTGAATGTTTACCGATCGTAATAAATGCTATATTATGTAAGAGATATAAGTGTTGTATTTTTGATAATTCATTTTCGTATGTATATATATTCCGCACTGTGCCTAAAATTGTAACACAGTCGCGGAACAAAAATGTACAATATATAAATATAACTCCTTCTTCGCTTCCCCCTCCCCCAGCTCGCTGCCAAAAAAAAAAACGGAAAGCGTAATTTGAGCTAGGGTGTACTTTTTGGTTTGCCCGTCATTGAATCGGAGAGATAAATTCCATGGTGTATTTCACCACGCTCACTGATTTGCTTCTACCATAAATAGGAGTGGTATATTTCACGGTATATTTCACCACGCTCAAGGGTTTGCGTCCACAAAACGGGAGTGGTATTTTTCACGGTATATTTCACCACGCTCACAGGTTTCTTTTTACCAAATGGGCATGGTGAATTCCGTGGTTTATTTCACCACGCTCACGGATTTTCTTCGACGTAATGGAAGTGGTAAATTCCGTGGTTGATTTTACCAGGCTCACGGATTTCCTTAGACCGAATCGGAGTGGTAAATTCCATGGTTGACTTTACCACGCTCACGGGTTTCCTTCGATCGAATGGGAGCGGTTCATTTGGAAAATTTAACGTTAAAACCATGTCCAATAGCAACCGTACACTTTTAACGTTAAACTTACGGGTTCCGAAAAGGCTAGGGTCGTAACTCGTCAGGCTTTTGCAAAAAAAAATTATTCAATATTTCCATGTTGTACGTAAGAAAGTCCAAATTTTTAAAAACAAAATATCAGCTTTACTCTAGGGGTAGTATCTACCCCACAAAAATGTGTTTAAATTAAAAAATCTGTGTTTTCAAGGTCAGCACAGTAAAAGAAATCAATTTTAATTTTTTTCTCGAAAAATTCACGTTATTTTTTGGAATATCTGAAATTTACAGAGGGTGGCTATGGGATAATTATCAAAGAAACTGTGCATTTTTTGAAATTTTCTTATTCAATCAATATTTATTTCAGAAACGGATATGTATCGGACGTACCTTCCAAACCAAAAGTGACTTTCGTCAACAATATTGCATACTTCACGATTAGATAAAAACCGGAATTAATTCGACCACAATAAAGACGATAAGAAGATAACTTTTTAATAATAATAATGCCTAAAAGTTATCAATAAATTGTTTAAACAAAACATTGTTTAAAAAATTTTTAGGGAATGTTATTTTTTAACATCTGAAATTAATTCGTTGATTTTTCTAACTGCACATGAATTTTATTTTTGATTATATGATTTTGAATAATACATTAATACATTAATTTTGAATAATAATAATGCCAAAGAGTTATCAATAAATTGTTTCAACAAAACATTATTTAACAAATTTTTTGAGAAAGTTTTTTTTTGACACTTGAAATGAATTCATTGATTTTTATGACTACACATGAATTTTTTTTAAATTATCTTATCATTTTGAAATTTCGGTTTTCGAAAATTTTTTAATTTTGAAAAATGAAGGAAAAATCGTGAATTTTGGGTATGTTTTCGTAAAAACGTTGTATATTACAATTAAGAAGTTTCAAGGACATTGAACGAATAGTTCATTAGTTCAACCGAAATTTCAAAATCATAAAATAAAAAAAAAAAATTCATGTGCAGTTAGAAAAATCAACGAATTCATTCCAGATGTTACAAAATAACATTCCGTAAAAATTTGGTAAATAATGTTTTGTTTAAACAATTTATTGATAACTTTTAGGCATTATTATTATTAAAAAGTTATCTTCTTATCGTCTTTATTGTGGTTGAATTAATTCCGGTTTTTATCTTATCGTGAAGTATGCAATATTGTCGACGAAAGTCACTTTCGGTTTGGAAGATACGTCCGATACATATCCGTTTCTGAAATAAATATTTGATTGAATAAGAAAATTTCAAAAAATGCAGTTTCTTTGATAATTATCCTATAGCTACCCTCTGTAAATTTCAGATATTCCAAAAAATAACGTGAATTTTCCGAGAAAAAAATTAAAATTGATTTCTTTTACTGTGCTGACCTTGAAAACACAGATTTTTTAATTTAAACACATTTTTGTGGGGTAGATACTACCCCTAGAGTAAAGCTGATATTTTGTTTCTAAAAATTTGGACTTTCTTACGTACAACATGGAAATATTTTAATTATTTTTTTTGGCAAAAGCCTGTCGAGTTACGAGGCAAGAATTTTGCAGATCACTTCTTATAACATATAATAAGATGTTAGAATGGCGAAGGAATCCAAATTTTTGACCCAACGACTTTTGAAGATTCGTGGAATGTGCCAGTCGTGCGTGTATCAAGAAAAAAACTCGAAAAAATACAACCAAATCAAAGAATGTTTTTTCTTATCGTCTTTATTATGGTTGATTTTTTTTCCACATTTTTATGTTATCATAAAGTATGCAATATTGTGGACGAAAGTCACTTTTGGTTGGGAAGGTACGTCCAATACACAATAATTTTTAACAATAGATTCTGAAATATGAATTTCTCAATATTGGCTACTTTTACAGAATTTAATAATTCTCAAAATTCATGTCTCCGAATGTATTATTGGCAGTAGCTATAATTGCTATAGGACCTTTCAAAAGTAAAATCTGGTGAAGTTTCCGAAACAAAATTTTTGCTTACAAATAAATTACTATCCACCTCGTGAGAGTCATCGACAACTTCATCCTCATTTTTCTTCAATAACATATTTTTTTTCAGAAACTGTACAATTTTGAGTTCATGAAGGTCTTATAGAAATTATAGTTAAGTGCCAAAATATTACCCGTAATTTGTCATACAAAAAGTCCTATAGTAATTATAGCTACTTTCACTAGATTCGGATATATGAATTTTGAGAATACATAAATTGTATAAAAATATCAAATATTGAGAAATTGATATTTCGGAATCTAATGGCAAAAGTTATAATCGCTACAGAACCTTTTCTACCACAAATTAGTTTCAGTTTCAGAAAATAAAATTTTCTTTGAATGAGAAAATGTACAAAAATTGCACATTTGATTTCATAATCATCCTATAGCCATCCCACTCTCTAAATTTGAGATATTTAAAAAAAGAACATGAACTTTAAGAGGAAAAAATGAAAATCGATTTCTTTCACGGTGCTGATCTTGAAAACGCTAATAAGCTCGTTTTCATTTAACTTGCAAATTCAATTTCTAATCAGAAATTAATTTTCTGGATATCCACCCCTCCGCCGTGATCGAAAACCCACCCCGGTGCAAATCTTGATATAAGTTTCTGTATGTAATGTCTCAGAATATCGAAAATCGATATTGTTCTATATTATAAAGTTAATTTACAAGTTGAAAGTGGAGGGGTTTCTGTATCCTAAGACGTTAAGGAATAAATGAATATCGAGGGTTACTCAGGGGTGGGTTTGCGATCACGACGGAGGGGTGGATCTCAGACCAGACAACTGTGTATAATTTTTTTTTGAAAGGTTCATTCTCTTAAAGTATCTATACTCTTTCTTTGAATGAACGTTCTGAACTTCAGGTACATAAAAATAGTCCAAGATAATTACTTTGTGAAACTTTGAGTAATTTTTGCCAATATAAAAAATTAGGCGGCTCCTTTGACGTGGAATGCCTCATATACCTGTTGCGTCAATGGAAGAAAAAGTGCCTGAACTGAACAAATTTTTTCTTACATACAGAAAGTTCTCAAAAACGTGCCGCGCGTCGTCTCCGCCGGCTCCAGGAAGCCAACACCCGAAATAACGACGTAAGTGAAAATTTTGGATATTTCTTGCTCGTGTAAGGAGCTTTGTTGTGATCGAAAATTTTTTCTTCAAATAGATTTGTTGGAACATTATTATATAAAATCTATTTTTTCAGCAACAAGATGTTCCGGTGATGAGCGATCACGAGGTTCGGGAACGCAATCAAGACATTGTACCGAACCTCGAGGAAGAGGAGGTTCGGGAACGCGATCGAGACACGGTCCCGAACCTCGAGGAAGTCGAGGTTCGGGAACGCGATCAAGACGTTGTCCCGAACCTCGGGGAAAGAGATGTCGTGGGAGACAGGGCGACGGCGGCAGTAAATGTAAGTTGATCATTAGTTTTACATTATTATAGATTTTAGCCGAAATTGTCCACCCCCATTAAGCAGTTATGAATATTTTTTAAACAAATAAAAATTTGTAATTTTCAGAATACCTTCGCTGCTATGGAGGGTCCAACCCAGGTCCCTGCAGCGCCGTCGGCGAATTCGACGACCACAGTGAGTATTTGTAATATAACCTTATTAATAACATATAAATAAGCGATCCATATAAATAAAGGATGTGAAATATTTATTTGATTTTACAGAATTCAACGCCGAGACGCAGCAGGAGAGCGGGGGTGGCCCATCCGCGCCGCAGCGCTGGAAGTGGCCCGCCCGGCCATTTTCATAATGCGAGGCATGGTCGGGTGGGAAAGAGAGGAGGGTTCAGGGGACGAGGGCACCCTTGGACCTTAGTGCAAAAAATTTATGCCAAAAATATTTTTCATGGCGAAACCTTCAATATTAACAAAATGTAAAGGTTTCGCCATGAAATTTCAATAAATAATTATTTTTTCCTCATTCTAACCTCGAAATCGCAACTTCGTTGCGCTTTCTCGGCTCTCATGAGGAAAAATTATGTTCGATACTCGTACGAAAAGGCTTTTTGATGAAACTCGTTACAGCACTCGCCTTCGGCTCGTGCCGTAATCCTCTCGTTTCGTCAACAAAGCCTTTGCGTACTCGTGTCGAAATGTACTATTGAAATTTATATTTATACTCTCATTTTTATTGCACGCTCGTATCCCTTAATGATCGTAATAGTCAGGTAATTACATTCTTTCTATAATTATTTACTTAGGCTACTTTTCCGAATTTTCGTGTTGAGATGACTGTATACAGACTTTTCTGTTTCTTTTTCGAATCTGATTGTAGAGCTATAGTTTGAAAGCCAAACATTGCCAATCTAAATATGCAGATATCTTCAGGGTCATCATTTTGGCACTAACAATGATAATCAGGCAAGGGAGCATGAAAAGTTGAAAAAATTAATGAATAAGTACACTTTAAAAATCTGATCCTTGGTACATTCTTTTTCGATTTTACGCGTTTTTTTCCGACAAAACCCTCTATTTCAACACTAATAGTGATAATCAGGTAGGGGGGGGGGGGGGGGGGGCTTGAAAAATATACACAAACCCAAAGACAACATGATTATAAAGTACGAAAATTTAAAAATAATGAAAAGTAACATTTTTAATTAAATAAATTTCCCTCCAATAAAATTTCCTAATAATTTTTGAAAAAAAAATCGGTTCCTTCTTATATATCTCAAATTTCTCAGCTACGTCTGAAACACCCTTATAACATGATTCTAAAATAGTGAAAATAAAAAAACAATACATTTCTCAAGTTTCGATTTCATTCATTTTTTTTCTAAAAAAATGCTTTATTCCTGTATAGCTCAAAATACATGGAATCCTCTGAAAAAGGCTGATAACATAATCCTAAAGTATCGAAAATTAAAAAAAAATATTTTACAAGTTTTGCATTTTAAAAATATTTTACATTCTATTTAAAAATAATTGAAATAGAAAAAACGAATGGGGAACCTGTTTCTTTATTACTTTCAAATTTTCGCCACTTTATAATCACGTTATAAGCGTGTTTGAGTTTGGGTTTGGGTTGGGTTTGGTTATATATATTTCAAGCTCTCCCGCGTGATTATTATTGCTAGTGGTGAAATAGAGGGTTTCGTCGAAGAAAAAAAATCGCAAATAATCGGAAATTAATTCACCAAAGATCAGATTTTGAAAATTTATTTATTTATTTATTTTTTCAACTTTTTCATGCTCCGCCGCCTGATTATCATTGTTGGTGCCGCAATTAAGGGTTTTCGAAAAAATACGCGAAAATTGGAAAAAGTAGCTAAAGTAAATAATTACCGATTTTAATGAGAAGATTATATTTACGCGAGATTCAATTCACTTCATTCTCCTCTCTTTTTTTTGCAAAAGTTGGAGTGCACACGCACATTTTTTGAAATTTTCTAAAATCTTCTATGAAAAGAGATTAGGCTCGATAGCGTCAAATTTTCTAAATTTAGAGCAAACATATATTTTTTGAAAATTTAAAAATTTTGGAAAAACTGCCAATTTCAATTCGAATCATCTTTGCTCCACAGACGATTTATATAAAAAGCCAAATTTGCGAAAGTGAGAACACATGCATACATTTTTCGAAAATTTCAAAATTTGCAAGGAATAATAATTGCCCGCAATACCAATCATCCTTCTCGTACAGACATCAATGCGAAAATGAGTGTAGGCCCGATAGCTTTAAATTTATGAAAGTTATAGCGCGGACACTGATACTATCACACACATCGCAAACGGACATTTTTTCTAAATGTGTTTTGTCGTTTTTTTGGGAAATTTTGAACGTGATGGTATGAAAATCTCGAAAAAAAAAATTTCTCGAAAACAAAGCTTCCTCTAGGAGAAAAAATATATCCCGGCTGATAAATAGAAGCTCGGTCAAAATATTTTTTTTTTAATTTTCAAAAGTATGAAAAAAAATTTTGAAAAATTATAACATTTATAACCTTTGAAACATTGACAAAAATTAATTCATATAAATGTGCCTCAAAAATAGAATAAAATAATTTAAATAATAATAATAATTATTATTATTATTAATGAATAGTTATCAAATAATTAGTTAATAGAAAAACATCCGTTCACAGCGCTGTGAATAACAATAGTTTGTTATTGAAATATAGCTCAGATGCTCCGTCATACGGCCCAAGCATTGCATATATCGCTCAGCTGTCAGCTCGTCAGCTGTTGTGATGCGATCCCTGAATCCGTGCATCGAGAGAAAACTCGGGCCACCGCCGCTACAGCGTGTGTCTGTAGTGCGGCAACCGTGTAGTCCAGTCAAATTACCGAAAAAAACACGAAATTTGATGTGTAAACATTTGAGCTCGCGTCAGTTTGGTGTGGGAAAATTGAGGTCGTGCATTGGTTAAGGAGGTACGACTAGTTCTTTGGAGTCAAAAAAAAGTCTAAATTCATTTTACCCACAGCTGTTCTGATTTATGTTTATTTGCATTGATTATTCATATTATCGATTATAATGTGAAAAATTTTGTGGTAAATGATTAATTTATTGCGCATGAACTAATAAAAACTGAAAAATTAGATTGTCAACGACTCGATAGTAGTCTCCATCATAATAATAATGACATGTCTACCACAAAAACGGACTAAAAAACATTTTAAAAAATCAGCCGAAAACCTATTAAAATAGACTTGAATTACCTCAGTGGAATTAATACGATCGGCAGAATGATAATTATACATATAATTGATACGTGATAAATAATAAAACTCCATAAATAACATGATGGAATTTGAAGTAAACACTTGGCAACGTCGCATTGGCGATGCTATAAGTTGGTATACGTGACCAACGAAGATGACTCTATCCTCGTTGCTAACATCAAAACAAAGCTAGGTTATGTTTGCCGAAACCCATCAGCTATTACTCGCGACGTTGCTAAGTCTGTGGGTGCTATTTGATCGTTCTGACCATTTACAACCGGAAATTGAAACTTTTTAATGATGTAGTGCCAGAACTACACGGTGAAGAGTAATTTTTCAATTTTTTACAATATCTATTATATCTAATCTATCAAGTTTCAGTTTTTCAACGGGTGTAGTTGGATACGTGAGCAGCAAAACCGTGATCACAGCACTTCCGGTTAACCGTCTCCATAAGACGACGTGCTTTAGTAACTCAAACTGCTCGACTTTGCAATTTTATTACGAATAAACTAAACGGTCAATATAGCTCAAATTTTGGCAATAGGCGCATAAAGTATTCGGCAAAAACATATAAAAATTTCAAGTCCGTCAGTTGGATTCTTCATACTAGTCGTACCTCCTTAATCTTAGCCCGTACCATCAGCTATCAGCTGTCGAAACACACACATTCACGGGCTCTCACACGGACCACGGTGCGCGCTGTACGCTGCTCACGCCTGCGCGGCGCCGATGTCCTATACATAGAAGTGTTGGTTAGCCCCCACCGTGTGGCGCTCTCACACACACATTCACGCGCTCACATAGACACGGATCTTACGCTGACGGTCGAAGTTTTACATCTGACGCTCGAAGTCCCAGCTAGCCCCTACCGTAGACCGAGCGCTAAGATGTTTACACATCAAAAACACAAAATTACACAGTTTGGGGATTATGAAGGATCGATAGGGGGGTGTATTGTGAGCTTAAATTCTAATTTGAGGGGTTCCCCTAAGGTCAGCTCAAGGTCATTTCGATGAAAACGCGTTTAATTCGATATCTCGAGAACGGTTAGTGTGAGGCCAAAAATTGTAGAGACCTTTTCTCTTCTAAATTAAATTTACTAACTTTTTTATCTGAAACTTTTTTTTTTAACATCAATATTTTTCAACTTATGACTTCCGAAAGGCAAAAATTTTCCTTTTTTTTTCTCGCTATTTTTCATTTTTCACCATTTCCTCCCCAGCCGTTCAATTTTATGAAATTTTTCTGATTATCAAAGTTGTAGATCTTTTAATTATGAACAACTTTTGTCTAAAACTTTTTTCTCTAATACCAATACCTTCGGAGTAATATCTTACTTTACCGAGCGAGATCCGCGCCATTGTCACAATATCATCGACATCAGTGGGTATTCAGTACTTGAAAGAAATATTAAAGTATTCCATGATCATCTATTAGCCAACTTACCTGTATAAAAAGGTGAATCGATTAAACCATTTAAATATTTACTTCATTTAAATATCATTTAAATATTGTACTTCTTCAATTTGGGTATTTTTTATTGCATTCAATGGGATAATAACGTGAATAAGGATTAGAAAAATAAGTAAATGAATAATTGAAACTGTTTCACACATTTATTGATAAAAAAATAGGTCATAAAATTCGTAAAATTAAGCATCCGAGGTCGACGGACGTGATTCGTCAATATTAAAGGCCCTGACGGTATCGGGGCATACGTCATCCTCGTCCATTGCGTCAAAAATATTATCGTCGACAACATTGGCGATATTAGAACAATAGTTCTCTTGGCAATTAGTGCAAATTACCGAGCAAAACAGGCCGGCCTTCCTACATCCGCACGCTTTGCCGCAGTTGGTTTTGCATTTGCACGCAATCGATCTGAGCAAATTTTCCGGAGCTGGTTTCAGTGATATTGGTATCGGCTCCAATCCACGGGGGGTGCGACGCCAGCCCCACTCCTCGGGTTCCCGATAATTTTCGAGCCAGTATTGCACTTGGTAGTAACATCTCAACGAGTGAAAAAATGCGGCATCAGAGGTAGGAGGAAGGGATTCTAATTTAACCCTCCCACTGCCTGCCATTTTTTTGTATTCCTTATAACGGAGCTCGTTGAGATTCGTACAATTCGTGTCACCTGAAGCCTTGCGATACAAATTCAAAATGAATTTTTCACCGTTTGAAGCGAAAATTATTTTATCTGCTTTATCTTGTAGAAAAACTTCAGATAGTGAAACCAAATCCGGAGTATTTTTCAATGCGGTCATTGGTTTGATCTTGCCTATGTTGAACCCCCAAAAAACACCATAAATGGTGTAAAAAAAGTTGAGACAAGTACATTTCCTTGCATCGTTTTATCTTTCCTTACAAAAATATGTCAAACATAAATAGTTGTAAAATAAATCCTCACAAAAAGTTCTCAAATAATTTCAAATCATCCAACTCACAGTTGCCAAGTACATCCAGCATTTTTATTGTTTACATTGTTTATTAACCATTTATAAGTAGGTCACAACGCCCGAAAACGTCTTGAAACGGGACTTAGGGACTTAATCTAAAAATGTATTGTTTGAAAAATTTTTATTGAAAAAAATTCGGATTAAAAAAAAATTCGAACGAAGTACTTGGCGAGTTCGTAACAGGTAGTCCGTACAGTCATTTTACGTAACTCGCCAAGTACTTCGTTCGAATTTTTTTTTCAATCCGAATTTTTTTCAATAAAAATTTTTCAAACAATACATTTTTAGATTAAGTCCCTAAGTCCCGTTTCAAGACGTTTTCGGGCGTTGTGACCTACTTATAAATGGTTAATAAACAATGTAAACAATAAAAATGCTGGATGTACTTGGCAACTGTGAGTTGGATGATTTGAAATTATTTGAGAACTTTTTGTGAGGATTTATTTTACAACTATTTATGTTTGACATATTTTTGTAAGGAAAGATAAAACGATGCAAGGAAATGTACTTGTCTCAACTTTTTTTACACCATTTATGGTGTTTTTTGGGGGGATTTGGCTTCTTTTTGCAAAGGATTATATATATTTTTACCATGTAACTTCTATGTGAAAGCTTCGAATGGTGACTGCTCTGCTCAGGCTAGAATTAAACAATTTTTGAGGGGATGAATTTCGTCTTTCCAAAACATTTCGTCATGCGATGGTTTCATTATTTTACAAATTCAGAGGCCCCAATCTAGCAACTAAGACATTAAATATCATTTGCATTTCGTTTATTAGATCCTTAAGGGGGTCAGGTACCGAAAATTTCACATCCAGAACCACTAACGGTAGAGACTCGCTAATTTTGGTCTTGATATCATTTCTCGTATCAAAATACCTCACATTGATAAAATTTCGAAAAATTAATTTTTTCCACGTGTTTAAAATAATTTTTTTCGAATCCGTTACGATAGGTATCGGAAATCCCATCTGCTAGATTGTTCATTGTGACCCAAAGAATGTGTAAAAAAATCTACAACCCTCAAAGTTCAAAATTGTAGGAGGAGATACCATTTAAAGGCACAAAAATTTTCCAAATGTGTGATAAATTAATTGGTAGAATATAATAAGAAGAAAATGGATTCCATGGCCTGAATAAAAAAATTCTATGATATGATCAAGTAATAAAACTTTACCTGGACGAAATTATATAACAACACTTATCACAATGAATAATCTAGCAGTTGGGATTTTCGATATATCAACGGTTTCGAAAAAAATTATCTTGAAAATAGGGAAAAAATTAATTTTTCTAAATTTCATGAGGTATTTTGATATGAGAAATGATATCAAGACAAAAATCAGCCAGTCTCTACCGTTAGAGGTTCTGGATGTGAAAATTTCGGTACCTGACCCCCTTAATAAGCTTAGCAAACTTCAAAATGTTCCATGCGTACAACATGTTATCAATGAGGTATCCCGATTATTGAGAATGCTCGCATGACCTATCCGAACAACTTTGAGTCTTTGATTCTTGATACAATGCACCATCGCTAAGATATAAAATCATAGGCATCGCTTTTCGATAGTCTGTTTATAATATTGAGCTTTATGTTTTTTTTCTTAGCGATGGAATGGTAAAGCTTTGTTTGTACAGATACCAACTGAATGCAGACTCAACCCGACCCACGTAATTCTGCTCATAAAAGTCACACGCATAATTAACTGAACACAGAAAAATTCGACACATTGCACTGTAAAACAAAAAAAATCCCATGAAGCGACATGACCCAGACAAACTCAGCCTATAATTAAATTGGTGCAGAAAAACCCAATGCGCCATCGGCTTGCTCCAATTAAACTGGACATATTGCCAATTCAACATGGAAAAACTCGATGCATCACCAATTCGACATGCAAAAACTGCCAGGGCATGCCAACACAGAAAAATTCTCCCTTGGCGTAACTCGCCACAGCGAAACTTTCGTGGCACAGCTCGGCCCGCTCCAACTCTACACAGTCTAACGGACTATGGTTGCGTCTGTTGAGAGTTGAAGCGGACCAAGTTACGCCGCATGAGAGTTTTCGCTGTGTGAAACTGTACCATGGGAGAGTATATCTCCATCGAGATAGCCCGTAGGAGATTTTTTGTGCGTTGAGTTGGTGGTGCGTCGAATTTTTCTATTCCAAATTGGTGGTGCTTTGTGTTTTATTGTAGCAAGTTGATGGCGCAACGAGTTTATTTTTATCAAGTTGGATATGGGCCAAATTTACTGGGTCAAATCCCTATATGGGGAAATGTTTTTGTGACGGCTTAGCGATGTAACTAATTTTTCTGTGTTTAGTTGATGACGCATACTATTTTTCTGTCTAGAATTGCGCGAGCTTCTCTGGTTTGCATTCAGATGAAATCTGTGATAATAAGGCAGTGCAGCTGGGACTTTGTATGATGTCAAATAGAATACTCGGAGTTGATGGCGTTGATCATGTGCGGATTAAAAAACGTTAGAAGAGCTCCGGCATATCGATAACAAGCATAATGCTCACGGAACCTTTTGAAGTCCTGATGATCCTGAGAGAGGGAAGAGATACAAAAAGAAAATATTCAATCGAAATTACACGATGCAAAGAACTTATGAAGTTCACTTGGAATTTAAATATCATTTAAATAATAATTAAAATGTAAAAAACAATGTTAAAAATAAAAATACTGAATGTACTTTGATGTTTGTGGAAAAAAACACAATTCTGTTTCATTAATATACTTTAAACTTTATTTAATTAATAATCAATATTTATTTTTCGAAATACACCAATATAACCACTAAATGGGGAGTCATATCACTACGAGAACGCACATATAAGTATATAATTTTTTTTTTCACCGGTTCTGTCCGAAAATGATAAAATAATACTCTAACACTGTTCGTTTTTTTTTTTTTTTCAATTTATTTTTATACTTCACTTTCGTAATAAAACCTCTGAACTTTCATCTCAAAGTAACGATAAAAAAAAAGCGTAAACGACTTTCGGAAATGCCGAAGCAACGAAGGCAGCTTCGTTAACCAAAGATCATACGTCACATGACATACGTGATTTCAGCCTTTTAGCCTGGTGTGACAGGTGAGCGATGAATTCGCGGTTAGATTCACGGGCGGTGCGAAAATTTGTGGCGGAGACAAAAGAAAAAAAAAGAAAATGATGATGATGATGTACGTCGAATGAAAATAATAAAATGCAATATCTCCCATATGTCAATAGCTACAGCATTCATTTGGGTACCGATCGAAAGAGAAAAAAAAATAAAAAATATTCGTGTTGATATCATTGCCTAAGTCCGTATAATTCATTAATAATTCGGAAAATAAGTTTCGTTATATAGATATACTCCCGTGTATAAGCCAGATGTGTGGCGTATAAGAGGCTGTAGTACCTCTCGACATGTCGGTAAAGGAGAGGAAATGTACTTGTCTCGAGGCACTACCGTGCCTCTTAATGGTGCCGAAGTTGTGTCGCAACCACTAATCGCGTGCAAAAATAGTAGGTTTTTTGCGGCATTCGGCCCATATATCGGTTTGAGGCAGTATGGGCTATATGTAGCGTCTGTCGATTTGCCTCGGCCACGTTTTCTCAAATAAATGTTGTTGCACGCGCCGGCTGTCGCAGTCGGCAAAACCAGTAAATCCACGTCCTCACCAACAACAACCGCAGCACTATACTCCTGCGAAATTCGAGTTCTCTTCCTATTCGAGTTCGATCCATATCGCCTTTGACGATAGCCCGACATGGGCAATAACTAAGAGGCCTGCGAGCCGGTAGATTCACGCCCTGAGAATCCCCCGAATAGATAGATGAGTTTTTCTTTTTTTTTCTTTTCTTTTGTTATATTTTTTTTCTTTGCGATCATTCTTTTTTTTTATTATACCGGATACGAGAATAACAACATAATTTATATTTTTCTTTTTTTTGTTCATTGAATAAATTGGAATTGGTCTATTTTTTTATTCTCTGGTTTCATCTCGTTTTTTTTTTTTTTTGTAACTCCCGAGTTTATTCCCTTCGAAGCTCAGGTGCGCCTGATTATCGTCCGGCTAAATTAAAAAAGGCCGTGATAGTATATATACATATGTGTACTATACATATATATTAAAATGTATCTTTTGAGTAACAGCACTGAAAAACGGCTCCGTATACTTAGCAGGCAAATGTATTTATTTTTATTTTTTATCAATGCAATCGTTTGGGAATTGTTTGGGAAAGTTTAGGAATAAGTTTTTATAGTTTAGGAAACAATAGTTTCTTTAATGATAATATAAGTTTATTAGGCGTATAGTTAGCAGGCACGGTGGAAATATATTTTTTTTTTTACTCAATCAACTCGAAATTATTTGGGAAAGACGCCTGTAAAATTTTTAACATTGGGGAAATTTTATTGGTTTTTGTAAAAATTAAATGAGTATTGAATAATTCGGAATGCACGAAACCGGATACGCGCCGCATGTGTATTTTTCTACTTTATTGACTGTCCCAATTATAAGTGCATGGAAGCTGATTCGCTAGCTTCGTTCTTTTTTAATTTCTTAACGATTATGGTATCAAATAATTGCTTCTTAATTGCTCCGTTATGTTTTTATTAATTGTTCCCTCACCAGTTGGGTGACCCGAATCACGAATATAATTCAACCAAACGATTGATTTATACTGATTACTCTAAAATCGCTTCCTGAATATTGGCGAGAACCGGGGAAACAAAGCGGCATGTTTTCTAGGTTAGGTTAACCGGCGGCAGATTTAAACCTATCGTGAAATATATTTTAACTTATTTTCGAAGCAAGCTGATAATAATTCGGGAACAGAGATTATTTATTCTTATCAATACTCAATCGCTGTTAATTTCTCCACAAGTCTCATCAATTGCTCTCTCATAGTTTTCGTAAAATATAGGAGAATATATTGGCTACGTTTGGTAGGCTGCCGTCACATGTAGAGCCGGATCGCCGGATTACGGAAAACGGAAAGTTCCGTTCCGTCCGGCTTGCCATATGTGACGGCACCCGCGTAGCGGCTAGCGGCGGGCTTGAAATCAGGTTTCCAATGAAGGAATAATGATTCAACTAAATAGCTTATTATTGCTATTGATTGCATTTGATCCCTCGTAGTTTTATGATAATCTGGTTGATCCCTTATAGTTTTCTGATAAACTGGGGCAAATGGCACGTTTAACAAAACGGCATATTTTTTAGGTTAGGTTGGCTGGCGGCAGATTTGAACCAGTCGACTAAATTCATCTACGCGATATTTTGCTATTGTTTGATTCTTATATGCTCGTGATCATTCTGAGCTTTCCACCAATTCCCCACAGCAATTTTTGAGAAATAGTTACAAAGCGATTTTCATCAGAATCGAGCATTTTCTACTGATAATGCGTTTTTTTTTCTTTCCCATCCTTTTTTTTTCTCGAAAGAACATAGGCTGCAATTTGCCTATTTCTACTAAGATTACCAACAGGTGTAATGGCTCTGGATGATGACAAAAATTTATTTTGGAATTACAATTTATTATTGCAAATAGCATTCCATGAAAAATAACTCGCTTGAATACAAATTTTGGCAAATATCGGACAATGCATGGACACTAGGGTGATTCAAATAAAATCGATGTTTTTTTTTTTCGTATAAATTTGATAGCTGTTAGTGCTTGTCAAAAAAGTAACTCTCTCCAAATTTGAGCTCTTAAAAAAATTTTTTAGAGGTCGCGCAAGTGACTTTTTTTTCGATCGGGGCTAACAATCACGATTTAAAAATTTCTATTTTTCCGTTCTGCATAGAAAAATATCAGTACTTGATGGAGCAGTGGTTGTCCCAAAATTTGGGCTCATAAAAAAAAAATTTAATGGCCGCGCAGGCGATATTGAACTTTTTCGTTTTTCAAATCAGGCTGAAAATCATGGTATAGATGTTTAGATTTTCCGGTGTCACGACAAGAGATATCACTACTTTATAAAAAGTGAGTTTCCCGAAATTTGGGTGCTAGAAAAAAGTTGAGGGGTTGAGCAAGTAATTTTTCTATTTTTATAATCAATTCTCGTTAAAATTCATGATATAGAAATGTCGATTATACGCTGTGGTGACAACAATTATTGGTACCCAATGGATTAGTTGTTCTATAACAATTTCGGTTCTTGTAGAAAATGTAACAACTGTCGCAGGCAAGTTTATAACATTTTTTTCTAAATTTTCACGATGATGTTTGTTAAAAATCATGATGAAACCGATTTTGAACGGAGAAAACAATAAAAAAATACGATAGGAAATATTTATTCCAATAAATATGGCACACATTTGTCGGCGTTTAAAAAAAAAATGTTTTTTTTTCTCCCGAACAGGTTCAAAAGTTTCATTTAGATATACAAAGACGCAGGTTAAAATTTTAGATTTTAATATTAACATTAATTAACAAATCAATAAAAAAAGTAATTCTACCATATAGTTTTGCAGATATTGCAAGTTAAAGTTCTATGGTTTCTCCATCTGAACACGTGGTAAACTTGGAAACGGTTCTTACTGTTTTTATAGAAAACAACACCGTATTAGAGAACCTTCTAAAGAAAATATTGAAAAAAAAAGAACATGATCTGACTTTTAGTTTTTATTTATTTATTTTTTATCGTGAGTAAAAGAGGTACCCGCTCGGCTGTCAACGGTGTGATTCATGCTTCCGCCACACACCGAGTACCGCCGCGCCTAACTTTCCGCTTCTTCCCCGCCGCTGCTCGATATAGAACTACCTTAAATACTTAAATATATTGATTCGTTACTCGAATATGTAATCCTAACAACTTGGAATTCTAAAACACGTACGCAATGTATTATATCATGTGTCAATAACGTATAAATAACGTATCAATAAAAATTTAAAAAATGTTGTTCAACGCGTTATTTTTTAAATTCTTAGCCAAATGAATACACTTACATCATTATAAATTACATGTAAAGTTAGTTGTTAGTTGTTTTTTTTTAAATAAGTGCCAACATCCTTTGCTGCAGCAATGAAAAATCGAAATATCTATGCTACAAATTTCAGCGAAAAATGAAAAAATAAATTTAAGTGACATGCACGGCCATTAAATTTTTTTTTTATGATCCCAAATTTTGAGACAACCACTGCTTTATCAGGTACTGATATTTTTTTATGCAGAACGGAAAAATATAAATTTTTAAATCGTGATTGTTAGCCCCGATCGAAAAAAAAAATAAAAAAGTCACTTGCGCGACCTCTAAAAAATTTTTTTAAGAGCTCAAATCTGGAGAGAGTTACTTTTTTGACAAGTACTAACAGCTATCAAATTTATACGAAAAAAAAAACATCAATTTTATTTGAATCACCCTAATGGACACTATATAAAAGATCTTTACCAAGAACGTTATAACAGTGGAGTGTATCAGCGGCGTCTTGTCGATAACATCACAAACATTCGCGCTCTTGTGCGTGACCGGCTTCACTTGGTGATAACGGCAGTGTATCTTCGCTTAAGAGTGCCTGAGCGAGACACGCATAGATCGGTTTAAACGTATTGACAGC
Organism: Rhorus exstirpatorius; assembly: GCA_963564615.1. Lineage (NCBI taxonomy): Eukaryota > Metazoa > Arthropoda > Insecta > Hymenoptera > Ichneumonidae > Rhorus > Rhorus exstirpatorius. The sequence continues at coordinate 1,631,185 of OY751322.1, forward strand.
CTGACTTTTGAGCGGTGGATCCAGAGTACTGAGATCATCTTGTAAAACGTACCAAAACCCAAACGGTATTTAGCTATGTATCTCATCAACGGTATAACGTCGTTTGGGCTCAGAAAACTGGAGCAACATTTCAATGAGCATCTTCGATGTCTATCAATGAGAGACATCGTCATCCTAGATAAGCGCTAGCAAAACAATCTACATCATGCTGTTAGCATGCTACAAAATATTCTTTCAATTGTCGAGCCAACGTTTAACGAGACCAAACCCTTTGACCATGCAGTTCCACAACATTGTAAAGCTCGCCATGGGCCACCGCTATTATAAGGCATTCTGTATGATCTCCCAACTTTGGCTATCTAAATCTTCGTCATCGTCCCTTGATAAGAGTACAATGATTATGTAAAATGAGAAAGAGACATTGCAAAAATTACGCTAGCCACTATAATTTTAATGTGACTTACCTGCTTGGAGCATAGTCGGCTGCTGCTAGGGAAAATGCGGAAAAATTTGGGCCATAATGCCCAGAGGCAATTGTCCGAGCTTAAGCCAACCTAGAGCACATTCAAGACTGAGAAGATGCAATGATTTTTCGTTACTCTCGGGAATTTATCGCTCATACGTGTGGAAAACTTGCTGTAGCAATCAGGTTGTTTTGCACCAACAGCCCCAATGGCAAGAAATGATGCAAGCTAAAATTAACGTCCAAAAGTTAGATTGGTTAAAAAAAAACACGTTCAATCATAAAAATCATTATGAGAATGATTTTAAAAAAACGTGCCACTCGATACGTGCATATTGGATCATCTTAATTTTTCGAGATTCACAAAGCTCTCTCCGTGAAAAAGTGGATTCGTTCTTCCTCTCAGAGGAAACTTTAGGTACGTTTCAACTTGTACCTTTTTTCCTCAGCTCTTCGACCATGTAGCTCAAGTTTCGGGTTAGTGTTTGGTACAATTATTGTTTTTAAAAATTCAAAATATCGTTAAATCCTTTATTGATTCTCACAAATTCTGTGTAGAAAATTTTAGCCTGATGTCCTGAAATTTGCGAGAGTCAAAGTGTTTTGCGGGAGTTGATTGGGGACACTGAGCATTCTGCATTAATGTCCCAGAAAAAAAAATCTATGAAGACAAAGCTTTCTCTTTAAGGAAGTAAAGTCATGGTGACAATGTTAAAAATCATGACGATGAAATTGTTAATAATAACGATGATTCTGCGCAATTTTACTTATGACCGCTTGACAAAGATTAGATAATACTATTTTCGGAGTATTTGACAGCTTCATACTGTTGAGTATCCGCGCCTTAAGCACAGGATTCATTCTCAGGTACTTATCAAAGAGTATATACTATATATACTCTTTGGTATACTTATTATTCTTGCAACAGTCTGGATTTTAGCGCGCAGAGTTGTAGCCCCATGAAATTGTACTTCCCAAGACTGAAATAACGAATAAAAGAGGATAATTATAACTCAAATTTGCCCCTAATGAGTAATTACTCCACCCTTATTTTGTGAATTACTCTGCTGTGTTTTTTTAGAAAACTAAAATAATTTAGACCATTTCATCAAACCTAACCTCCCTCGAGTGACAGCTCATTCAAATTTTACTGTCGTACTATCCGAAAAAATGGCTACAAAAACCATGAAACAATTGCGCTTATTTATTTTCAGCAGATGATATTTTGGAAAATTGTGACAATGTTTTTTGATCTTTATAAACCGTGTGAACCATACCCCATTTTGCCCCGCGGGTACCCCATTTTGCCTCGGCAACCCCTATGTAATTTTTTTCAGGATAGACATTTAATGAATTCGATTTTTTTCATTCATAAGAAGGAAGAAGCAATAGAAAAAAGAATCAAGTTGATTGGTCCATCCTGAAATAAATTATGTTCTTTACGGAATTAAGGATGTATCGGACGTACCTTCCCAAACAAAAGTGACTGCTTTCGTCGACAATATTTGCATACTTCATGATAAGATAAAAATCGGAAAAATTCAACCACAACAAAGACGATAAGAAGATTACTTTTTAATAATAATAATGCCCAAAAATTATCAATAAATTGTTTAAACAAAACGTTGTTTAACCAATTTTTAGGGAATGTTTTTTTTGTCATGTGAAATCAATTCGTTGATTTTTCTGACTACACATACATTTTTAAAAAATTCATGTGTATATAGTCAGAAAAATCAACGAATTCATTTCACGTGTCAAAAAAAAACTTCCCCGAAAAATTTGTTAAACAATGTTTTGTTTAAGCAATTTATTGATAACTTTTTGGCATTATTGTTATTCAAAATTAATATTCTTACCGTCTTTATTGTGGTTGAATTTTTTCCGATTTTTATCTTATCATAAAGTATGCAATATCGTCGACGAAAGTCACTTTTGGATGGGAAGGTACGTCCGATACATCCTTAAATGAAGAATTGGATTTCAAAAATCCTGATATATTTATTTATTTATATTTTTCCATAAAATTCGCTTTCATATGGTCTAAAAATCATAAAATGCATAGTTGTTCAGTCTCTCCGCAGACATCTACGTAGAGTCTAGAGTTCATATGCAGACCGCTACGTTAAGTCTTTGTAAACTTGTGTAGAGATTACCCAGCCTGTCTCGGACATTTCACTCTGTTGAAAAAATCTAAGCTACGCTGGATATTTTTATAAAACTTAAGAAACCTAAATTTTATTCAATTACCCAGCGTAGCTTAGATTTTTTCATCGGACTGAAATGTCCAAGCCACGCTGGGTAATCTCTACAGATATCCAAGTTTACAAAGACTTAACGTAGCAGTCTGCGTATGAACTCCAGATTCTACATAGATGATGTCTACAGAGAGACTAAGAACTGTACGTATTATGATTTTCAGACTATATGGAAGCGAAGCTTACGGAAGAACAAAAAAAAATTAAGAAATTAATTAAGAATTTATTAATCCAAATCTTCATTTTCTTTTTGTCAGGATAGGCATAGAATCAACTTGATTTTGTTTTCTGTAAGGTGTGCTTCATATGAAAATATAAAACAAATCGAAATCATTGAATGTCTATATTCTGAAAAAAATTATTTACGTTACAGAATTACATGAAGATTTAGATTAAAAAATTACTAATTTATTTATTTATTCATTTCTTCTTCTTCCATAAAATTCTCTTCCATATATGTGTTACGTCCTGACCCTCGATTTTTCTCATCTCGGCCAAGAAAAGCGCGGCTTTCCCTTTAACACGTTATTTGAGATAAAATCGGAATTGGCCAGGTTATTGCCCTGTTTTGAGCCTAACCTTGCGGAAAATTGCTCAGGATGGGCGGAGAGTGCATAATTTGGTAACAATGGCAAATTAAAATAAAATCTCACGAACAAAAACTCTTTAATTTTCGCGAGATACATCGGAAAAGACTAATAAATTGTAATTCGGCAAAATCGGACAAATAAACTCGTAATATAAAGGGACAAAAATTGTATGATCGCATTAAATGAATTCTGAATAAAACGGGAACTAAACTGTCACTGACGCGGAAGAAAATAAACTACAGGGCCATCCTCAAGATAAGCCTCCTGGGGTTTATCCGCGCAAACTGCAAGGACAAACGAAATTATCGCAAGCACTAAAATTACCCCTATTACAACGACAGCTATCTTTAATTGGAAAAGGTCCATGGTCGATTGACAACTTTCGCAAAAACAAAATCAACACAGAATTTACTCGACCACGACTCGATTGAATTTTAATCACTCAAAGAAATTCAAAAATCTCCAAAAATGAATTTAACCACGGATGATGCATAAAATTTATGTTAGAAATGAATATCAAGTGATAAACACAAAAAAAAAAAAAAAAAAAAAAAACACTATTGATCCATTATTTTCCGGAACAGAACGTGAATGACTCAAATCAATTTAACTCGCAGATATTTCACTGAATTTACAAATATGAGCACTTCCTAGGAGAAAATAAATTCACACGAAAAATAATCCTACAATCGATTGAAACACGAACAGGTTTTTCGGAGCGATTTACTCGGAACATTGAAATAATCGAATTGCACAAACAAAAATAAAAATAATTTTAAACGACGCGAAATAAATTGGACAAAGAATTGAACTTAAGCATGAGGAAGATAAAATTGAGAAAATAATTTTGGTCAGACACTTTTCGCAAAACTGAAGTTAAATTGACATAACTCTTCACAAAACTGAATTTAACACAAAAATCTGAATTTCCATAAAACACAAAAAATCTGAATCTCCATAAAACTGAATTTAACACAAGAATCTGAACTCCATAAAACTGAATTTAACACCAAAGATCTGAATTTAATACAAAAAAAAAAAAAAAAAAAAAAGGATAACGTGAAAAGGGAAAACAACGACGAAAATATTTCATAGACCTCCAACGGTGAGTAACCCGGTAGTTTCGGTTACGGGCCTCGAGCCGTCATGGGGTGTCGACCGGGGTCGGAGACACCGCGCAACACGAACGAAAATATACTGACACATGCGAGAAAACATTTTGAGATACTTACTACTTCGATGATTATGGAAACAAAGTGAGGTAATAGGCCGGCAAAAATTGGACGATGACGACAACGGAAACGATTTACCAAGAGGTTGAACGTAATGGTAGATTGGTGGCAGGGCAAACAATGTCCAACAAAACAAAATGTTCACACGAAAAAATTATATATTGCTCTTTAAAACACAATGTCAACACGAAAAGAAAATGAAAAGTCTGTTCACAACAAAATAGGAATAAAAATATTGTCCGCAAAAATAAAATGGTTCACAAAAATAAAATATTGTCCGCAAAAATAAAATGGTTCACAAAAATAAAATATTGTCCGCAAAAATAAAATTGTTCGCCAAAAATAAAGTTGTTCGGTATTGAAATCGGTTGAATAGAATAAAATAAAATAAACTTGAGATACTGTGTCAAAAATGATGAAAAGTATATAAAGAAAAATAATTGACGCGACGAACAGCGATTCGGCTTAGAAATTTCTCCGGATTTTTCTGAACGTTCTGACATACCGCGACTTCAAACTAAGATCTACTCTGGCCTCCGACTGCCAGCGATTCGTTACTTAAAATTTTCTTCCGACTCTGACGAACAATCCGCCTACTTAAGATTTCTCCCGATTCTAACGAACGTACCGCGGGCTCATTACCCGGTCTTATATAGGGTCCTCTAGGATGGCTTAGTTTCGGCGGTGGGGAGGTACGCCCTTAAACGCCTTAGACGCTCCAGGCTCCTCCGCCGCCTCCACCTCGCATCCCCGATGATCCCCTGGAATCTATATAATCGAAAATTTATACTTATGATTAACACGAATTCATCCTTATAATATAATATTCATTCCTGCATTCTTTTATAATAATTATTTCATTATTACCTAATAATCAGAAAACGAATTTTCTCATACATACGCCGTCTTTTCATGAAGACGCTCATTCTGTCTCTCTCATACTTACATATTTCGTATTTACTTTCTCACTCACTCTATCCCTCGTTTTGGAGGTACCACACAGTGGAGGAGTAAACCCTTCTTCTTCATTCTGGTCACTCTCTCCTTCTCATCCCTCCATGCTTGCATTTGACTTCTCCTACGGGCCACGCGTTGACCCGTCATAGGCTCTTGATGTCACACACACATACATACACATCCATTCGTCTTTTCCCGTTCGTACTCTCGTTCGGTGACAACTTCTCCTCTATTTCTCTGTATCTTTCTCGCTCTGGATTTCGTTCGATCTTTCCTCTCATTCTATTCATTCCTATTTCTTTATAATTATTTACCATGCGGAGGTTCGGATGCAATGGTGTATGTCATGCTATTTCTTTTGGATTGGAATTAATTATTTCCAATAATTATGCGAAAGAAAATTATTTTAGCGTATCCAAACTACTCAAAATTCTCATAATTATTAACCGGTTATTCAGATTCTACATTTGTTACAACAATTGAAAATTCTATCTATATACTCCGGATCCTATGCAATTTTATAATTCCGGCTTATCATTTCTCTTACTTGTCATTACAGGAAAGATCTATCTTCATGCTCACGCAACAATCACACATACATTTACTCATCAAACTCGTAATTATTATAGGAAAAGGATTCGTTTACAATTTTCATTTCCACATAAACCTTTACCCTTGCATTACGAAATCTCCTGAAATCTTTGAATTTGGTCGTTGTTAATTAAAAAGGAAAACGTTAATTTAATAATGCGCTTGCTACGTTTTTGGGGTCTTTGTTGGATTCGATGCCGAATTTTGGTGTTGCCCCTCCTTCGTAGGCGAGAGCTTGGATTCGTATGTTGATGGGACATACGCCTTCCGAATCCCAGGACTTGGGACAAAGCGCTGCTTGCTCTCTTTCTTTGGCTATAGACTCGGCGTTCTCTTCGTGCAGCATAAACATTCAGTGCTCATTAAATTGGAGTCCAATAACAGTCCAAGCATAAACAGATATTCTCAAAAGTTTGTTTAATTTTGGTCGTCGATGATTGGGTGTTTCGTCGAAATCTTTCTTCCATCGAGTCTCCTCGACTCGACCACTGCGTTAATTTATCGATCACGTGCAGAGCTCATGTAGACCGCCCATGAGAATTATCCGATGACTTTTTCTAGACGCCGTTCCCAAAAAGTCGTAACAAGGCTAAAATCTCCCATAATTTCGGAGCAAGAAAAAAAAATAAAAACAACAAAGATTCAAAGAAGAATACTCTTCTCTTCGACCAATTTCGATTCATGGAAATCCCGACCTAGTTTAAAATAAAATTAAACATTTAAATGCAATAATCTATAATCTAACGCCACCTTTACCATCACCGATGACCTGACCCAGGTACCCATGCTCATTCTTGATTTTACATTTTTACATCCGTTTACTCACGTACTTTCGGGAATTCAGTTCATAAAGTCTTCATTCGGGGATAAGGAAAAAGAGGATCACCGGTCACTTAGCTTTAGATGAGCCATACACGCTCTGTCTCTCCTGCTTTCCTTCTCACACACACCCAAAGAGACCGCCTGTGGTTCTCACGAAGGCAAAGACTTTGCACTCAGCCTGTATTAGTGTCCCATGCACATTGCTCTTCGTTGTGCACAAAGGCCCACCACTTCTGAGTAATCTGATGCCATGGCCAAAGATTTCTTCAGCATCAACGGATGTTTTTCTTCACGCCCGACGATGGAAGTTTTGTTATAAAGAGCTGCGATATCGACGCCGCCATGGCGTCACCTCTCGATAATTTATGCTCACTTGAGACCATATTCGTGTCGACGGCTTGATTTGAAGACAGCCCGAACTATCCGAGTTCTCCAGAGAAAAAAAACGTTTCTCTCGTATGACCGGGTCCCTTTCCTCGTATTGAATTTTATTGAGAATTACAAGATATAAGTAATCTGAAATCGATGCAAAAGTCCCGAAAGTCGCGGGACGTAACATATGCTAAAAATTATAAAATGAATATCTGTTCGATTAATTTTTTCTATCTGATTCCATTCACTCTAAAAGACATCCTGAATGTTTTTTACATTTTTCTAAACAACCCTTAGTCAAAATTTTTTTTTTTTTTCGAAAAAAAATGCCTCAATTTAAAAATCTGAAAAATTCCCAAAAATGCGTGATTATATCTTAAAATTTTCAAGCTATTACCCGCAGTGGAAGTAAGATTTTTTCTGTGCTTTTTAACGTTAATCGCTCAAAAAGCACAGAAAAAATCATACTTCCACTGCGGGTAATAGCTTGAAAATTTTTAGATATAATCACGCATTTTTGGGAATTTTTTCAGATTTTTAAATTCAGGCGTTTTTTTTTCGAAAAAAAAAAAAATTTTTTGACCATTTCATTTTTTAATTTCATTTATAATTTATTTCATTTTATAATTTAACGTTCATCGCTCAAAAAGCACAGAAAAAATCATACTTCCACTGCGGGTGATAGCTTGAAAATTTTTAGATATTATAATCACGCATTTTTGGGAATTTTTTCAGATTTTCAAATTAAGGCTTTTTTTTCGAAAAAAATTTTTTTTTTGACTCAGGGTTGTTTAGAAAAATGTAAAAAATTCAGGGTGTCTTTTAGAGTCAATGGAATCAGATAAAAAAAATTAATCGAATTGGCGGGGGTCAAGGAAAAAATCCACCGGATTCACGTGGAATACCTCATATATACATATATGACCAATGACCATGCATAACATATTTTGATGTGATAGATTCTGACAGCGATGGACCTACAAAAACTAAAAAAAGAAAAATACTGGCAACAGAGAGTTTTTTTCGAAGATACTCGAATTTTTAAAAGAAAGGGAATCCCAAAAAAAGTTGGACCGTGAAATCAAAGAAAAAAGACACGCAGAACAGATGGAAATTGAAAAAAAAACGCCTTCAATTGGAAGAAATTAAAATAAAAGCTCTACAAAAGTTTGCCAATTCGATTGTGAGTACGAAAATGTATTCACGTTCATCGAGAATTCGTTTGATACATGGTGCACATTTAATTTTACATCTCATAAAAATATTTTACAGGATGACAACTTGCTCACTTAAATGGTCACGAGGATTGATTGGAGTCAAACTCGATGTAGTGATTTACATATGAATATAATTTTTTTTAACTTCTCATATTTTTGTTTTATATTTTTATACTTTTATACTTACCTACTGTAAGGAGGGGGCCCAAGATGGCGAACGAGATAGAGGTGATGGCTGGCGCGGCGAGGAAAGTGAGGAAAAGGACTGGTTAAAAGTGAAAGAAAAGTGATAAAGGTGGAGGAAATAGCAGAGTGAAGTGAAGTGAGTGGAGTGACATGAAAGAGAGAAGGGAAAAGGGGCGGAAAGGCGTGGGTGAGAGTGGTAAAGAAAAGTGACAAGGCGGTAGAGGCTAAAAGAAAAGAGATGGGTGAGGGGCAAAGAAAGAAGGGGGGTGCGGTGTGGAGCGGCAGTAAGTGACGGGATCGAAAAGGCAGTGAGAGTGACGGGATCGAAAAGGCAGTGAAAGAGGAGTCAAAAGAGGGCAGCATGGTTCGGACAACGGATAAAGGCGTACAGGACAGTGGGCGCAGAGAGTACGGCGAAGGGAAATATGAGGAGAGGGGGAAGGGCCTAGCGGAAGAGCGCGTAGCAGCGTGGCATGGAACACGAGGCGTATGAAGCGTGGCTGAGAAGACGGCGTATTAGTGCCAGCAGAGAGAGAGTGGTGAGAGACGTGTGTGACGCGACGTGAGAAGGCTCGGGAAAGAGGTGAAGGAGTAGGCAGAAAGTCGAAAGAAAAAGACGGCGGAAAGAATTTTGGAATAAGAGAGAGAGAGAGAGAAGGGGCGTATCAGGGCCCGGGAGAGGTGAAGTGGAGACGTGAGAGAAAGGAAGTGAAAGTGGAGGCGGTGGTGAGAAAAAGAAGAAAAGGTGAAAGATCTCCGGTTCGGTGCAGAGGACGGCGTATCAGGGCCGGTAGAAAGCGAGCAGGGAGACTGGCACAAGTGACGTGAGACGAGAAGGGATAAGAAAGGAAGTAAGAAAGGAAGAGAAAAGAGAGAGATTACGGGTGAGGAGAAGGCGTATCAGTGCCGGTGAAAAGTGAACAGTAAAGCGGTGGCAAGAAAGAAAGAGACTACGGGGACGGGAGACGGTGTATTAGTGTCGGGACTACGGGGACGGAAGACGGTGTATTAGTGCCGGGAGAGAAGGAGAGAGAGAGTGGTGCAAAGGACACGAGGTGAGAGGGAGAGGGACGGAGGGGAAAGAGCACAGTGGTGAGACAAGGAGGAAAGTGAGAGGTGACGAGGACAGGAAGCGGCATATTAGGGCAGGAGAGAGTAAGCGGGGAGAGTAGTACGGGCGGCACGAGGCGAGAAGGGACGGATAAACAGGGAAACGGAACGAGCAGAAGAAGAGGAGACGGCGAGAAAAAGCGGCATAAAGGAAAGGGCCAAGAGACAATGGAGAGAGAGGATGATACCAGATACTGGATGGGCCGGCTAGTGGCGGCGGTGGAAGGGGTGATGGAGGAACTGAAGGACATCAAGAAAGAAATGGTGGAGGAAAGAGGTAGGAGGAAGATGGGAAAGGGGGTGTGTGAGAAATGTGAAGGGCAGACAAAGGGGGAAGACGGCAAGGAGAAGGAGGAGGAAAAAAAGGCGGAAAGAGGAGAGGGAGAAGAGAGGACGAAGGAGAAGAGGGAAGAAGAGAAAGACGAGCGGGGGGAAGGGAAGGGGAAGAAGAGAGAAGAAACGAGGAAGGAAGACGTAGAAGAGGAAGGGGAAAAGATGGAAGAGACGGAGGGGAAGAAGGAGAAGAAGAAGAACGACGAAGAAGAGGCTACGGGAAGATGGAGCTGGGCGGAGGAGGACGACGAAGAAGAGGAAGAGAAAAAGGAGTCGGAACGGGAGGGGAAGGAAGAGAGAAGAAAGAAGAGAGAACGGCAAGAAGAAGAGAGAAAAGGGAGGGAGAAAGAAGAGGAAAAGGGGAGAGTAAAGGAGGAGGAAGAAGGAATGGGAAAAAAGCAGGAGGAGGGAAAGGGGGAGGGAGGATGGGAGGCGGTAAAGAAGAGGCAAAGCAGAGAAGAAGTGGAAAGGGTGAGGAGAGAGGAGGAGGAAAGGGAGAGGGAGGAGAGATGGGGGGAGGAGGTTAAAGAGAGGGAGAGAAGGAAAAAGAGAATATGGATAAAGGGGAAGGGGGATGTGGAGAAGATAGGAGTGGAGGAAGTGGAGGAGAAGGTGGAGGAAGGAACGGGACTGAAGGTGAAAGTGGAGAAGATGATCGAGAAGAAGCAGAGGGGGAAGGAGACAATAGTGGTGGTAGAGCTGAAAACGGAAGAAAAGAGGAAAAGGGTGCTGGAGAGAAGAAAGGACATGGAAGAGAAGGGACTGCAAGTGAAAGAAGACTGGACGAGATGGGAGAGAAGGACAAGACAGATGGTGGGGGAGAGGGTGGTGGAAGAGAGAAAGAGGAGAAGGAGGGTAAGGGTGGAGGGCAGAAAGGTGTGGGTGGAAGGGGTGAGATGGGAATGGAATGAAAAAAGGGAAGTATGGGAGGAGGAAGAGGAAGGAATGGAAATGTAAAAAGTGGAGACAGACGGGAGGTGTAAGAAAGGAGAGGAGTTGGATTATATAGAGAAAAGGAAATGGAAAAGTATTGTAAGAAGGAGGAAACCTTGTTAAAAAACTTGTAACCCGAAAGGGAATCAATAAATACTTACATACATACTTACCTACTGTAATTCTAAAAATTGTTATCAGTATTCCAAAGATACATTTAAGATACACCAAAATGAATATGTGATAATAATAATAACAATAAATCATTACATGGATATAGGGTTTTTATTTTGATACAGTACAATTGTATATTATGCACCTTTTTTTCTTGGTTTACAAATTTTTTCCCCTGTTTATTGCCCTGGTCTACAAACATTGACTTTCACCCCACTTTAGAGGCCAAGAAACACGAGTTTATAAAGGTCTGCGTACACTATGCCGCGGCGCGTCGAGTCACGGCGATGCGCAGCGGGGTAAATCGATGCAATTTTGGTTAATTCTATTTGACGATTTTTTATTTACTTTTTTCGTATCGACACGTGCGATTGAAAAATTTATATATTCCTGTAGTGTTCACACAATCCAAAAACTTTCGAGCGCTTCGTAACGATTTCCATCGATTCACAGCGCTGCACATCGCCGCGGCATAGTATACGCAGACTTTAATGCATGTACTGTAGAAAAATTGTTATGCGTTGTTAAAAATATCTCTTGCCAATCTATCTCTATAACCGCGAACATTCTCGACAGCCTCATCATTGCCAACATCATCGATAACCTCAGCATCATCATTTTCATCAATTAAATCTTCTCCTAGATCATTCTGGTTAATACAAATATTATGAAATATGCAAGCTGTTGCAACACAGTAGTTGATGTATATTAAATCTCTGTTATCAAAATGTTGAAGTCTACGAAATCAATTTTTCAATTTACCAAATGCATGTTCAATGATAATTCTTGTGGCTGAGTGCTTGTAATTAAATGATCTCCGATAATCCGTTAGGTTACCATTATCTTTATATGGAGGTATTAGCCATGGTAGCATGGGATAGGCAGAATCTCCAAGTAAAATATATCCGTTAGGTATGTCATTCCCGACACGATAGATCTTTGACCGACGCAGCATTCTAGCATCATGTATGGAGCCGGGTTCCCCAACATAAATATTGCGAAACCTCGCTTTGTGATCTACAATACCGTGTAAAAGGATACTATGAAATCCTTTTCGGTTTACATAATCTTCCTCGTGCGTTGTAGGTCTTCGAATTGGTATATGAGAACCATCAATAGCACCTATAACTCCAGGGATATTCTGCTTCTTTCTAAAATTTTCCGCCAAATTTGGAAGCTCATTTTCACTTGGCCATTTTATGTGATCTGCACTGTTTATTGTAAAGAATTTCGTTACTTTTTTTATTATTGTATGAGCACAACTTTCCATGATATCAAATCTATCTGATATTTGTCGAAATGTTTCCTTATTAGCGAGGTACCATATGGTAATTAGTAATGCTTTTTCTGCAGAAACTTTATCCCAGCCAGATGGATCGGTGCTAACAAGTGGTACAACAGCTTCTGTAATTAAAATCCCCCCAAAAAACACCATAAATGGTGTAAAAAAAGTTGAGACAAGTACATTTCCTTGCATCGTTTTATCTTTCCTTACAAAAATATGTCAAACATAAATAGTTGTAAAATAAATCCTCACAAAAAGTTCTCAAATAATTTCAAATCATCCAACTCACAGTTGCCAAGTACATCCAGCATTTTTATTGATTACATTGTTTATTAACCATTTATAAGTAGGTCACAACGCCCGAAAACGTCTTGAAACGGGACTTAGGGACTTAATCTAAAAATGTATTGTTTGAAAAATTTTTATTCAAAAAAATTCGGATTGAAAAAAAAAATTCGAACGAAGTACTTGGCGAGTTATGTAAAATGACTGTACGGACTACCTGTTACGAACTGGCCAAGTACTTCGTTCGAGTTTTTTTTTCAATCCGAATTTTTTTCAATAAAAATTTTTCAAACAATACATTTTTAGATTAAGTCCCTAAGTCCCGTTTCAAGACGTTTTCGGGCGTTGTGACCTACTTATAAATGGTTAATAAACAATGTAAACAATAAAAATGCTGGATGTACTTGGCAACTGTGAGTTGGATGATTTGAAATTATTTGAGAACATTTTGTGAGGATTTATTTTACAACTATTTATGTTTGACATATTTTTGTAAGGAAAGATAAAACGATGCAAGGAAATGTACTTGTCTCAACTTTTTTTACACCATTTATGGTGTTTTTGGGGGGGATTTGGCTTCTTTTTGCAAAGGATTATATATATTTTTACCATGTAACTTCTATGTGAAAGCTTCGAATGGTGACTGCTCTGCTCAGGCAAGAATTAAACAATTTTTGAGGGGATAAATTTCGTCTTTCCAAAAAATTTCGTCATGCGATGGTTTCATTATTTTACAAATTCAGAGGCCCCAATCTAGCAACTAAGACATTAAATATCATTTGCATTTCGTTTATTAGATCCTTAAGGGGGTCAGGTACCGAAAATTTCACATCCAGAACCACTAACGGTAGAGACTCGCTAATTTTGGTCTTGATATCATTTCTCGTATCAAAATACCTCACATCGATAAAATTTCGAAAAATTAATTTTTTCCACGTGTTTAAAATAATTTTTTTCGAATCCGTTACGATAGGTATCGGAAATCCCATCTGCTAGATTGTTCATTGTGACCCAAAGAATGTGTGAAAAAATCTACAACCCTCAAAGTTCAAAATTGTAGGAGGAGATACCATTTAAAGGCACAAAAATTTTCCAAATGTGTGATAAATTAATTGGTAGAATATAATAAGAAGAAAATGGATTCCATGCACTGTAAAAAAAAAATGGTAAATTCAACTCGAGAAATCGAGTTGAAAAAAATGAGTTAGAACAACTCAAATTGAGTTGGGTCAACCGAATATCGAGTTAAAGCATGAACATGGAATAGTTGCTTCAACTCTGAAATAGCGTTAACGTATTCGGTCAAAACAGCCACCTAACGAGTTGACCGAACTCATTTCAGAGTTGAATCACTCACAACAGAATAGTTGGTCCAACTTTTTCTGCAGTTCGTTCGACTACGATAATTGAATGAAACAACTCAATTAACAGCTCTTTGAACCAAATATTAGGTTGATTCAACTACATTTGTGGTTTATTCGATTATTATGCGTCGTCATTTTGACTCTGAAAAAGAGTTGGAAGGACTCGATTAATAGTTCAATCGACTACATTATGTGGTTCTATTTATCACAATTTACGTTGAAACAACCCTTTTATGTGGCTCTTTGTACTACCATAAATGTTCGAAACAACTCTAGAAATAGCTCTTTTAACCAAATTTTAGGTTGATTCAACTACATTTGTAGTTTATCCGATTACTATGCGTCGTCATTTTAACTCTGAAAAAGAGTTGGAAGGACTCGATTAAAAGTTCAATCGACTACATTGTGTGGTTCTATTTATCACAATTGATGTTAAAACAACTCTTTTATGTGGCTCGTTCTACTACCATAAATGTTTGAAACAACTCCATAAGCAGCTCTTTCAACCAAATATTAGATTGATTCAACTACATTTATGGTTTATCCGATTACTATGCGTCGTCATTTCAATGAAAAAGAGGTGGAACGACTCGATTAAAAGTTCAATCGAAACTCAAAATATAAATAAAAAATATAAATGTAAAACTAGCAAAGTTGTGTGAAAATGAATTCCATTACTAATCAAAATCGTCAAATGGTAATGGTAATGACGCATTCAATTTTGTAAGTGTGAGCCAGCATGCAGCGTATATCGGAAAATTGATGAACGAAATTCAATAGTAGTCGATAGCGCAATAGGTAGCGTCCCGGGTTAGTAAGCAGGCATTAGGTAGGAAACTTGTAGGTAGGCGGTTCGAATCCCCGCTCAGACAGAAATTCTGTAATGAGTGAATATCAACGGAGAACTTTTTTTTTCGTGTGATATCATTTCTGTTATATTGTTATCGCGATAAATGCATTATAATTTTTTTTTTATTAATTTTGAAGCTCGAAATTTAAGAAACGCGAAATGTACATCCGGTTGAATGAGCTACATCGCGAGTTAAGACAAACATAAATCGAGTTCGTTCTACCGAATATTTAGTGGCCTCAACTATATTTCTGCGTACGTGGACTTTATTTTTTGGTTGAAGGAGCCACAAATCGAGTTAAATATACCATCGGATCGAGTTCAACCAACCAAAAATGTGGCTGTTTTAACCATGTTGATAAGTCACATCAAATAAATATCAGGTTGAATGAGCCACATCGCGAGTTGAGACAACCACAAATCGAGCTCGTTCTACCGAATATTTAGTGGCTTGAACTATATTTCTGGGTACATGGACTTTATTTTTGATTGAAAGAGCCACAAATGGAGTTAATTGTACCATCAGATCGAGTTCAGTCAACTAAAAATGTAGCTGTTCCAACCATACTAATGAGTCACATCAAATAGATATATTGTCGAACCAGTCACATCTCGTGTTGAGACAACCACAAATCGAGTTTATCGTGCTACATATTGTGGTTAAAACGGCGCTATATATGAGTTGAATCAACTCGAAAATGTGGTTCGCCATATGTTACTCTAGAAATGAGTTGATTCAATCGTTTTCGAGTTGAATTTACCATTTTTTTTTTACAGTGTGGCCTGAATAAAAAAATTCTATGATATGATCAAGTAATAAAACTTTACCTGGACGAAATTATATAACAACACTTATCACAATGAATAATCTAGCAGTTGGGATTTTCGATATATCAACGGTTTCGAAAAAAATTATTTTGAAAATAGGGAAAAAATTAATTTTTCTAAATTTCATGAGGTATTTTGATATGAGAAATGATATCAAGACAAAAATCAGCCAGTCTCTACCGTTAGAGGTTCTGGATGTGAAAATTTCGGTACCTGACCCCCTTAATAAGCTTAGCAAACTTCAAAATGTTCCATGCGTACAACATGTTATCAATGAGGTATCCCGATTATTGAGAATGCTCGCATGACCTATCCGAACAACTTTGAGTCTTTGATTCTTGATACAATGCACCATCGCTAAGATATAAAATCATAGGCATCGCTTTTCGATAGTCTGTTTATAATATTAAGCTTTATGTTTTTTTTCTTAGCGATGGAATGGTAAAGCTTTGTTTGTACAGATACCAACTGAATGCAGACTCAACCCGACCCACGTAATTCTGCTCATAAAAGTCACACGCATAATTAACTGAACACAGAAAAATTCGACACATTGCACTGTAAAACAAAAAAAATCCCATGAAGCGACATGACCCAGACAAACTCAGCCTATAATTAAATTGGTGCAGAAAAACCCAATGCGCCATCGGCGTGCTCCAATTAAACTGGACATATTGCCAATTCAACATGGAAAAACTCGATGCATCACCAATTCGACACGCAAAAACTGCCAGGGCATGCCAACACAGAAAAATTCTCCCTTGGCGTAACTCGCCACAGCGAAACTTTCGTGGCACAGCTCGGCCCGCTCCAACTCTACACAGTCTAACGGACTATGGTTGCGTCTGTTGAGAGTTGAAGTGGACCAAGTTACGCCGCATGAGAGTTTTCGCTGTGTGAAACTGTACCATGGGAGAGTATATCTCCATCGAGATAGCCCGTAGGAGATTTTTTGTGCGTTGAGTTGGTGGTGCGTCGAATTTTTCTATTCCAAATTGGTGGTGCTTTGTGTTTTATTGTAGCAAGTTGATGGCGCAACGAGTTTCTTTTTATCAAGTTGGATATGGGCCAAATTTACTGGGTCAAATCCCTATATGGGGAAATGTTTTTGTGACGGCTTAGCGATGTAACTAATTTTTCTGTGTTTAGTTGATGACGCATACTATTTTTCTGTCTAGAATTGCGCGAGCTTCTCTGGTTTGCATTCAGATGAAATCTGTGATAATAAGGCAGTGCAGCTGGGACTTTGTATGATGTCAAATAGAATACTCGGAGTTGATGGCGTAGATCATGTGCGGATTAAAAAACGTTAGAAGAGCTCCGGCATATCGATAACAAGCATAATGCTCACGGAACCTTTTGAAGTGCTGATGATCCTGAGAGAGGGAAGAGATACAAAAAGAAAATATTCAATCGAAATTACACGATGCAAAGAACTTATGAAGTTCACTTGGAATTTAAATATCATTTAAATAATAATTAAAATGTAAAAAACAATGTTAAAAATAAAAATACTGAATGTACTTTGATGTTTGTGGAAAAAAACACAATTCTGTTTCATTAATATACTTTAAACTTTATTTAATTAATAATCAATATTTATTTTTCGAAATACACCAATATAACCACTAAATGGGGAGTCATATCACTACGAGAATGCACATATAAGTATATAATTTTTTTTTTCACCGGTTCTGTCCGAAAATGATAAAATAATACTCTAACACTGTTCGTTTTTTTTTTTTTTTCAATTTATTTTTATACTTCACTTTCGTAATAAAACCTCTGAACTTTCATCTCAAAGTAACGATAAAAAAAAAACGTAAACGACTTTCGGAAATGCCGAAGCAACGAAGGCAGCTTCGTTAACCAAAGATCATACGTCACATGACATACGTGATTTCAGCCTTTTAGCCTGGTGTGACAGGTGAGCGATGAATTCGCGGTTAGATTCACGGGCGGTGCGAAAATTTGTGGCGGAGACAAAAAAAAAAAGAAAACGATGATGATGATGTACGTCGAATGAAAATAATAAAATGCAATATCGCTCATATGTCAATAGCTACAGCATTCATTTGGGTACCGATCGAAAGAGAAAAAAAAATAAAAAATATTCGTGTTGATATCATTGCTTAAGTCCGTATAATTCATTAATAATTCGGAAAATAAGTTTCGTTATATAGTGTGACGTGACATTTTGCCTCGCCACCCGCACGGAGTAGTGTCGACCATGGGGTCGGGTTTACGACCCTACGACGACGCTCTTCGTTAGACCACCCGGAGAATTTCGACTCATTTTAGCATAAGTTTTGCGTTGTTTTTTTAGTTTAGTACCTGCATTTTAGCGTGGCGAATAATTCATTGGGCAAAATGTTCGTTAAATTAATGGAAGGAATTTAATTTTATAGTTTGGAGTAAGACCAGCAGTTATGTCTGCCATATAAAGAGTAAAACTCCGTGTCCCGCTCTCGAGCTCACTCGCCGGTGAGGAATAACTTGGGACTCGCGAGTGGCGGTGACGTGTCGCGGGGGCGTCTCGCTCGTGGCCGAGCCGTACATCGTTGGCCCAAGAGGGTTCGAGCGATACTTTGCTCATTATGCAGGCGAATATTCGCCATCATTATTCGTGGGAGATAGGGATGCCAACGGAGACATTGGGAATTGGACCGATATACAGCGTCACCCGCTCCGATTGACTACGCAACCTTGGTGTTGCACCCTCCCCTACTGCCTCCTCAGTCGTCGTGGACCGTGAGATTCGGCGCCTCATTTAAGGGGATTTTTGGGACGGAGCCAGCAACGTGGTGCTGTTTTGCCTGGTGGCGTTTATTGTGGGCCCACCGCCTAATCAAGGGACGCTTTGATTACGCGAGGGAGGTCTCCCCCGTTGCTGGTAATCATCCACGGGATCCCAGGAGGAGGGCGATTGAGGGGCAGCATATCATAGCTGCGAGTAGAGGCTCGCACACGGTTTCGGTCGCGGGAGGGGTGGTTCCTTCGTCACCGTCACACGTCACTCAACGAAGAAAGCGAGAAAATTAAGGAAAGTAGGGAGATAAGACACCGGCGGGGCGATGCGAGAGAGTGGGGCGCGCGAATCGAGGAGAGAGTGGGCCACCGAGGTAAGTCGATCGATTATTGAGGATCATTAGATCGGTCGTAATTTTTCGGGAGTCGAGCGAGGAGCAAAAGTAGTGGTCGGTGCTCAAATACCGGACAACGAGGGAACTCGGTGAGCCCAATCTCCTCACGCTTATTTTCTGCGTTAATATTCGGAATTCTTTTCTCGTCTAGTCCATCATGTATTAATTTTGAAGAGTAGCGACCACGGTCAATAGCGATAGTCTCGCGATCGTGGTCGGGAATAATGGTTTTTGAGTATTTAATTGAGTTTGAGTAATTGAGACGGGAGAATTGGACTAGAGAAATGGGCGAGAAGAGAATTCCTCCGAACTGGTCTGAACAATTAAGTATCGAATTTATGGAATTTTTGCCTGTCGTATTTTTGCCCAATCAATTAGTCTCTTTCGGTAATTAAGTTCGCGCGCCACTATTCAGTAATTTTAATTAGCCTTAGCGCATTTACTTGAATTAATTAAAAGCATCGATGAAATATTATTTCGTATGTTGAACATTTCTTTCGATCAAGTTGCGGGCTCAAGGCCTCGCGCTCGAGACAATGGTACGCTCTCGTGTACCGCGCTTGTTTATCTTTTCTCTCTCTCGCGGCGTATACTCGCCGAGCGCGGAGAGCCAGAGTCTCGTACAAAGCCGTCGAATTATTTTGCGTTATTTCGTTCGTATAATTTCTCGTATTTTTCGTGTACCGGGTAAGCCATAAGTAATCATCTTTTCCGTATTTCCGATGCCTATTTCAACTCTTATAGAATTCCGTCTGCGTACAGTATTACCTCGGTTAAATATTACTACCTCGGTAAATTCACAAAAATATTCAATTAATATTTCAGTCATTTATTCGCAATAGCATTACTATCTGTACCTCGGTCATTTCTTCGCAATAGTCTTACTACCTTTACCTCGGTCATTTAATCGCAATAATTTTACTATCTCTATCTCGTTCATTTATTCGTTACAGCGTAAATATTACTACCTCGGTTAATTATTACTACCTCGGTAAATTCACGAAAATATGCCATTAATATCTCCGTCATTTATTCGCAATAGCATTACTATCTGTACCTCGGTCATTTCTTCGCAATAGTTTTACTACCTTTACCTCGGCCATTTAATCGCAATAATTTTACTATCTCTATCTCGTTCATTTATTCAATACAGCGCAATTATATTACCTCGGTTAGTTATTACTACCTCGGGTAAATATTACTACCTCGGTTAATTATTACTACCTCGGTAAATTCACGAAAATATTCAATTAATATCTCAGTCATTTATTCGCAATAGTCTTACTATCTGTATCTCGGTCACTTCTTCGCAATAGTCTTACTACCTTTACCTCCGTCATTTAATCGCAATAATTTTACTATCTTTATTTCGTTCATTTATTCGTTACCACGCAATTATGATACCTCGGTTAATGATTACTACCTCGGTAAATTTTCGTTTAGCATTATGGTCTACCCGTGTCGTTACTAGAGCATATTTTGTGTTAGGTCGTCGCTATTGAGTAACGAACAATCAGGAAATTAGTAATTAAGGAAGGATCTGGCAAATGTATCGGATACTATCCGAAGAACCATTGTGAACACGAAATTGAAGCATTATCTTGAATAAATCCTCGAAGGAGGTATTGATATTGAGTTCCGAATTATTGTCACTCTACTTTGACCCTGCCCCTCTACCTTTTCGTCCCTCAGGTGAGCTGAGCTAGTCGAGTTGCCCTCGATCTCGCCTCACTCGTTCGTTCGTGCCCTACGCAATTCCGGGATTCTTATCGAAGCAAATAAATAAAAGTCGGTCCATAACCGGCGGTACTTTGTACCTGGCGCCCAACGCTTTGACTCGAACTTTCCCTTTGCTTGTGGTCAATTCTTTAGTCTTTTTATCCGGCACGGAATGTACGGGTGATATGCCCGATCAGGAAGTGTGGTAGGAAAAATCCCGTCACAATAGATATACTCCCGTGTATAAGCCAGATGTGTGGCGTATAAGAGGCTGTAGTACCTCTCGACATGTCGGTAAAGGAGAGGAAATGTACTTGTCTCGAGGCACTACCGTGCCTCTTAATAATAAAATAACAATTTGGAATGATCAAATGATCGTTTTCTATTTCTGTATTATATTTTTGTGCATGACATGGATAATATAATTTTCCTCACACCGGCTTAGAAAATAGCAGCTTTGGGAGCATTCCGACATTATTAGAAATTTTTTTCCCTCTCTATTTTCTTTTCTTTTTTCCTCATATGTGGGAGGAAAATTATCTTGTATAACACAGGCGGTTAGGCGATCCTTCACTTGTACGGAGTTTACAGCCCTTATATCGGCTGGCACGGCATATGCTCTCGTGTGTTTACAGCCCTTGCCTTTGGTTCGTGCTGCAAATATCAACCTCGTACTCGTGCGAATACGGCACTCACCTATGACTCGTGCTACAAACTCCGCACTCGCACGCAGGAATTGCCTACATACACCCTAGATACACAATGTACTATTGCTACTGAATTACTTACCAATAAGGGTTTCTGCTGTTTGTCGCTGTAGTCTGAAGTGCTTTCGAAACTCTTCATCACTGTATGCTTGAACTGTCTCCATGAAGTTCTCAATGCGCACTCTTTTTTGGCGGTGCAGTAATTCCTCGTCACTAGAACTGCTACTACTGTCAGAAGTTGAAGATCTTGATATCATGCTTGGCATGGCATCATCCCCTAGAATGTCCTAAGGAACATCAAATAAATGATTATAACTATATAAAAATGTTTCGACAGCACAAATAATAATTATGTAATTCCGTTTATTTTACTACCGCACGAATTAATAATCTCTATACTTAAATCGCAAGCAATATTTGTATGCATGTACTTACAGCAATTTTTCTTTTAAGGCGATTCATTATCTATCGATCTGCAATTTCCTTTTCACATAAGCCTTACAGGTTATGTCGCACGTTATAACCCACAGCTGTCATAACCGCACGTATATTGAGGTTATGTACTGCTTAGTTCTTTGAACCTCCGTTAAAGCGGTATTATCGTAAATCCAACTCATTGTTTTCAATTGATCATTATCGCTTGTAGTTAGTGATCACAGTGATCACTGATCAACTGATCACGGTGTCAAAAGAATACGACTCGCATAGTCGTGTAATTCCAATCTTTACCGGCTTATTCTATCTTATTTCTATTATGTCTATTCAAAATTCGTGGTATACGATGACAGTGGATTAGGTTTAATTGGGGGGATACCACTTATAAAAAAAAATAATTCATTCTTTTTTTTACCTATTTCATTTATTTTTAAATCGATTTTTTCAATTTTTTTTTATTATCTAAAAAAAACATAACTATAAACATTTTTTTTTCAAAAACATTTTTCGAGAACATTTCTTCCCTAACCACTCACACAAACACAAGATGGGAGGTTGGCGCGCGAAGCGCGCAGGGGGCGAGGTCCCCCTGCATATCGATGTATCAATATATCGAACCGTATCAGTAATCGATATATCGATTTTTCGAATCGTGTCGAGAATCGATGAATTGACATATCGATATAGCAAATCGTGTCAAGAATCGATAAATTGATATATCGCGATATCAAATCGTGTCAATAATCGATACATTGATATATCGATATATCGAATCGTGTCAATAATCGATACATTGATATATCGATATATCTAATCATGTTAAGAATCAATATATCAATATATCAATCTATCAATCAAACCCAAACTCATAACCCAAACGCAAAATATATCGATGTATTAATATATCGAACCATGTCAAGAATTGATATATCGATTCATCGAACCGTGTCAAGAATCGATATATCGATATATTAAACCATGTCAGTAATCGATATATTGAAATATCGAATCGTGTCAATAATAGATATATTCATATATCCATTATTGACACGATTTAATATAGCGATATATCAATATATCGATTCTTGAGACGATTCGATATATCGATATATCAATGCAGAGGGTGAGGCCCCCCTGCATATCGATATTTCGATATATCGAACCGTGTTGGTAATCGATTTATCGATTTATCAATTCGTGTCGAGAATCGATAAATTTATATATCGATTGTGACACTGTGTCACAGGCAGGCATAAGCCTCGCCGAAGTCCGTCACCACACGCCGAAAAAAACCGAATGATGTAACTTAGGATAAGTACCCAAATAGCCGAAAAACCATCATAACCCCGTGGTCCCTCGTTGCTCTTCTTTCACCATCCCCGTAGCCCAATATCAACCCAATAATCTCCTTAATAATCCCGTTGACCCAAAAATCCCCGAAAAAAGTATTGAAGCAAACCCTGTGGACGGCGAAATACACGCAGAGAAATGAGGTTTCATTTTCTGGTGTTCAGAGCCTGAAATCTAGGTACTTTATGCCATAATCTGAATGGCGGCTCAAAGACACATAAGTATTATGACAATTAATCATATCTGTATGTGGCCTGACGTCTGTTATGCTTGTGAGATGCTAGTCACGAGCGTGAATAATATAAGGGACACTTTGTAATTCCCGCCATCTGATGATGAGGGATCCATAAATATTAATTTCTTTTGTGGGATCAAGATGCTAATGCGCAAGTCAATTCTCTCTCCTTCCCCTTCTCTGTGTAACTTGGTCTAAATGATCACGAAGTTAGAGGTTTCGATCTCTTTCGCTCCGGGATCTTCGAGACGTACACTTCAACTCTTCGTGATACCTGGCTCCCATGTTAGGGACCAGGATCTAAAGCGATATTTTTATCCGATAATCATAAAGTGACGTTCAGAAAAATTTATCATACGCCAAATTTACAATTGCAT